>JAPDEU010000011.1:0-595077 GCA_027569275.1 Emericellopsis terricola | reverse complement strand
CCCTAACCCTAACCCTAACCCTAACCCTAACCCTAACCCCCCTAACCCTAACCCTAACCCCCTAACCCTAACCCTAACCCCCCCCTAACCCTAACCCTAACCCTAAACCTAACCCTAACCCAAACCCTAGCTAACCCTAGCTAACTCCCAACGCCGCTCAAGCAGGCGCCCGTGTCGTGGGCCTGCATAATCATAGCGTCGGCGTCGTGCCCGAGGGTCTTGCCGTCGACAGTCACGCCAAACTCAGGGACCTTAGCGTCGCAGTCTATATAGAACAGGTCCAGAGTCTCGTTAGACCGGGCCGGTGGCTTAACTAGACGTTAATGGCCTCGGAAATCGCCGCGGGCACGAGGTTCATGGGCTGGCTGTAAAGGCATTTTCAGAGACACCTAGCCTCGCCTATGGTTTGTGGCTTTGCAGGCGCTAATAATGCGCCCACCACGCAGGATCCCGAGATTCCTGACGCAATGCCACCCCCAATGTAGATCCCTTGGCTTAGCGGCTCAGCCACTAACCGCTATCACTAAATGTTTCATTGTTCCTTATATTGACTATCAACCACCCACATTCGCTCCCGACGGTAGACTCTCATCTCAAACTGTTTTCACGCTTCAATCTCACGCCAGCACTCACGCAAACACTCATGCTGTCCACTCTGTCGTCTGCCCCTTCTATCGGCACTTGGAATCTAAAAATCATGACTTTCTTCTCATCGGCAAAGTCAAAGCTGCACGCAGTCAAGTCAGACGCAGCGAAGTCAGACAGCGACTCCTACTCCGACTCGCCACCACGGTACAGCCTGGTCGTTGACGACCACCCCGCCAGCCCTAGTTATAGTGACTTCGTCCCGACAGCCACGCTCCAAGTTCAGGCAATTGGGTATGATGTGGATCAGGCGGTTACCGGTAGGACACTGGAAAATATCTCGGTATTCCGGTCCAATTCAAAGGACGCCGAGTACGTCTCCATGCGGCTGAAGAAAAGCTCCAACTCGTGCGCACTGGTTCGAGTCTCTGATCAGGCTCCTCTCATCTCCACTGTCTATCGCTTCGGTCCTGGGCGGCGACCCCGGATGCGAATTTTGGACTCACACACCAGAGTGTCTGTCGAGGAGGCCATCAATGACGAGAATGTGCGAGGCGAGCAACTCGAAGTGAAGAGTCGCTCGATGATCTCGCGCGCACAGTGCTTTGACACTTCGTTCGGCAAGTTCGAGTGGCGTTACGGTAATAGCGACGAGGAAGCGGCTTGCGGCGCTGACAATATCCTCATCATGGAGCGCATGGACAGTGCCTCACTCCCTGGCGGCGCGCAGAGCATGAGCGGCACCCGCGTTGCGCACCTCATTCGCAACGACCAGTATCGCACCCCGGGAAGTAAGAAATACTCTGGCGGCAACGGGGGTCGCTTGTTCATCGACCTGCGCATGTGGAGCGACGACAAGCATACCAACCCCCAGCAAGTTGAGGCGTTTGTCGTTGCGAGTTCGATCTTGATGCTGAAGAGGGAAGCGGACCGCTTCATTGACAACCATATTGCCGCGGTGTATTGAACGTGGGATTCCTTGCCGCCTGTCTAGTTAGCTGACATAGGCTTTGGAATCACAAGGATTCTTTTTTGGGGGGGTTACAAGGTCGAGGGCCTTCGGATTTGGCATGCTGCAATGCACATGATCTCTTTTTTCATAACTATGACTTTTCCTCTGCGACAGACTCACGCTTATCTCAACTTCGACTAGCTTATGTGACAGCATGGAATGGAAAGTGCACAATATATCAGACTGTTCTGCCCTCTTCGAGATCCGTTGTGGCCTAAACACTTGAAGAAGCCGGAGCAATCGATGAGTCTCGTCGCAAATAGCCGAGAGCCAGGCCTCTTGCTCCGGTCCAGAGCATGATTTGCCGGCACAGTCCTGAAGAACGTCCAGTCCATTTTCTGGGGCTCAGTGTCACTTCGCGGCATCAAAATTCTCTCGGTTGATCTATTTGCCCAAGGGATTTGGACCCCCAAACGAGGCCTGATCAGGCAGCACGCAGACCTGCTGGCTGTCCTGGGCAGGGTGCGTCACGATTGGTCACCAGTCGATCCGCTATACCCAAAAAGTCGGCTTGCTTGAGATGTGGAGTGAGCTGTGTCGGCTCTCGATCCGTGGGAACGAGTCATGAGCTGACAGCAGCTTATGATTGGTCTGCTCGTAAACAACTTCGTCGGAATCGGCATGCAGACCCTGCGGCTGACGTCGTCTGGAATTTTAGCCCCTGCCAGCGTGTCGACTCCCCTGACCACGACCGATCCATTTGGGCTGGGCGACGTGGGCTGTGATAGCTTCGCCTCGACGCCCCCCCATTTCCAGCCAGAGAGTGTTGGCAAGGCATGGCGCCAGGCAGCAACAAGGGGCAGGGGATGAGATGCGCGATGCAGGGCACCAGGTGTCCACAGTTAACATCGACCACGCCGGCATTCCACGGAAATCTTGTCTCCAACTTCTTTTAAGAGAACTCAAGGACAAGCATTGGAGACAACCACCCAAACATCACAGCCTTCATTGACCAGAGGACTTGCATCGCAGCTCATTTCACAGCATTCACAACCAGCTTTCCTAAATCATCTACAACTGGACTGCCGCAATTCGACGCACGCTTACACTCTCCTACTAGCAATTGCACTCGCCTCAGCAAATCATCATGGCCACTGTCACAAAGCATGCTGACGCCATTCCCGAGTACAGCGATACCCACTCCTTCGACACTGCTCCTCCGGAATACGAGATCGGCTCGAGCCGGGGCATGTCGCCGTACAAGCGCATGCCACTGTCCTTCAACATCTACTACAAGCAATGGTTCTCGTCCATGTACCAGATAGGTGAGCACGAGAACGAGCCGCTCTTCACCATCCAGCGCCATGGAGCCTGGGGTCACAATAAGCCCATGATCGTACTCCACGAGGGCGCCGACCCTAATGGCCCTGTGGTTGGCACCGTTACCAAGGAGGGGATGATGAAACACGACACCATCATCGAGTTGCCAGTCAGTCCAGGCGACGGCCCCGGGGAGAAGACCATCCGCGAGCGCTTGTCTGGCGACGTTCCTGTGTCTCTCAAGAACTCTCGATTCAAGTTTTCCTTTGATGTCGGGCGCGGTAAAGAGAAGCGTCGCGAATCCTTTGAGTGGCGCATTTCCAAAGCCATTGAGGTGCGCAGCCTGGACAGCATGGCATTTGGGTGGAAGCTGGTGCGACTCGGCGTAGATCAGCCAACCAGCGGAGGCGGCTCTCGGCAAGCCCGCGACATTGGTGAAGCGAGCGATGGCAAGGAGATTGTTGCGGCGTGGTCCGAAAATTCCGGCATGACACTTTCCAAGATCATCAAATTCCACTTTCTGGGCAGTGGCGCCACGGGCGAGTTTGGCGACGAGTGGGCCTTGATGGTGGCTCTGTCAGCCTTCAGACTCTGGAAGTTCACTAGTGTCTCGTTGTCTATGCGACCTTGATGCTTCTCACGGTTTCCGCGGGTTGAGTTTTTCTCGTCTCTTCCTTCTTCAGATGAACCTGCGGAATTGTAAGCGGCCTTGTTGCAGGTGCTGGAATTGGGCCTGTCCGAAGACTGGAATAGGGATGCAAGATCGTCACTGGTTGCGTGACTGCTGGATTCGCTCGTGTTCAATCATATTTCGGCGAAGGAAACGATAGATAACTGGCGTATAGTGTTAATAGAGGCTTCAAGAAGTCCAATGCTACCTGCTTGCCGCTGCGCCCGCATAATTACCAACTCCATACTCTGGCAGGTATTTGATTGTCATGACACAGAAAGCCCCACGGTTCACCTCTGTCGCTCCACTAAGCTTGATCTTGTGTTTCTGAAGACTGATTGTTTCCTTAAATAGAATATATCTCTGCCGATCCCTAAAAGGATAGTAACCTCGTTAGTAACGAGAGCTTTTTCTGGAAGACCCTTTATTAAAGCGCCCGAGAGCACGAGCGGCTGGCCCTCGCCTAGCGACAGCAGGCTCTCATCGACAACCGTGTCCAGGTCGCCCTTCTGCTCGAAGTTGGGCCAGCTCTAAACGGTCCGGAGAGCTTCAATTACGCCTTCCACTGACGCAGTCTCAAATAAATTTACGTTGTGTCTCACAGAACGATGCGTGGTGAATGCCTGCTAAGTGAGGCCGCAAGCCAAATGTTCACGTATTCGTGCCACAGCCTGGTGCGGTTCACTCCATCCATAAGAAAGAACCTGCTGTCCAGGACATCAAAGAAAAGCAGGGGGAGCGTGAGGGAACTCTTGCCAACCGGAAGCGCGTAAATATCAGCAACTACGACGATCTTGCTGTGGGGCGATTGAGCCGATGTGCACCTACCTCCCTGCTCGGCCACAAATAGCCTTCCTCTGTCTAGGTTCGATGAAAGTGGGGAGATTATCGAGGCACTTTCTTGATAATCTATATCTGCAAATCGGCCACTCAACAAACCTTGATTCAAGTCACTGAATTTGGGTGGGAGACGACAATTTCCCAATCACCGGTAACATAATCGTGGACCGTTGTAACGACAAGCAGTTCCGTAGCACCTTCGAGAAGGCAATTTGGAATGGCGGTGTCATGAACGCCGTCCCCAAAAGATTCCCCCTTTTCATGTTGCACGTGAGTCCGTACACACGCAAATGCCATCACGATGTACGTCAGTCGAGTTATACTGTCTTAATGTATGGATGGATTGATGATCTGACAAGCCTATACCAAGGCCATCACTACGACTAAGGCCACATACATTGCCGTGTAGTCTGATCCATGCCCAAAGAAGCCAAAAGCGGCGTCTACTTCATCATCTCCGTCCTCGATCGGATTGCCACTCCTGTCGGTATCCGTACGAATCTGCGAATTGGCAATCTGGTCAGCTGCGCGATCAAGATCTGGGCACTGGCCGTCAAGAAGGTCCTGCATGGTGGACCGCTTCTCCCGTCGGGAGCGCTCAATTTCGTCGGGGTCTCTGACCCAGCACTCTGTCTCAGAGTAGCTGCGCCGCCAGCGAATAGTCCGCGCAAAAGCAGCTGTTTTCTGGTCGGTGGTGATGCCCCAGGGTGGGTACCGACCACGGCAGACAGAGTACTGCAAAAAAAGAGGATTTAGCTTGCTGCCCTGACTTTTGGAAACAAAGGGCTTGGGGGCGGGATCTTACACTCATAAAGTTGTAGATGGTCTCGGGCTCGCCTCCCTCGCAGGGGGTCTGCTGGCACTCCCAGACCACATCCGTGTGGCCGCGTGTGGCTGTCGTGTCCAGCAGACCGTCACCTACAGCACAATCCTCCGCGTCACCCTCAACTATAGCCCCAAAAGTATGCTTCAAACCGAGCCAGTGACCGACTTCATGAACGAACGTAACCGAGGCCTGGCCATAGATCCGATCCTGCCTCATCACGACACCGTCGTCCTCTAGTTTCTCATACCATGGATACGTGGCATACTGTGCATAATGATTGTCAGCATGATTGCCTCTTGTTCGAGATAAATACCTGCAGAAGTGGGGCGAGGAAAGGCAAGACAGAGGCAGTGTTAGAAAGGCGCCGGAGGCCACTCACGCCGTTGAGATACTCGTCAGCAAAGGAATCGACGAGCCACACATTCAAAGTGTACTTGTCACCGATGCGACTAATCTCCTGCCATCTTAACAATCGGGGATCGTCGGCGGGGATGGTGGACCAGTCGCTGTTGGCTCCCCTAGCGGGTGGACGCCACTGCTGGTAGCCAGCATAGTTGAACATGATGCCGTTGGGGCCCCAGATCTCGTTGGCGTAGTCGACCGTCTCCTTCACGCGCGATACTATACGAGCCGGGTACTGGGCGCTGCTGTTGGCTAGAATATAGTTGAAGTAGACGTCAATCTCGAGTGAATTGATCCACGTGCACGTCAGCGAACGACCGTCGAGTCCATGCGCGCCACGCTTGACCAAAAGGTCGGGCGCGCAGTCGGTAACGTTGTCCGGGATGGTGTAGTTTCCCGCGTCTCCAGTGGCTGGTGCGTTCTCGACAAAGTACTTGAACATGAAAGCCTCGTTGGCAGCGAGCTCCCTGGCCTGCTCTGCGCTTGGGTTGGACGTGGGCGTGTTGGCCCGGTACTCTGCCTCGTGGGCCTCGGGACTTGTAACATCCTCGGTGGGAAGAGGGTCGCTAGATTCGCCGCCATATGTCGAAGCCACGCGGATGATGTCCTCTTCGTCGTCCGCGCTGCTGGGAGTGGCCTCAGCGGAGCTCGCCGTCTCTTCCGTCGTGGCAGAGGCATCTGTCAAGCTTGCAGTCGAGGACAATATCTGCTCTTCTATCGAAGACTCTGTGGAGGTGGGTACCTCGACGATGGTGTCTGTCGGACCGTCTGAAGGCTCAGTAATGGGCTCCTCAATTGGCGGATCAATTGGTGGATCAATTGGCGGCTCCCCAACAGGTGGCTCCTCTACGGGGGCAGTAGGATCAGTAGGCGAAATGGTGTCGGAAGGTGGTCCAGCATCTGTCGAGATCGGTACGTCTTGGGCGACAATGGTGGCCGTACTGAACAGCACAGCTATCAAGGAAGCCAGGACCTTCATTGTGACGCTGAATGTGTGTCTACAAAAGACAAATGGCAATGGAGTTCGAGTAGGGCTGGACACTGCCAAGTAGGGATAGCCAGTGGTTTTATTCTACAACATCAACGGATCGGGATGACTGACAGATTAAGTACTGAACATATATCTGACCATCCATTCTGCTTGCCTGCGTAGGCCCATGAAAACGAATGTGGAAACGAGTGGTCGCATTGCAAGCCAAACTTGCAGACCTGTCGGCAAATGCGCCACCCGGATCGAAAACCCCTTGGCCGGGACTTAAATGTTCACGGGGCGCTGGCATTATTGGAAGTATGAGGTAAGGTTGGGCAAATCAGGTCCGACGGTTTATATGCGGCTGGGGCCCGTAGGGCTGAGAAATCTGGATCGAGAATGGATGCCAAGCCCGATCAGGCTAAGCCAGACCCTCCTTGGATAGATTGAGCAATAGCGCCTGATAGGAGGCAGCTGACGAATGATCCAGACCGCCGGGACTTGTCAGCCTCAGGTGAGCCGCAGCAATGAAGCTTAAACACGTATGTGGCTCTCCGATTCAGCTGCGGCTGACGTCTGCGGCCCAAAATCCCCATATCTTGTCCAAGTCAAGCGCGCACGAAGCTACTAACGCTGTTGGCTGTCAGAATGAGAAGCTAAGGCGTTGATTGGGGGAATCATGGGAAACGCCACGCGATCTCGTTGGTTTAGCGTCTGGCTAGAGCTTACTTTTTTTTTTAGCGGTGAGGGCTGAAATGAGTAGAGAGACAAACAACGTCGCCGCATGTCTCAGACAGCCTAGAATTACATAATAAGGCTTTTTTCATTCATGGCAAGGTTCTTAAGCATAGAGCACAGCTGGACGACCGGTCTATTCCCAGACTGAACCAGCCACGTTGAAAATGTGTTTGGCGCACAAAGCAGCATTTCCCAAGTCCTAAGGCGGAACAATTCAGAGAATCCCTGTGCCCAGGGACTTTTGACACAGTCCTATAGCCCACAAGTTGCTACTCGGAGGTCGTGGTACCTAGAATCGCTGTTTGGACCGACCGCTTGTCCACATTGTACGCAAAATACAGCAGGTCGGAAGACAAGGCATATTATACGGAGCTCCTCGTGCAAAATTCTGCAAAATTCGACGCGCTAGAGCCTCGCAAGAGTTTCATTCGTGTTTTTGGAAGTCGGTGGCTTGGACGTCACTTATTGAAGTAGCCATGGTTCGAGTCCCAAGCTCATTCTTGACATAGATATCAAGGACTTGGTTCATGTTTCTAGGCGAGGGCATCAAGGGCCACAACGCCTCCTTCGTCTGCCGTCGTTTCTTTGAGCAGCAATCCAATGAATACAGGCAGCCTGCACTGGAATAACCCAGCTTCGTCATTGAGGCGTGAAGCGTAAGCAGCCGACCGATGAGCCACATGCACGCGCCAGCATCTTCATGCGGGATTGGGCTCGAGTTTGCCGTCTAAGAAGGCGGTCTGCAAGCATGTTGGCACAAGTCATCAGTCAAAAATGGCGCCGAAGATCAAGGCTCATGGAGAGCAAGCGCAAAAACAGCAAGCTGATGTTTGCCGCCGTGACTAGGGTGTTAGCGAACATTCAGTGGGTGCATTCAGCACTCGAGTGAAGAATTTCTGAAAATGTTAGCTGTATCCTTCTCACCGTTGCTTGATACTCATGAAACCAGAGAGTGCTGCGGTGAGACTATTGTTGCAACTTTATTTCGTGAGTTGGGGTACTTTTTCCACAACTCTCGTATTTTCATGAGCGAAGTTCACCTATACAGCGGTAATAATCCGCAGCACAGTGCAGTGGGACTCAAGTCATCAGGACCCGGAAATGCCAGCCGCACTGGCTGAGAGAAACCTTGGGCAAATTTTCCTGATAAATCTCGAGAATATGCAGCATGGATGCTAGAATGGGATGTGCAGCCTTAGCTCATGACTAGCCCCAGGGTAGTTACTATCCTGTACCTCCCCAAGCACCGCATGTCTGCGAGGCGGCGTTCAAACTGAGCAGAAATCATATCGAGAAACTCTTAGCTACACGGAATTCTTTGGACGAACGAGACGAAGGAGAAGACACGTTCGGTATTGACTAACCGAGATACATTGGTCCTTGATTGGAAGGAACATAGCTACAGCGTAGTAATTTGAGCTCGCTCAAGCGATTTCTCCATTCTCGGAATAACAGATACCTTTCTAAGTGCGTATAGAATGTTAGAAAATTACTGCAGGCAACCTACTATTGCCTAAAAAGATTCGTCTACGCCGTGGGCCCCGTCTGCGCTGGCGTCCCCCCAGAGGTAGAAGCCTGTTCGTACGCTGGTGGAAGATCGCCTGACAATGCAAGCGCCCCAGGTTCGCCGGCGTACTTCTCGAAAGCTCGTTCCCTCTCCGCCTGTAGCTCCTTCCGCGCCATCTCTAGCTCTACCTCGCTGCGCGTTAAATGCTCCTGCACGCTTGTCTGCCTCTTTCTGGCCGCCTCTAACTGATCTTGCAGCACCCGCGCAAACTCCTGCAACTCGGCCCTTCCGCGCTTAATCTCTTCGTGAAATGCCATATCAGTGAAGATATTGTCAAAGAATACATCTCTCATGATGTTACCGTGGTTGATGTTGATGGTTGGCAAAGGGCCGACGAGGGGGTCTGCCTGCTGGGCAAGGTGAACCTGCTCTCGTGCTCGCTGAATCAAAGTCTCTGCCTGATGGAGCTCGTTCCGCTCGAACATGTCGCTCAACGTCCCGCCACCAAACATGTCCATCCGAGAGTGACTCAGCGCCGCCTCAATATGACCGATGGCGCCATTGGCGGTAGGCACTGCTTCGTTGAGCAGCTGCACCACATGTGACGCGGTCTCGAAACTGAGGCGCACCTCGTGGTACGCTTGCAGCAGTTGCTCGCTCTGCCTCTCCTTCTCGTCCTCTTCGGGGAATTGAGGCGTCGGCCCGCTAAAGATGGCTTGGTACAGACTGTCAAGCTCCTGCTGAGCAGCATCATGCTGGATTGCCAACTGCTGTAGCTCGGCCTTGACTCTGTTTGCTGCATCGAGCTGCTCGGCCAAGCTCGTCTTGAGCTGGTTGGCATGGTGCTCCTCCTGTAGAACTTCAAAGTACTCGCGCTCCTCCTTCTCAGCCGCTGCAGCAAATTTTTCCTTCTTGCCCGCGGCTTTGTAGACGAAGCGACGGATGTGGCTGTCGCGGTACTTTTCGTGGTCCTTGAGCTCCTTGGCGCGCTTCCGCTCAAGCTGCTTCAGCTGCTCGTTGGTGCTGGCAACTGCACTCTCCAGATCATTGACAAAGCGGATCTGCTCTTGAAGGCTGGGTTTGGCATAGTCTGTTTCCTGGAGCACTTGCAGCAGTTGCGCGTTGCGTGATGCAGCCCCGCGGATTTGCGCTTCTAGATCTGACATTGCGGCTGGCGTGATGCGCTATGTGAACGTGCGCTAATGGCGAACGGAGAACAAACTGGAATCGTACCGTCGCAGAGACATATCTAAGGGCATTGTTTTATCCTCGTCAATGTGGCCGTTGGTCGCGCTTTGTTTGTGATTACATGACGTAATGGGAAGAGGGGATGAGGGAAAGACGGAAATCGCCATGATCATTGCCGTCGTGTCCCACATTGCCAAGTCAAAAGAAGCGCCGAGCGTGCGCAGTTGTTAGTCCGCCTTGTGAGGCACTCCCCTAGGCTGCCAACCTCCAAAGCACATGCACTGCCGGGATCCTTCACGATTTACACTATATTCAATCGAAAATTCTGCTGGGACGGCGCCCGCATTGAATAATTTATGCTAGCAAGAGACAGGGCGTCTCTCCATTCCGCGACAGGCCGGGACTGCCACTAAAAACGCAAGTTCTTGGCAAGGGTCCATCTCAGCAGACCCTGCAGCAAAGACAATCCTCATTTCAGTACCCAGCTTCTTTGCGTTCCAACTCATTCGTTGCTCATCCCACCATGCTTTCATGGAATCCACTAGCTCTTCATCAACAGTGTGTCCGGATTCTATGCAGCAAAGCTGCGCCTCAGCGACAGCTCGGTGCATTGACAAGTCCGGGCTTTTCGCGGGGGCGAGGTTGTTGCCAAGCCGACCATGTCAGGCACATGAACGTAGATGGACCCTGCGCCTCGGCAGGTGTCCCGTGAGCGGCCCCTGTTCATCCACCTGAATGGTGACATTCTGAGAGGTACTTCTACGAGGCTCAGACCAAGTCCATCAAGCAAGATAAACTGGTGCATTTCTAGCGTGGTTCGCCTTGGGACACGCCTCGGAGGACACCGTCGAAGGTCTGGACGTCGTTGCACCAAACCTCTGTTCTGGGCGAATTAGCTAGCCTTTTTGCTGGTCTTGTTGTCCCTGCGT
This sequence comes from Emericellopsis terricola, assembly GCA_027569275.1. NCBI lineage: Eukaryota > Fungi > Ascomycota > Sordariomycetes > Hypocreales > Bionectriaceae > Emericellopsis > Emericellopsis terricola. Next base: position 584,150 of record JAPDEU010000011.1, on the reverse strand, counting down.
AACGTCCAAGATTCGAATGGCATGAAAAATTAGGAAAGATCGTCGGGCATGTGGTTCGCTTTCTGTTCCTCCCGACTTCGAGTCGAGCGCCCGGATCCATCCATTCTTGATCTCCCATCATTGAATTCCACCGCATAAGAGGGGACTTGACAAGCATGGCAGCTTTCTGGGTCGCTAGAGCCTTGCTAATGCCATGAAAAAACGAGCGTCGCTAGAGATACAAGATGAGATTGGTAATTGGTGTACGGGTAACAGATGAGAACTGCTCAACCAGAGTGATCTTGTGCATAGCCATGCAAGGGCCAGATGTCGCCGTTCCTGGAGATAAACCTGTTTCTCACTTCAAAGTCCCAAGATTCCTCCTGCTAGGGTCCCCCAGTCGGGATGTCCATCGATTGACCAGCCTCAGTATGAGCGCCACGAAGAAAAAGAGCGTCGAAGATGGTCTGTGTGGTCGTAAGCTCTTCAAGTACGGCAGGGATATCTTTGTCGGAGACGCAACAAGCTCGGAGTTTCCAAGATTGTCAGGAAGTCCCCATGGTGGCATCAGCCCGAACGTTGTAAGACGCCTGATGCAGCTTCGTGACGTTTTGTGGGGAAGTATCTTCGCAAGACTTGGTCTTCCCGGGGTTGACATTCCAGCAGTTGCGAGCGAGGGTCACGCCGATGAACTTGCGAGTGAGCGGATCGGCCTGCGCTTTTCTGGTCCCAAGACGTATTTTACGCCCTCAAGACGTGCGGCAAGGCGGTCGACAACGATGCGCTGTCCGGTCAGGAGGCCGAAACGGAACTGCGCAATGCCATGGACATCCATGTTCTGGAACGCACAGGGGCGTCCGACAAGTTTACCTGCGGAGTTGGATGCAATGCCCCATACGGCCACCTGCACCAAGAATAAGTCCTCTTAGTTTCATCAAGCTGGTCAAGGTCCACTTAACATTGAAATCGGCGATAAAGGTGGTGTCGCCACATGGCGGTTCGGGCGTCGTGCAGAGCAGACAACTGTTGTCCTGGGGATCACGACTGTCGTTGTACCACCACTACTTGAATATTCGACAAATCAATCTCCAGGTTCCTAGCCACAGCAGTTCCCAGGATCCCCAGAGACAGAGCCAGGAGCTCCACCAGAGTTATCCTTTGATTCACGGTCAGGATCTCCGCCCCCATCAGAAATGTCAGATTTCTCCTACAATTTCGGGTAATGGTGTAGTTTTTCTGCCTATCTCCGCCTTCATCTCCTTAATGAGCGTGTTTTTCCCGTCGTGATACCATTTTTCGGGCATCTCAGTGGAAAATTTGTTGATGATCGAATCAAGGACAACGACGAGCCTGTCTGTCTCTGAGATCTCTTGACTGTCCGGGATACAAAAGGAGGCAAACAGGAAGCAATTTATCTATGATTTAGGGATAATTGCTCGAAGCTTGCCGTTTAAGTGGTCGCATTGCCGTTAATGGAGATTGACTAGGCAAACGCAACCTGGGGCTCGTGTTCGATAATATCGTCAGTAGCGTTGTTGACCGGTTGGGAAGTGCCTGCGACACTAAGATTGCCTTCTTAAGTGAGAGACGCGTGACGAACACAAGAATAGTCGCAAAGAGGTCGGTTTAGTTGTCCCCAATGCCGTCCGTTGGAAACTCAACATTTGTCTCATCAATCGTGGCTCTATAGCTGATCCCCGGCTTTGTGGCAGTTAAAGTAATCACCCAAAAAGCGCGAGGAACTGTGAAATATAATCTGCCACGAAGAACTAGATTCCCGCCAGTCGGCACTTCTCAAGTCGTCTCTAGTGGCTTAGAATATTCGCCAGCCAGCCACAATGCCAGCTGTCAAATGCACATTTGTTTACCCACCAGATGCAAGACTATAATTAGATCTCACGGTACATTCGCAGCCCTGCCACTGAAAGTACTGGCCTGCTCTAACAAAACTCCCGGAGGTGTCATGTTGATCATGCTTGGTGGTAAGCATGGACCGTGTCGTTGTGTGGATGTAAGACAAGATGCTTGGAAGACAGTACGGTCAATGTGTCTAGGAGCAGGCCGGGCAGTCAGAGAGAACCTTGTGTTGAATCTGTTTTGTTGGTAATTGTCAGAAGGCTGGCAAAATACGAGTGGGACATGCATAATCAGATGTCAATCGACGAGACTGTGGCCTCCTTGGCCTTGATCCCGCCATTGACTTCATGTACGACGCTCCAGACGGTAAGTTGTGACTTCGACAAGATACAAAAGAATCTCAAATTTTCCACCATCGACAGTCAATCATTCACGATCGTTCTCGAGGATGTTATTCTTGGAAGCCTTCATGACTGGAACGATTGTCTCGACAACGCCCTTCGATAAGCACCTAGGGTGTCATAGACGCGCATGATAATGCTCTTGCCCTTTCGCTTGGGCAAATTACCTTAGGAGTCAAACTTTCCATCCTCACCAGGCTGACCTAATCTAGCACAAGATTATCGTCGCTCGTCAGCAAGACGGAGGCCTGGGCCCCGACATTGGCTTGGCTTGCTGCCTCAATGAGCCAAAGTGACCGATGGATAATGAGGACTGTCGTATATTCTGCGATCCAAAACCGCCTCTGTGCGGCACAGTAACCCAGCGGATGCAGCGGAGTCCATTTCGGCGTTGCCATCTGGCGCCTTGGGGGAGCGCAGCAGCGAGAGGCGCCTGACTTTGCCAACGGTCGTAAAGTCGTACTTACTATCGTTGACAAAAGGCACGCGGGTGGTTGCACCCAGACAGATCGGCCAATCTATGGAAACAGACCTCGCAATTGGCCGAATCCCAGCCGAGCTCTGTCTCGTATGAAGCCTACGTATTGTGCACTTCCACATTAAATGCGGACTCGAGGAAGTTGACAGTTTCGTGCCAGTCGACCGTGGCCTCGCACCCCATGAGCGACAGTTGGTCATCGCCGAGCGCCGCACTGAGCAAGACGGTCTTCTTTGCAGAGCTATTGCAGTGATGAGGGCCTCTGTCACAATGCCTCAACGGTCGCCCATTCTGCTCAAGAATAGTAGTCTTTGAATCTCTGAGCTCGCTGCACTACTCCAAACGTCACACCTCAATGTTTCAGGCCTGCCAGTAGACAGGCGCTTCGTCAAAGATAATCAATTGGTTCGCCTTGTAGCGAGAATCTCGCGCTCCGCACGGCAATCGTACATGGACGATATGATCCCACCCTTCACTGTGACCGAGCGATGGTCGTTCTCGAGCTTGAGGACGCCATCAGAGATCTCTTGGACGGTGATGGCCTTCGTATCAGAAGCTGTATCAAATCAGCTGACAGAAAGGTCATTAGCTTCTTTGTCAGTCACGCTGGCCTGACGAGCGGAAACCTTGATGAGTGTCTTTTCTTAGCCAGGGCAGGGTGCTAGGAGCGAATGGCCTGTAGAAGCCGAGACTAGTGGCTTTGTCGCACTTGTTGGCGCCAAGTGGCGAGTGCAGCCAGTTTATTATCGAGAAGATCTTGGCTTGTTTCTCTAGCGTTAGCATAAGTCTTGTCCGAGTCGTCAAACGACACCTTCAATGTTATCCGAGTTGCTGGGAAGACTGTCGTGGAATTTGCACAGCAGGACGCCCTGCCACATCTCTTCGAGCTCCTCTCTGTAGTATAGTTGTAGATTTCCTTGTGGATTGAGTCCATTGTCGCCAGTGGTTCAGGGTCGTGCAACAGGACATCGGCTATGCAGTTCTGCAATTTGTTGCAGGCCTGTTGTGGGCAGACACCACGGTGTGGCTCAAAGTACAGCTCGCTGCGCTAGGTGACGAGGCTCGAGGCCTTGGTTTCAAGGCAATCAAAACCCCAATTAACTTTCGCATCAGCGTGAACTCGTTGGATGGCAAGGACCGCACATGCACTGCCACGGTCTTCGGGGCTTATGGACGGGCTTCTAGTGTGGACCAATGCCACCGTCGCATCTGCTGAACTGGGAAATTCAGGACACGCAAGCTGAAAAATAGGAGAGTATTCACAGACACGAATGCAGTGTTCTCCTGGTCGAGGGACTTGTGGTTCAAAATCATGCGAGGAATGTTGTTGATGTGCACTCTGCGGTATACGTGCTGCAGGGCGGCATGTTAGCGAGGACCTGGCTTCCATCAAAGGTGACCCTGCAGATAACTCCTTCAATCTATTGGAATGAAGTGTGAATTCAAAGTTCCGTTCACCAATCCATGGACTGGTGCAGGGACACATTCACAATGTTAGTGGCAGGGCTTCCGGGTCACGAGCCTCGTCATGTCTGCCAACCAGCATATCTAGGGTGCCTGGCAAGAGAATCCAAGTTATCTGGCAACCATGATTTCTTCAAGAGAAAGCCGAACACGGGCTGGGAGGGGCACTGTGTGTAGAGGAATTGCCGAACGGGCGACTCGCTACAGGGGAAGTTCGTGTCGTGTTCTACTACCCGCCCAGGGCATGAAACCGGCTAGACTGGACCTTCTCCTTGACGCTTTGCTAGTAGTATAAATAAATGTCTCCAGTTGATTTAAACAAGAGCATTCCAAGTCAGTCTGCAGTGACCGAGCATAGACAAGTGTCAGTGAGAAAACGTGGAGAGGTACCTGCTTGGCCTTTGAGCAAACAGAGGAGCTCCTGACAGCAATCCATGGGGTCGCACTCGTTGGACGGCGACTGGAAAACCTTGCAATCGGTTGCAATCCAAGGCCACAGGCAACAGAGATTCAATGTGGTAGCGACCAATGGCGAAGACTGTTGGCCTGCGGTCGAGAGCGGTCTCGCACGCAGCAGCCGCGCCGACCTGATCTCCGAGGTATTATGCTGCGACCTTATGACATACGGCCACAGACTCATTGTCGCCCACTGTAAATGGTTGAAGATCCGGCTGGCTACCTCGAGTGCCTCGTGCTGATTCCACATATCTTCGGGCAGCCCCGTCGTGCGATGATGCCAAGTCTACGATAAGCGTGTGAGTCGATTGAATGACCGCCACAAGCTCGTCTTGGACAAGTTTTACTTGCTTATCGTTGTAAGGGGGCTAGATAGTGTCGCTGCTAAAATTGTTGTTGAAGATGGGTCTTCCGGGACCGTTGCTAAGCGTGGCTTTGCATGCCCTCACGATGTAGACAACGTGCTCGTCGTTTATCCTCGGACGAGGCCAATACGACCCGTCCAACGCGATCACCGAGGCCAGTGAGGCCCTGCAGCGGTTACTTTCGGTCTGCCCACACTATCGCCTCACTTTTGCAATCCTAGGGCAGCTCCGTGTGCTTCTCCTCTGCTCGAAGGTCACCGGCCAGGATCAGCCTGCTACAAACATGAAACTAATGCATAGCCAAACTTGCCTATTCCCTTGGCCCTCCTCTTCAATTGTATGCATTCACTAGGCAGTGGCTGTGATTTGATCTCTCGCCACGAAAGCGCCTCGTCCTTGTACGCGAATTATCTTCTGTCGATTGCTCATGGCTTTATCTCGAGATCTAGCCAAGACTTGCGGTGTTTCTCGTCTCTCTAAGGTACCACAGGCCGCAGCACGAGCTCATTGACGCCGCTGCGGCTGCGTCTGATGCAGAGGCTCTTTTGCATCTTGGTGAATTTTTCCAACGTCACGCTTCTACGACCACCTCTTTATGCCCTTATCTCTCGCCCTGGCCATGAAGGGCCTGGATGTGGGTCTCATCAACAACCTGTTAGCTCACAAAAACTAGTAAGAGAAGTTGGCTGGGACGATGCTGGGGCAAGACGCGTTTTTCGGCGACCTGGCAGAGCGCCACTAGGCTGGTAACAATTTCGGCTTCTTGATTGGCCATCTCTTAGGGCCCCCTTCAGAGCCGCTCCGACTCCCGCATAGTATCATACACGGTAAGTGGAGCTGGTGGAATAATGTCGTGTGTAACAAAGACGAAACCTTGGCTTACTTTCCCACCTACAAGGTGTAGTAGGGTTATCGGTGCGGCTATCTTCGTTCTCCTCTTCCCGCGGAACTTCCAGTTGCTTCTTGCTGGCAATATTATCTGCTGGGTTCCCTGTGGCATCTCTCATACCCTGACGACTAGCCACATGTACGGGGCAGTTGATAGCTGAATCCCTGGCTTTCATAAAGCGTCTTCAAGTACAATATTGAAATTTGGCCTGTCAAAATTATGATCACACGTATTGCACTTGCTCTTATGGGCAAGAACGGCCGACGTGCTTTCTAATTGCTCCGCTTTGCTAGCATCGGCTGCATCGTGGTGATTGGTGTAATTACTTGGTTTTGCGATGAAAAAGAGTTCTATGCCATCCCCGTCGCCATCTATCTCAGCATCGTGCAGTGTATCATCCTGGTCTCGCTTGTCAATAGTGGTGTTGCGGGTTCCATGTCATCTACAGTTCAGTAGATCCAACGGTGCTGAGTGGTGACGAGTCCGCTGAGCTCGGAACTGTGTTGCCAAGACGTGCAACTTTTATTTCTGCTTCTCCTGTTTCTAGGCCTGTTAGATCTTTTCTTCCTCACCGAGACTAAGAAGCGTATATTTGAGATTGATTCAAGTTTGCTGTTTAAAAGAACACACCCGTAGGGTAAGTCGACTACCCAAGACTAAATGGGTTCGCGAGACAGCTGCCACAGTGTTTCAGCAATCTTAGGTCCCACGTGCCTTCAGACAAACCGGCCAATGCGTTTCGCGCTAACGATCAGATTCGATGTCGACACATCACATAATTAGGGCACGACTAGCGCAAGTAGCGGTCAAGGCAGGGACTCGGCACACAAGCTCCCGTCGCACCGTCGCACACATGGTGAAGGTAACTACCTAGATGTCTTCTCTCTGTGGACGGATTGTTTACATAAGCGAGAACCAGTATGCGTCTTAGGAAAATCCTTTTTTGAAAGCCTCACCTAGAACCGTGATCCAACTAATCCCCAACCTCCTAGTTAAGCGAGGCAGAACAATTAGATCATAGAAGATTCGCCGACAGAACAGGATCTAGGGAAGGAATTTGTTCTTCTGAAATTCCCTTCTACATTGCAGTGTAATTCCAGCCAGGCGCTCAAGGACTTGGTTCACGCAGACGTGGTAATGCAGTACAGGGTAGTTCTGAGCACGAGCCAACGCCTAGAGGTAAATTCCAGTGCGACGATTTCCCGATCTGCATCGTCAGCTCCGCATCGGATCAACCTTGTCAAACATGATCGATTGCGCATTCGGTCGAGTCGTCATCACGCCGAAAGCAGGAAAAGTGTCGATGACACAAAGGATATTAGGTTGCATACCACAAAACCCGAGATTGGGACAAGTCATGCAATCCAGCAGTTCTCGACATCCGATGCGGTGCGACACGACACGGTGCCAGGTGGAGACGACGGATCGCCAGCCACCTTCTCCATCAGGCACAACCGAGGCTGCACTCCGTCCGTACGCATGTAGTGCAATTGGTCCACGTCCCCCCCAAGGCCCACGATTTCCCCATGCGGCCTCAGCTCCGGTGTGGCTGGCGGTCACGCTCGATCCGGCGGCGGTTCGTCTCAAGTTGCAGACTATTCACAACGCCCATCGTTCCGTGTGCTCGCACTTGTGCCCTTTCGCTTTCGCTTTGAACCAGAGCGCCACATTGGCGTTATTGATAATAGGAGTCCTCGTGCCGTATAGCCTGATGGTGAGTCCGCCGTGCCGTCTTTGCAATCACCGCGCGTCTGAGCGGGTTTGGCGCCAACTTGTTCGGATACAGTCTTCCTCACGGACAGGTGCCTGTTGCTCAAGACCACCCAAGCAGGAGACTCCGGTTCGTCTCGATTCCTAGCTCCCCTATATGCGACTATTATACCAATCATCGACTCGCTCTCAAAATCTCCAAAGGCGAGCGCCCAGGCGCATCAACAGATTAGACAGCCACGTGCCTTGAGAACCTCCCCGTGGTAAGGAACGCCTGCCATTACCAGCATCGTGCTCAGTCCAGCTCGACTACCCCCAACCTCGCTGACCCGTGGGCGGCAGCCACACCCTGCTGACACTGCTGCAAGGGCCCCCTGTTTCATCACTGCTTCCGCCCGATGCCAGTTTGTTCCGAATCGTCCTAGTGCATGGCCGTTCCTGGGGAAGAGGGGCGCTAGTGGCCCTCTAGTCTCTGCAGCACACGGTTAGCCCACATGGCCCCTGGCCCTTTGACCCCTTCAACGGTTCGACCCCTCCGACCGCACTTGCATCTGCGCATCAGCGGTCGAAATGGTGGCTTACCAGGGAAGTTTGTCTCCGGCCGTCGCATGACATTCCTCACGGCATCTGCCACGTTGGGCGGCCACTCCGCCTGTTAGCTCAGGTCTTGATCATACGAGTCCCAACTCCCAACAACTCCGTTCAAGACGGCCCAGCCACCACACCGCACGCCATGCAGCCTGCCCTCGCTCGCACTCTCGCATTGCATTGCATTGCATCGCATCGATTTGTCCCACCTAGGCTCAGCCGCCTTCCCATCAGGATCGAAAGAATGGCTGGAACGTGGTGACTTCACAACTGCCGGCACAACACCCCTGACCAGGCCATGTGCTGTGTTGCCCCCCTCGAGCATGTGGCGCCGCCTTGAGAAACTAGCCCGCTAGTTGTCAGAATCTGCTGCCTTGGTATGGGAGCTACCCCTCCTTTTCGGTCCTCGTAGCGACTGCCGAACTGACCTGGGCGCCTGAATCGTCCCCTTTCAGCCCCACGACTATCCTCAAGTGGACAAAGCGTGGCAATGGGCCGGGAGGTCAGGACGCTAGTCGACCATGGCCCTGTCTTGGCGTCTGTTATATAGTTCCGTATCCGTGGGTGCATGCGGGTGCGTATGCGCGTGACACTCATCGCGGACTCTCGGAGTGGAGTGGCTCAAACTATCCGTACATGGCACGGACATGGTCTCGATCCGGGTATTGCCTCGACCCTGATGAGAATATTAAACATTGCCCTCACCCCCAGACTCGGGCCCCGCCCCCGGACAACGATCGCATAGTCTGAATTCTCGTCTGGGCTGTGACTGCTGACTCGTCTCCCCCCGAAGACAGAATCGTGGACTCGGGCGCTGGTCTGCCCTTGACGCACAATGCGCCCTCACTTCACCTTTCTGCTCCTGAGCTCGGCGGCGCTGGTCGTCAACGCACAAGAAAGCTCACCGTCATCTGCGCCTGCACCCTACCCACCATGTGCGGTGAGTGATGTTCCATCCGGCCCTTTTCACTTCTCATCTGCTCTCGCATGCTCGTGCCTTGCTATATTGAATACTGACAAGACCAGCAAGCATGCATGGGCCAAGCCATTGAAGGGAACCTGTGCAACCCAACCGACACTGTCTGCATGTGCACCTATCCAGCCTACCTCACCAACGTCACGACATGCATCTCGCTCTCATGCACTCCCTTTGAATCTCTCAGTACGTTTCCGCCGCCTGTCTCCCCCGTCGACTGCCCTGTCTCGAAGATGGCCATGAATGCTGACTTGCTGGCCTATCTGTAGCTACGCAAAATGTTTCCGCCACTGCCTGTGGTGCTCCTGTGCGAGACCGATCCAAGTCCCTCACTGCCCAAGCCATCGTCCTGTTCGTACTCGCCTCCTTCTTTGTCATTGTCCGCACTGGCTACAAGGCCTGCATGAAGCTCAGCTTTGGTATGGACGACTGGTTCCTACTTGCGACATACATCATCTCGGTCCCCGCGGGCGCCTTGTTCTTCACCGGCACACTTGCCAACGGTCTGGGCACGGACATCTACACCCTGACCGCCAAGCAGATCACCGACTTTCTCATGTACTGGTACATTGTGGCCGTCATGTACTTCTTGCAGACGGCTCTGATCAAGCTCACCTTTGTCTCGTTTTACATGCGGATCTTCACCACGCAGAAGAGCAGGCGCCTTCTGTGGGGCACCTTTGTGTGCGTGACGCTCTGGGGCATAGCCTTTGTGATTCTCGCTACTCTGGTCTGCTTGCCCATCTCGTACATGTGGACGCAGTGGGACGGCGAGCACACGGGCAAGTGCGTGGACGATGCCGCCTATGTTTGGACGAACGCAATCACCAACATCGTCTTTGATATCTGGATCCTGGCCGTGCCAATGTGGGAGCTGCGCCGCCTGCAGCTACACTGGAAGAAGAAGGTTGGCGTGGCTGTCATGTTCAGTCTCGGTGCCTTGTAAGTTTTTCCTGTGCCTGGCGCGTACGACTCCATGAAGCTTTTGTGGACTGACACGACGCAGTGTGACCGTCATGAGCATTCTCCGGCTCAAGTCGCTTGTCCTGTACCAGAATCGGTCACTCAACGTCACATGGGAGTTCTCCGACGTGTTCCTCTGGTCCACCATTGAGATCGACGTCGGCATGATCTGCGCCTGTCTACCAACAATCCGCCTCATCCTGGTCAGGATCTGGCCAGTCCTCTCCGGATCAACAGCCGAGCGCAGCCATCAATGGTATCGCTCCGGCAAGGGATCCGACGGCCCAAATGACACACTGGGCTCCTTTGCGGGCGCCGCACAAGTTAACAAGCACCACGCGCAAGTCCAAGTGGTAGCCGCGCAGCCTCACATGGCCGATGGGCGTCAGAAAGAAACGATCGGCAAGGGGGGAAAGCCTCTGCCGGTGATCGGATTGAAGCAATCGTATTCAGTGTATTACAGCGAAGGAAGCGACATTAGTTTGGTGTCCATGAACGGTGGTGGAGGCAAGCAGGTACGGCAGTGATCGTCGTCTTCTGCTTGGGACATGAGGGGCCATCCAACCATAGCCCCAGTAATATTTGTTTATCTTATCTGTGCAGTCTTATGAGTGACCAAATCGTTCTGTCCTCCACTGCTGGCTGTCGTTGAGGCAACCGGATCTTTGCGCCATCTTCAGCCTTGGTTGCAGCACGATCTTCAACGAGGCAAGCCATCACGACAGTCTCCTCACGGCACGATCCACACTCCATATGCCCCATGAATCCGCAGGGTTCTGACTCAATGGAGGAAGATCGAAGCGGTGTTGTGAATCATGCCGACCATGACGACCCCAACGATGCCGTCGAGCCGAGCCGACCAAGATCTAGATCATTTCCTTGACCATGGATGTGGCGATTGTGGGGTCATGGTAACAGAAACACCCCAGAATTATGCAGTGATCATGCAGGAGCCTGTTTCCTCTCTGTGGGGTGAAGGAGAGGGCGTCGCCAAGCTATCAGGTTCGACTTGTTGGCTCGTCTCTGATGCATAGCCAGGGGTCGGGCTTGCATTTTCGGCCCTTTCCCGGCGCTAATATGGTTCACAGCTTTGAAAGGGAGGTGCCGATTAATCTCACAAAAAGCCATATGAAAGCCAACTCATGTGGCTGTGGCTTTATTAGGACCTGGTCCAATATTAGCACTTTTGTACCTTCGCTGCTTTGGTAGCCCAGGCATCCTGTACATCTGTGTGTCCATTATAGCTGAGCGCCGGTGACCAATGATCAGTATCAAAACAATTACTTTGATGGAAAATGAACAGGCCAGCGATCTTTCACGCGATTTTGTTTCGCAGTGCATCGGACGCGTTGATGTTAAGGCTTGCGAGCGTGGGGTGCGGTGCACAATGCCCAGCAGGGTCGCCCTAATGAGGCAAATTTTCTCGACATAATGCTCCCAATTCGTTTGCAGGCGCCAGGAAGGGAGGGGCCTCTTGCATGAAATGCAGCATGTCTCGGGCGATTTCTATGCCACGCAAGTTTGCCTGCTCGGCGCTTGTCCTATGGTAGGACGTGTCTCCGAGCCGTTGTGCGGTCACCGTGCGGAGACAATTAACGGACACCTGCAAATTGGCACAATGCATTAAAAGCTGGATTGTGTAGATCAAGCTTTGTTCACAGGTACTGGCGAGAGCGGAAGATTGCAGGTATGCGGCGATTTATCCAGACAGGTGACGAAGTTGATGTCCACTGGACCAGGACGTTGTCGTTCTTCGACACTGGGCGCTGAACGTGCCAGCAGTCGGGCGATCAATTAGTCCCTTTGCATACCACAAAATGAAACTCGCGCAGGATCTCGTGGGCAGCTTGCCACAGTCGTAGGTGGCCGTTGAACCTAGCGATGAGGCTGAGTCTCTGTAGGGGCATGGAGGACGGCTTGGTTGGGGAAACAGAAGGAGCAGAAGGCTTATGGTCCGAACCCCAGTTAAAATGCCGTCTTGATTTGCTCATTAAGTAGAAGCGATGGAGCATAATGGGACGGTTGCCGCGGGTGACAGGCAATTGATCCCTCATACAAATGACCCAGAAGACTCTGGAACAGAGCTCTGCCTCGAGTGGCACAAGGCCCTTTGGTGCCGATTCCTCGTGCAAATATATGATCTGATCAAGGTAAATTTATTTTTCGAATATACGTCATGAGTACTTTAGTTTGCCAGCGGCAAGACTTCAGTTGGAGTGAAAGTGCCGAACGACAATGGACATGGCGTCGGGCGATTCGAGGTCAATGTCCAGGTAGCTCTGAAGGCAGTCTGGTACGCACGGAGGAAAATGTGACCAGCCGCTTCGTTGTCTTTCAGAAAAGCGTTGCTTGATTAAATTAAAACCGCTTCAGGCACGCCGCTGTGATCAACGTAAAAGATGAACCATTATTTCAGCGCCTCGATGACATACAAGATCAAGCGGCTCAGCTGTGACGTTGAAAGGGGTGACCCGATGTCAGGAAATCCCACGCGCACAAAAAGGCCCAGAGCATGAAAAACAAGTCAGGCGGACTGTTGGCGAAAATTGAATGACTTCAACAGAAGAGAGGCTTATCTGCGCTGTCCTATGCTCCGTTCCACCGGAGTGGCGCCATTCTACCCATCCTGTCGAGCGTCTGCCTCGGTCAACCAGAGTCTGAGTATTTCTCAAGGGCTGGGGCCTCTGCGATCGGCGTGGAAGGATGAATGCCTCATCACGAGCGATTGGTATATCTAGACATTACCGAACTTGGCCCCTTTGTTTTCCATATCCTTGTACAACAAAGTGTTCACTTCTCTCCCCATCCGCGCCGTGGGGGCTCGTCTGTCACGCCAAAGCCCAAGAATCAATGCAGACTCGCCTCAGACTGGACACAAGGCCGGACTCTGGAGGACACGAATGACTTTTCCGCTTAAATGTTGAGCTGGGAAGGAAATTTCCAACAGCTTCAAGTGACCAAAATTGAACAATGGAGGTAATGGAGTGACGTACGACGGCTCCATCTCGGACTGGGAGCATTGGCGGGACTGTCTCCACGAAGACTTTCAGTGCTGCAAGCAAGGAGGCGAATACCGTTCAAAAGTTCATCGCGGAGGAACTCGAGCCAGCCATGACATTGGAAGGCCCTCTCCTCCTCCAAGGCGAGCCTCAAGAGGACTGCGCAGTTTCGCCACGACCGTCTTCAGCCAGGCTCGAGCAATCTGCTTGGGTCCAATTATCTGCTCTAGATCCTCAAAGATCAAAGATCATCAAAGACATGGAGATCATGGCAGACAGGGACATTACCCTGATCAATCGCAGGGTCATCCTGTGGCAGGACCTTGACGGGCTTGCCACCACCGGCTGGATTGGCCGCTTCAAACGCTCAACATTCTTCCTGACGGTTTCAGGTGGCCTCTTTGTCAAATTTCTGTCGTGGGAAATTACCAACCAGCAATATCTGTAGCATGACTCTGTGGCTGTTGTTCGTGTTGTCCTGGCTTGCATTTTTTGTTCCGGTGCTTTTACACCGGCGCATGGACAAATATCATTGCATACCCGCTGGAGCTCGTCACTTGCGAGATGCAAGCCACGACTTGGGGTTTTGCCCTGTTCAAGATCCAAGTGACGTCCATCTTTGGTGGTTACATCAACTCCGTGGGCCTGGAGAGCATTGGCTGGAAATTTTACATATAACACTGCGTCTGGGTGACGCTTGTCTTTGGTATTGTTTGCTCCTTTCGGTCCTTTGTCTCGCCTTACATCTTCAACTCGGGCTACGGATAACTCAAGGCCAAGATTGGTTTCGTCTTTGGCGCCATCATGCTTGTCGTTGTCGTTCTAGGCTTCCTGTACGTCCCCGAGACGCGCATGCGCAGCTACGACGAGCTTGACGAGCTGTCTATGAACTGCGTGGCCACCCACCAGTTCGAGACGCATGTGACTGTAGCCGAGCAAATGGCTGCGAGGCGTAAGATGACAAAAATGGACTCGAGAGTCGGCAGCAAGGCACGGCCTAAGTTAGTTGCTGGGGGAGCGCGTCTGTAACATGGTGGTGTTGTGAATGATTCGTTTCGTAAAGACGGCAACACAGTTGATAAATGAACACTTTTGTGCAACGAGCCCGTTCCATCCCAGAAAGAGGTCCGGGTGAATATCTTGCACTCGAAAACTTTTCATCCCATCATGTCGCTACGACTCCTTTGCATGCCGCCTCTTCATCTCTTCGACGGCCTGCGGGTCATCCTTCAAGGCAGCAAAGTTGGCATGGCTCCCCAAGAACGAGACCCGTGCGCCTGGGCCCTGGTACAGCTCCATCCTCTCGCCGCGCTTGATGCCGCCATTGATCGGCTGGATGCGCCCCTCGACCAAGTCCCACAGCACCTGGTCCACTTCAGCAATCAGCTCGGCCGCATCGGCGTCCCGGGTGATGTGGCCGCATGCCATCTTGACCCGTGACGCAGGCAGCTGGTCCCCAGACGGCCGCGCAACGTTTATCGAGTTCCATTCATGCACCAGCTTCCTAAGCTTCCCGATCGTTGCGCTGAAAGCGGTGACGCTACTGCCCTCGGGAGGAAAGAGAATGGCTGACCACTCGTATATGGTGTCGCCTACAAACAGGAACCTCTCTTGTGGATCCCATATAGCCAGCTGATCCGGGGTATGTCCCGGCGTTTGGTACAAGGTCAGTCCCAAGCGGTGGCCCTCAGCATCTACTAAAGGTTGGCCATCGCCAGCCCAGTTTGTCACCCAGTACTCCGGTGTCTCCATGCCGACGAATCGACAGAGCGAAGACACTGGCAGGCGATCTGGCCCGTCGATGAAGTCCTTGTCATGCCCACTGGCCCAGATAGTGCTTTGCGTGTCGGTGAATTGCTCAATACCCCCTGACTCGGTTAATAGCAGCGAGGACATGTGGCAGGAGAGCGTACCAATGTGGTCGTAGTGGCAGTGCGTGCATATCACGACATACTTTCTTTTTCCATTCTCGTTGAGTGGTTGCCCGCCATTGTCAGCGACCGGAAACGTCTCGATGAACTTTCGCAAGGACCTCAGTTCGACCGTAGGGTCCTTGGCAGCACCGCCACAGCCGGTGTCGATGAGGACAAGGCTGCTCGGGAAGAGCTTGGCGTATATGTATGGGCTCTCATCCCACTTGTCGTCTTCGACAATGACAAAAGTCGATCCGTTCAATCTCGAAGCAGAAAAGCACGTCGTCGTCGGGGGGCTGGTAGACATGTCGACATGAAGTATCCCGAAACGCCAGCAGGATGTATTTGCCCTGTGGGGGATGCGGGGTTTGGCAGAGAAAGGGCAGCACACTGTCGGTACAAGCCAGGATAATGCCGATTCTCTTCACGAGACTCATGTCCTTTCTAGGCTAGTGCCACGATGGAGGCCAGAAAAGGCGCCATTCTGATTGCCCACTGTAGGGATGACCCATTGAAGCAGTGGGCCAAGGGCTGGTTGCTGAGCAGATACAGAAGATCCAGCATACTACAACGCATTTGCAAGATTGAAGCATTTCGACCTTGAGATATTGATTGGCCGGATGAATTCACGTCGAATTTTTCAACAAGGAAGAGGATTGGAGACTCGGCACAGATGATCGTTTCTGGCACACGACGCCCATCCCAGAGGCCAGATTGATCATTGATCAGCAGCCCCCACAGGGGACCTGTCGTGCTGCATTGACGTCATGGGGCGCTGTTTACTTGGAATCGGATCAGCATGCAAGATTCACAACTGGATCGACGTGGCGAACATGGACGATGATATTTACACGTCGTCCATGTCGCCAATGTCCATCAATCCCTTCGACAAACAACACCACTACCACCCCAGCCACACGTGAAGGATGAACTTGGCTTCACAAGCAGAGTCCAAAAAGATCGACTCGGAGACGGAGCAAAAGGTAGTCGACGAGGCGCAGGCAGCCAAGGACGCGCAAGCCGAGGCAGACAGCCTCAGGGCCCAGGCAGACGAGGCCAAGGACGATGCCGGGCGGGATGCGCTCCTGGACAAGGCGCGCGAGCGCGAGGAGGAGGCACACGGGCACTCGGAGGAGGCGACGCGGATCGCGAGCGGCGCGTGGCAGGGGACCATTGGCGGGGTCGGAGTAGGCACGGGCATAGGCACAGGGACGGGTGCTGTCGTCGGCACCCTCGTCGGCACCATTGCGTCGATCCCGTTTGCTGGCCTGGGCGCTCTCGTCGGACTCCCCATAGGCATCATCCACGGGCCCTTTGTGGGCGGGGGAGACCGCAAGGACCGCAAAGAGCCGCCATCCAAAGACGAGCAGCATCGCGCTGTCATTCAGGCGCTGGATCAGTCTCGTGGCGAGGGAGACAAGGACGCGTCAGGCGGCAGTGATGCGAAATGAAACTTGACGCGACCATGCAATCAGCGATTGACATTACAACAAGGCAACATACTTTTATTTTCACGGTACGACGAATGAATATTTAGACTGGAGGCCGTGCAGACATTGTAGTGCACTCAGCCCATGTGCAGAGAGGATGCAGGGAAGGGCATAGTATGGGTTGCGCTGCCACATTATGCACCGAGAGCCAGAACGGATGGAGGCGTTGTTGGGCAAGCAATTAAAATTCTTGTAAAACGAAGCAGCTACCAACCAAGAGGAAACGGATATCTGGGATGTGGCTGCCTTGGTGTCGCTTCGGTCTCCGTCGCGTGTCGCTTTGGAACAGGCCAGAATATAATGGAGTTGGGCACAAGAGGGAGCCAGGATGGCCCTCAAGAGAAAGGTCTCCGACTAAAATAAGATAATGGGAAGAAAATGGAGATCTCTTCGCAGGCCTCAACCGCCCAAAGGGCATGAGTTGAGATTGAGCTGTTTTTGGCCCAGCCCTGTCCACCCATACTTCGGAAAGACGTGCTCTGTGAGGCGAGGCTAACGCTATAGCTTCGCACATGGTTGAATATGGCAACGGACATTCTTGCAAGGCTGCGACCCATGTGGCAGGCTGCAAAGATTCGAGCCTCCTCGAGTCAGTCATGATGGCCATGGCTGTGCTTCGCAGAGACGACATGTCCCACGTTCCTCTCTCGCTCCAGGCGGTGAGGCCTGTCAGCCAGGCGACTTCACTGAGGCGCTCATCTCGCTTACCGGGCTGACGGAGTTCTAAGTTCGGAGCTCTTTGCCCCGATGTAGAGGCTTGACGACTGGAGCATGCATGTCGTATCGGAGGAAGAGGAGTGACATGACCTGCCGGGATCGTGGCATGGATGTGATGATCTTTCACAGCGCTGCCTAAGCGGGTTGGCAATCTTTCATTTCTGTTTTCTACCCATAGGCTCACTCATTCAATGTGCGAATCGAACGAGTATCAGTCGAGCATTGGCCATCGCTTGCAGGCTAGCTTGCTGCCGAGGAGACCAGGCCTCAAGGCAATTGTCAATGTCTCGGACCGAAATGCGCATGCGAAGTTCTTCCTTGCGCTGTCGACTTCGTGTGCGGATGCCTAGGCAGCTGTAGATTCAGGTCGCACCCGGTCGTTTCCGGATTGGCTCCATTCGTAATGGAAGTTAACGGACACCGTTCATGTGAGCGGCCAGAGGTCATTCTCGCATTCTGTGTCCTGTATGCAACTATCCGCTGTAAGCATGGCCATGCATAATGCAGTTATCCACACAGGCCATGATGCATCGTTCTCATCATAAATATCGTCAGCTCGTCACCCGCGTGGACGTAAATAACTTACACGCTCTGCGGCAAAGACGTGCTGTTCCACCATTTATGCGTAAGCGCTTCTTGTTTCTTACTTGACAGCGATCGATCCAATAGTCCACCTTCAGCAATGATGCAGTCCTTGATGAGCGGTCGTAGTCCACTTTTGAAGTTGGCTCTGGCCCTCCCTGTCGCCATTCCAGGCCTCTACATTGCGTACTTATCGTGGCACATCACTAGCAGCACCAAATCCACCAAAGGCCGCCGCCAGTCGACACGTAATGCGGATGCTGTAGTGGAGGCGATGCCTGGAGATCCCTTCAGCCTCCCACACGATGTGCGTGCGGATCACTCGGGATGGGTCCTTCCATACGAGCGAGTTGTCTCCGACCCGGTACCTGTGTCCAGCCTAGCTATCCCAATAGCTGCGGTCGAGGACACCGAAGCACCTTCGCTCCTCATGAGGGCCTACGCTGGAAGCGCTCAAGTCGCCTTCAGCTCGACTCCACAGGCATACTTGATGCGGAAAGCGATTGCGGACCTAGAAATCAAGCGGACATTCGACAAGGACTGGATCCGACGCCTCCGGTTTGAACACGGCGATTTAGTCAATGGCGTCTATAGGGTAGCTTATCACGGCAAAGGCAGGACTGCTCAATCCGAACGCGTCGAGTTGATCATCGACGCGCCCCCGTCATTCCATGGGCCTGTGCCTCATGGCTTGATCCTCGAAGAAGTGCAA
The DNA here is from genome assembly GCA_027569275.1 of Emericellopsis terricola. Classification (NCBI taxonomy): domain Eukaryota; kingdom Fungi; phylum Ascomycota; class Sordariomycetes; order Hypocreales; family Bionectriaceae; genus Emericellopsis; species Emericellopsis terricola. Next base: position 565,611 of record JAPDEU010000011.1, on the reverse strand, counting down.
CTAGCGCGAGGCGGCGACGCTGTCGTTTTCGTGAACGAGACCTGGATGTGGAGACGAAATGACGAGAAACCGACGTTGATCGAGACGTCGCTCGGCGGATGGTTCCACTCGTTGCTGGCTGGCTGGCTTGTCCTCAAAGGCGTGCGTGGTGTCACCGGCAGAGACTGAAGTAAGGCTCTTCAAGTTTGGCAAGCAGAGGCAAACATTTCTGAATAGCAATGAGTCGAGTCTTGGCTCACGCTCAGGCCCGCCGGGGAGGGGACTTGTGAAGTTGTGCCAAGCCTCAGCATGTAAAAATAACAACAAATGCGCCCAGGCTCTGGCACCATCGGATTTTGGCACACACTGCAGTTTCCATCGCAATGCTGATTGTGTTGGCGCCAGCGTTGACCCTGCCCTTCCCGGACCCGGGAGGCCGGGCGCTACAGCCAACCGGCTTACAGGTGAAGTTCTTGTGAGGTTGCTCGAGTCGTCCTGTCAAAAGCAGACCTTGGCCGTGCCGGTACACAAGCAGTCAGTATGATGGCAAACTTGCGACCATGACAGAGTTAACTCATCATCCGACCTGAGATTCCATCTCTAAGGTTGCAGAAGGGGTACCTCCGAATTCGCCGTCACCGTCGAGCCCATATGGCCGGCCCTCTGGAAACAAACATCATAAAATTTCTGGAAACCTTCAAAGTTTGTGAGATTGATGCCGCCGTCACCTCCTCCTACGCTTGTGTTTGCAAAGGGGCAAGGGTCCGGGATACACGCGCGTCAAGTGTTTCGAAACGTTACACTCAAACTTGATGCTCTCTTGGAAAATTACTTGGTTTGCATTATGACTCTACGTAGCCAGCTACGGACGCCTTTGTTTGCCCTCGTTATTTAGGTGGGCCATGGGCACAAGGCCCACCTCGTCCGTCTCGCTGTAATTGACGGTGAATGTTTGTTGATACACGATCCCCCTTTTGGCGTCCCCCCATGGCCCTGCAGTGGAGCTGGCCGACGAGGGCATGCTTCCCGCACTCTCCCGGTCCGCCGTGGCGATAGTCTGGCTCCTGTCTCTCCGACTGCCGGGTTCCTTTGCGCTTGCGCTGATCTGGTATTGGTAATGCCCTGTGCGCCTGGATGGGGAGAGGACGGGGAAGAGTTTGACGAGCAGCAGTCGCACAGTGGGCAGACAGGCGCAAGCGATACCGACAGTGACTTCAATGGTCGACCAGAAGGAGATGCCGAGGGTCTCATAGGTAATGTTCACCGTGGCCGCGAAATTGATGAGGCTCTTTAATCGCATGATGCTGACGACGGTGACGCTGTCCAGTGTGAGATGGGATTCAACGTCACGGGAACGGGGGCGCACTTACAAGGTTCCGACGCAGAGCATGATGGCAACGCCGACTTTCTTCTTCCAGTGTAGCTGCAAGGCCCGCAGTTCCCACAGTGGGATGGCGAGCATCCAGACATCAAGCGCGATATTGATGGCGGCGTGCGCCCAGGCGAGCTTGTTGCCGTTGAGGCATTGGCCCTCGTGCAGGCCATCCCACTGCAGCCAAAAGTACTTAATGGGGCGGCATTGAAAGACGCCGATGAGGATGAAGATGAGGGACCAAAGAGCCGTGAACCAAAACGTACCCCACAAGAGACGTTGCGTCGGTCTGCTGGGGAAAATGCGTAGGTAGAAGGCGATGAAGCTCATTTTGATGAGACCAGCCTCGAGAAAGTATATGCCCACGGAGCTGTAAAAGTACTTGAGCGTGGTGTGGACGTCCTCTTGCCGGAGAGTCCAAATGTCTCTCCCGAGGCCGTACTTGGTTGTGCCGGCAAGCGTGATGTAGACAGAAGGGATGGCGAGGAGAAAGGCGGATAGAATCAAATAATCGTCAAGACCAAGGCCTGTGCGCATGAAGAGCTTGTACCCGAATCGGATGCTGATGAACATGGTGGCCATGGCGGTCATGGAGGCGGTTAGAATGACGAGTTGGCGTGACTCGTCTCGGACAGGGGCGAAGCAGTTGGTTGCGGTGATGTTCTGAGCGTCTTGTTTCATCAGACACATGGTGTATAGGACAGGGGACGGGCAGGTAGAGGCGTACTCAACGCTTCTAGGATGGGACAGGACTGCGCGACGCAAGCCATGGCCAAGCCCTGGATTTGCTGATCAATGCAGACGCATGGCCAGTCTGTTAATCCGCATGTGCCAGAGAAGAAGGCCTGGCTGATGCACGCTTGCTGAGCAAAGTAAGTCAGCACTCTCTCTCGCCCCTCGCGAGCGCTCTCAACCTACCGCGCACTTGGGATACTGGTCCACCCCCGGGGCGACATCTTGGCACAAGGCCGTGGGCAGCACTGCCGCGCAGAGCAGAAGCAACCGAGAGATGAGCATTGTAAATCTAATCACAAGCTCAACACTCGGGTAGGAATTCTTGGATATGAGGCACAGCGGCCATTGACGCGCGGCGGGCATGTGTCTCTGATATTATGTACGCCGACGAAGGCAATGCGCCCAGGGGTCGGAAAGCCATGTTCCGCCACTGCATCAGCCAGCCGCCGGAGTCAGGCACACCTTCTCGATTGTCGCATGATGTGGATACCATCCTTTCCGATGCGTATTTCTTCACCGGGCGGAGGGCGCACTAAGTCTGGGCTCTCCTCGCCGTACAGTTGCACGGAATGTACGTTCAGAGCCAATATTGGCCCACACGTGGACGAGAGGCGCCATTCGCAGGCAGTGTCGGTCGTCCTTGAGGCAAGTAATTAATCGCGCTGGTTGGTGTCGACGGCGAGCCACGAGGCCGAGGCTGCGCGGTGCCATGCGATCTTGGTGACTTCTTAGTCCCATGCGATGGCCTTTTGGTCACCGAATATTCCGCTAAACCGCACGCATCGTGCGCATGCAGGCGCTCCCCAACTGCTCTCCAGGTCGCTAGCGCCACAACTGCGACTATTCTGCAACAGTTGCTCTCCGTGCCTCCAGGAGGGGGGGGGCCAGCTAGGCACAAGGTGGGTTAAGCTCCGATACTCCGTGGTGACCCGCATCGGCCTAAAAACGCGACAGGGTGTTCCGCCACGTGCCACGCGATCTTTTCATCCGAGGCGAGGGAGTCAGTTGATAGCAAGTTAGCGCAGGTGTGCCAGCCATCACGTGTCATGGGCGTTGCAAAGTCACAGTGAGGACCACTTCGGATCAGGTCTCCTCCGGGGAAACTACAAGGGTTTCGAGACCACGAGGCGCCAGGCTATAGCCTATAGGACTATCGTTTCATGCCCCCTAAGTATCCTGACCGGGAGGGACCACAACGAAAGGACTGTTGAGTCTGTCGAGACGCCTGAAGCACTGTAGCGATTTACGTACTTGGTTAACAGAATGGAGCAACAAAACCCTGCCATCGAGGGCGACCCATGTGCGCATCTAGTGCATCGGGTACGGGCCGACGCTAATCCCTGTTAATAAGGGAGAGCCCAATTCGACAGCGGCACCGTGATCACGTGGCTCATCCTCGAGTCGATACTTGTAGTGAAAAGTACGTGCGACGCCTCGGGCCTTCGCCCACCGAAAACAATCAATGAAAAACAGAGTCATGTGGGAGGTGCAGGGCAGACGCAGGCCAGGATCTAAAATCCGAGTCATGATATGCATATGCCGGCAATACAGCACAATCACTGCACGTCGCAACTAGAGCGACTAGAACTGCATTGGGAGAAACCCCCGAAACCTTGCCGCACCACGAATCGGTAGCAAACCAATGGGCTCCCCAGATGGCGCAGCTCCCAGACTCTCGGGTTTCCTCCAAACTTCAACAAGTGCGTGCTCGAGGCAAATGTGACATGGAATCTTGTGCCGGTTGGTTGTTAGTTGCGAAAGTGCCAAGCAGGGGCCCAAGGCCAGGGTTTCCTGCACAATCGCCAGCTGCCAACTCGACATTTCGCATCTGGCAGCCTGCAGGCCTCCGTGACACAGAGCGTTTCAGTCTCCTTTTCTCATCCGATCCAGAACTACGATTGATAGATGGGTTTTTGCCGTAGAAAATGGGGAAACATCGCAGGAAGCAAAGCCTTGTCGTTGGTCCACGGCGGAGCCTGTGACGGAGCGATCAATCGGCGACGATGGATGCTGGTATTTCAGTACATGAAGTTCGCCCACAAGCATGAAAGGCATGAATCTGCGACACTGCGGATTTCAACTCTAAGAGAAAGGTCGTGATGCACTCACCACTCTCAGTCCAACACACTACAATGCGAATCTTGGAGAACAGGGCAGATCCGCAGGCCCTGGCACCATGTTGACACGTCACAAAGTCCCTTGTCCGATGCGCCAGCTGCGGCTCCGCGATTCTGCAGGGTCATTTCCGTCTTCCAGCGTCATATTGGAAGCTGAGCCGGCGAGGCAAAGCAGGATACCCCGCGTTGCCAAATTCTCAATGGTGAAAGATATAATAGAGATGCGGGAGAGGTTCTGCCGCCCGTGACCATGATCAGCATGTTTGGATTTGGCGGGCCAGAGGCGCCTGCGCGCATCGCCACCGACCGAGTGGTGCCAGTCGGCTTCTTCAACAATACCATCATCTTCCGCACGTTCGTCTTGTATACTCTGTTTGCGTTCGACGATGTGTTAGACCCGGAGACGTTGCGCGCGACGCTTGAGCGCGTGGTGGCGCGTCCAGGGTGGAACAAGCTGGGTGCGCGGCTTCGCAGAAATGTAAAGGCAGATGGAGTGTGTTCTCATTGTCGTTCTAACCACCGCGAGGATAGGCATCAGGTGATCTCGAACATCACATTCCGGGATAATTTGGCAAGGATAGTCCGGCGATCGGGTACGATCACCTCGGACTCAGGACCATGAATTTAGGGGAGCACCATGCCGCGTCGCGCATCCCAAAAGCCCCATCGGATGGCTGTCCCGCGATTGTCGGTGATCCAGACAAGCTCGTCGGTCTGTACTCAGGGCCAGAGGTGCCCAAAGGCCTTAATGATTACATCTACTCGGACAGACCCCAGCTCGGGCTCCGTGTGGTGTCACTCAAAGACAAGACCATTGTGGTTCTCCACTGGATTCATCTGGCTTTTGATGCTACTACCAAGAAGGCCCTCCTGGATGCTTGGATGCTGATGCTTCAGGGGCGACAAGACGAGATCCCCGAGCCGCTCGCGCCGGATCAATACGTCCTGGAAAACGTCGGCATCAATGCGTCACAGCCCCATGCATTGGCGAGCAAGAGGGTGTACACGCTGGGCCTTGCCATGTGGCTCATTCGCAACATTTACACACTGGCAATTCGCAGGAAAGAGCATCGAATGTTGTGCGTGCCGCCCGAGTTCCTGGAGAAACTGAGGTAACAGGCTTTGGCTGAACTCAGGGCGCAGGCTGCCCAGGATGGCGAACAGGATGTGCCCTTTATTTCGGAAGGGGACGTGCTTCTGGCGTGGACCACGCGTTTGGCCATGTCCGTCAGTCTGTTGCGAGACTCGGAGACAACAGTCGCCGTACAGCAAGCGTATCAGTTCAGACCTGTGCTGCAGAACCACAACCCTGAGGGGCGCCCGTTCCTCAGCAATTGTGTCAGCTTCCTCGTGTCGCTCATGCCGGCCAAAGATGTTTTACAAAAGCCACTGAGCCACTTGGCATCGGCCATCCGCCAGTCCATCAAGGAGCAGGGCACACGAGAGCAAGTGGAAGCTTACGCATCCATTGTCCGCGAGGACCCCTCGAACCGGGCGCCGCCTTTCTTTGGCGAGAGCGGCATGCAGCTCCTTATGTTTTCCAACTGGTCCAAGTCCAATATGTATGGCACTGATCTCTCTGCAGCCGCGGTGCAACGCAGAGAAGAGCGCCTGCATCCATCCTACGTGCAGGATCCGTACAGCTTTAGCGATGGAATCATTGTGGTTGGCAAGGATCCGCGCGGGAACTATTGACTCTCGAGATACAGGGCAGCGGGTCTTTGGGGTGCTATGGAAGAGGATATTGCCAGGCAGAAGAACTGATCAGAAGGTTTTTGGTTCCAGCGATGCTTCACGACTGACACCGACGATCGCATACGCAATTCGCATATGCATATTCTCGCTGCTGTGCACTCGCTTCTTTTCTTGAGGAAAAATTTCACCACATGTGACTAAAGTGCGTTCATGTTTGGTTGATAGGTTGGACAACCTGAGTTCACCGATCTCGACAAAATGGAAATTAGGCCTCCTGTAGCTGGGGCACTCATCACCCTTGTTCCCTACGCGGCTCGTATCGATCCGACTCGTGCTCTACCGGGCGGTACGTGATGTAGTCGAACACGGCTGGCTTGGCCAGGCCATTGCAGTCGGACGCGGCGACACCGACAAATGAACCCGTGAAGCTGCCGTCGACCTGGTGCCCGCCACACTCGTCCGACACAATCGTCGCGTCAAAAACGGGCCCAAACTTTTCAAGTTCCTGGCCCTCTAGGGCGCACCAAAATTGCAGGGCTTGTCCGCGCACCGTCACCGCGAGCCTTACTTTACCGTCGTTGGGGATTTGCTTGGCAGGCGGGCCAGGAGCTTCGAGCTTCCCAAGGGGCCAGGACGCCTCTGAGCTCATAATGAGCAGCTCGCGCTGGCCGTCCGCGTGGGCCGTCACGGTGAGGTAGAAGAAGTTGTAGCGGCAGTAATAAACGGTCAAGCCGGCAAACTGCCTCTCGTCGTCTGGCGTGTACGTGATGGTGGTCTCCGCGTCAAAGGAGAAGTGTGTCTGGCGCCTAGCGACGAGAGCCTGCTCGAACCACGAGCCGATGGACTCGCGACCAAACAGGGTCAGCTTGCCGCCCTCAGTGGAGAAAATGCGCTCTGGCTCGGGTGTGCGCAGCCACTGGAAATCGACAGGAAGCCCATTCTCAAAGGTGTACTTCTTCTCGGACCAGTAGTCGCTGTCGTCACGGGTGCCTGGCAGTTCGACGTAGAGCGAGGGCACAGGGCCGTTCTTCACGTAGAGCCAGTCGTCGTCGCCCCAGTAGGCTTCTTGGATGGCCGTCTCGCGGCCCAGGACGCATCGTCGCTTCTGGCCCACAGGGCGCCCCGTCAAGTGGACAATGTACGTCTTGCCGTCGGGCGTGTCGACAATGTCGCCGTGGCCCGCGCGCTGGAGGGCGGCGAGCGGCGCATCCTTGGAGCTAACAATGTGCTTCTGAGGATGCAGCTCGTACGGGCCCCAGATGTCCCGCGAGCGAGCGAAGGTGCAGGCATGGCCGTAGCCCGTGCCGCCCTCTGCCGTCAGGAGGTAGTACCAGCCATTTCGCTTGTACATGTGCGGGCCCTCGACAAAGGCCAAGTCACTGCCGGGGAAGATGTTCTTGCGGGGGCCCACGAGCCTGCCCGCCTTGGGATCAAACTCCTGCAGACCGATGCCAGTGAAGAGGTGGGGACGCCGGCGGTGGTCCCACATCATGTTGCTGAACCACTTGCGGCCATCCTCGTCGTGGAAGAGGGAGGGATCGAAGCCGGAAGAATTGGCATAGATGGGGTCGGACCAGGGACCCTCGATCGCAGGCGCGTGGATAATGTAGTTGTGCGTGTCCTTGAACGAGCCGTCCTTGCGCTTGACGTCAGTGTAGACTAGCCAGAACCGCTCCCCATCGTGGGTCAGACAGGGCGCCCAGACGCCACAGCTGTCCGGGTCGCCACGCAGGTCAGCCTGGGACTTGCGCGTGAGGGGTCTCACCACGAGCCTCCAGTTGGCGAGGTCCTTGGAGTGGTGGATCTGGACGCCTGGCCACCACTCAAAGGTCGACGTGGCAATGTAGTAGTCCTCGCCGACCCTCACGATGGAGGGGTCCGGGTTGAAGCCGGGCAAGATGGGGTTGCGAACTGGAGGCATGGCGGGAATGGGGGTTGGATGGAGGCGCGTCTATCCAAGTGATGGGACTGTGGGAGAAGTTCCTTCTTTAATCGTCTCGACTGGAACGATGTCCAGTCCTCAATGGAGGCGGCCCCAACGTGACTGTCTGTGAGACTCGGAAGCGATGCTACAGCAGCTGTTTAGCCGCCATCTTTAGCCGGAGGGGTCGCTGCGGCGGAGTTCCCGCTGCAATAGTCCGACGGAGCCGAGCAGAACCGGGGAGATTCAGAGAAGTGGGGAATTTCGGTCGGCCGGACCGGACCCGGGAAGCAACGCTATCGGATCGGAGGTCCGCCGGTGTGTCCCCACAGTCTTTGGCTTCGACTCCGCGCCATCACATCAGGCAACTTGGGGCTTGACCTGGTTTATGGTATTGCTTGCGGCCTAGAGTTGTCTCAGCTTGCCTGGGACCGAGTGCCCCGCTCAACGTGCCAAGCATGGAGCTTCCAGAAGCCCAGCTATACTCAGATGCATCCGCACCTGTTTCTCGCAGCATGTCCAGCGCGTGCATGGATGGCTGCGTCCAAATAAGGCCGCTTCGTCCATAGCATTGCGGAAGCAGTGCTCATGAGCTATGGTTCTCCATCTGCGAGTTGCACCTTGCAAGACGTAGTTTGTCATTCGCGAAACACGTGTAGCCCGAAAGCAGCAATGTGCGCGAACATTGTTGATCTCCACCCGAAACATGAAATGTTCCTGTCATAGTGGTTAGGCTCGTGCGCGGTGATAAGCATTTTTAGCTGCAAACACGTTCAAAGGCGGCTGACGCTCTGCACAAGGCAACGTTGTAGAGCCTCGGTTAGCATGCGGTCTTGCGCATGCATCAAACGAAATCCTCCGAGCGCAGAGGTGCATCTCGTATTGTCTCACCCCGCGCATTCCAAGAGACACTTGTGCCGAGACACTTGCAGAGTGCTATCCTTGGCACTCTCCAGTCTGGCCTGTCAAAGAGCTGTGTTGATCTGCGTCTGGAATGCAAGCATCAGACATGTTCGTCATGGGCACACGAGCTTCCGCAACGCACATCGCGACGCCCCCAGAGCGGTGTTCCTCCCCCATCATACAGAGAGCAGCCCGCCCAAAGTGTAATTTTACCCCAGCCTGTACTGGGATCGTCTTTCCGTGACGTCAACTGCCATTGGCGGTGTTTCCGTCGACGGGAATAAAGTTCATCACCTACATGAGCCGCATTCCGGATAAGACATGCCCATAGAGTCAACCATGGCATTGATCCCTGCACGTACGAATGCGGACAGTCTTCTCGGACAATTTCCCCCACAGAAGCATGCGCTTTTGGCCGTTTCGAGTAGCGACACAAGTTGGCTCACGACACTACATGGCAGACGCTGGATGCTTCGACAGAGATCATGGCCGGTTCCGGGCAGGACCGCACACTTTGCGGCTCCAACGGACGAAATGGATATGTGATCGCAACATATGCTCCCATCACCGGCGGCGTGTCCATGTGTATAAGACGCGGCCCAATGTCGCCATCCAAGCCAACCTTCTCGCTACTCTCACCACCCTCAGCATCCATCTTCCGGCACTCGCTCCCGCTATTCCATCGTTCAGACCACTCACTCGTTTCAGAGGTCTTCCATCGCTTCCCGCCATCACCATGCGTGTCTCCACCCTCAGCGTCCTGGCTGCTGCCGAGATTGTCTCGGCTCAGTTCCTCAACTCGACCACCACTGGCACGCCCTCGGCTACGCCAACTCCGCTGCCCGTCAACCCTGCCTCCATTGGGCCGTTCCAGAAGTATGGCTGTGTCACGGGTGTCCCAGAGGGTTTTACGCTCGCGGGCAATGACGCTGCCCAGTCACTTGAAAAGTGTGCCAACGTCTGCACCGCCCGCGCTGGCGGCTTCGCTGTTGTCGCAACGTGAGTTGCCACCTCCGTCTCGTCTCCCCTCGAGTCAACCACTAACTTGCCCCGTCAGTGAGTGCTTCTGTGCCCCCGCGGGAACTGCGGTCACCTCTCCCCCCACCGATCGGTCCTCATGCAACATCCGCTGCCCTGGCAACCCCGGCGAGACGTGCGGTGGCAACGGCGGCTTCCAGACCGCGCGCCGCCTTCAGCGTCGCCAGGCCGTCTTCGCGGATGTCTACGTCAACCCCAACGCCGTCGCGCCCACCTCGGCCACGGCCACGGCGTCTCCCACCTCGGGCAGCACCACCATCATCAACAACAACAACATCAACATCAACATAGTCTGCTACGGTGACTACTGCATCAACATTGACAACAGCCAGCAGACCTGCACCGGCGACAAGTGCCAGAACTACCACGTCGTCTGCCAGGGCGCAAGCTGCAAGGCCCAGGTCTGCGTCGACAACGTCAACTGCGACCAGCTCGTCGTCTGCGAGAACTCGGTCTGCAACTACCGCGCCTGCAAGGGCGACCAGTGTAACCAGAAGATCGAGTGCAACGGCTCCACCTGCAACATCACCAACGAGCCCCGCAAGGTCGTCTGCAAGGATAGCGCGTGCAAGCCCCAGGTCTGCACCGAGGACTGCGGCAGCAAGGTCGTCTGCGTCGGCGACTATTGCAAGACGAAGAAGCCCTGCGGATGCCCAGCTCCCGTTCAGCCTCCCGCTCCCGTCCACCCCACCGCCGCTCCCATCCAGCCTCCTCCCCACGCTCCTACCCAGGCCCCTGCCAAGCCTCCCGCTCAGGCTCCCGCTCAACCCCCGGCCCAGCCCCCTGCTGAGGCGCCGGTTCAGCCTCAGGGTCAGCCCCCCGCTCAGCCTCCTGCTCAGCCTCCTGCTCAGCCTCCTGCTCAGCCTCCTGCCGAGGCTCCCGTTCAGCCTCAGGGCCAGCCCCCAGTTGCTCCCGCTGTCCCTGGCAGCCCTCAAGCTCCTGCTCAGCCCCCTGCCGACGCTCCCGTCCAGCCTCAGGCTGAGGCCCCTGTTGCTCCTGCTCCTGGCAGCCCTTCTACCCCAGAGCAGCCCCCTGTTGCCGCTGGTGTCAAGTCTGCTCCCGCCCTTGCCCTGCTTGGCGCGGCTGGCTTCGCCATGCTCCTCTAAAGGAACAAGCACTTTGGGAAGAGTCGTCTTCTTCTGGAACATGAACGTGGAGGATTTAATACAAACAAGGCTATAATAGAGAAGTACCAGAACAGGGCCTTAGCTAGTCAGCTGGTGAATAAAGGAAAACGGTTATGTCCGATCTTGCTCCGTCCCACTAGAAGATCTCCAACGGGCTCCAGCCTACCTTGACCACTCGCGCACCCACCATAAGAGTAGTCCCAACAAGATAAAAGAAGCCCGCAAACAGTTTGACACCTAGCCAGCCACCTGATGTCTCAGCAATCGCTCCGCTAATAGGCGACGTGGTTAGTGCGGCAACAGAACTGATCCCATAGGTGACGCCCATGCGCCATCCAATTTCCCCCATGGGCGAGATCTGCGCGACGAGGGGGGCGAGCAGGGAGACATAGGCCCCCGAGGTGAATCCGAACAAGGCAGCAAAGACGATGATGCCAGCATGGCTCGCAGCGGGAATCCACAGAGCCAGGATCCACGCGCTCGACAGGTAGCAGACCACGATGAAAATGTTGAGCCGACCGACCTTGTCTCCCATCATCCCAGAGATCACACGGCCAAAGAGCGACGTAGCGTTGAGGATGGCTGGCAGATACTGCGCAAGGTTGGAGCCTATTCCAACATCAACAGCCTGGGCGGGTAGATAGTTGATGGGGACAAATATGCCGTACGTAATACAGAAGAAACCACACAGAAAAAGAACAAATGAGTTTTCTTGGAACGGCTGCGCCATCTGCGCCTTGGACAAAGGACGAAGGCTGGGCGGATGGTGGGCACGGACGGTCAGGTTGGCAACGACGAGCAGACCGAGGATAAGTAAGCCGCTGATGCGCATGGCCCAGACGTATCCAAACTTTCGGATGAGGCGAGGAACCATGATTGGGAACACGACGCCTCCAACGCTGGAGCCTGTGGACAGGACGCCAAAGGCGACACCGCGGTTGGTCGTGAACCAGCCGTGGACGCAGTTGAGCGAAGGCTGGAAAATAGCTGCGGCGCCAATGGCCGAGCAGACGCCCTGGGTCAGGAGGATCTGATGGTACGCGGTGGCGAAGCTGGCCAGCATGATGCCAAAGACGTGCAGCATGCTCCCCCCAAAGAGAAGCCAGCGCGGACCGAAGCGGTCAAAAAGTTGACCGACCACAGGACCCATGCTCATCATGAAGAAGAGCTGGAGTGAAGGGATCCACGCGACGGTGCTCGGCGATTCGTCCGACAGCAGGACATTTTGGTAGTACTCCTGAAATGTGCCGATGTCTGCGCAAGTCAGTGCCCAACAACCTCGCGCGTCGAGCATCGGGCGCAGAGCTCACTGTTGAGCCATCCAAACGAGCAGAAGGAGGTGCACCAGACGCCCAAGACGACTGTCCACGCGGCGACACGTTCACCAGGCGGCTCCAGGAATGTTTCCTTTTCATCGTGTCTTGCTTGCTCCGCGTGCAGGTCATCGAGAAGAAGCATGGGGGATTGCGACCGCGGTGTCGACAGCGCTGAGGCTGTCATATCGACGACCGTCATGGTGGATGAAGCGAATGCATCGGTGGGTTTGATCCTGTAAGAGAACAGCACATCGCCATACGTATATAGAACTGAGCCAAGGGCGGCGATTGCGGTGACCTTGCGGCTGAGACGGGGGACAATCGTTGTCGTCTGGGATTCTTCTCATGGTGAACAATGGGCTTGGACCCCAACACCTTCGAGGCTGAAACGCAGCCAGAGCACGGATGCAGAGCCGAGCAGTGCTTTCATGTGTGATTGTGCATATTTCCTGGTCCCTTGCATTGGCAATTGATTTTCATGTCGGCATTATTGCACGGCCACGTGTGACGGGGACTGCGTCGCCCACGAGGCACCATGCCCGACCTGCATTGACCACATGGCGTTTCTTTTGGGCTTTTCCGATGAATCTTTGGCCGCTCACTTTTATGTACTTGGAAGAGTACTGCACTTGTGGGTTTGGACAGCTTGCCACTCAGAAGCGTCCATGACATTCAGACCGTGTGCACCATGGTACAGAAGATGACAATGACGCCAATCGGGAGAGAGGAAATTGCTCTCACTGTCCAGAAAAGCCGTTGGTAAGCGGAGGAACTCTCATGGACGGAAAATGCAAAGCAGAAGAACAGGCGCATGGAGTGGCAAGCGGGTAGACATTCGTTAGTTTCAGTTTATCAAGCATCGGGCTGGACGGGAAAAAGGTATGTTTAATATAGAAATGAATTGAAATAGACATACCTTGGGACAAATGAAACATTCTACAAGCTTGTCAACGGCAGTCTTGGTTAACTCACTGCGTCCCTAGATGCGGAGGCCGTCGATGGCCTTAGACATGCACTCGGTGCAGGGCACGCCGTTGGTCGTGCGCTGGGTCGACGATTCCTTGCCATGAGAGCAGCCACCGAATGGAGCACTACCGAAGACAGCCTGTTGGCACGGATGGGGCTTGCTGTCGCTGGCGGTGGTGTTTCCACAACCGGGGATGTTGCAACTGGTGTAGGTCCACATGATTTTACACATGGCTCAGTTGGCGTTGAATGACTTCTGATGATATCTTGATGTGGAGGATGTGTCTTGAAATTCAAGCAGGCTGGCGCATGGTTAAAAGTTTATGTCCTCTGTCCCCTGCATGTTCCTCTGTTCGCTCGAGCGCAGCAGCAAGGTCGAGGAGGTGAACACGCTAAGATTCACGGACATGGTGAAGTGCTGTATTTTTTGTGTCTTTGAAAACGATCTCATATCTTTTCCAGGGCGGATCATGCTCGTCAACGGTGTATTTGGTTCCGGAACGTGATGTAGTTGTTCCGTCCAAAGAGGACAACCGCCAGCTTTTGTTGACGGTCTCCTCCCAAGGTCATCGCTGGCACGGCGATGACCAACGGCCAAACCAAAGAGCGAGGTCCAATTCAGCGTCTGCTCCACACCCTAGAGCGAAGAGGAGATTTGAAACTGCTTCATACAAAATGATGAATGACGAATCTCATCTGCTGTAGGAGGAGATGGGTGACTCCAGGGTAGCCATGTCAAAAGGTAGTGCCTTCGATGAAATCCGACTCCGTGTCACATGCGAGTCGACAGAGAACTTTATCTTGCTCTTCGACGCTTCTGCACCTCAACTCGATCGCGACAGGCATTGGAAGGCCTCTAAAGATCTTGGCAATCTGCTGTGCTTGATGGCCTACCAGCCTGGCAGAGGCATCATTGGCGCTGAAGCTCAGGGGCACCATGACGTTCATCCCCACCACACGATCTCGACGCTGCCTCGAAACCGGTTTTCTTCCCCATCCGCTTCAACCCACCTTGTCGCCAACGCACCTCACTACGCACGTTGACGTTCACATAAACTCCTGCGCCACAAAGCCCCGACATTAGTCAGTGGCTTACGCACCGTCCTTTCACTTGCCACGGCGACGCCGCAGGAGCCTCGCCCTCCTCCCCACTCGCCCGTCTGAAACGTACCATGGCATGACGTACGGATCGTCCGTCCTAAGCGCGACCCTGTTTTTCAGGGTCTTTTCACAAGATGTGCGTGGGTAGCCTTGGATGATATAAACTGGCTGCTTCGACAGTATAAGGATGAGAGTTCAAAATCTCTATCCATCAATCAACCGTCCTGACAAACTCAAACATCACCACCGACACACAAGCATCATGGAGTGGACGAAACAGACGTACAACACCCAGTATGAGAAGTGGGTGCCTTGGCTGGAGGACATGTACCTCTACTACTTCACCAAAGACAACAAGGCTAGCTATGCCACCAAACGTACGCCACACACTGTCACTCCCCACGCGAAACGCATGCTGACCCTCGCAGAAAACCTCGACAAGTCCAAGATCACCGGCATTGAGCAAGTCGACAAGCTGCAAGACGGCGTGCACAGCCTCGCCGCTGGCCAACTCGGCCAGGGCGGACTCCTCCAGCCCGTGGGCGATCTCGCCTCCAAGGAGGGCGCCAACCGCGCCGAGCGCCAGGGCAAGAGCGACGACGGAAGCTATATCCCCGGCCAGGAGAACCTCACCAACGCAGCCTCTGGCGTCGCCGAGGGTGGCAAGGCTGTTGCCGGCACGGCCACCTCTGGTCTCAAGGGCGCAGGGGGTTTCCTGGGCTTTGGTGGTGGCAAGAAGGAGCCGGAGGCGGAGAAGAAGGAGCAGAGGTAACCATGATACCAATGATACCACGGGAAACAGAGCGATTAAATTAATCCATAGCTATTGATATGTAATGACCAATATTTCCAATCATTGCAGCGCACTGACAATACCTTTTCGTCACATCACCTCACCTTATTCCTCATCCCAGGTAACCTTCATTGTCGTGGGGAAAGGCCAGATGCTTCCCCAATCCTCGGTCATGTATACGTAGAAACCGCCCGGTCGAGGCACCTTCTTCAGCAGACCCTGGGGACCAGCCACCCTGCGCAGGTTCTTCTTGCTGAAGACGGCGCGGAACAGCTCCGTGAGCGCAACCTGGCTGATGGCACGGCCCAGGCAGGCGTGGGGCCCATCACCGTAGTGGATGTAGGCATCAAGTGGGCGACGCGGGTTGACAATGTCCGGGTTAGGGAAGTGCTTGGGATCCTTGGCTGCGCCAACAAACGACACAAACACACGATCGCCCGGCCGGACGGAGACCTTGCGGCCGTCGTCCTCGACAATGGTGTCGGCGGCAGTCGCCTTGCGGTACAGCCCAAAGGTACCGGCCATTCGGATACCCTCCATGGCATAGCCGAGGAGGAGGGCGTCGGTCTCGTCGGACGAAGGCTCGAGAGAGATGCGACGAATCTCCTCCAGGTAGTGCTTGCCAGCATCAGAAAGATACCAGTCGACAGCTTGCGCAAACTATGTCCAGGTTAGCAACATCTCCCGTGTTCACGCGTAATCACTCACCACTTGCGCCTGGTTGGGCACCATGGCACCCGCCGTGGGCAGGATCTGACTCCACGTAATGTCGTAGGCGCTCAACCCAGCCTTCTTGAGCCCCTTTGCCATGTTGACGCCATATGAGGACAGAGGATCGTCCTTGGACTTCCCGGTAAAGAGACCGCCAATGCCCACGGTCGTGGCCAGCTTGACGTTCAGCTCCACCACACCGCCCAGCTTCTGCGTCACCTCCTTGGCGGCCTGGCGCAGAGGGAAGGACTTGGCAGGGTCAATGTCGAAAAAGATGCAAACGAAAATCACAGAGAGCACCTTGTACAGCTCCTGCTCCGAGAAGATGCCCTTTGGATTCTCACGCGTCTTGAGCGGCAGGTTGAACATGCGCGAGACAAAGTGCGTGTGCGCGAGGTTGCCCACATCCCGGATGATGTCGACCTGGCGCTGGCCGGCAATCTTGTACGACTTCTCCGTGAGGAGCTTCTCGCCAATCATGGAATAGAAGGACTTGATGGCCTGCTTCCAGCCGTCCTTGTATAGCAGGCTGCTCATGATCTTGCGCTGCTCGGCGTGCAGTGGCGAGTCGCCCGAAAGCATGAAACGCCGACCTCCATCGCCCATGAGGAAGCCAAGTCCCTCCTCCCAGCACACCTTGTACTTGTCCTGGTTGTTCAGGACGTACTTGGCACCGGCATAGCTGGTGATGTTCACCCGGGGCGCCTGGAACGTCGGGCGGTCGAAGCTGAAGCGATCAGCGCGACCGAGGTTGGTCAGAATCCTGCGATTCTCGTCGGGTGTGGCCATGGGATAATGCGCGTAGACAGAGTCTCCCTTGAAGTGGTTGGGGAAGGCTCGAATGAACAGCTTGTAGAAGACACAGCCGTGGTTAACATTCAAATCGTAGTCCACCTCCTTGTATCCCCAGTTGGTCAGATTGCCCGGGTGATAGTCCGTCGTGTAGTAGCGGTCGCCTCGAACGAGGGCTACGGCATCGGACAACACCACACGCGAGATGGTGTACGTCGGCGTGATGCCCACGCCGGGGACCATGGGCGTCTTGGCCTCCTCAGCGACGATGCCAGGGTACAGCTCAACATTATCCGGGTGCTGGTACAAGTTGCGCAGCTGCTCGGCAATCTCAGGATCCGAGTTGATGTCCTCAAACGTCTCATAGGCCTTCAGGCCGAAGTGCTTGCGGAATTCGTTGAGTCCAGCGAGGTTCCACCGGCGGCCACGAATGATACCCAGCATCTCGATGGGCTTCATGATCCGAGGCACATTGCGCCCACCGAAGGCGCCACCAGGCTGCTCAATGGCTGTGGCGAGCGCCTCGATCAACTCATCGTCGTTGAAGCGGCCATCGGGACCACGCTGGAACCCGCTGAACGTGCGCTCGGCCGGGTCCTCGGGGATCGAGGCCTCGAACTTTTTGAGAGCCATCATCAGAGCACGCATATCCATGTCTCCATAGTCCTCGCCCAGAAGCTCGACGTAAAAGTCCTTGATCCACTGCTCGTCCATCTCCGAGATGCACGAGTGCCAGCGATAGCAGAGATTGAACTCGGCGGAAACAACATTACCGACGCCTGATGCGGAACCTTCCTTGGTGCCAGCAGAAACGCCCATTTCCTGGCGAGGATCCAGAGTCCATGTGGTATCGGCTCTGTTCAAGTTCACAATGTTGCGCACATAGTCAATCAGGGTGATGTTAATGTAGAGACCGCTGGTCACAAGGCGCGCAGTCTGGAAGAGCTCCTCATCGCGCTTCTTCCAGACGGCGGCAGCTTGTTCCTCGCTCATTCCCGGTGTAGGCACAGCGAAGCGATTGCCCTCGTTAATGTCTGCGAGATTGGTGGCGACATGGTTGTGGAAGCGATTGAACATGAGCAGGATGATGATGACACCCGGAGGGTTTCCAATCAGACGCTTGTCAGCAAAGGTGTCGGGCTTGAGCATGCCGTCCTTGAAGGTTCGGATCGAGTCCTGCTGCTCTTGGGTATTGCCGTACAGGGGGGCCAGATCAAGGTACGACGAGGTGTCGTTCTTGTTCTGGTCTTGCGTGTTGGTCCAGAACAGGTCTGCCAGTGTCAGTCGTGTGACATTCGTTCGCCTCGCCACACATACCGTGGATAATAATCGTCGCCCAATACCAGAGGATCGACGAGACATTGTTGGGGCTCTTGCGGAATCCATCGCGCGCCATGATGGCCTCGAAAATCGCTTCAGGGTCCGGCTGGGCTCCAAGCTGCACGTGCTTTGGCTTGACGGAGCGTGCATACGTGTGCCCGCGCGCTCCCAGCTCTGGCATTGTCGGGTTCTGCCCTTTTATTAGCCGTCGCGATACAAGAGATGGCTAGTGGAAGTCTCACGTTGCCCCAGCCATCGGGGCGGCGGTACTTGGACTCGGGTCCGACGTAGAGCAGGGGTGGATGGTCCAAAGAGTTCCACAGTTTGTCGATGAAGCTGTTTGTCAGGATCTCTTGTGTTCGGGAGTGGTCGGGAAGTCCAGAGACCAGCTGAATCGTCCTCTCCATAAGCATCGTCTTGTCATCCTGCTGAGTTTCGCCCTTGAGCTTGGCGGCGATGATGCCCTTGAGTGTCTTGAGCTCTGACTACGGTGAGTTTAAGGACGCACAACGTGTTCGTAGACCCGTGCTTACCATAAAGTCCGATGCGACTGAGATCCTGTCGGAGTCCAGGCCTCTGTACCGGGTTTGGGTAGTTTCCATCTCCCATTTGCGTGGGCAAAGGTCGCTTGGACGCCTGGCGCAGCGCTATCAAGCTGCCCACCTTGGAAGTCTTCTTTGGCTTGGACGGCTTGCCCAGAGGCGCCGGCTTTGAGTTTTTGTCTTGAGTTTTCCCAACTGTCCCATTCGTCCTGGCCTGCACGCCATTGGCTTTGGATCCATTCCGGCTCGAGTAGCTGCTGGCTTCCTTCGACTCGGTCATCTTGTTACGAGTTACGGTCCAGCAAGAATACGACAACGTAGAAGCATGTCCCAGCGGCCGGGTCGCTTCCCTTCTTAAGGCGCCACGCGTAACGAAGAGAGAGCTTTGCTCCTTATTAATGGCACGCCTCCCCCCGCACACCAGCGTCCACATCCCATAGCTTTCATCCCTGGTTCGTCACCGTACAGACAAGGGAGAGGCCAATGACCGCCATTATGTCTTAGCATAGAGGTTGGAGTACTGCCACTACTGCATGCCGGGGTCCAGTCGGTGAACGGCTTTGCTTTGTGATCGATTAACGTCTGCAGGAGCGCACAATCGTCAGTTCACGCCCGCGACCCCTAGCAAGCTCCGCATATGCTCTTGCTTCTGCAGCCACACGAGTACCGCCCGCTAAGATCGCTGGTGAGGCAACAGGCGGCACCAAGCAAGCAAGGGTGGTGCGGTTTACTGGGCCCTCAGTCCAGCCTGGCACCAGACCCGGTCCTTGGCCCTGGGTGCTTCCCCTCCCCCTCCAGCCATGGTCCCAGTGCGACGGTGGCTTCTGACGTGGCTCTCTGGGAAAGGCTGTGGCCTGCCTTGTGAGACCTACCGAGACCATTGCACCAAGCAAGCCCAGTGGACCAAGACGGGCCGTGAGGGAGCTCTGCGAGATAAGCCGGCCTCGCCAGCAAGACGATGCCCTTCCCCAGCGCGAGGACATATCGGAGGCCTCATGGGGTTTCCTCATGCTGGAGTACGTACGAAGATCAACCCAGGCGCCATTGGCAAATTCGGGTAGGATGCGCATCCCTAGATACGCATCGATAGCTCCAGCATGCAGATCGTCGGAACCTGGGCGCACAAAGGGCAGCAGGGGACCCGAGGTCGCCCTGGCCAATGAACATGTCGAATGGGGCCTGCTCCCAGTCTAATTCTCAGGGGTCCAGGACGGCATCGCTGCCAGGCTGGAAATTGATTAGTGCCGATAGTCGGGAGCGGCCCGCCAGGGATTGCCCGCGGCCGTGGCGTGGACCGCGTGGTCCTCTGCCTCTCCAAATCTTCGCACAATTTCCCCAGAACCCTCGTGTTTTTCAAGCGGGCGATTCGGGAGGCCTACGAGGCCGCTCATGGACGACGGCGATTCGACGGCGGAGCGGCCTAGTGCAAGCGCCAGCCGCTCAAGACGGAAAGGCTGGTGCAATGAATTCACAGCTGAAGCAGCACTGCGCAAGCCCACCCCGGTCTAGACGCGTCGTGTGCAGCGCCGGCGAATCTCATCCTGACCCCGGTGCCGATCGCGACTGGGAGTGCTGCAACTCAATCTGTTCAGCTGCGGTTGGGCTTGAGCCATCACAATCTGTGTAACGTTGATCTTCTGACGCTGGCTCAAGCCCAGAATCTGGTGTTCAACACGAAGCTCTTGCCGTGATCGGAGACTCGGACTTCCCTTCCAGAGTCGTAGAATCTCTTTAAACAATCTCAAAGAGCCAAGGCTCCTACAGTATGCAGTAGGGAGGAGGGCGCGCTCCGCGGGAATCGATCATTGCGGATCTCGCGGTCGGACATCTGGTCCCCACCCCAATCTGCCGGCGACTGAGACTTGCAGGTTCAGCTGCGCCGCGGTGCGCATCCTGCGCCACGCCACTGCAAAAGGGTAAAAATCGACAATTATTTGCGGGGATGCTATTCTGGCTGTGTCACTCTGAGATTTGGGGGGTTGACTTGGCCTACTGAAGCGGCGGCCTACCGTCTGACCAGGCTCAATCACTGGATGATTGATTGATGAGCAATCTTCGGATATGTCTCACTCCGGAGAACTCGCAGCGAATCCGAAATCAGCATCCAGAAGGACTTGCAGAGGTCCAGTGAGGGGACAGGGTGTATTTATCACACCAAGTTTGCATTGCGGTGAGTGCAGAAGTCGAGCCAAGTTGTGAATAAATCAAACTCCAGAGCTATGCACAGCACAGGATCATCGCATGATCTATAACCCACGCAGATCCTGAACGTCAAACGTCAACTTATCGCTTTCGTAAACGTGTCCTTCGGGCTGCATCGCTCCGCGATACAGGTTGTCGATGGAGTGCTGATGGAACGTGTCGTTGTGAGTGCAGTTCAGAATGTGTTCCAGGCCGGGGGGATTGGTGAGGCGGAAGATGCCGTACCTGTTCAAGTTAGGACAATTGCACACTCCAAAACAGCAACCAGAGCCAACACAAACGTGAACTTACGACGGCTCAAATTTCGGAGCGCAGACAATGGCTATGCTCTCGGGCATCATGATCTGGTAGCCCGCGTGGGTGTGCAGGTCTCGCGAGCTCATAAAGCAGGTCTGAGTCGGGTGCGTGTGTATCCATCCCACCATGAGAAGATCCTCCTTGTCGCAAAAGTCAAACATGGCTCCCTCGTTTTGCGTCTCGCACGTGTCGGATGTGCATTTCTGGTCGGGGATGAGAAGGCAGCGAATGAACAGCGCATTATTTACGGGGGTCCCGCACAGGATACCGCACATCTCCAAACCCGCTCTGGTGTTCTCCGCCGCCAGACTGAGGAACTTCTCGCGTAGGCCACGAGGCAGGAAGATGGATCGTATGGGATCGCCATTCTCCAAATACGCACCTGGCTTGAATGCCAGACGCTCCTTCTTGGCGGAGCGGGGTGGGTCGATGCTGGTCTTTGGTGGGAGTGCAGGCCCCAAGCCATCGGCAGGTTGGTGTGAAAGCGATGGGACCAAGGGCTTGTATTCTTCGAGTGCTACCTTTGTCGGCCGTTGGGGAGGTCTTGAAAGAGCGTGCCGAGGGTCGACATCGGTCAGTGCGGGTTCCTTTGGTGGGAGTGACGGTTGAAGCGGCACTGGCATAGACTGTTGTGACGGCGCCCTGTCGTAGTTTACAGGGCGCGATTTCGATATGGACGGATAGCTGTAGTTCTGCGACACGAATGCCGTGTCCGGGACTCGATGGTTGGCTTGCTCTTCTGAGCTCGGTGCATCAAGCTGGCGCCTTGCCGCTGCCATCTGCTGTTGAAGGTCATTGTCCATCGTAGTGGATGCCGGCTGTTGCCATTCCTCCCAGTAACCAGCTCTTCGCCGCATCAAACTCTCTTCCTCGGGAAGCCCTGCTCGTCTCGAGGCTCTTCTAGCAGTGTCTCGACGATGCATTTCCTTCTGGGCCAGGTCCACGGCGAGCTCCTGGTGCTCCCCAGCGTCCAATATCTTGGCATTTCCGGTCAATGTAGGGTCGCGCGCTGCAAAATCGGCGTATCTAGACGTTGAGTCTGACGGTTTGGGGCTAGGCTCGGGTGTCGGTCTCATGCGCTCCCACTCTCGTCGTGCCCTGTCGAGTTCTGGTTTCAGCTGCTCGAGGTCGTCCATGACCTGGCCGATCCGCTTCGATAGTGCTCTGCATGCTTTCCTCTGTTCGGGGTCCTTATATTGGGGATGCTGCGGGAGCCAGTGCAGCACGAGGACCGAATGCCGGTATAGCATCACGTACGCCCGCGCGTAGTCGCCTTCGGAAAGAGCGAAACTGGCCTGCGACATGAGTTAACAATAGGCCAAACAGGGAAGTCTTTTTCGGTACCTCTTGATACAGCGTCTCTGCTGCCCTTGTCCAGTGCCTCAGGGGAATATTGTTGTTGAAGGAGAAGTTCTCTGCTTGCGCGACAAGCTCGCTGATCGACTGAGGCTTCGAGGGCCTCATGATGACACGGCCGTCCATACCGACGAACGATTTCGAGTCGCTGGGCTTCAAAGGAGGAAATAGAGGCTGTGACGTCTGTGAAGAGCCAAGGATGTCAAGCGAACAGCAGCCGACGCGCAACTAGCTCATGATGGAGGGGAACCGAGCCGCTGGCGTTGACAGCTTAGGCACCCACGGACAGCAACGAATGTGGATGGTCGACGCGTGGCACAGGAGTCGATCGCAAAGGCTGCAGCAACGGCTACTGAGGGAGCAGGGCGGCGCAGAATTCAAAGAATGTGCTGAGATGCGTATGTGAACAGGCTTTGTCAAGCACGGGAATCTGGATCATGCCCCTCCAACGGCGCGTGGAGCTGTTGGACTTGGAAGCACATGGTGTAATGGCGCATGACGAAATGGTGCGTTGATGCAACTAACGGGGTCAGGAACTCGGGCGCGTTCTCATGACGAGCTACCGGCAACCGCAGTAGTTGACTCATATGAACAACATCCGATTAGAACATGTCGAATACGGATGGAAACTGCAGGAACCGAGTATTCGCATCGATAAAGGCACGTGTCAAGAAAAAATCGCGGCCATCTATTCTTATTGCGGCCCCCGCTGTCCTTGCGCTTGTTGCGCTGCTGCCTGAGCTGCCGACTGGATCTGAATAATCTCCGTCTTCTTCTTCTCCATTTTGTCCTGGTTTTCTTTGATTTGATCCTCCAATCTTGAACTGTCGTCACATTAGCTCACTCGACAGGCAGATGGCGCTCCCACCACAACGTACATTTCCCCGTTGATGAAATCCAGGCGGCCCTTGACGGTATTCTCGGCCTCAAACTTGTCTTGCTTCAGGAGCACGGGCCCGACCAGCTTGTAGATGGTCTCATCCTCTCCCATGTTGTCAAACTCCTGGGCCTTGTGAGCATCTCAAGCCACGCACGGCTGGGGGGCATCTACCTTTTGCACACCCACATTCTCCTGCTTCTGGCCTTCTAACCTCTGTCGCGCAGCAATGATGCCCTGGATCTCTGTGTTTCGGTTAGCATTTCAAGCGTGGCCTCACAGTGCCAACTTGTAGCCACCTTGCTGGATCTTCTGGTAGTCATCTGAGAGAGCCTGTAGTCTCGCTTGCGCGTCGACAGCTGCCATCTTGATGCGAAGTGCTGGTATTTCCGGTGCTGATTTGAATGCTGCAGACGCTGACCGTCGAGACTCTGGCGATTCGTGTTTCTATACCGGCGTCTCAAGAGCTCCTATCTGTGCTTTTCCTCCATGTGCCCCTCCAAGTCGAGCTGATAGTGGGGGTCCAAAGCCCCCGCTAGTTGCATAGCCTGGCATCCCGTTTCCCCGCCAATCCATCGAGACGCAGTCGACGCAGCCTGGGGCTCGTCTGGGCCGGCTGATGCATCTACTCGCAACGCCTCGGTGACCACTTTTCCGAGGCCATTCTGCTGTCACCCAACTTGCAGGCGCGTTACTCATACGAAGAGTCTAGGATTCCCGTGACCCCTTGTTCGGCGGATATACTACCAAAAGGCCCATCCGAGATCCGCCAAACAGCTGCCTCACGACATCATCGTCACAAGCCTCCCCTCCCCCGCGCCGAATCGACGATCCCTTTACCTTCTGCATTGGTCACCCGAACAACCCAAGTCACATACTCTGTCCAAGTCGACCCGGCAGACGCATCACCATCATCATGTCGGTCAACTTTCGCGACCGCGCCATTGCCGAGGTGCAAAAGGCCATCGCGGCCGACCACAACCAGGAGTACCAAAAGGCCTTTGACCTCTACATGTCCTCCATGGAGCTCTGGGTCAAGGCGCTGAAATGGGAAAAGAACAAGGCGCTCAAGGCGACCTTGCAGGAGAAGATGGCCACATACCTCGACCGCGCCGAGAAACTCAAGGTGTTCCTGCAGAACGAGGCGGAGAACAACAACAACAACAGCGGCGGTGGAAAGTCCCTCATGGGCGTCAACGGGTCGAGCGGTGGTAAGGCCAAGAGCGCCCCCGAGGACGACGACAACAAGAAGCTACGAAACGCGCTCGCGGGCGCCATCCTCCAAGAGCGGCCCAACGTGAGGTGGGAGGACATTGCCGGTCTGGAGGGTGCCAAGGAAACGCTCAAAGAGGCCGTCGTCTTGCCGATTAAATTCCCGTCGCTGTTCCAGGGCAAGCGTCAAGCGTGGAAAGGTATCCTGCTCTATGGGCCCCCCGGTACAGGTAAAAGCTACCTCGCCAAGGCCGTGGCCACGGAGGCCAACAGCACCTTCTTCAGTATCAGCAGTTCGGATCTCGTCAGCAAATGGATGGGTGAGAGTGAACGTTTGGTCAAGGCCCTCTTCACCATGGCGCGCGAGAACAAGCCGTCGGTCATCTTCATTGACGAAATCGACGCGCTGTGCGGGCCACGTGGCGAAGGCGAGTCGGAGGCCTCAAGACGTATCAAGACGGAGATCTTGGTGCAGATGGACGGTGTGGGCAACGACAGCAAGGGCATTCTGGTGCTTGGTGCGACGAACATCCCCTGGCAATTAGACGCTGCCATTCGACGACGATTCCAACGGCGTGTGCACATTGGTCTACCGGACCTGAATGGCCGCGCGAGGATGTTCAAGCTTGCGATTGGCGACACGGACACAGCGCTGGTGGCGAGCGACTACAACATCCTGGCGCACAAGTCGGAGGGGTTCTCTGGTAGTGATATTGCCAACGTCGTGCAGTCTGCGCTGATGCGACCGGTGCGCACAATCCTGCAAGCGACACATTTCAAACCTGTGAGTGTCACCACGGATCCAGGCGGCTACAGGCAAGAAACTAACGTGGACAGGTCATGAAAGATGGCAAGCGCATGCTGACGCCTTGTTCGCCGGGAGACCCCGACAAGATCGAAATGACCTACGACGACGTCAACTCGGAGGAGCTCCTGGCGCCGGACGTGACGCTCAGGGACTTTGAGGTGGCCCTCGACGATTCGCATCCCACAGTATCAAAGGACGACATTGAGCGGCAGATTGAGTGGACAAATGAGTTTGGCAGCGAAGGCGCTTAAGAGCCTGGGGCTCCGGGCCCTGTCGGTTTGAAATTCTTTTCCAGCGTAACGAAGAGCAAAGGTATCATGAGCACATGTTGGACCGGTTCGTTGGTGCATGCCCCGCAGGCATGGCTGTCGATAGATGCCGCAATGGATTTTGACGTTGCTAGCCCGCATATATTCATGTATAGATGCTGCCGGATGTTGAGTAGCACAAGTTGCTGGGGGTCATCAGGGTCTGAGCTGATTAGTGAAGTACACTAAGAACTACTGCATTGCTCAGGAAATCCGAAATCGACAAGTATCACGGAGCTTGGCGCTGTAATGATTTGGTAGGCAATAGCTAGGGTAGCTTCCATGAATTCCGGACGACATGTCCTGCAGATCCCCACAGGGTACTCCGGCAGTTAGCACAACACCGACAAGTCCAAATTTTGAGCATCTGCGACCTCACTCCCGCCATCACATGACCCTTCCACACCTACGTCAATTCATGATCACACTCTGTCGCAATGCGCCGCTGCGCCTGTCCCCCCGCATCGTCCCATGCGGACGCTGCTGCCAGCGAGCCTACGCGACAGCCAAGAAGGCGACGACGACCGACGACAAAGCCGCGACACCCGTAGCCAAGCAGCTGAAGAAGCTCGGGGCGTGGTCAAAGTCCGCCGAGAGATCGCGTGTGGGTGGGCGCAGGCGCGCCAAGAACGCCCTGGGCACGAGCGAGGCGCGAAGGGTCAACATCGTCAATGAGCAACTCTGCGGTAGGTCCTAACCAGGGCGTTGCAGCAGCTGCTGCGACGACAAGACGGTGCTGACCGCGCAAACACAGACGAGGCCATCAAACGACTCGGAAAAACACTCGAGAAACATAAAGGATGCGACATTCTGGACATTGGCGCCGGCGCCTGCCTATGGAGTCGCGCGCTCCACGATGCGGTCCAGCCACGACGACACATTATGCTCGACGCCGCGGCCGATCTCTACGAGCCCGTGCGCAAGGAGGTCATGGGCGACCGAAAGTACGAGGTCATACCAAAGTCGGGCATCATCTGGTCCGAGCTGAACCCGGTGCTCGACGAGCAGCTGGACCCGTCCCACCGGCGGCCGGTGGACGAGCACACGCCGCACGACGACCTGCTCATCACGCTCAACATCTCCCTCTGGCCCAAGAAGGCGACGTGGGGCTTTGACAATGTCACCCAGCTCCTCCTCTACCAGATCATGGACAGCATCCGCACCAACACCCAGCTGCAGCGGTACGCCAAGGTGCGCATGCTCGTGTGGTGCAACGACGAGACCAAGAAGATGGTGCTGCCGCGCACGCTCCGCGCGCGCAAACGGTCCGCCTTTGCCGCGCAAATGGCGTGCGAGTGGATCAGGGAGGTGGCAGGGAGCGACGAGCCCAGCGACAGCGACAGGCTCTACCTGCGCGACAAGTGGATAGACTACGAGTCGGCGGCGGGCGCGCTCCGGTCGATGCAGGCGCTGGGGTTGAGCACGCCGCGCCATCGCGAGACGCGCCTGCAGGCGTTTCTGCGGGAGAATCCCAGCCTCGTGAACGAACCGCTGGCTGGCGTCCGTCCTCCCCTCTACGAGCGGCCGTTTCGCGCGGAGCTCGCCGAGGTCGAGGCGGCCTCGAGCAGCCAAGACCCGGTGCTCCACAAGCGCATCATGTCTCTCCGGTCGCGCAACAGGGCCGAGGACCGGCACGCCCAGGAGTACCTCGAGCACCTGCACCAGCACGACCAGCTCATGGCCATGGACCCGTCCGACCCGGAGTTTGCTGAGCTCGCCGCGTCGTACGAGGAGTCGATCACGGGGATGAAGAAGAACCAGTTGAAGGAGTACGTCGTCGTCCGGGACAACTACCACATGTTCAAGTACCAGGACCGCGGTCTGCTGTGGGATCAGAGACCCTATGAGCCCCTGGCCGTCAGCCCCCTCGACTTCTACCCCAACAAGCCGCTCGCCCTGCTGGACATTCAACCCAAGCTCCTCGCCCCCGTGCTGCGCAATCACGGACCCAGCACGGACCGATCCGGCGACTACGCCAATATCATCCTGAAAGAGCTGTTCCATCGCACCGCAGCGCCTATCGCGGGCACACTCCTGGATAACATTGCACCAGGCTTTGCCGAGATGGTCGCGGGTTCCCGCGCCCCAAGCTTGTGGGACCCTAAGCTGGGAGGGAACCCATTGGAAGGGGAATCGGGCCTGACGGTGCGTGGTATGAGCGTCAGGCACTTTGAGGAGATTATGGAGGCGTGGATGAGGTGGCCCTTTCGACCAGAGTATCTGCACATGCTTGCGCGGTCGACGACCATCAACGACGAGGTCGACAACACTGTGGACGACGACGACGTGGTCCTGAAACCAGGCGAGGACGAGGGCCTGGACAGTTTGTAATATTACATAGCATCGCATGGATGGCGCAACGGGCATAGCGCACGGGGCTTTGATACTTGACACGATCTCGACGCGGAGATGGTGAAAATGGCATGGGTACTGTAAAATAGATTGTAGACATGTACAACATTTTGAAAAACGAGCATCAGGGCCCGAGACTACAATAAAAGGATATGGCCCGCAATGTGATACCGGAACGCCATCGCCGTTTCTTCCTGTTCTCCTGCCGTCCTCTTCGGGATGTAGACAACAATGATACACTACCACCACCAAGACCACGTCTTCTCCAGTGAGGGGTCGGCAAGGACATCCTCTACCCACCCCAGGTTCTGCCGGCGGTCATCGAAGAGTCGGGCGTACTCCAGCAGCACACGGAGCGTATACACCTGCATGTCCTCCTTGCGCAGCACGCGATCGGCCCACTCCTTGCCGGCGGTCGCGATGCGCTCGGCCGCGGCATCGTGGCCACCGCTGCCCTGGAAGCCGATAAAGTAGTCCATGATGCCGTAAAAGTCGCCGAAGCGATTGTCCATGGGGACAAAGTGCTTCCAGGGCACCAGACGGCTGTCGTGCCACTCGCGCCAGACCGTTGCCTTGATGGGCAGCGAGGTGGAGCGGAGGAACCCAAGGTATCGTCCAGAGAAGCTGTTGCCGTCAATATCCGGCAGATACTTGCTGGCGAATTCTTCGGACAATTCCATGTTGTCAAGTCGGGTGAAGAAGGGGCTAGTGTACGAGCATTGGCCGTCGGCCTCCTTTGGCTCGCAGTTGAGATCAGTAAACGCCGTGTCGGCCCACTCGGCTACCCAGTCGCCCAGGTTGCCCGCCTTCTTCGCGGGTAGATCATACTGGTCCTCTGGGAGCGCCCAGTTCTCCGCTCGGCGATACTCGCTCTCGACGTTGGCGACGGTGGTTGCGTTGGTCATGGCGACGAAGCGATGGCGCTGGAACCCGCGCCAGTTGTTCTCTCGGTTCTTGCCGCCCGTCGCCACACCGCGCCAAATGGCCTTGGTGCGCTTGACGTTCCATGGGGGCCCGTGGTCGTCGCCGCCCGTGAATCGCTTCTCTTCGTTCCAGTACATGGGAGCAGGCAACAAGATCTCGTTGTTGACACCGAGCTTGGAACCGCCAAAGAACGGCGTGAGAACTTTGGTGGACGACACGGAGAGGGGGTCGATGAAGATTCCCTCCAAGCCCTGGAGGTCTCCCTGATGGCAAAAGTCTGTGGACAGCGTGTAGTTGTACACATAGCCTTCAAACATGTGCGGATCGGCCAGGGTCATGTTGATATCCGGGGGCTCCTCGAAGCTATCCTGCAGCGGCATCGTCCGGGCCGAGCTGTCTGGCGGACATCCGCGTCGAACAATCTTCCAGAACGGCTTGGTGCCCTCCCAGTCCTTGGGGCGGGTGGGCGTCAGGACATCACCCTTGCCTGGGGGCGGGAGCTTTTGTGAGTCGCTGCGGACGTCCTTTGCCTTGGGCAAGCGGACCGTCTTGGACGCCTTCTTCATGTACTGCTCCATTTCTTCCCAGGGGACGACCAGACGGGGCTCGTCCATGGCGTTCAACGGCAGGTCCATGTCGGGCAGGAGATGGGCGATGGTCGAGACCATGTCGAGCCAGATCTGCGTCCAGAACCACTCGCTTCCAGCGGTGGCCACACCGTCGCGGACATTAATTGTCATTTCCCAGTCCCAGGCCTCCTTACGAATGACTGCCGGGTCGAGGCCCCAGAGCGGCTCAATATCGTGGTGAATCTGGTCGAAAAAGTCCTCCACGATGAGCGCGTTGTTGGACTGGGCAAACTCGAACCAGCGGTCGAAGCCAGGGGGTGGGTGGCGTCCACGTCGCTTGCGGTAGGCTTGTGCCGCTTCCGACAAGGTCTTGCTCTCCTTGGAGACGAGCTCCGCAAACGTTCTCTCTGCATCATAGATGAGGCGATCAATGGGGTGGGCGTCTTCAGGTCCGCCAGACATGGGCGAGCCGCTGTTGGTGCCTGTGGAAGAGTCCTTGTTCTCGTCACTTGCGTCGGCGCTGCCGTCGGGTCGGTTGTCATCCGTCGCCTTTTGTGTCGGAGCGGGCTTGTCCACAGGCTTCTCCTCGGGTTTCGATTCGACCTTGGGCTTCGTTTTCGGCTTGGGCTGCAGCTTGGGCTCTGTGATGGGAACCTCGGGCGAGAGCGGTCGCGGCTCTGGCTTGGGAGCTGGTCGGTGCACAGCGTTTGCGGGCGGCAGGATCTCTGGCTGCGGTTCGGGCGAGTTGACGTAGAAGTAGTACAGCATCAAGAGCACCGCGGCGACCAAGGCATATCGAATGACGCCTGATGGCCGGCGCGGTGGAAACGATGGCGACAAGAACTTGAGCATGATGATGGCGGGTCGGCTAGGTCTGTTCGGGGGAGGAACAGGTTGGCGTTGTTGCTTGCAATTGCGCCGTTGCGCTGTCGATGCTGTCGATGCTGGTCGCTCGAATGGATGTATTAGTGTCGCGAGATGAACCTGTCTCGCCGGGCTGTGCGCCGTGTCATGTGGCGATGGACCTTGATGAACGACCAGTCGCGTCGACCAAGGCGATAGATAGATACCCTACTGCCACAGGATGGCAGGGCCAGAGGTAGGTAGAGAATAAGGATCTCCCTCTACGCCTTGCGTAGTGGGCGAGGATGACAAGCAGGAACGTCGAGTTCGTCCAGGAACACGGTGGACGCGATTGCTCTAGGCGTCTCGACAAGAGATCAGGAGGCGTGTTCGGCTGGAATGCTCTGCTCCTCCCTTTGATGCGCTCTCGGCTCCAAAATTATGCCACCACTTCAGTGGCGTGCATGGTCCCAATCCGGACTGCCCCCACCAAGACACATGACGGACTTTTATATCCAGGCTTGTTACACGCATCTCACTGGCTGGATTGTGGCAGGTGGGGGAGGCTCGGCCCATAAGGGTCACGGTTTGGACCCGCCAGAATCCGCCCCGTCAGCCCGTATTCCAGGGATTGTCAGGGGGTGCCAAGCAGTTTTTGGCTTTCGGCATCAAGTGTCGGGTGGTTGTTCAAGCATCAGTAGCTTACGTAGTGTGATGCACCATGTCTGTATGCTGGACCCTATCGCGAATTGTGCAGGTAGACCAGCTCCATTGATACGAACTCGAGACAATGCGGCTTTGGAGAGCAAGGGCGCTTTGAGCTGAGCGTTTCATCAACGCAAGCCAACAACGCATCAGCACCCTGACGAAATGAGAGGAAGCTGACTGCGGGGGATTGATTCCACGTACAGTACCCGCATCCACGCGCGACGTTTCCTTGCTGATGTCCATGGCATATTTCTTGGCACCGGCACGAACACGACTGCTCTCATGACAATCTGCCGGTCGTGCCGGGACCATGCTGCTCAAGAGCGGGAGAGACACGACCGCCAAACGTGAGCTGACGCCACACTCTTGGAGAAAACGAGGTGCTCCACTGATACGAGGGCCATTGTCGGTAGGACCACTCTTTGGTAACGCCAGGGCTTGTGGAAGGGACGTAGTCCGTTGCAATTCTCTACATGTGCGTCAGATGTGTTCTTGAGAATCTCATGGCAAGGGACGAGACCAGGCTACCGTATCCATGCCTCGTTGATGTTGGCGAGAGCGAGGCTTGAAAGCTGCCTAATAAAGAGGCCCCTGGCAAGAGAAGGGTCACTTGATCACGCTAGGCATCAGGCCAGCCATGCCTCGCGCTTCCAATCCCACCAACCTGTGATCTGAGTTGCATCTGCAGATAAAGATGAATAATCAATACTTGACTTTAAGGACATGTTCTCTCATTCACAGCACCACCACCATAGGTCCTCAGTATATCATTTCCCCGTACGTCAGGGGCATTGGAATCAGGAACGTCTCAAAAATCTGAACAGGGGTCCGGGTTGCAATCATTTCTTTAAAAAGCTATTGCGTGTACATGGACTTCTAACTCCATGTTATCATCTATCATCCTTATGGGACTGATATCGACGGTCGTGCACCACGAACGTGTCCAAGCAGCGCCTGGGCTGGCATGTCCCGAGACGCAGCCCCGAGTCCGAAAGATGAGCATGAGATCTCCCCAATGTCCCCCAGCACCAATAACCGCGTCTTGATGGCCATGCTCCTCTGCTGATCCAGCCTAGGACAGCCAGCTAGGACAGCTTCTCCAGCTCGTTAAGCGACACAAAGTGGCTGCCCCCTGCGCAACGAAAGCCACCTCCCTGCGGGATCCAACCATAACCCATGGGGCAAAGCCCATGAGCAGCCAGCTTCTGCTTCTGTGCCTCTTTCTTCTTCCTTTCCGCCTCTTCTGCCTGTAGCTTCTTCAGGATACGTTCCCTCGCCGCGCCTTGCGCGTCGCGCATCTCTCGCTGCATCTTCTCGTACGCTTCCTCCTTGGCTCTCTCAGCCTCCTGATCGCGTTGGAGCTGTGCCCATACGGCGTCGCTGACGCCAGCGTCTCGAACCGCCATCCCTGCATGTGTACCGCGGTTGTCGGAGGAAGGATCATCATTCTCGCTTTCGACTACCGTCTCTTGAGGCTGATCACCATCACCCTGCGACGTGGTGGTGGTGGTCTCGACGGTCGTGTTGATCGTGGTTGCTTGCCCACGCCCATGACTCTGCTTCTCCGAGGCTTGCGACATGAGTGACCCGAGATCGATCTGTGGCTGGCTCTGCATAACTGATTCAGCACGCTTCTGACGCTCCTGCAGCATGGCGTCAAGCTGTCCAAGGATCATGCCCTCCTCGAGGACAAAGTGGCGCAGCTCGCTCGTCGCCGCAGACTTGGTCATTTGCTTGAAAGTGGACTCGGCGATCGTCGTGACATCGCGTGCGTTGGCCCAGCTGCTCTGTCGCATCGGGCCTTGCAATGCCTTTTCCATCTGCGCGCGCAATGCGTCCGCGGGATGGCGCAGAACCTCAATGTCCAGCGTCGCCCCATTCTTCGCAAGTTGATCCTGCTTCTTCATTAGAAGAATCTGCAAGAGATGAATGCACTCTGCGGGCGAAAAGTCTCGAAAGTCCACGACCTCGGGGAAACGCGACGTCAAGCCCGGGTTGACGCTCATGAGTCGGTTGATCTCCTTCTCGTACCCGGCGAGGATCACAATGAGCTTCTTGTGGTACCGTTCCTTTGTCAGGCAGTCCACCAGCTCATCCATGGCTTCGCGCGCAAAGGACCCCTCCGCAAGACGATAGGCCTCGTCCACAAAGAGGACACGCCCCAGGGCATTGTCAAGCATTTTCTGCACCTTGGGTCCCGTCTGCCCGACATATTCGCCCACGAGATCCGTGGCCGAGCAATCCTTGACTTCTGCACTCGCGAGAAAACCCATGTCGTAGAAGACCTTGCCCATCTTCCTGGCCACCGTCGTTTTTCCCGTGCCAGGGGAGCCCCGGAAGAGAAAGTTGAAGGCAATGCTTTCCTTGGGATCTAGTCCTAGCGCTTTGGCCGTCTTGGCCGCAGACTGGTAGCCAATGAGACGCTTAACGAGGTCCTCGTTGCCGACGGTCCCTTCAAACAACTTCCGGACGTTAGTTTCAGCATGGTCGGCCCTGTCAAACTCCTCATCAAAGTCGACTGCCTCGAGCATGTCGCTTTCCTGGGACGGCCCCCGGCCTGCACTCCTCCGAGCCTGTTGCCGAGACTTTGCCGCGTTCAGGATAATGTCTACCTCACCCGCATTGCCAAAGTTGGGGCGATTGCGGGCTCGGGCGAGCATGTCGAGGGCCACGCCTCGCGCTTGTCCGGTGGCTTGGAAGCCTTGGTCCTTCAGCTTCATGTCGAATATTTGGCCGAGCTCCGCGTCAGAAAAGTCCTCAAACACAAACGCTGTCGCCAGGGGGAATCTTCGGCTCAGTCCAGGGTTGGCGTCCTGGAACATGGTCTCCATCTGGTCTTTGTATCCCAGAAGCAGGACACAGCGATCGTCTCCGGGTACGCTCTGCACTTCTGCGACTATCGTGTCGATCACGGCCGTCTTGTATGGATCGGTCCTGCCACCTCCTGCTCCTCCTCCTCCATGAAGACCATACGCCTCGTCGATGACCAGAACCTTGCCTAGCGCCGCAGCGAGGATTCCCTTGGTCTGTTGCTCGGATTGGCCAAGTGCACCGCCGACAAAGTCGGCTGGTGTCTTGACCACCACCTCGCCCTTGGATAGAAGACCCAGCGTGGCCAGTATCTCGCCATACAGTTTGGCCACCGTCGTCTTGCCCGTGCCTGGATTCCCGAGAAAGACCTTGTTGAGGGAATATTCCACGCGAGGCTTCTCGGCCAGCTCCCGCGCGTGGTTCCCACGGATGCTGTCCACGAGTGACTGGACAGACCGTTTCACGGACTGGAGCCCGAGCAGCTGGTGCAGCTTTTTCCATGCCTTGCAGTGCTTCAGCATGTCGCCCGGGGCAGGGCCAATGAGGTCCTCCTTGGTGAGCATGAAATCATCAGGCTGCTCGCCCTGGGCTCTCTGACGTTGTAGGCGAGTGGCCTGTCTTTTGCAAATGACAGCAATCACATTTTCCACAGCACGCGCGTTCCCAAACCCTTCCTTGTCCCGGCCGTAACCCACGCGTCGAGCCACGATGCGGCAGTACAGGCCCTGGTGCCCGTCCTCACAGGCCATTCTGCCATGAAACCTGCTGTGGATGCCCTTGTTGAAGATCTTGAGGAGCTCCTGGTCGTCGTAGTCGGCGAAGCGCATCTCGAGTGGAAATCGGCTCGGTATGCCTGGATTGTGTGAAAAGAAGCTTTCCATCTGGCGGGCGTAGCCAGCCAGGACAAACACAATCTTGCCACGGTTGTTTTCCACCTCGGCAAGGAGGAAGTCAAGCACCGCCGATCCCCCAGGGTTGTTCCCAGAGCTCAGCTGGTACGCCTCGTCGATGAAGATCACGCCACCTCCATTCTCAAGGACGGTGTCGATCATCTTCCGACACCCACTCACTCCCTTATTGGCGAGTGAGGCGCCAGTCGTCTCTTCAAATGCAGCACCAGGTATGGCCCCGATGCTGGTGAGAAACTTGGCATAGATACGAGCCACTGTCGTCTTGCCTAAACCCGCGTTAACGGCCAAAACCCGTCCTCTTCATGCTTTGGGACATACCTGTTCCTGGGTTGCCAAGAAGCGAGCAACTGAGACGCTCGGAGCTCAGTGACACGCCTTGACGCAGGGCCGTGTCCACCTTTGTCTTGATACCGAGGAACTCTCTCTTCACCTCTTCCAGGCCCACCAAGCTCATTAAAGTGTCCAACGCCTCGCTTTGCGCTCCCTCCGTCAACTTCATGCGCTTCCACTCCCCGTTGGCCGTTTTGGCATCCCAGGAGGAGTCATCGTCATCAGTCGGTGTCAAGGACCCTTGCTCGGAAGAACCTGTCGTCTTCGCTTCGGAGCCAGAGGCAGTACTTGGTTGTTTTCTTTGCTGCTGCTCCTTTTGCGCTCGCACATTTTCCTTCGTCTTGCGCAGTGCCTCCAAGTCCTTCTTGCGCTGAGCAACGGTAATCTTTTGCTCCTCTTCCTCCATCTCATACTTGATGGCGCGTCGCTGATGGTCCAGCTCATCCTCAATCTCCGCAAGCTCCTTCAGGTACGCTGCTTGCTTCTTTTGACGCTCCGTTTCGAGCGCCAAATCGCGCCTTAGTTTCCTTTCCAGCTCGGCATCCTCCTCTGCACATTTTCCACAGCCGTCGCCCCGCCTGCGGCAAGGGGTCTTGGTCTTGTGGCCACGATTACAGGTCTTGCGTACCAATTGGTTGCATTCCACCTTGGAGTGGTCGGAGACGCGGTGACAGCGGGACGTGCACTTGTGAACTTGACAAGAGAGCAACGCGTCACTACCGGGAAAATTAGCTCACGAGGTCCGCGTGTACTGGCACATCCAGGATGATCCGCACTCACCAGACTTCCGTACATCCTCCGTCCGGACACATAGTTACGAAATCCGCTGGCGTTTGCACTAGTGCCGTACGATCTGGATGCCTGTCGCACTTGACCGGGAGGCCGTCATAGAGACATCCCTGGGTCCTGAGTGTTTCAAAGAACGGCTCCCATACGGCCTTTCCTCGCTTGCTTGCCTTGAATGTCTGCATATTGCCAAAAATGATCATGCCGCAGCGCGCTCGCGTGATCAAGACGTTAAGACGCTCGGGAGCAGACATGAAGCCCACGTCGCCTCGGTCGTTGCTTCGAGTCAGGGAGGCAATGACAATGTCGCTTTCCTCTCCTTGGTAGTTATCTAGTGTCTCTCGTTAGTAACAGAAAACCTCGACGGTCCGCAAGTGTGTGTCGCACCAATAGTAGATATCCGAATAGGCTGCTTGTCCGCCTTCATCTCTGCCTGGGTCAGCAGGCCGGCTCGGATGAGTTCGGCCCTATCCAGCTCGCTCATCTGCGGATCATGATGATTCTTGCGCAAGACATCCGCCAGAGCGCGAACCTGGCCGAGATAGGGCGTGAGGATCACGATCTGCGACGCGCTGTAGCCTTGCTGGCCCATGTACTTGCAACAGCGCATGGCCATCTCGGCCTCGAACGCATTGCTCTTGCTTGCCTTGGAACCAGGGTCTGCGCGATCAGAAATGCGCTCGTCGTTGTCCTCCGGTATCGAGTGGCCAACAAAGATGACACGGTTGCAGAGTCCGCGTGGTGCTTCGCGAAGATGAGTCTTGGGCCCGTCAAGGAGCTCGGGGTAGGTCAGCTTGCGCGCGTACACGGACAGGTCGGGCGCCATGCGGTGCTGCTTGCGGAGGACCGTATGCGGCATCCCCATGAGAATGAGCCTCTCAAAGAGTGAGCGGTTGAGGTCGAACCCGTTGTTGCCCTCCACCGAAAGGCTGTAGTTGTTGACCTTGGGCCGCAGCTGCTTGTGGTCTCCAATGAGGATCAGCTGCTGGACCGTGGGCGCCATGGCCGTGAGGATGTGGCTTTCCAAGATCTCGCCAGCTTCTTCGGCGATAATCACGTCGGGCCTGAACGCCTGGACTGTTTCGTTGTGCTTGGCCGCCCCTGTCGTCGTGAGGGCCATGACGCGCTTCTCTTGGACGGTCCGCACATCGCCCTCTCGAAAGTAGCGGTCGATCTTGGCGACCTTGGAGTCCAACAAGTCGGCCAGATTGGCGAGGTTCTCCACCGTCTCTGCGAGGATGGAGCGAACCCATCGGTCTCGAGTCTCTCGACGCGCTTCCGTGGGCATGGACCACGGACGCGGCCATGACTTTGCTACGTCCTGGAAGACACCTGCATCCTCACCTTTCACCCAGCGGTCAAAAAGGTAGTCGGGACCGATCTTCTTGCCCTTTGCACCGACTTGATTCCACTTGTCCGGATGCATGGGCGTTTGCAAGCCTTCGTAAAAGTCATTGCCCTCAGGCAGGAATTCGAGGTACCCGGAAATCTCAGCCCATCCTGTCGAGATGTTCAAATACCTCTGGAAGTTGGTTTGGATGTCCTCGGCAAACTCGCCAGCGTCGTACTTGAGTCCGTTGATGCTTGCCCATGAGTTCTTGCTGAGCTTTACACGCTGTGCGTTCGAGAGGAGCAGGGGCGACGTCCGCTCGGTGCATTTTCCCCGCGCGCCCAATCGAACCATGTGCTCTGGCGGAATCCCCGCGTCCAAAAGGTCTTCCATGTACTGGTTGAGCGCGTGGTTGGTATAGCTGAGCACGAGGATGCGCTGCTTCGACAAGCTATGGATCAACCTGGCAATCTCGGCACCGATGAAAGACTTGCCCGTACCAGGAGGGCCCTGGATCAGACTCACGGCCTGAGAGAGGCCACTCAGGATGGATTTGAGCTGCGCTTCGTCCACTTCGATCTTGTCATCTGCGTTCTTGCGGGGCCAGCTGACAACCTCGTCCGCGAACCGGTGCCACGTCTCTGTCATCCGGCGCATCTCGTCTACTCTGCTTCCCAAGGCGGCTGAGGCTGGTGTCACGTGGGCGACACTCCCAGGGTCGTCAAACAAGCTCTCGCTGAGTGGCATCTCCGTGATCTGCTGTAATCGATCGAGAACCGGCTCGTATGCAAATACGGGCGTGTCGACGAGTACAAAAGTGGTCTTGGACGACATCCCCAGGCCTGGATGTAGCGCAATAAGAGCCGCTTGCAGGGCCTGGTTGTCTGTGAATCGGAGGAGGATAACGGGCGGACTCTGTGCCAGCATGTCGACATTGCGACTGACAAACGCAAAGGCTATGATCTCGCCCTCGTGGCGAAGGGCACCAAACGACTGGTCCTTGAGGAGGCTAAAGTCATCATTCAAGAACTTCTTCCGCTCCTCTTTCTTCTTCTTAGCGAGGAACTCGAGGCCTTTGTAGCACTGGAGGGCTAGTGAGCATTTCTGAAATCGTTGAGCGGCCGTGTCTCCCACGTGCACTCCGTATGGCACCAAGCCACCGAGGACCAAACTTCGTCGACGGTTGCCGCTGGGAGTCTTGACAGGCTGCAGGTCCTGACGGAGCTCGGCGAGCATGTCCTCGCGCAGCAGGCGGAATTGATTGTCAAGGTGCGCATGTGCGCGCCCAGTAGTTTTTGCCTGGACCTCCTCTGCGGTCAGGTAAAATGGAGTAGTTCGCGAGAGGAGCTCATCGCGTGTGGGATAGATGCGAATCTTGCGAAATTCTTCATGGTCATTGTCATGGCGCCCTCCTGGACCATTCTCTAGGGCATGAGCGCCAGCCTGCGGTCCGCCACGCAGGTCAAGGGCATGCTTGATGCGGCAGGCGATCTGACGCAGCCTGTGATCCCCAGAATCCTTGATCTGGCTGCTCTCCGAGATGAGACGCACGTTGCTGCACATGTCTGTGGCCGTGATGCTGGGGTTGAGCACAAGCTCGCATGCCAACCAACCAAAGGCGAGTAGCTCCTCCGTGTTCATCTTGGCGGCCGAGAAATAGTCGAAGAGTGTTGTCCATAGCAGGGCGGGATTCAGAAGGACTTCGAGAATTCTTTGCAAGCTTTCGCCGTTGGCCAGGGTCTTGACCTCGGGTGCCGAGAGATACTGTAAGAAGGACAGCGTCTTGGAGGACAGAAAGGAGGGCGACAGGTCGGCTCGCACGGCGAGACGCACAGCCTCTAAACCAAAGCTGCTGCCTACGAGCTCCTCAACGGACTGGCCTGGCTTTTTCTGATCCATTATGGCCTCCAAGAACAAGCCTGCATCTCGGTTGTTCTCAACGGATCGCTTGCCGAAGAGGACGTCGCGCCGAAGCTGCTGCAGGCGCAGAGACCGCGAGGACGTGGGGCCTTCCACTCTCATGGTAAATCGTCGTATGAAATTGGTGGTATGAGTCGAGAATTTTTGAACAAGGAATGCCTCCTTTACTTTTATTCTTTGAGAGGAAGTGGACGGTCAGATGAGCACGCGCGCCGTTTGCGCCTTGCTGTGCGTTGTTGGTCGCCTGACGCAGGCATTCCGTTTCGCAGGAGGATAGGCGCATTTGCGCATAAGAAAGGATGCAAGATAGGTCAGTCATGTAGGCTTGGGCTTGTCTCGTTGGCCCAAGAGTGCGAAACTGTACAAAGGCGCAGATGGGCGCAGCAACAACACGGCGCCAACGCATGCAGGAGGCCGGGCCGCCGGTCACCTCGCCGGGTGTAGGGAGCAAGAGGAGATGGGCTGAATCGCTGCTGGTCCAGTACTGCAGCTGCAAAAGGAATAATGGTCATGATACGACGGCACTGCAATGTTCTCGCCTGCTGGTCCGTTGGTTCTGCACTTCCATCCAGAGTTTGCAAACGCCCAGCTTCCGCCCCTTCTCCCGACTCACCTGCGCATTGCATCCAGTCCTTTCGCAACCCTCTGTGCCCGTCGAAGAAACGGATAACGACAGGCCAACAGATCAAGAAGATCCTTGCTAACGAGATGATCATTGGAGAAACGGCGTGGTCAGCACCTCTATTCCGTCGCTCGAGCGTTCTCAGGGCGGTCCTGAGGCCGCGAATGGAACCAGAACCAGAGCGCCAAGAAGACGGGAATCGATAATGTGCGCTGTGCCGCTTCTTGCAGTCTTCTCGAGACTGTGTCTCAGGCCATGATCGATGCTCTAGCAACGTCACGAGGTCCCTCTATGCGCGCAAGTCAATGATGAACAGACCAGCCATCCTGCCGGTTCTTCAAGCGCCCTGATTTGAATGGCAATGGCGCAGAGTATCGGCGAGCCATTTGCCGTGAGCCCAAGACGCTAATTGCGAGGTGACCTTGGGTGAAATTGTGGATACGGTCGATTCAACGGGGTATGAAGCTCGGCAGGACGAGGGCGGTGGAGCGTCAGACGGACGACGAAGACGATGCAAATGAGGCCATCGACAAGGGCGGAGGGGATCTGCTCGTGATTCATGACGGCCTGGTTGGCATTCCTCATCTTCGAAGGCTCGGCTTGTGGGCTCTTCAAAGGCGCCTGGACAGACTTGGTCGACAGGTTATCGTGCAAATTCCAGCCCTGCCTTCGTCGGGTTCTCTTGGTTTACATCTCATTTGCCGAATGGGGCCTGAGACTACAGCAACCCGACCTCTGCCACATGCACTCGAATCGTGACTTGTTCAAGCTCCGGAAGCGCTCTTATGCACGGCACTGCAGAAGCATGCGCACCACTTGCCGCCTCGATATTTGTTCAGGTGAGTCGCTGCGGACATGGTAAACTGGGGCTCGAGTTGCGTGGTAGTAACGGAGTGATCTGTGATAGTTTGAGATACACCATCCTGATCTTGTCAGCGTCAAGTGCTCTCCGGCTGTGTGATCGCCTTCATCTCGTGGATGATTGCCGGCTGTGGGATTGGCGCGTTCATCTTGGCATTTTCCATCTTTGTCCGTTCGAGGTCCATATGTTGCTTCCGTGAAAGTAGTGGTGCTTGTTGTGCTTGGGGAAAAACGTCATCCTGGAAAGGCAAGCACAATGCCGTAGAGGTGACAGGGGTCCAGGGTAGGCCAATTTGTTCTGTTTCAAGGTAATCGCCCCCACCTGTCCGGCCGCCCCCACGTGCCACGCATCCACAGTGCCACCCGCGGTGATGTGCGTGAGGCCCTGCTCGCAGCCAGCGACAGCCTGCTTGTCATACGCACCCTACCGCGTTCCGTGACAGGACGCACCCAACGAGGGTGGGGTGGCTAATGGCGGCTGGCCGCGGCAGAGAGGAGCCTGGGACGTCATCAGGGTCGGCCGGCAGCGAATGGCACGCAACGACACGCAGCAAATGCCATGCGGATGGCGATCTGAATCGCACGAGGCTACTCTCTCGTCTGTACAGATACGCAAGGGCCTGTGACCCGTCTTGTCAACATGTATGAACAATGGGTGCCGCCTTGGTGAGGCATTTGCGGCCTCCCGTGCTCGTGCTAGACCCCTAAGTGAAGGTCACCCGTATCCCGCTATACCCCTAAGTGAAGGTGCACCGATGGATGGATCCAGTTCGAGAGTCCGGGCGCCCATCCCCCATCACGGATCATACTGCCCCTAAGTGAAGGTATATGCGACGCGACAGTCATAGATTGCTCGTCGCGGCCGTGATGCCCCGCTGTCTGACATGATGGCCCGCGTCAGACTCTCCGAAAGGGCTTCACAGTGGTCTGGCCCTGCCCAGCTGACCCAGACTGAATGACTCTCTCAGGCTGTCTGTCGCAAACCGGCCACTATTTAAAGTATGGGAGACCCGCCGTCCGAACCTGACTTGCCATATTTCTCCATAAGCCAACTGCGAATCTCCTGCTTTTTTTTTTTTTTCCCCTCTCCCCAAAGCACGCCTCACGATGACCACCACGCCCATCCACAACCGCTTCCTCGACTCCCAAGAAGACCTCGGCGTCGTCGCCGTGGGCTTCTCGGGAGGCCAGGGCAAGTCGGGCGTCGACGAAGGGCCCCAGGTCCTCATCGAGTCCGGCCTTCTCAACCAGCTCTCCGACTCGCTCGGATACAAGCTCCACGGCCACGACAAGGTCCACTCGTACGCCGAGCTCCTCCCACAAACCGACGAGCCCTACCGCGGGATGAAGAACCCGCTCGCCGTGTCCGCCGTCACGCGCCGCATCGCAGAACAGACCTACGAGCAGTCGCGCCAGGGGCGCATGACCCTCACCCTCGGCGGTGACCACAGCATCGCCATTGGCACCGTGGCGGGTGTCGCCAAGGCGACGAGGGAGCGCCTGGGCCGCGAGACGGCCGTCATCTGGGTCGACGCCCACGCCGACATCAACAGGCCCGAGGACAGCGAGAGCGGCAACATTCACGGCATGCCCGTCGCCTTCCTCACAGGCCTCGCCACCGACGACAAGGAGGAGTACTTTGGGTGGATCAAGGAAGAGATGCGCCTGAACAAGAGGAAGCTCGTGTACATTGGCCTGCGCGACGTCGACAGGGCCGAGAAGCAGATTCTGAGGGAGCACGGCATCAAGGCCTTCAGCATGT
Source organism: Emericellopsis terricola (assembly GCA_027569275.1). Taxonomy (NCBI): domain Eukaryota; kingdom Fungi; phylum Ascomycota; class Sordariomycetes; order Hypocreales; family Bionectriaceae; genus Emericellopsis; species Emericellopsis terricola. The sequence continues at coordinate 523,394 of JAPDEU010000011.1, read as the reverse complement.
TCGACATTGACAGGCACGGCATTGGGCGCGTCGTTGAGATGGCCCTCGCCCACATTGGCGACGATACCCCCATCCACCTGTCCTTTGACGTCGACGCGCTCGACCCCCAGTGGGCCCCCAGCACCGGCACCCCCGTCCGCGGCGGCTTGACACTGCGCGAGGGAGACTACATTTGCGAGAGCGTGCACCAGACAGGCAACCTCGTGGCCATGGACCTGGTCGAGGTGAACCCGCAGCTCGCGGCGGATCAGCACGTGAACGTCCAGGAAACCATCCGGGCCGGCTGCTCCTTGGTGCGCTGCGCGCTGGGCGAGTCGTTGTTGTAGATACCTGTACATTCTGAACAAGGCGAAAATAAATAGACAAATCGGTAGCCAATAGACCATGGCGATCCCTACACCTGCTTGTTGGCTCTGCCGTGCCGGATATGATCACGGGGATAGTGGCAAAGTCCGTCCCCAGTCAAGATGAGCTCAGCCATCAACCAACCAACAGATGAAACTCTGAACAGGAGCATTCGTTTCTTGCACCTATATATTGATCGTTGTGGGCAATGAGAAAGCTCGTTCATCAAAACAGCCTGTCAACCATACACATCCATGATGCCAAGATCAAGCCTGACCAACGCAGATGATCTCCGTCGCTTTGTCGCAACGGAACATAGCAAGCCTTACCCTGCCATCGACCCTCAGAGAGCCAGGCTGCCCGACAACTATGTCGTGTGCATCATAGGTGGCAGCGGTGCTGCAGGGTCCGGTCTGGCACGGTCCTATGCGCAAGCAGGCGCATCTGGCATTGTCCTGGCGGGACGAACCTTGTCTTCTCTCGAAGCAACAGCCCAGGAAACCAGAGCACTGAGTCCTGCGACGACTGTCGTGACGGTACCATGTGACATCTCCTCCAATGACGATGTCTCTGGTCTCGCGTCCACCATCACGACGAGATTCGCAGGTCACTTGGATGTCGTAGTCGTCAACGCTGGCTACTCTGGTCCGTTGGCCAAGGCCACGATTCTCGAAGAAGATGCCAAAGACGTCGAAAGGGCCTTTGGCGTCCATTGTCTGGGAACATGGCATGCGGCTCACCACTTGGTGCCTTTGCTGCTGGCGAGCAAGGGGTGCTTTCTTGCCATCAGCTCCATGGCAGCGCCGAGGATCGCTGGTTTCGGCACGACCGCGCACTATTGCGCCAGCAAGGTTGCGCAAGTTAGGATGATGGAGATGCTGCACGCGCAGTATGCCGCGCAAGGTCTCTTTTGCGCCAGCGTGCATCCAGGGGGCATGCAGAGCGAGTTCTCGCGGAACGCATCAAAAGACATCCAACATTGTGAGTAAAACCACTCAGCGGCGTGCGACGGGAGCTCACGGGGGGACTAGTGTTGAACGATAGCCCTGACCTCGTCGGATCATTCTGCGTATGGCTTTCAAAGACGCAGGGCGCGGAGGCGCGGAGGACCGCATTGAATGGAAGGTGGCTCTCGTGCAAGTGGGATGTGGAGGAGCTGGAAGCGAAGTTTGAGCGCATCCAGGAGAAAGACTTGCTGCGGTTTAGGTTAGCGGTGGATTGAAGGATTGTCGTGTTGTGCGAGCGCGCTCGAGCACATTGGAGGCAAAAGGTCTTCCCCCTGGAGACACTGGTCGCCGGAAGGGCGGAAAATAAGAGCCATGGACGGCTTATGACAAAAATGACGACTGGTCTGACTGGAAAAAGTCGGTCAGCGAAGCTGCTAGTGCGCTGGCACAGTGAGGCTGCTCGGGATGTGGTTTGGCGGGAGCCGGCGGCCCCACGAGGTGGAGCTCCAGCCACCTTTTATCCCTGTCAAGCCCCAGCGCTCACCAGCCACCCGCATTGCTGGCAGTCCGTCGCCGGTCTGACGCCCAATCCCGTGGAGCGAGATGGATGTGGGAAGCGTCGATCCCCAGGTGCTTCATGTTTACATCTGTCAGTTCCGGGCGCCTGTACTTATTCCCATCGTGTCACTAGGCGAGATCCCCTGCGTCTCCGTTTTACTGTCTCACCGCTTTCTGTAGCTTCTTTGTTGCACGGATACATAGGCGCCGACCCGGAACCGACAGACACGACAACAACACCTTCGATCCCTCTGGGCAGCCCTGCATCGCGGAACGGACATTGCTACACGACAACACGTCGCACTGCGTCTCTACTGAAAAGTGGACGTCACGAACCAGCCCGAGTCACCTCACGAACCATCGCTTGGCGAGGACGACATCCATCCGCCTCGGCGCGCATTGGACCATTCAACGGCGGCGGATCGCACAGATTGTGGGACGTACAGCTGCAGGTCCGACGTGGCAGCCACTGAGAGCGCCTTGCCCATCGCGTTGGGCAGCACAAGAAAGACGACTTTTTTCTTCCCTGCCATTCGATTCGATTGCCCAACTTTGAGCAATAAGAGCCAGCGTTGGGGATCATTGTGTGGTGGGTAGCAGCATCATCACCACACTACGCCTGCTTGGGTCCGACCGGTCGAGTCGCTTGACGATCACCACGCGCATCTTGTGGAAGACTCGCCGATTGTCCCCAGAACAAACTACCACTTCGACTACTCCATTGAAACACCAAAAGACGCCAACATGGTGGCCGCCTCTTCGGTCGTAAGCAGCTCAATGTACACGCGCAGCCGCGCGGTGACAACCCGCGTCAGGACCTACAACTGGCCGCCGATACAATTGAACCTGTGGATTTTCGTGATGCTTCTAGCCTCCACGAGTATCCTCGGTGTGTTTGCCATCTTCATCCAGACGCAGAACCAACTAGAGCTCCCGGTACCATGGTAAGAGAGGGCTGCGTCCATTGGAGAGACGGGGATTCCAGGCTAACGGCGACCAGGTACTTCCCATACTTCATCACCGTCTGCGGCCTTACGATCCTGTTCATCATCGGCCTCTTCTGGCTCATATTCAATCGACGGTTGTTGCCGGCCATTGTCATGATCGGCGCCTTCATCTTGTTTGTCCTTTGGATCACGGGTCTCGTCATCGTGTCGATACAGCTGTTTGGGCCGTCGGGATCCATATCGAGTAACTGCGACATTCAAGTCTTCACGCGCAATCCGAAAGGCCAGACACTCGAGGTGCTAGCGTACCTGCAGCAGAAGAACATTTGTAAGCACTGAGCACGGTTCACCTGCGGCGAGCGCTACTGACAAAGAATAGGCGAATCGTGGCGGTTGGTGTTTGCCATGGCCCTCCTGGGCACAATCTTCCTGCTGTGGATCATGATCATGGCGTATCAGGTCTTTGTGAATTCGTAGAAGATTTGATGAAAGACGGAGAAAAAGTTGGACGTGCGGCGCCAGAGACCGCTTTCATCCTGGCAAAGACAGGTGCTCCATCGAGCGAGACATGCATGATAGACGACGAAAGGATCACGAGTCATGGGAACGACACATGGATGGATTTGAACAGCATAAGCAGCATTGGGAGGCGTATTTGGTTTATTACTGCAGCAGCGGGTTGATTTTGGGTACACAGGCCCACGAAATATATCACGACACACCGCTTCCAGAATGACTCCCCCATTGTCGTGTCTCGACGCAGATTAGGCTGACACGCCATGGGTACGAACCCCGCGAGGCAGACTAGCAACGTGCCTAGATCCATGGATCCCGAGTGGGCTCGCAGGACGCGCTTTTGTTCAGCTTCTTTAGCGTCCGCTTTCAGCTCGAGGAAGCGACCAGGCCCAGGTCTCGGTCCGGAGTCCAGCTCGCCCCTCACTGCCACCGCCGCGCCGCGCGCTACGAGCCATCCCCCACCAGCTCGCAACTGTGCTCGGCTGGGCTGGCTTATTGTTGCGCGGTACTTACAACAAGATGGACTTGGCGATTCGGCCCACGGATGGAATGTGTCCCTCTATTCTCCTCAATATAAGCTTCTGGTGGAGGCTTGCCATGAGATCACATCCCGCCGACCGGAATGGAGCGCTGGTCGATCAGTCATGCAAGATCTAAGCTAAAGTAGGATGTCCCACCCCAAGCAGGCAGGTACTGCAATCTCCCAGAGCTCGAGCTCAGGACGCTAATCTCGTCGGATAACGCCTTGGGCTGACCACATCCCGAGAAGCCGAGTGGGGTTTATCTGCGAGGGAAAGGAGGGGTCCCTGCTGCGGGTGGCTGTGGCGTGAAGGCAGTGGACTCTACTTAAAGCTCAGCTTGCCCACATGTCCGTTGCTTGTGCTCAAAGCTTATCAACCGTCTTATTCCAAGTCAAACAAAGAAACGATCAGTCATCATGAACTTCCTCAAGCAAGCAGCCAGCAGCATGAGCGGCAACAAGGACAAGAAGACCGAGAACAAGGACCAGCAGAAGGAGGACTACGGTGACAAGGGTACGTACAGCATCGCACTGGGCCATCCTCCCTCTCGACAAACGGTCACTCACGCTCTGTAGCCTTCTCTGCCATCAACAGCAAGACCGGTTGGGGCATCAGCAAGGACAACCAGGAGAAGATCACCGACGGTGCCCGTGGGGCCTACGAGAAGTTCTCTGGGTACGTTTGAATCAAGGACTGCCTCCAGTCTGATGCTGACAGTTTCTCTAGCAAGAAGGTTGACCCCAAGTACTCGAACTAAATTCTTACACCATAACTTCGTCAATTTAACGTTACTGTCTGAAGAGTGTTGAATGTGCTATAACATGTGATGTCGCTGTATAAGTGTGTAATTGCTTCTACGGAGCATGTTAGCACAATTACCTTAGGTCCGTAGACTGGCGACATCTTTTGACGATCCTTCAAAAGAACGACAATTCAAATTCTTGAACCACGATCAACTTTTCCATCGACGCGAATGAAGTGCCAGGTGCATGTTCACCGTAATTTGGAGTCTCCCCAAACTTGCCTCATGCACTGCAGAGTATGCGGCCTGTTGCGTCGGTCCAGGGCGTCTAGGGTAGGCAGACGGCCGTTGCTATCCCGACCAGCACAGGACCCGCTAGCTGCTGAGCTAGCAGCAACCTGCGAGCTCTATCCCTTCCAGGTTGAAACTTGGAAGCTGGAGAGAAAAAGCAACAGCGTCGACGACACGACTCTCTCGCTCTTCTCGCCCAAGGACAACCCCTGACTGCGAGACTACCGCACAAAATGCATCATGGCAGAAGACCCTGAGCTCTCCGCGGTTGACCGCCTGCCGACACCGCGGCGCGACTCTGTTGATCAACACAGCACCAGCCAAGCCGAGACATCGACAATGAGCGACCAAACCACAACGCGTCCCCCAGACCAAGACACGATACCCAATGGCGATGTCCGCTCCGAGACACCTCGCGATGGCGCCCCAGAAGAGGAGCTCGATTCTTCAGTCGCTGCAATTGGCATGGACAGCAGCTCCTTCGAGGCAGCGCCCATGGATCCCAGCAGAGGCCCTGACGAGTCGCTGACCGAAGAAGCTGTGCGCGAGCATCTCAATGATATCGAGTCCAGTTTCCTCCCGCGATTGTCCCCGATCCCCACGGGCGCGAATACCTTTGATGGCGGGGTGGACGACACATACATCTTCGACTCGCCCAATAAGGCCGCCATGCAGCAGCACCCACCTCCCCAACCGCTCGGGGAGGATTCAATGGCTACTGCACCAGGGGACACAACGACAGGCGTAGAGACTTTCGACTCGTCCCCAACAGCTGCCGCCACGGCCAGAAATTTGTCGCGCGCAGCGGGCACTGCGCAGCACGACAACGAGCCCCCAACCTCTACAACAGGACACACAGAGACAAGCGAATTGACCGAGGGCGACAACAGAGACGCCCAAGACAGCTCGCAAGTATCGAGTGTGGGAGATCCAGAGGGTTCACTTTCACGATCACACTCACTATCCGAGCAATTCGATGCGGGGACCACGCCTGGAAATGTCCTGCGTGTACAGAAACGACCCAAGTACCTTCGCAGCCGATACAGCAGCCAGCGGTCCTCAACATCCTCCTTTGCGACGAGCGAGACGCACGAAGGCAGCGACGTGACGGCTATGGGCTACGGCGTTGACTATGCCCTGCAATCTGGGGGCGCGATTCCGGCAATGGCACCGCCTTCACGGCACGTGAGTGCTGCGCTGTCAAGGACAGTCAGCATGGGAAGTGTGGCCTCTGGCTTTGAAGATTACACGGATACTTCCCTTGGCCATCTGGAAACTCTGCCTGAAGTCAATAGTCCCGACAGAAGCCAGAAAGACGACCTGGCCAGGACCCCTAGGGCCTCCAAGGAGACTCTCACCGCCGGCCCAACCGACACGGTGATCGCTCGCAAGGTTAGAAACGTGCAAGTCCCCGAGTCGCTGGCCAAGGAGTACAAGTACAAGAGCGGACTTGAGACACCCAGACGGCCATCCAACGTGACCATGGCGGGCTCGGTGACGACAACGGGAAGGACCGGCGGGCGGAGCCTGACTCTCAAGGAGCAGAGCAGCACGATTGAGCGATTGTCCAAGGAGAACTTTGATCTCAAACTCAAAGTCATGTTTCTCAGCGATCGTCTCGACAAGCTGTCCGAAGAGGGGATCAAGGAGATGATTTCGGAGAATGTGGACCTCAAAACAAGCCTGGCGGTCGTGCAAAGAGACAACAGGATTCTCCGGCGGCGGATCAAGGAACTGGAGAGGCAAGAAAAGGACAGCGACGAGCGTCCGAGCACAGCCAGGAGCGGAGCCTCATCAACGGACCAGACTGCCAAATTATATGACGAGGATGCGCAGGAGAAGGAAGAAGAGCTCTACTTTCTCCGAGAGCGTGTGGAAGAGTATGCGACGGAGATTGAGCGACTGCGCACCGAGACCATGAATGCCAATGAAGAGAAGCGAAGGATGACGGACGTCTTCCGAACCATGGGGGACCGTGTTGCAGGGGAGAACGTCGGACGCCAAGAGGAAGCCGACGTATGGAAGGATCTGCTCGAGCAGGAGACCGCGCGCCGCGAGCAAGCTGATGAAGATAACCGCAAGCTACGGGACGAGGTCTTTCGACTCAAGCAGGATATATCCGGGTCCGGCGGCATGCACCACACGACGAATATTTACAACATCACCAAGAAGCAGCGTAATCGCGAGCAGGGCGGATCGGGCAGCCGGCCCGTTTCAGGTCTCTCGGGCGACTTGGAGGGCTCCAACGCCAATTTTAGTGCGGGAAGCACACTTGTCGAGGAGCTTCGGAAAGAGACTGAGCTGTTGCGACACGAAAATGCGGAGCTGCGCCGTGAAGTGGGTGCGCAGACGTCCATGCTGACCTCGAGAAATCGTGAAAAGGAGCGCTTGTACCAGGAGATTGAGGATCTCAAGATGGCCGCGCGCCATGGTCGGCCGGCGCCATCCACCATCGACAGCCTGCTCGACCGGTCGGCATCTCGCGTGGGCGGCCACGAAAGACCACAATCCAGAGGCAGCGCCATGACGCGGCGAACGTCTGCCGAGGAGGACATGGAGCAGGAGCGGGACGCGCTCGAGGCCAAGCTTGCAGAGACCCGCGACAAACTGAGCGAGGTGAAGCTCCAGAATCAAGAGCTGCAGCGCGAGCTGGAAACATGCATGGAGGACTTCGAGACCGCCGTGAACGGCAAGCGCGAGGCGGAAGAAGTGGCTGTCCAACTGCAGGAAGAACTCGAAAATGCAATGAACGATCTCGTCGCCCTGCAGGCAGAGCGAGACGAGGCCTTGCGCGAGCAGACCGCCGTGGAGCAGGAGTTTGAGGCGCTGCGGGTCGAGGCGCAGGAGGAGATTGACGCCCTCGAGCTCGAGGCTGACCAGCGCTCTGAGGAGATGCAGCGCCTCCAGACAGAACTGGCCGACCGCTCTGAGAATTTCGACGCCTTGCAGGAAGAGATGCGAAAGATGAGCGACGCGCTGATTGGACTCGAGGACGAGCAGGCCAACAAGCTGCGGCGGATCGAGCAGCTGGAGCTGGAGCTGGACTCGTCCAACAAAGAGCTGGAAGAGTTTGAGCGCAAGCTCATGGAGGCCCACGAGAAGAACCAGCGTCTGTCTGTGCAGCAGGAGTCGTCGCAGGATGAGATTGGGTTCTTGCGGGAGGAACAGGAGTCGGACAAGATCAGGATTGGCGACCTGGAGGCCTCGCTTGCCGGACTTGAGCGTTCGCTGCGCGAGGAGAAGGACCGTGCCCGCGAGCTTGACAACCGGCTCAACCAGGAGCGCGAGCAACGTGAGATTGTGGCCAACAAGGAGAAGGAGGATGTCCAGCAAATCGTCAACCAGCTCAACAAGGAGGCCTCAGCCGCCAAGGATGAGGTGCGCCGGCTGCGTAAGAGCCTGTCGTCGCGCGAGATTGAAGCGACCGAGTGGAAGGAGAGGTTGATTGAGCTCGAGAACAACCTTGGCGAGGCACTAGGCGACCTCAACGGCACGAGGTCATCGTTCTTAAAGTCCATTACCAAAATCCAACGCGAGCTTGAGGATACGATCCGCGAGCTCGACAGTACCAGAGCCTCGGTGGTGGAGAAGGACCGCATCATCAAGCAAAGGGACGCGTTGCTCGAGTCTCACGCCCTCGAGAGCCGCAAGCTCTCGGAGCTCCTGGACAAGGAGCGCGTCAGCCACCGCAACACCAAAGCGCAGCACGAGACCTTCCAGCGTAATCACCAGCTCCTGGCACGCACCAACTCCACACAAGACTCGCGCATCCACGAGCTCGAGTCCACGCGCGGCCAGGATCGTGCGCGTCTGCTGAAACTAGAGCAGCAGAGCCGCGAACAGCTCGCAGAGAGGAACCAGCTGCTGCTCATTCTCTGGCAGAAGCTCAGCGCGTTGTGTGGCCGGGAATGGGCCAACAGCAACGCGCTCATCGACCGCCAGGTGCTGCCGTCTCTCGAGGTCATTGCCAACCGCCTGCCTGGCTTCTCCAAGAACCTGCTCGCGGCTGTCAAGACGATTGAGACGATTGTCGGCTCGTTCCAGCTCAAGATCAAGACTCTCGAGCGCGACCTGATGAGAGAGTACCAGAATCTCGAGAGCAGCCTCGAAGTGCGGACCAAGAAACTGGATCGACTGGAGACTATGGTGCGGAACACGGTGGCGAGCACGACCACGTCGTCTTCGGAACTCCATTCGCGACTCCTGAGACTGGAGGATAAATACCGCCAGCTCAAGGTGGAGAATGCGACGCTCAAGGCGGCGAGCGACGCCAGGGCGAGGGCGGCGTACGCTGGGCTCAACCCGGAGGTGCTGATCCCTGGTGATCCCGGCTCGCCGTCCCCGAGCGTGCCTCGCGGACCGATGGAGAAGGACCGCGTCTCGAGGGCCAGTCAGGGCAGCAGTAGGATGCTGGCCCGCACGCACACCGCCCCGAGTCCGGGCAACGAGATTGCACGCCGGGACTCGGCCGTGGCGGAGGAGACGCAGAACGACAACCGATGGCTGTTCCGGCTGCGGGAGATGGAGCACAAGCTGAAGCAAGAGCGCGAGGCGCGCAACCAGGACCGGCAAGCGGCGCGAGCACGTCTGGGGGGGCTGGAGAGCGAGAACCGGGACCTGAGGGAACGGATGCGGCGGGGCGAGGAGTAGCGGGCTGATCGGCCCGCCGCCGCCGCGCATGTCTCGGGGCTGCTGCGCCCGAAAGAGGCCACTTGTGGAGCATCATTGCTACGGCGGACATGGAGTGACGCCATGGGTCGGATTTGTACATAAACAAAGCGTCGGGTGTTGGGGGACATTGCTAGACTACGATCCAGGGGCGCCGGGCGTTGAGACGGTCAGGGGACTCGTCCTTTGCTTCCAATACAGGTTTTCTCGTTTGACGCCGTTTCAGCATTCGTACTATGCCTGGCACGCGTATCGTGCCTTACACCTTGTCTGAGGCCCACGATTCAGTATGCCTTGCGAGACGGCTGGGTGGGCCGCAACGGACGCTGCTGCTGGGCGCTGTTGGTTCGCTGGTCTGGGAAACGCGATACATGTAAGTTTTGCTGGCTATTTGTACACTTTGATCCGCGGTGCTACAGTGGCTTGCCATACCCCGCTAGAGAAACAGGCGCGCGGCTAGGCATCGGGATTTAAATGTCTGTAATGGTGGCTATCGTCAGGGTGATCCTAACTCCTGATCGCTCGTTTTATCACTCTGCGTTCGACAATTTAATCCTACAGACTGCACGACAGCAGCTGGCCCGAGCTCGGTACCGTTGTATTGTAGCGTCAATCATGGTGAGAGTCCTGGGGGATGGCCTGCGGGATTCACGGTGTAAGAGCTAACATTTCAACTTTCCAGGCCGCATCTTTGCCTCATCCAGAAGGTGAGAGGGAGGAGAGACTGGTTGCCCTGTCTCTTTACCACCGTGACCACCTGTCCCTAGGTCGAAATCGCCAAATCTTCGGCTACGAAGCCTACCACTGGGCTGTCATGGTAGTTCCACAGAACAGTGAGGGCAGGACTTGTCGTGCCTACGAGGCAACGGATGCATGCGATTACGATCCTGTCACACATCGATTGTCCAATCCGACGATGGATTGGTGGTTTCGCGCCAAAGACAATCTTGACCCAGACCGCAGTCTGAAGCTGCTGGGGCGTATAGTCATCGGCACCATACCGCCCGAGATCTCGTATGATGAACTGTACGACTTTTTCGACGCGATCCCATTGCCACAAAAGAACAAAGATCCACAGCAAAGCTGTGTGACATGGGCTGTGAGCGCGGTTGTGGCGATGCAGGAGAAGGGTTGGGTGCGTGCCTTTGATGTCCAGCAGTTCAAGGACTGGGCCATGGCTTATGCGGACGAGAGAATAACGAAGCGCCCCAACAAGCAGGGCACTGTAGCCGAACGAGCCCCTGCGAAGGACCCAAATGCCATGGTTCACTTTCCAGGTTGAAACTGGTACCTAGGGGCCGTATGTACCTGGAGCCTCGCGATGGCTACCTCGAGCAGCTCCACGGCAAGCTATGGGTGCAAGTTCAATCGATTTAATCAGCACTGAGCTCAGGCAGCGTTCAATGTTGGCTACTGCCGCCTTTTAGTGAATCGTGCGCATCTACGTGAGGGCAATACGTAGTCACGTGACCCATCTCGACAAGCGAGACGGATTGCGCCTGCGCCTTCAGCTCTGAGCTTGAACAACAAACTACCGACAACACATCGATTTGGGACTTGCGAGCCGTCGACCAGCTTGAACATGGGTTTGAGTCTGGGCACCTTATTGCCCTTACGTTGGCGCTTGTGGCTTGGCGCGAAGCTCTTCACGCCTCTTGACCACCGCACACGACGCGTTAGCTGGCATCGCGTCATCAAGGGGCCATGTTATCCTCCCGAGATCGAGGCGATGCAATATGTCGCCAGGCACACAGAGATCCCAATCGCTCCATTATATGCTACACACACCCGGGGCAACCATATCTACATTGAGATGCCGTACATCCAAGGCGACCCTTTGGATCGCGTCTGGCACACCCTGTCCCAGAATGCCAAGGAGTCGATCACCGCTGAAGTCACAAAGCACCTGGTGACGCTTCGTCAACTCATTCCTCCCAAACAGGATCTGGTGGCCTCTGCCCATATGAACCCAGCCCATGACTGCCGCGTTGGCAACCAGTTCTTCGGGCCCTGCACACATCGCGAATTCCACTCGTTACTGCGCACCCACCTTCCTGAAGACTGGATACCGTCTGTTCTCGACGAGAACACGGCGACAGTTCACAAAAATAGTTATGCGACTGTCTTTACACATGGTGACCTAGCTCCTCGCAACATCATGGTGAGAAATGGCCGGCTCGTCGCGATCATTGACTGGGGCAACGCAGGATGGTATCCAGAGTACTGGGAGTACACAAAGATGCACTACAACTTGGAGCCCGAGGATTGGTATGAGCTTATCGAAAGGGGCCTGCCGTGCTACGAAGCAGAGCTGGAGGCGGAGCGGGCGGTCATGGCCAAGTTTGGCGACGACATTGGCACACCGGCCACCTTGTCTCGAGAGGGCGTCACCAGGCGCCGTGAGGGCTCCAAACCGGCCAAGGAGTGGCTGGAAGCCAGGGCAAGTCGTCCCTGGACAGACCTCTGGACACTGGCGCTGGCAGATCTCGAGGACTAGTAGGTCCTGACGCAGCCATCAAGAGTGTCCATACAGTACCAGGAATAGCCGACCTCTGTGCCAGACAAGACGAACGGGAGTGCCTAGCTGGCAGCGTTGCGACGTTTCCATAGTCTCCCAAGACCTTGAATCACTGAGCTATTCGCGGAAGCGTGACGAGGAGAGACAGAGGAAGATTTGGTGGGTACCAGGACTCGGGAGGACGTTTTCTGTCCTCGCGCGAGGTGAGACGAGGAATGCCAGGCAGAGACCTGTCGCTCCCTGGCAGTAGGAGCACATGTCAGCCTGCCTCCCCCACTGGGCCAACGCAGCTGCCATGTAATCATAGGCGCCTAGAGCGGTGGAAAGCAAGACCCGTCGTCCCTTTGGGTGGGCCTGAATGCTCAGGCTGTGGTGCTTTGTCATAAGCAGCGACGTACGCCGTGCGGGCGGTGGCGTGGGGCATTTGTAAGCATCCTATTTACACCGCTGCGGACTGCTGCATCGGACTAGAGGCTGAAGTAGCACGCATCGTCGGGCACCTGTTGTCGGGTCGTCGCTGTTGTGGAGGCGTCTGGAGTTTGATGGAACTCTGTAGAATCGCCCGTTGCTTGGCTGTGTTGTAGTTGGTCACCCCCACAGTCTGCGGACTTGGGTGCGGCCCCGGTTTTTTGTTCTTGGAGCTTGCAGAATTTGTCCGCAGTGCACTGCGTACACGTGCTGTAGGTTCTCGTCGTTGATGAACCGTGCGTGGGACAACCAACAAACGAGCCAGTAGGATCACCACACAGCGCACTATCACGCTGTGCATGAGCATCCATGCATTGATCATGCTCTAACATGTCCGGATGGGCCGCACGCACATGTCGATTTGTCAGCTCAGGCTGACCCGAGTCCTTTATTCTGTGGCCAGCTGGACGAGGCTGTTGATGTGCGCTAGGTCGGCGACGTCAGGCGGCGTCGGCAGGCGGTTTAGGCTCAGCTTCGACCCCAGCGGGGTTCAGGCACGGTTGTCAATAGGCGGGGCAAAGATCTAGGTAGCCTTGGGCTACGCATCGTCACAACGAATCTGACTGCCGTACCGACCCACGCTACGTACCTCGCATCCGGATCCAGTGCGAACAGCACACGAATACCCAGAGGTGGGTTCGTAGTGAAGGAAGGGGGTGGGATTCGCCGAATGGGTTGCATGTTCCATGTTTGGCCAGTATATAAGGGCCTCGCTCAGTTCTCGTCGTGCACTGGCATATCAGTCTGAGCAGCCTCAACACTTCCCCTACAACCATCCCATACAAGCCTCACCACAACCCACTTGACCATCATGGCCGCCTACACCCTCTACGACGCCTCTGTCGGCGTCATCAAGGACGCACTCGCCTCGCTCAATAGCATCCTCGACAAGTGCGCTGCCTCCTCCGCCGGTAGCAGCATCCCCCAAGCACGCATCCACCCCGACATGCTTCCCTTTTCCTTCCAGGCTTCCTGCATTGTCAACATCTCCCACAAGTGCCTCGCACAGATCTCGGGAGAGATTACCGCCAAGGAGTATGGCAAGGACGAGTTTGAGACCATTGACGCCATCAAGACGCACGTGGCCGAGCTGCAGAAAGTCGTCGACTCCCTCTCCAAGGAGACCATCAACAGCCGCGAGGCCGAGACCGTCAAGCTCGGTCTTGGGCCCGGCAGGCCAGAGGTTGAAGTCAAGTCCTGGCAGTACGTGCACGGATTCGCTATCCCCAACATTTACTTCCACCTCGTCACGGCATACGACATTGCCAGGAAAGAGGGCGTGGAGCTTGGCAAGTTGGACTACTTGAAGCCATTCTTGGGCAAGTTTATCGGAATGTAGATGGATGGAGTCAAGTGGGATTTGAGGGTTGAAAATAGCCTACGTATTAATAATTACCGCTGTGGCCACTACGGCCAGCTCAACCAGATGCATGACTTTCACGTAGAAATGCTGTGAAAATGATGGTGCATTTCAAAAGAATGTGTGATGCGGATTATGTTCAACTAAGAAAGATGCCGAAAAAGTTATCGAGTGTATGAGCAGTACATGTGCCCAAAAGTCCGATGAATATTAGGCGTTAGTAATGCCGACCTTTGCCACACATAATCCGCGTGCAACGTCCTCAACCACGCTCCCTAACCACCCAGTCCTGCGATTTGTTAGCATCATCCAGAAAACATCGTACAAAAGGATTCGCGACACCGACCGCTCGACACGCTTCCGACCATGGCGTGGGGCTCGCTGCTCTTCCGAATCGTGCTCGCCTTTGAGAACGAAATCGTCACCCAGATCCTCCGCCGGCCAGGCTGGCATCGTGGCGTCGGCCGGATCCAAAAGTTTGTCGACGAGAAGCAACACGGGCGCAATCCGAACGAGCCGCTCGCGCAGGGCGAGGCGACCGCCAACCCAGACGACCCGGGCTTCCTCACGCACTTTAAGAACGAGCTGCTCAACCAGGCGCGCGGCAAGCCGACCCAACTCCCCGGCGATGCGCCCACCAAGATGAAGAAGAAGCAGTGATTTCTGTCGTTTGCATCTGGAATCGACGCCATGCAGCACCCGCAGGGTCGGGAAAGCACAATGTGGTACCCAGGACTTGCGCGCGACGCGTCGACCACGACCGGAGATACCACGAGCCAGCGGATATTTCGACAGCGGGATCAGACTGAGCGATAAGATCTCCCATGAAACCGTGCAGCGCCAAGTCAGAGAGGAATATGAACCTAGGTCAACTCACACGGCAACGATCGAGTCGCTGCCAAGGGCGCCCAAGGACGGAACATACATCCGCTAAGCTTCCGTCGATGATGTGAAAAACGACATGACGTCCATGGCCCCAGCATCTGTAAATTATTGCCTGATGCGCATCAAACAGCCGGGGGAAAGACATCACCATCGCCGCGCTGTTGGCGGTTCCCACACTTGCCCACCGTGCAGGCTGTCAGGGTACTCCAGGTGCCTTGAGCTTCGTCTGCACATTTCAACGCGATTCGTCTCGGCAACCTATAGGACTGTGAGAGCCTAGCTTGTCAAGTGCATGTGGCTATAAGTAAGGTACTTGCAATATACACAATGATAGCGGACAAAGCCAACCACACCAACTACCCCATCACCTCCGTGTCCAGTATCTCGCCCAACCCCCAGCTCTCCGCCTCGCCGTGCATTCTCATCTCGCCGAGCTCCTCTCCGTCGCGGAAGAACAGACTGCCGTCCCCTCCTAGGGCCATGGCGTCGACGTTGCCTCGGAGCGTGGTGCTGACCACGTCGCTCTCCAGAACCACGACACCCTCTGTCTTGGGGTCGTCCCACGGTTTCCGAGGAACGTACAGGTGATGCTGCAGCTCGCCCCTTGCCAAGGTGAAGAATCCATAGACCTCGTTGGGCGCTTGGTCGCTCTCCCCCGCAAGGCTCGTCCAGACGATCCTGGCTGGGTGAGCACCGAGTTCCACCGGTGCATACGTACCGTCAGACGCCGTCGACGCGCGGTGAAAGGTGTTTTTGATCGGGAGACAGTCCCTGATGCGACCAGAGGCAGATGAACATTCCATGATATCGACTCCATCGTCGCCCTCCACAGCGACGAGGATGCCCGCATAGTCGCCCCTGCTCGGCGCCCTGTGGTCTCTCGGCAGCCTGGCGATCCCGCTCGTAATGTCGATATTGATAAATCGTCGATTGTCCATGTTTTGGAAATAGCTCGGCTCGTAGGCTTTCCAGGCATCCGAACCAGACGGTCCCGTGTTGGTCATCACGCCCAGCGAGTTGCCCTGGTCCACGTACGCCAGCACAAGGAGCCCGACGTCGCCTGCGCTGCGGTGAAAAGTCGCAGAGATGCCACCACTGGCATGGACATTTGTGTCTTGCCCGCGCACCCACTCGCCGGCACGTTCCTGCATGATGTGCACCATCTTGTTCTCGTCGTTGAGATAGAAGACGTGGGCTACACCGGCGTCATCGGCCGCGCCTGTGATGGGCGTGCCGAGCTTGGCGCTCTCAGGGACGTGGAGGATCGGATAGGTCGAGGAGCGCCCATTGACCGAGTCACGCGCAATGAGGGTCGCATTGGTATCAGCCTGCCAGACCACGGTGCGCCGTCGCTCAAGGGCAGATCCAGTGGAAACGTCCACGACGAGGAGGTTGGAGCGGTCGGAGATTACAAAGGTCGGCGATGGCGGCTCTGATGTTGTCGTTGCTTCCCGATTGTCGTTTGTCGCCGTCACGGTCACGCGCTGCGTGATGGGATCTTGTGTTTGTGTCTTTGGTTCGGCTTGTCGCGTGACGAATGTGATGAGGTCGTCGGCGCTGGTCGACGAAGTGCTCGACGCAATCAAGGTAGGTCCCTCTTCGGACGCTGTGGCTGTTCTTGTAATGGTTACCACAGTCTTGTCTCCGCTGGTCGTTGTTTCGGTGACTGTGACGACAACGGTTGGTGTAACCGACGAAGAGGCCCCGGAATCTGCTGGTTCGGCTGGGTCCCGCCCCTGGTTCCTACTCACCGCCACGGCAATGACGGCTGCTATTAGACCAAGGACGAGTAGTGCGAAGGACACGGCAAAGGGGATCCAGTAGCGTTTACGCCTGTACCATGGCCTCGCCGCAGGTACGGCCAACGGGATCTGGTAAAAGTGTAGAGGTCGCTCAGTGTAGGCTTCTGTCGACGGACCGCCTGGCGTGGGAGCGTAGACTGGGGGAGCGGACTTGCGGCTGGGTACAGATGGGCGGGATATGCCCTCCAGGGGAATGTCTGTGGTGTTCATGGTCTGCGAATTCGGTTTGCGGCTGAGTCTTAGTGATCTCCTTTCTGGTGGGCTTGTTCGAGAATACAGAGGGAATGATTTGGATGCTTGAACGTCAATGAAATCAAATGTCCCACGAATCTCACTTCGTGCGTCCAGCTTGGAGATGGCCATCACGGTCTAGTTACAGGCAATTTCATGTGTTGAAACACTGCTGTTCCAAGGTCCCGAGGTAGTACCTACGAGTAGTGGTCATGGTCATCTGCCTCACTAGGAGAGTGACGAGCAAACAATTCTTTACGTGTTTCATGCTACTTGTGCGTGCACGCTGTGAATTGACGGAATGACCGGTCCATGTTTGGCCCGCTCCTGTATCGGTATCGTGTGTAACATGGATGCATGACACTCATGGACAAAAGACAACCCTTTTCATGGAAGCCTGAGCCGACAGGGCCAGTGTGTGCCTTGATCAACTGAGGATTTTTCCAAACAAGATTCGAAGCAAACTTGACAAAGATGGAAGTTATTCCATTCAATGTTATCAAAGCCGTCCAGATGACCCTCCCAATCCTAGGCAACGCCAAGACGGCAAAGAAAAACCCGTGTGTAGGAGATTTCACGAGTCTTTGAGTGACAGAGCCTGCATTTAGGTATTTTGAGTGTGAAAATGTGCGATTCACCGACCAGACACGTCGGCGTAGAGAGAGTTGTCCGTGGTTGCTGTCGAGTCCCTCGACGTGGCCGTGCCCAGAACACCACCGATAACAGCCCCGACAGCAATCAAGATGATAAGACTTGCGATGGGCAGAATGAATCTCTTCTTCTGACAGCTGGCGGTGGACGACTGGCTCTCCAGGTCGTCGCTGTCATCCATGTCGAGGGGCAGGCGAGGATTGGGTTTCGGGCTGTTGCTGCCATGATTCCATACAGAGTGTGATGTCTCTGGGCGGCCATTATGACTGCTCTCGTGCTGCTGTTGCGATTGTTGCAACTTCGAATCTTGTCGGTCACCCGTCGCGAGCGGTGTTAGTGATCCGTCAGGAATCCAGCTCATACTTTCGTGTCGATCTTACATAATTCGCCAGAGACTTATGGAAGAATACTTTGCGAGTGAGCAGAAGCTTCAAGAGAAGAAGCAGGAGATGACATTGGCTTCTGCCAGTGCCTTGCCAAGATTGCTAAACAGGGCCTTCACGGCCATGCTGCCGTGCGACACGGTTGAGCAAACGTAATGCTTGCGACGGCATGGAAGATCCAATGCAACTTGCCAGAAGATCAAGCGCGCAAGCTGGGAATCGTATGAAAAGGGGCGGGCCTGAGAATCATGTGGACGTTGGACGAAGCGGGAGCCTGCATGCACTCGACGTTGAGTAACCACGTCAGGGCAAACTGTATCACTTACACGATTTCGACAAGTCTTGCAACATGTGAGTTGTCAAGCATCAAACTTGCCAATCCTGTTGTCGTCGGGCTTGAGGACAAGTCAGTTGCCGTCGACGGCTTGGTGGCCGTCGGCAAGGCTCTGGTGTTCCCGGCGACATCGGGGTGACTTGTGTTGCACCATCAGGGGGGTTAACTTGTTCAAGTGGTCATCGAAAATCATATTCACTTGAGAAAGGTTGTGCGAGTCCCAGAATTTGAGACACTGTAACAAACGTGAATGTTCAACGTTGGAGAGGGCACCACTGATTCACTTAGCCCGGACTGCGCTTGACATTATCTGCGCATGCACCAGAAAATCTCTATGAATACATGAAATCACCTCCTACCATTTATTCTAGAGCACGAAGAACCCATCATGGGTGCAAGTCACTGAATCGACCGACTTTGTAAATGTGAGCTCCAGACTCAATGTCAGCCCTCAGGGGCATCCCATAAAGAAGCGTGTCTTTGCCGCGTTTCCCATTTCTTACATTTGACGCGATCCGATTTTGTTCGACATTCGCTTTCTAGTCCTCAGCGAACCGCTGATAGTTGGAGCATAGTGTGACAATTTGAGAAAGTCTTCAATTATTCAAGTCACTACGTCCGAGCGCACCCACGCAAGTCCTCGTGATCAATCGAATGTGATTCATGGGAGCTACATTTACATTATCACTGAATCTATTCACATTTCTCTATCGCCCGCCTATAGGGGCTAAAGGCAGGCATTGATATACGGAAGCCTATCCCTATATAGTTTGGCGTGGACCAAAGCGTGCAGACATAAACTGCAAGAAAATCGATCTCTTTTGCAACTAAATCTACTTGAACACAAGATTTTGAGATTAAAGTGTGAAAGAAAGTGTACGAAACATGGAATAAACTCGAAAACATAACTTGTTGGGATTCTTCAGACGAATCATGTCAGAATGATTTAGCAAACTCACCATGAGATCTTATCAGCTTACGTTTGGTACCGTCCGCATTTGAATCATATGCAGTTCTGCAATGTACCATTTCCGATTTCCTGTCATGAGAAGGTCTCCTGCACAATTTCTCGTCCCCTGGTTAAGCTCGGATCATCGGCACGTCTGTCCAGCTTGTCAACTACATCCGCCTCGGGTTCAGCGACAAGGGGACCGCGGTCCCGCTGATGTTTCATGCCGCCGAAGCTCCGTCTGAGTGATCGCAGTATGATGACATGCAGACTGTCTCGCCCGGCCGCCTGCCCAGAGACTAGCTCTTTCGCATGGGTCAGCTTTCGGAAAAAGCCCAGCCTGGTGTTCAAGGTCGACTCTTGAATCATGAGCGCCGGGGAGGACCAACTTCCTGGAGAGGGATCTAGTATTTTCAGCAGCAGACCCGAGGGGCTGATCTTCACATGGTTGCAAGTTTTTCTGACCGCCATGGAAATCGTGGTTTGGAGCACCGAATAACGCTGCTCGTCGTTACAAATAGAAGCGCTGTGGTCAGGGAGTCTGAGTTCCAGACAGCTGTCGTTGATGATGGCATACGTGGCACTGAGGTACGAGTCTTTTAGCAGCAAAGCCCAGCCGTTGTTCTTGGTATCCATGGTGGCTATGTTCTCGCGATTCCGGAGGAGAAATGCAGCTTGTAGCCCACGGTCGGTGCAGCCAGTATCGTGTAGAGCATCGAGGACAGAGGCAACAAGTTGGCCCACACGTGTGCGCTCGTGTCTGTGTTGATTCCAAAAGGTGAACAGGTCGTCGTCCGATCCGACGTTGATCACCTCCAAGAAAGCTTTACCCCAATTGGTGGATGGCCAGCCCGGTATCTGGCGCTGCAGCAACTCTTGGACTGGATGTGTTAGGAGCAGCTTCTTGAGGGGGACTTCCTAGCATTGCCAGTGCAATTACTGATTTCAACGCCGTAGTAGTTGTTCAGTATGCCTGGATTGGCGCGCTCGGGACATGAACTCCACTTCTGCCATGCAAACTCCTTGACGGTGGTTTCCGGTATTCTCTTGGACTGTCCCTCGATCTGTATGGTTATGACTTTGGGGGCTGCGACTTGCAGAGTTACCGCCACACCGTCGAACCTCCAGGAGGACGGCCTCGGACCTGCGTCCGTGAGAATGCCGTGGTAGTCCAGTTGGTAGTTTGAGAGGCTGTAGGCGCAGCCCTGGTTTGTCGTCAATCCAGTTCCGATGAGTAATTTATCGTCCAGCCGCATAGAAAGCGACTCCCCACGCGAGCTTGAACCAGGAATAAGTCCTGACAACCAACGCCGCCGCTCCTCCCCCCAGCTATACCAGTGGCATTTCACCACACCAAGATTAGACGGTGCGTTGTCATCGGGAATGCGGCGAATGCACCCGTTGGAGACGCTATACTTTCGGACGCGTTCTGCCTCCTGTATGCTGACTAGCTCGGCGTATATAGGTCCCCAAATATCGGCAAGGGCATCAATTGTGGTCAAAATAGAAAGCTTGCCCTTGGTAGAAGGCCCGCCAGAGGCACTCCCCATGTCCCAACTGCGCACATCAAAGGCCCAGACTGACCGTGTATCGAGGAACCCGTTCAAGCAGGCTAATGGATACCGCGCAAATTCAAATCTCAGTGAATCGTCTCGCCCGAAACTGAGTTTCTCGATCGGGCGCTCAAGGTATTTCTCGTCGAATCGAGAAGCATGCGAGCCAACGTAGCTAACCAAACCTATGTCGAGAAGATGGACAATGACGTGGCACGCATCAAGTGCGTCGGGCGGCTTAGTCGAGCAACCCAGAAGGTCAAGAAGGTCGCCGAGGGCCGAGGCCACAATCTCCGCAATCCTTTCTTCTTCGCCCTGTACGAAAACAGATATTGCTCTCAGGAATGTTGATGAGAGGTCGGCGAGTAATCTCTTAGGAATCGTCACAATTTCCGCCACATCTTCTCGATCTTTCAGAAGGAGGATGCTGAAAGATTCCTTGGAAAAGCCTCGAAAATCGAGGAAATCAAGTTGTTAAATGACGGCCTGGAGAATGGAATATGAGTTGCAAAGGCTCATGAAGGCTTTCTTCGCAGCCGCAGGAATTCCCTTTTTGCCAGTGAACTTCAGTACACTATCCAATACCCATGATTGGGCCCGTGTTTTTGGCAGACGAGACACAATATCTTCCTGAATTGGAGGTGAGGAGTAGTCGAGAAAGGCGTGTTTCCGATGGAGCTCTGATGCGTGAACGACTGTTGACTCAAGGAATTGCAGAGCGCTTTTGTGAGCCTCTGGATCCACAATGTGTATATCTGCATCAAAGCTGCCTTGCTCGGCCAAGGCCCTCAATCTGTCGATGTTTCTTTGAGCCAGCGACCCCAGTGAGAATTCGGCTTGAGGGATTCGCTTTTGTCGCAGATCTTTGATGTAGGAAGTACATTGTATAGTAGAAAAGGGATAGAGTTCATAATCACTCAACATCTGCTTGTCCTGCATACGTCTTCCATTATAAATCAAGAAGTGCTCGTCAAAAGAGATACCCTCTTGACGCTCTATGTGCTCCTTGATTGAAGCTATGGTATCAAAACTCTGGGTCTCGAGTTGGAATTTCCTCCCAGAGTCTGTAGCACAGGCAATTTAGCAGCCGATAGCCCATGATGCCGCTACACTTCCCAGTGGAGGTGCACACTTACCAAGTTGAACGTAAATCAGCATCTTCTAGACGATCTCCGTGTCATGCTGCAACCCGGGAAGTCTTGTTCACCTGGGCCTGGGACGTTTGTTAGAGAATCTTTCTTTGAACTCGACAGCAAGCGAAGAACGTCACGTGGCAGGGTTTGACCCTCGCCCAAAGCTCAGCCGCAGCAACATGGCTATGCCGGCATGCTGCGTGTGCCGCCCCCATTTGCTTCCTCTGGGTGAATCGCAGCATGGAAGGCACATACGTTATTGATAGGCTGACATGAATTAACAATCAATTTCCGCAGTTAGCGCTCCAGGTTGACAGCACGTGTATGCACGCTTGCATGCGCTGCCTTCTAGACCTGTGTTGAGTCGAGGATGTTCATGAAACACCGCCTGCAACTCAGTCCACTAACGAGGTGAGTGACGGGACCATTGCTAGTTTGGACAAGGTTGCGATATGTGAATGCCAATGCGAAAGGCCTGAGTGTAGAGGGATGGGCACGATTGAAGCCGATGCCCTCGGCGTGGATGAGCGGCTCACGTGACCAGAGTTGAATGCCAGCCACGTGACTCACCTCTATCCAGCCGAACGAACCCGTGAGAGTTGACCCAGTCATCCCAAGCTTGTGTTATCATCAGCTGATCCAATGCAGTAAAAGGATGGGGTCTCCAAGTCAGCAATTGATAATGAATTGCTGCAAAGCTTTCGAAGACCCGATCCAGCGTTGAAGTACCCCCTCGCGTGGACTTGGCCCGAGTCGAGCTCAACCTGTCCCCCAACATGGCCTCAGAACGGAGGGTCAAGTTTGTCGAGGTCGACAGCACCCGTGGGGGGCTGCCCGTCAAAAGGAAGCAGGTCCAGCAAGCGTGCGCTGCTTGCCGTCGTAAAAAGGTGCATTGCTACAGAAGCTCTTGTCGCAAACTCTACTGACAACTCTGTTGAAGCGCCGCTGCATACACGCTGAGGACTCATT
Organism: Emericellopsis terricola; assembly: GCA_027569275.1. NCBI lineage: Eukaryota > Fungi > Ascomycota > Sordariomycetes > Hypocreales > Bionectriaceae > Emericellopsis > Emericellopsis terricola. The sequence goes on along the minus strand of JAPDEU010000011.1, from coordinate 500,623 downwards.
GGAGGACCATCCAGGGGAGGGTGTCAACGCCCACGGTCAGCCCATGGCTCAGGCTCAGAGATCTATGAGCCATGATTCGGTCAAGGATGGAGCTTCCAACGCGCCGCTGAGCGAAAGTGAACCCTCCCGACGAGCTGCAACCTATGGTGACGCGGACGGCCCAAGTATCAGCACGACCAGACAGGCGACGTTCAGCGCAGAAACCTCCACGAATCCAGCGGATACTCCCCGTCTCGAGGTGCGTCCGCCTTCGGCATCTCCTGCCGGTGAATCGAAGCTCAGGACATCGTCCATGTTCGTGGGAGACCTGAACCCAGAGGGCATGTTTCGTGAAGCCACTGGCTCCGCGTCCGTCCACGAAACATCGCAAAAGGGAGATGTGGGAATCTGGCTGTCCTCAAACACCGCCGGCAACAGCAATGGCCAGCCGTCGCAGTTCATCACGTCGCGCCCTCCGCCCATCATGGACCGGTTTCTCATGCCCTTTGTCAAAGAACACTGCCTGACATGTCTGCCCTCTGAACTCGACTTTGCCAAGCTCCGGAGCATTTTCATCCAGAAGATCCATCCAATCTTTCCTGTCCTACCGCTCGCATCGCTGGACGGCGATATTGCAGATCCTGTCACGGTCGTGTTGCGGCAAGCCGTGTCCTTGGCTGCCAGCATGGACCAAGACGCCGCGCCGTATCTGCGCCTCATGAACAATGGTCCCGATGTGATGACACCACAGGAATTTTCGCAAGCGGTCTCGTCGTCCATGCGTGCCATGCTCGAGACGAGCATCATTGCAGACCGCGTGGTACATATCCGTGCCTACGCCATCCTGTCGCTGTACACACAGCCGACTTGCTCTGAAGAGTCAGACCTGCCCGCCCAGCTAGGAGGTCGCGCCATACAGCACATCCAGACGCTCGGTCTACATCTCCTGCGTTACGACGCGCCGAACACGGAGGAACTCGAGAATCTCTTTTGCGCTGTGTGGGCTTTGGATAAGATCAACGCGGCCATGTACGGCCGCCCAGCTCTCTTCCACGAGCGCGACATTGGCGCCAACCTGGACGAGTGCATCAAGAAAAGGCCGCCCTGCTTCCGGCTGTTTCTGCTCGTGTGCCAGTGGCTGGAGCAAGTCTTTGACCTGTACCGCCCGGGACCCAGCGAGGAAAACTCGGGGTTGGACAAGATCGCCTACATTGACCTGCCCGTCCTGGAGGCCATGATTGTGGAGGCGGAGGCGCTCAAAGTGCCGTCGTCGCTGATTGCCACTATTGAGAACTTCTACCACGCCGTCATCATTCTCTCCTGTCGACTGGCGCGCCCTGGAACTCTGCCTGCTGCCTCGACCCTCCCTCCACCCTCGGCCAACGCCCGTCGCTCCCTGGCTGCCGAGCGCATCGCATGCTCCGTGCCGAGGGACTGCCTCAGTCCTCTTCCCTTTGTACCGTATGCGTTGAGCCTAGCCTTGAGCGTCGAATACCGCAAGATGCGCCATAGCCGGTTACCCATGTTTCGTGCGCGAGCCATGACGGCGTTCAGGAGAAACTGCGCCATGCTGAGGAATTTCAGTCCGTATTTCTACTCCGCCCGGGTCGTGGCTGAGCTTGGCGAGCGCGTTCTCAAGGAAATGGAGCGCGCAGCGACCAACATCAATCGAGATGCGATGCCTCTGCCTCTGGTGCCCAGTGAGCCGACACCAAATGGCCATTCTCACGAGGGAAAGGGGCAGGCAAGGGACGCGTCGAGCGATATGGCCTTTATGAACGTCGCAGCTGGGCTAGACAATATGGTCGACTTTGCCGCCATCGACGCTGTCAGCGGTCAGGACGTCTTTGGTCACATTGATCCCAGCTTCAATCTTACTGCGGTCGAGGACGCCTTGGAGGCGAACTTGGATATAGGCATGCCGTTGAACTGGGGCGACTGGGTGTTTAACGGCTGAGCTGAGCACTGCCCTCCACGGGGCTTTGCCGTATGCCACAACAGGACTGCCGGGGTAGTGGGCCTTGTCGTACAGACACTATGGCTGCCCCATGATTTGCTGGTCTTCGTTCAGCCCGTTTAGGAGCTCCTTCGACGGTAGGGACAGGACAACCTCAAGCCTACGTCAGTCTCTCGAAGAAAACCGTAATATTTGAAGAAGCGGTCGACCTGGAGCGAAAATACCCACTTGAAGAAATGACGCAACCGACTAAGGACTATCTCCGATGCCTGTCGTTTTCTCCTTCATGCCACTTCCAAGTATTCCACGTATCGACTCGCCACAAGGACGAGGATGAGGGCACCAGGATCCATGGTCAATAGGGGGTTGCGTGGGTTGAATGCTGCCGTACCACAATCATGTGCTGGCACTAACAGTGTCGGCAGCCTACCTCCTAAAAGTCGGGCTCCAAGTTCAGACAACGCCTCAAGCTGTTATTGTCTGCAGTGTTGAAGAAAGGCGTCCAGGGAGTAGGAGCGTCGTAAACGACTTGGGACGAGCTCTTTAGGTTTCCTCTCTACGGCGGCATGTCAGCTACCGCCTTATATGCTGCTAGCACAAGTCACCCTTGCTGACCTGGGCCAGCTGCTCCGTGCCTGGGGTCCGAAAGCACACCACCTAGAGTGGCACTTCGAATCCATGCGATGCAGATTACGCCCTCGCTTATTGTTGCTCGAGACAAGACTGCAATCGTGATGGATGGCTTCCCTGGGCAAGACAACGCGCGCGAAAATGATGTCTTTACTGTGGTGCAATGAAGATCGGGACGTCTAGAAAAGCGCAAAATTGGTGCTGAAGCCAGGGAATTCCCACCTGGGGTAAAGGGGGCAGTCAGCAACTCAGACTCTCCACACTGGCTCAAAAAGCATCTATCCCCAAACCAGCAAAACGAAGCAGGTGCCATGGGGCAGCACGCACGACAGCTCGGTCTGCTCAATGCGCTGGCTACCGGCAGTCCTGTATTGGAGATGCTAGGCGATACCGAGGCCGCTGCGGCGAGCATGGACTCTCTCGCCGGTCTCCGTTCTCATCGGGCTGATCAACTGCGAGACAATTCCCTTGTCGGCCAGGGCATTTGCTACATCCCTGAGTGCATGATTAAGTGAGTCCCCGACATACGTTTGGCAAACGAACAAAGACGTCTGCCAGAGCCAATGCATATCTACCGCGCTGCCTAGGAAACGACAATTCAAATAGCCATGGCCGACCACTCTTCCCTAAACTCCACTTCTTCTGGACCAAGCAGTCTGTAGTCAAGGACTCGCCTCCTTCGCGCGTCTACTGTGACTAAGAGAGTATCAATAACATTTTCCGGCCAGGGGTCGGCCCCGTGCCAGAGTCTGTACTCGAGCTCAATCATCGTTTTCAAGCGACTTGCGATGCCTCGGAACAGACGGAGCTTCTTGGTTCCTACCTCCTTCTCACCGTCCTCCTCATCCTCTGCAAACTCTTCAGGGTCACTATCTGAGGCACCCGCTGCAGTACATCTCTCCTCATCCGAATCACCGTATACGCTATCCGAGTCAGGCTCAAGACTAAGCGGCTCTGTGTGCGTCTGTGGATCGACAAGGCGGCTCAACCATCCGCTCCGCCCAAAGTCAGCTACGTCCCGCACAACCCTCTCAGCCGACACGGCTCCGAAACGCTTCCATGCATCCACTTTGTCCTCCACGGAGAGATCTGCATAGGTCGTTGATGTCAGGGATGTGGTCGTCGTCGACGAAGTCTCGTCGTCACGTGGATGAGTCAGGCTTCCGACGCGGACCGTGGTCTTCTTGGTGATGGTGAACGTGACGAGTCGTGGATACTTGTGGAAAGGCAATGGCCGCCTAGGGGGCCTGTCCTCCCCCAAGTAATCCATAGTCGCGCAGTGGTAGAAGATTTCACGTACATCATCGCGGATGGCACGGTGGGGTAGTCCCTCGAGCTGGCGGGGTGAATGGGGATTATAGACGATGTGCAGCTTCAGGTTGGCGTAGAGGATGGGCTTGGCCTCGGCGTAAATCTGCTTGCACACATAGAGCGGACTGGTATTCGCACTGCCGGATTGCACGGTGGTGCCGAAGTCGTCCGCATACCACATCCGTGGGACGGACACGCTGCCGTAAAAGATGTGCCATATATGGTGGCGGATTTCGGGTGGGAGACCCAGGAGCGATGTCTTTGTTGCGGTGTTGCAGCGGCTGCTCGGGAAGAACAAGGTGTGCTTTTTAGGCCGGGCTGGAAGGGCGCGAGGCATCCTCAGTTGAGTTGCAGATTAACCAGGAAAAGGCTGCCTGGGTGGGGTTCTGCCGAGTTGTACCAGTTCACCACAGAATAAAGGGGTCAAGGCACGAGCTTTTCAGATACGAAGGCAATGGGGAAGGGAACGACCAGAAAAACCAGACATGATCATAAAACGATGATGGACCGGAGGCGAAATACTCCTCAGGGGTTTATTTCTTGACTACCCTACAGATGCTCACAGGCGTTTCTCGTACGTCTTATCAAGATGAAGGTGGCCAAATCCAATCCGAGGTGTTGGTAAGGTCACGTCCAACCCTATATGCAAGACTGTTGGCCCAAGCTTCGACTCTCCAAAACAAGAAGCGGATCGCAAAAGCACCAACATGTGCTCAAGTTTATCTTGGGCGTTGCGCCTGGGGCCCCGAGGCGGTGTCCATTGCTTTGGCATCAGGACGCGACCGGAGGGGCCCAGGCGGGGCACTGGGTTGTTAGGGGTCTCGATTAGGGCCGCAGGCCCCTGGAGCATTGGCTGACAGCGCCCCGCGGCCGGCCGGGAGGCTGAACGTGGGGTCGGCCAGCGGACCCCGACTAACCGCAATGGGAAATATGTAAACACGACGCGCGATGGGCAACAGGCAGCCAGGCGAGCATGGCGGCCTTTCACGGTCACGACGCGGTCGTGTACCACATTGGCGACCTCGAGCGGGTCTTGTTTACTTTCTGAGCTTCTCCAATCCCCAAAGTCGTTTCGTATGTTTCTCGACCGTTTTCCTTCTGTGCCTTTTACCTCTGGAAAGTGACAGACGCCATCGCCATGGAGGGCCACGACGACAGACCCATTGCCGTGAGGCGTGAACGCCGCCAGAGCTGCGGTGTCCGCATCAAGCGCGAGGTCGACGCCGTCCCCGAGATGACGACGCCCAAGCGCAGCGGGTGCAAGCGAAGGAGTCGAGCCTCGGACCCAGGCTTGACGACGGGCCTGACACCGATGCTGCGTCGCACAGTGCTCCTCAACACACCCAGCAGCCAGCGTCGCTCCTCAGCGCCCGCATCGCATCAGCATAGCGCCACTGGCAAAGCCAATACTGTTGGCGAAAGTGCCCAGCCATTACGACATGTCCTCGACGGCAGGGTCGAGCGTCGTCTCCGACGCTCAGCCCTTCGCACAGCCATCGACAAGCTTGACACCAAGTACCAGCGAACAGCCGCGAGTGCCAAGGCGCAGATTGACAACCTCCAGAAGCAATTGCGTGCCCGCGACAGGGAGATCCACGAGCTCCAAAACGCCACCATTATAGTAGACACCAGTCGCATCTGGGAGCTGGAGCGCCAAGTCGACGACTTGGAACGCGAGCTCCGGCACGCCCAGGACCAGACGGTGGTGCCCGACTGGACCACGGCTGCCCGGGACCCCTTTGAAGACAACGACGCGGACGAGGACATGTTTGGCGACGAGACGGCCGCCCAGCTCGCCTGCAGCACGCCATCTCGTGCTAGAGCGTCGTTCCCGACACCGCCTGCCACAAGTCCCATGGCCTTTGTTCCGGACACGCCAGCAAGCATGTCCAGGTTTCGTCCAGTACACACGCAAAGACAAGAGTCGAGAGACACGGGCGTGCAGGCCTCCATGCCAGACCCAGAATTGGTAGCGCGCATGCAAGAGGTGGACTCGCTCAAGAGAGAAGTGGGCAAGCTGACACAGACGCTTGGCTCGTACCAGTCTATCGTGGGCAATCTCCATCGACGACTCACCAAAGAACCATTGGAGGGGGACGTCGCACTGACGTCTCTCGACACCATTGAGGCTCAGGTCGGCGATCTCCTGCACACACTTTCCGACCGCACGACCGCACTGTCAGAGCTCCAGTCGAATATTGCCACTTTAGGCTTCCCTGGTGAGAATGCGGGCGAGATGCTCACCACGCTCTCGGCCGCGTTTCGCTCTGCGCGCCTCGAGCTAGAGTACCTCACGCCCGGTGAGATTACTCTCCCACTGACCTCGCATGGTGCAGAGGTGCTCGATCTCATCTTGGACCAGCTGCGCACCCTGGCCCACAAGGTGAAAGAGAGTGACGAGGTGGTTGATGAATATCACTCGATCGAGCTGAGTCTGCGACAGCAGCTCAACGCACGCGTCACCGCCATGGATGACTTGCACAAGGAACTCACCGAGGCAAAAGGGGCAGTGGCTGCCAAGGATGTCGAGATGATCGAAAAGCACAGCCAAATCCAGGCTCTAGATATTGGCAACACGCGCCTCAAGGGGGCGGTCGAAAACTACATTCGCGACATATCTGAGCTGGAGAAGCTCGTGGAGCGGATGGAATCGGAGGCCCATGCCGCCAGCGCCACACATGCAGAGCGCCAAGACATGGTGGACCGCTTGGAGCTGCAGCTCACGGAGGCCACGCAGCGTGCGGCTGAGCTGCAGGATGAGCTGGACGTGTCGCGAGCCAGTCACCAGAAGCACCTCGCTGCGGTGAATCGCCGGTCAGGGCAGGCCTTGGCCCTGCGCGATGCGCGCGTCGCCGAGCTGCGCACCGAGATTGACACTGTCAATGCGTCCCTGCGCAAAGCCCATGAGCGCATCAAGGACCTGCGCGTGGAGAAGGATGCGGCGGAGGAGGAGAGCGACAGCCTTCGCGGCGTCGTGGACAGCATGAAGACCGAGCTGCAGAGGGTCATGAGCATGAGTGAGGACCTGGCCTCTGACAAGGGCGACGACGGACAGGACGGCACGGGCAGGATGATGTCTGGTCGTCTGGCAAGGCGGAGCAGTGGGAAGAAGCGGAGGCGGTATGACTCTGGATTGGGGTTCCTCGACGAGGACGAGGTGGATGTATAATGTGCTGCTCACTCGCTTGGGTTTCCTTTGTCGCATACATGTAGGGTCACTTTCTTTGTCGCATGGAACATAGATGCATATATTACGGATATCTTGGCAAATCATTTCTATCTATATCTGAGCCCGCGGTGCTATGAAACTACCCATGGCGTCCGCGTCCAGTGCGTCGAGGTTGAGCGGCACATGGAGCATCCGCAGACCATTTTGAGAAGACGCCCGCGGCAGCCTGCCGGCGCGGATGTTGACCTGGAGAGACTGATGGAGCAACCTGGGCACCGACATTTGGGCATCGCGCTCCTGTCGCAGGGCCACGTACTGCTCTCGCGAGACGCCGTCGGCGACGTGCTTGTTGCGCTGGCGGTGCTCGCGCGCGGTCAGATAGGGCACCGCGTCCTGCCGCGCGGCGCTCGGGTAGTCGTGGCCCGTCCAGATCTTGACGTGGTCCTGCATGGCGAGCAGCTTCTGCGCGGACTGGTACAGCTGCTCGGCACTGCCGCCGGGAAAGTCGCACCGCGCGGTGCCAATGTCTGCGTGGAAGAGGGAGTCGCCGCAGAAGATGTTGTCTGCGGGGGTGTTAGCTAACTGGCCACAGGGATTCATGGGCATACAAACCTCCAAAGACGTAGCCCATGTGGTCGGGTGTGTGGCCTGGAAGGTGGATGGCCTGGGCCTCGATGCTGCCCAGGGGAAACTTTTCGTCGTCGTCAAACACCTTGTCGAACACATTCTCGCACTCGTCCAGCGGGACGCCGTATTTCCCAGCAAACAGTTCCTGCACTTGGCTGATACGCTTGCCGATGCCAATGGACGGCTGCTTCACGCCCTGTTGGCGGCCCGCCAGGCGGCCCCGGAGGTACGCTGCGGCTGTGAGATGGTCTGCATGGATGTGCGTCTCGAGGATCCAGTGGACTGAGTAGTTGTGGGTGTCGATGAGGCGGAGGAGGGCGTCTGCATTGTCGGTGGTCACCTTGCGTGTCACAGGGTCAAAGTCCAGGACAGAGTCGATGATGGCGGCCGTCCGCGTGGCTGGATCGGCCACGACGTACTGCCAGGTGCCTGTGACCTTGTCATGGATGCTGTGGACGGTGGGTTCGGAGGCCATCTTGACGGATTCTGGTCAATTGCGAGTCAAGTTGGATATTGCGTTCTTGTCAAGGAAGATGATGGATTGCTCAAACAACTACTTTCTACGCCATGATTGATCTTCCTCCCGATATAAATACGTGTATGCTGCGACTGTATTTGAAAGCAGCGGCGAAGTACTTGACGAGACGCCGGCGAAGTCGAGGTTGGAGATCGCCGACCCCATGAACCCCGTCGTCGATGGTCGCCGACTGCAATGCCCGGCCTGCGGGGCCGCGAAGCGTCAGGGGTATCGGGACGCCCGCACCCTCATGATCCCGGGGGCTTGTCGTACGAATCATGCCATGGCGAGTGCACGTGAAGAATAAAAGCAATCCTGTAGTCTTTGCTGCCGTTCCTCTAGGCATTTGGACTTGTTGCTTCCCATAGATCCCACCCGTGACGAGCCCAGTATGAAGACCTGTGTATCGTGTGTAAGTTGGTCTCCACAGACTCAACGACATCCCGTGGCCAGTGACTAATAAACAGTACAGAGACACAAGCATCTCAAATGCGACGGCCACCAACCGTGCAGTCGCTGTGCCAAGACAAAGGCAGGCTGCCTGTACGTCGCCTCGCAACGGGGCAAACGACGACCTGCCCGGCACCAGCTCCAAGACGCCGCAGACTCCGTGTTAGGCACTGCGTCTGAGCAATACGACACTGCTCCAGATGTCTCCCTCTTCGACAGCAGTCAGGATCTCGGGGCTACGCCGTGGGGCGCGCACGACAGCAGCGACGACCTCCTGTCCATGCCCAACACCCTCGACTGCGGCGTGTCACCCTCCACGGCCGCCCTGTTCGACCTCGACTGGCTGCCTGATCCTGTGGACATGGTGCCCGGGCTCGGGAAGCCGCTCGACTTGACGGTGGACCATGTTGCGGCCGTCGTGCCGTCCGACGTGGCCATGGTGGAGGAAGATGGCTACATTGCCTCGTTCTACCGATATGCCTTTGCCGCCCATCCCTTTGTCCTGCCGCACCACGACCTCGTGCGTCTCGAGAACCTGCACGCCTCCATGGCCGCGCTGTTCGCTGCCATGCGGTGGATCGGCTCCCTCTACCTCCACGTCCAGCCTCGCGTGCGCAACGCGCTCTACCAAGACGCCCACGACCTGGTCAACAGCCCCGCCGCCGCGCGCGACGGATTCCAGGTACAGGCCATGCTGCTCCTGCTCGTGGGCCTCGATGGGCAAACGGAACAGCGCAGGGCGCGGGAGCTGCTGGAGGCGGCAGAGCGACTCGCGCTCGAGATTGGCCTGCATCATGCCTCGTTCGCGTCCCTCCACGGACGGGGCCTTGCGGTCCTCGAGGAAAGCTGGAGACGCACGTGGTGGAGCTTGTACAGCACCGAGGCCATGATGGCCGCTGCGCATCGTAGGACGGGGTTTGCTCTGTACCGTGTAGCCAGCGACGTGGGTCTTCCGTGCGAGGAGGACCAGTATCTTTCCGGGGTATGTGGGATCGCTTTCCTTCTTTAGCCATGGCTGCCGCTAACAAACTCATGTCACAGAACATCCCTGACCCCTTGTCCATGCGCGACGTGGACGATCGTGAGTTCACAGAGGACGACCTGTCCTTCTCCTCCTTTGCGTACCTGATCCTCTCCGCCCAGACCCTCGGCTTCTTCCTGCAAAGGGCGCGGTCCATCGACCAGGTGGACATTGTGACGCAGACCGAGGCGCGTCTGGGCTCGTGGTCCCTCCACCTGCCGGCCATCAAGTGCGACGCCCTCCGCCACGACGGCCAGCCCGACGAGATCATGTTCCAGGCGCTCATGCTGCGGCACGCCACGTCCATCATGGTGCACGAGACGCGCGCGGGGCTCGACGTGCTGCCCGCCGCCACCGTTGTGAACCACTGCGTCGCGCTGACGCCCGAGGTCGGCGCCCAGCCCTCCGACATGCACACCTTTCACGCCGTCTCGTCCGCCGGCGCCATCAGCCGGCTGATTACGTACCATCACTCTGTCGTGTCGCACGTCCACTTTTTTACCTGCATCGTCACCCTCTCCTCCATTGTCCACCTCGGCCGCTGGGCCCTCGTGCCCGCGTCCACGAGCAGGGCCGACCAGGAGGCCCTGCGCGAGATGCTGCGGCTCAACATGGGCGCCCTCAAGGAGAGGGCCCGCGTCTGGAAGGCTGCCGCCATCTCGCACGAGCAGGTCGCTTCCGTCGCAAAGGAGCTGTTCCGGATCAAGCGGCAGCCGACGCTGCCTTGAGGGGGGTGCTCCAAGATGGCATCAGTGCGGTCGCTGGGCGAGGTCAACGCGCGGCATGCACTACTTTCCCTCGTCCACCTCGACGCGGAGTCTATGGACACTTTGTTGAAGCGGAACGACTGTCTACGTTGGATGGGAGGTGGCCACGAACATGATGTACAGCGCGACCTGCGTCATGGCTCAAACGGGGCGCTGTAGACGCTGGATCTTCACGTTAGCAATTTCGTGTGTCCATTGCTGGGACCCTTGGTTCTCGATGGTGAGCAGATTGTTACTCGTGGTCATCGCCTCCAGCAAACATGTCTTGCTTGTATGCGCATGTCAGTCTGCTGTCATAAGGACGCTTCGTCATGATCACATAGCCTCGACGTTGGGGGATGAGGAAAGAGAGACGGGAACCAGGTACGAACAGGGCATCTCTGGATCGCTTATCTTGATGTCTTCCAGGACTCCTCAATATGTCAGGTCCATGAGACAAGGATGAGGCCGTGACTTTTATTTCCTAGTGCGCGACGCGTGGCTCGGAGATTATTGTGCTGTCTGTCCAGACTCCACAGCGACGAACAAGGGTCCCAGTCTATATCGGGGTCATGCATGTAACGGGCCCCTTATCTCAGAGCCGAATGCCGAGCTTTCCCCTTGGACCCTCCATCCATGCACACTATTCAATACCGTTTGGGGAACAATGCCATCTTTCCTCCACCGCCGTTTCCACACGCAATTGCACTCCTCACGTTGTCTACTGTGCCTCGAGATGCACGCTCGTCTCCCTCCCTGAGCCATTCCTCCTCGTGCGCGCATCATGCGCCCTCTTCCCACGCAAGGGGCCCTCCTCTCATGGCGGGCCGTTACCGTCCGGCCTCGCAACCGAATCCCACTGCGCTCGGCACTGCGATCCTACCCTCGACGACACCAGTCCTCGAACCGTCACAAAGCGTCCGCCGATACGGAACTGCCGATCCCAGTGCCCAACACCGTCAGCCCGCTCCCGCTCTGGCAGCGTCTGGGCCCTCTGACGACGCTGGCGACGGCGTATGCTCGGTCGCAGAAACGCCGCCCATGGACCACCCAGTTCTTCAGCGCGCTCATCATCTACTGCATCTCCGATATCAGCGCACAGAGCATCGGCAGCGATGATCCCCTCGATCCGACGCGCACGGCGAGGAGTCTCGTCATTGGGGGTGTCGCCGCCATCCCCAGCTACCTCTGGTTCACATTCCTCTCGCACAGCTTCAACTACCCCTCGCGGCTGTTGTCCCTCGGCATCAAGATCGTCGTGAGCCAAGCCGTCTTCGCGCCCACGTTCAACACGTACTTTTTTGGCATGCAGGCGCTGCTGTCGGGCTGCACGCCAGCCCAGGTCGTCGAGAGGATCGTCAACACGGTCCCCACGAGTTGGCAGAACTCTTGCCGCTTCTGGCCCATTGTCACGGCGTTCAGCTTCACGTTTGTGCCTATAGAGCATCGTAGCGTGTTTTCGGGCGTTATTGCGATTGGCTGGCAGACCTATCTTGCTCTGCTGAACAGGAGGGCTGAGGAGAAGGCAGCAGCCGATGCAGCGAGAGTGGGCGCGGCAAAAGTCATCGAGGCGGCTTGATTTTGATACATTGGATAGAGGGCATATATACTAGCAGATAGATTTAGATTCATAGACTCATAGACCCTTGATGTTTCTTTTTTTTTTTTCTATTTTCCTTCCCCCTTGCCAGAGGACAGCGGCTTGGAACGCAACCCAACTTCGCACTGTAGCACGCCTCAACGTGGAGTGCTATCTACGCACCCAACACCCAATACTCTTGCGATTGTATGACTCAAAGCGTGGCCCTCTGTCAGGTCTTTTAGCGAATCGAGTACTAATAGGCTCACCAAGTCTGACCATGACAAGTGCCACTTGAAGAGAGTGTAGGGTAGCCGAAATGTACAACGAAAGAGCACGCAGTCCAGTCGCTCGAGCGCTGCAACCATCAACTACAAAGTTCGCTCACTCTCCTTACGCTGACGAAGAAACAAAGGAAATGGAAACTACATCCCCGCAGTTCTCAAAGTGGACGTGTGCATTGCTGCCAAGAATAGCTGGTCGGAGGCTCATCCGCGCCACGCTGCACCGCCACATGCGTCAGTCCCTCGAGAGCCAAGGCAGGACCATCCCAGCTGAAGCTGACGACGACCACGTCTGAATGACTACCTATACCCACATCCAGGCTGACTTGAGCGTCCTTTATAAAGTACGAGACCGTGGCATGTGCTGTCGGCCGCACTTCTCGACACCGTGACTCGTCCAAAGATCCCAACCAACCAACGCAGACCTGGCAGCCGGGGGTCCTTTGGCTGTATAAGTTCACTGCTCGCTCTGCTGCTTCTCCTCTTGGCGATTCTTCATCAATACAACAACACAACCAAAAGCATAAAGACCAAAATGGGAGGTCACCAAGGCTACCGCACGGTGGCGTACTTTGTCAACTGGGCTGTCTACGGCCGCAAGCACACGCCTCAGGACCTGCCCGTCGAGAACCTCACACATATCCTCTACTCCTTTGCAAATGTTCGCCCTGACAGTGGTGAGGTGTGGGTGACATTATGCCTCGCCCGCGCGAAAACACGCTGACATCTGATGACAGCCACATGACCGATGAATGGGCCGACGTGGGCATCCACTACGAGGGCGACTCGTGGAACGACGTGGGCAACAACATGTACGGGTGCATGAAGCAACTCCAACTCCTCAAGCGTCGCAACCGCAACCTCAAGGTCCTCCTGTCCATTGGTGGGTGGACTTACAGCGCCAACTTCCGCACCCCGGCCAGCACGCCAGAGGGTCGCTCCACGTTTGCCAAGTCCGCCGTCGAGCTCCTCAAAAAGTACGGCTTTGACGGGCTCGACATTGACTGGGAGTACCCCCAGAACGCAGACGAGGCGCGCCACTTTGTCGAGTTGCTCGCCGAGACAAGGAGGCAGCTGGACCGCTACTCTCAAGAGGCCGCGGGCGGCCACCACTTTGAGCTCACCGTGGCGTGCCCCGCCGGCGCGCAGAACTTTACAAATATGGACATTCCAGGCATGGACCAGTTCCTCGACTTTTGGAACCTGATGGCATACGACTATGCTGGTTCCTGGGACTCGGTCAGCGGTCACCAGGCGAATCTGTTCCCCAGCCCAGACAACCCTGCGTCCACGCCCTTCTCCACCGCGGCCGCCCTGGACCATTACCTTGGCCGGGGGGTGCGGCCTGACAAGCTGGTCCTGGGCATGCCGCTCTATGGCCGTGCCTTTGAGAATACGGCCGGCATGGGCCAGGCTTTTCAGGGCGTGGGCGAGGGCACCTGGGAGCAAGGCGTGCACGACTACAAGAAGCTGCCTCTGCCCGGGGCGCAGGAGATCTATGACCAAGCTGCTGGCGCGACGTACTGCTTGCACCCGGATCAGCGCAAGATTGTAACGTACGACACGCCCCAGATGGCACAGATCAAGACGCAGTACCTCATGCAGCGTGGCCTGGGCGGAGCGATGTGGTGGGAGAGCAGCTCGGACAAGCCTGGTGACCAGAGCCTCATTGGGACCGTCGTGCGCACATTGGGTGGACCTGGTGCGTTGCTGAAGCAGAACAACTGCGTCGACTACCCGCAGTCGTCGTATGACAACCTGCGAAATGGATTTCCGGGCAATTAAGTAGAGCGAGGTCACTGAATCAAATCCTGTCGACTTGAACGTCCCTCCTCCGTCGTGAATCCAATGTAGACCCCACGCACGTGACCTCCTCCAATCAGTGTGGAGCCTCTCGCCTCGAAAATTTCGGCCTCTTCGCAAAAAAAGTTTACGGACCAGGAACACGGACGATTGAACCCAGTCTCCCACCACCACCCTCCCACTCACCGACCCAATTCCTCTTCTCGCCGCCAAGGGACCATCCAGTGCGCACCTGCCCACCACGAGAGAGGGATCAAACCACCGCAACCATGTCCGAAGTCGAGTACGCCCTCTTTGAGGCGCCAGTGGGCTATTCCCTCTTCAAGGTCGTCCACAAGGCCGATGTCGTGGGGCTCAAGTCCAAGGAAGGCCAGGAGGCGGCCAATGATCTCGCCAAGTTTGGCAAGATGGTGACTCTGCAGAACTTTAGCCCGTTCCGGTACGTTGTGCGCGGGTGTAGCATCAGGTAGAACAAGAGGTGCTGACGGGCTTGTAACTAGTGGCCAGAAGGAAGCTCTCGAAAACGTCAACGAAATCTCCGAGGGCCAGCTGCCCGACTACCTCCGCGAGGTCCTCGAGCTCAACCTCCCCAAGGCGAGCGGCAAGAAGACCCAGGTCCACCTCGGTGTGTCCGAGAAGAACTTGGCTGGTGCCATCAAGGCGGCCTTCCCCGGCGTCGTCTGCGAGACGGCCGACACCTCCGACATTGTCGCCGAGCTCCTGCGCGGCATCCGTGTCCATGCCGCCAAGCTCATCCCCGATCTCACCACCGAGGACCTCCTGGCGGCCGGCCGCGGTCTTGGGCACGCCTACTCGCGTGGTCGGATCATGTTCGACCCCAAGCGCAACGACCGCAGCATCATCGAGGCCATCAAGACCGTCGAGCTCCTCGACAAGAGCAACAACACCAACTACATGCGCCTCCGCGAGTGGTACGGCTGGCACTTTCCCGAGCTCAACAAGATTGAGCCCGACAACTTCACATACGCCTCGCTCGTCAAGGTGATCCGCGACAAGCGCACCCTGACCGACGACCGCCTGCACGACATTGCCGCCATTGTCGGCGAGGACGGCGAGAAGGCCCAGGCCATCATCGACGCCGCCAAGGTCTCCATGGGCATGGACATTTCCGCCGACGACCACGACATGGTCGACGCCCTCATCAAGCCCCTCAACGGCGCCTTTAGCCTGCGCAAGCAGACCGCCCTCAACCTCGAGCGCGTGCTCGACAATGTCGCCCCCAACCTGCAGATGCTCGTCGGCACCATGGTCGCCGCCCGTCTCATCGAGGCCGCCCAGGGTCTCAGCAACCTGGCCAAGATGCCCGCCTCGACCCTGCAGATCCTCGGCGCCGAGAAGGCCCTCTTCCGCGCCCTCAAGGCCAAGAGCAACACCCCCAAGTACGGTCTCATCTTCCACAGCACCTTCATCGGCCGCGCGTCGACGCGCGACAAGGGCCGCATCTCGCGCTACCTCGCCAACAAGTGCAGCATTGCCTGCCGCATCGATTTCTTCGCCGACGAGCCCTCCACCAAGTGGGGCAAGGCCCTGAAGCAGCAGATTGAGGACCGTCTCCAGTTCTACGCCACCGGCAAGCGCCCTGCCAAGAATGTCGATGTCATGGTGAGTGCTGGTTTGCCAGAATTTTGTGCGTGTGCAGCAACTAACGTTCTACAGTCCAGTGTTGAGGCACTTGGCGATCTCGCCGAAGGCGCTGACCTCGATGAGGACATGGAGGACGCTGATGATGTCGACGAGGCCGACGAAGCCGCCGAGAAGAAGTCCAAGAAGGAGAAGAAGGACAAGAAAGAAAAGAAGGACAAGAAAGAAAAGAAGGACAAGAAGGAGAAGAAGCGCAAGCTGCAAGAGACCGAAGAGACCGCCACACCCATGGATGTGGACGGCGAGGAGAAGAAGAAGAAAAAGAAGAAGTCCAAGTCCGCAGACGCCTAGAAGGGTTCGCGCGACCTGGCTTTGTCGGAGGCGAAGCTGACTGCTTCTCCACGCTGCCAGGGGAGGTCGACGGTCATGCCACCTGTTGTACCATGGCAGTCAGAGACGAGTCCGCCTGCACCACCAGGCCTCGTCGAATCTCGCGAGGTATACGATCATCAGCCTCCGGGACCTGTCAGCATCCTCAAGAAGCCGAGACCTCCGCAAGGCGACACTGCTGGCGTGGCTGCGGACCGCAGGCGCAAAACCGTCTCGCTCGACACCACCTGAGCCAAAGTCAGCTGCTGACACTTCTTCCTGTCCTGTCTTGTCTCGTTCATGTCTTGCTTTTCCCATCTGGCTCTGGAGTTTGGGGTGTTTTGAGTTTACTCTGTGAAACATACCACGGTGTGGATGGAGGGATATCTACGGCGTTCTCGAGAAATGGCAATTCAATTTTTCATATTCCATTCCTGGCACTGAGATCGCATGTGGGCGGCTAAACTGGGTGCTTGTATGCTCACTTGATCGTGTGATGCCGACGCTACGGGGTCTCTGGAAGGTTGAGAGTGCCTCAATTCACTACAGAAGTAGCCTCACAGGTGTGGACTGAATGCTTCAATACCACGTACAACACGGCCGGTAGTCTCTCCGGCGGATCGAACCAAAGCCACACTGTAGTCATCCACTTGTACGAGGTGTCAAGTCTAAACGTCCATCGGCAGAGCAAGGTCATAAGCACGGGTAAGAATCATCATTTTTGAATGTCATGTCCGATGTGCTCTATGCTACATCAACGCCGAAATGACTAGTCCGGGGAGTACAGCTCCCACGCCCTGACCCATCCGTCCCTCATTGAAATCATCCGCACGCCGCACCTTTTCCATCCGTCATCTATTGCTTGTCGACGACGTAGGTGAGGTGGCAGCGGCCGCAGTACTGACGGTCGGGCATGGAGGCCATGAAGACACCAGCGCCGCACTGTCTATGTATTAGCAATGGTCAAGGAAGAATGTCAGACGCAGGACTCACAGTGTCAGCAGGGCACTCGCGGCGGAGGCGCTCAATGCTACCATCGTTGCCGACCTTGTAGTACTTGAGCACGGCGAGCTTGTTCTTCTTGCGCTTGTGCTTGATCTTCTTGGGGGTGGTGTAGACCTTCTTCTTGCGCTTCTTGGCCATGCCACCACGCAGGCGGAGGACCAGGTGGAGGGTGGACTCCTTCTGGATGTTGTAGTCGGACAGGGTGCGGCCGTCCTCGAGCTGCTTTCCGGCGAAGATCAGGCGCTGCTGGTCAGGGGGGATGCCCTCCTTGTCCTGGATCTTGGACTTGACATTGTCGATGGTGTCGCTGGACTCGACCTCAAGGGTGATGGTCTTGCCCGTCAGGGTCTTGACGAAAATCTGCATCTTGCCTAGCTATCTAGATTAGCATGCTGTCGCGGGTGTATAGCGCCATGATGGCGTGTCTGCTTGGCTGATCATCATCATTGCCCTGCATTCACCAAGCACAATTTCGCTTGGATGGAGGGGATCGCACGACCGACCGACGGCATCGCAGGAACGCATGGATCAAGGCGTGCGCGGCGTCGTCGTAGTCGGGAAAAAAAGATAATCAAATAAAGGCAATGATGATGATCAAACCAAGAGACATCGTGCAGACATACCTCGACAATGTGTCTTCCTAAGCAAGCTTCAGATGTTCTTTTGGCGATGCGGTTGGGAAAAGGATAGGCTGGAGACGGCCTTTTCTCCAGCGGTCCTTCACTCGGGCGTGGCGTGGCTCAAGCCCTGGGCAAATTCGGCAGGGCTAAAGTGGGCTGGCGGCACGCACAACTCGTCGCGCGCCCACCACGAGCCGCTTGCATACTATCACGTGAGTAGGGCTCTCCGCTTCGCCGTGCCGCTGCCCCTCCACGGCACGATGGAAATTTTGTGTGCGCGCGCAGTGACAGCGGGTGCAGCTCCACATCTCGCAGCCATTGAACTTTGGTGCACTGGGCCTATCTCTCCTTGCAACTTCCAACCCTTCACAGCAAGACAAGTTCAGTACGTTTGCTCCGCCAACCATTCTTCCTCCTCATCACTCTAACAGCACTTCAGATACCGCCAAGATGGTCAAGAAGAGAAAGAACAAGTACGTCCGTCCCGGCACGCCACGCTCGACCGATCATTCCTCGATACTCGACGCAGCGTGGCCCCCGATTCGAGACTACGAGCACGCGCTCTCGTGACTCTGAGGACAGGAACTGACATGCATCCAGCGGTCGCAACAAGAAGGGCCGCGGCCACGTCAAGCCCATCCGCTGCAGCAACTGCTCCCGCTGCACGCCCAAGGATAAGGCAATCAAGCGCTTCACCATCCGCAACATGGTCGAGTCTGCTGCTATCCGTACGTCTCTTCACGTCCGCCCGTGTTTCACCATTCTGACCCATGTACAGGTGACATCTCCGATGCCTCGGTCTTCGCCGAGTACACCGTACCCAAGATGTACCTGAAGCTGCAGTACTGTGTCTCTTGCGCCATCCACGGCAAGATTGTCCGGTACGTTGTCTTTCCTGGGAGTGTGACAACTGCGCTTCGGCGTATGCTTTTCAGAAGAGCCTTGGTCGTACTGCCACACTCCCACCCTCCTCGTCGCGCCGCCCCGCCCGGCCGCGGTACGTATCGTCGACAGCACGCTGACAGGACAATAGTGTTCGCTCGACCACTGGCCGCCGCAACCGTGCCCCCCCTCCTCGCGTCCGCTACAACAAGGACGGCAAGAAGATTGTCCCCAGCGCCCCTAAGGCTTAAGCGATGGGTGTCTTCCTGCATGGTCGGTGTTCGGTGTGATGAGTTACGACTGGGTCTCTTCGGAAATAGGGACACATCAAACAGTGTGCGTTTGGCGCATAAAATGGAACATGGTCCACACCTCAAATCTACTTCGTCTTGCCACCGTGATTTGTCGCGAATGTTATATTGTGATACCAGACGCCAATGCTGTGTGTTGGGAGCAGCCCCAAGTCTGACAGACGATGTTACAGCAGCGTGATTGTCCAGCCTCCTCGACCTCTGTCCCTCCATTGGATTACCCTGCAGCTGTCCCGAGTGCGCAGAGTTGTAGCGATTGTGGTGTCATGCAACAGATGATTTGCATCATAAGCCAGAAGTAAGTAAGGAATGTTGATCAAAGTGCGTCTGGTTGACTTTCTTCACACAGTTATCCTATCACGGACGCCATTTGTGCTGGTGCCCGTATGCTGTCGTTGTGGTGGACTGGGTCGTAATCGCCGACGGCAATCCTCACCGGTCGATAAATCCTCAGATTAACTCAGGGCAGGACGAGGTTTTGTTGGTTCATGGATTGACTCTATCGCCGCCGCCATCTACCACACAACTCAAAGAGCATATCACACAAAATCGCCTCAGAACCGAGAAACACAACACGAAACCCAATCGCGGTACCATTGAGCCCCAAAATCCATATGTACAATCCCTTCAGCTGGCCATCATTCCGGTCGTACCCTCGTTTCACAATTATATACCCAGTAACCAATTTACACACAACGCCTTCCCCCGTCCATCATCTCATTGCCAATGTCGTCGTCAGACCGCCCGCTGTCGGCGGACGTTGTGTATTCTGTGCTGACCGCGCTGGGCTTGGCCGGTTGATGTAGTCCTTATTCTCAATGGTGACGCTCTTGGTCATGTGGTTGACCTTGTAGACGCCAATCAGGCGCGCCGCCAGCTCGAACATGTTGTTTCGGAGCGAGATGACGATGAACTGCGCATTCTTCGTCCGTTCCTTGATGTAGTTTGCCACAATGGAGACCTAAACCATGTCAGTATTTGATTCACAAAAGCATGTCTTTTGTAAGGCAAGGAAGACTCACATTCCGGAAATCAAGAGCCGCGTCAATTTCGTCCATGACATACAGCGGCGTTGGCTTGTAGTGGTGCAGCGCAAACACAAGCGCGAGACTGCTGAGCGTCTTCTCTCCACCAGAGAGATTGCTAATATTTTTCCAGCTCTTCTTGGGGGGCATCACGCTGAACTGAATGCCTTCACTGAAGGGGTCCAGGCTGTCCACAAGCTCGAGCTCCGCGTTGCCGCCCATCGTAATGAGCTGGTACATCTCTTTGAGACGCAGGGAAATAGCGCTCAAGCCTTCCATGAAGCCCTCGAGCCTCAATCGGCGAAGGTCGTCACATCTCTTCTTCGCGGAGTCGCGCTGGTCGACCGCAGCCTGGAGGTCTGACGCTCGGCTGGCGTATTCTTCGACACGGCGCCGGTACTCAGCAAGCACGCCAAGGTCGACATTGACATTCTGTGTCTTCTCCTCGAGGATCGCAATCTCGCCCTTGAGTTGTTCCTTGCTCATGCCGGCCAGCTCATCAGGGGTGTATTGTGGTAGTTGCTGTAGATCCTGCAACGACTCGCCCTCGTCCATCTCTTCATCGCTGTCCGCGTTCCCCTCCTCAGCGTCATCGGGGTTGTCCAGAGTCTGGCTGCGATCGTCACCACCTTCGGCCATGTCGACGTCTTCATCCCCCTCCTCCTCTTTCACGGAAGCGTCCTCCATGTCCACATCTCCATCGTCTGCTGATGGTTGCTTGACCTTGGGCTTCTTGGCCTTGGGAATCTTCCTCCTCCTGGCGCCTTCCGCGCCGCCGACCAAGTCCTCGATGTCGTGGAGGGTGAGCTTGGAGAGCTTCTCATCCCAGTACTTCAAACGGCGTTGGTTTTCCACAAGAGCCTTTTGGTTTTCCTCGAGCTTGTTCTTCATCTCAATCTCAAGTGCGCGTGTCTCGTTCACCTCGGCCGTCTTCTCATCAAGTTCTGTCTTGAGGGCCTTGAGCTCCTTCCTGGTGGCCGCAAGTGCCTCCTCTGCCTCCTCGACTTGCGCCTTCAGCGCATCTGCCTTCTCCACTTGGTTGTTGACATCGTCATCAAGCTGTGCGAGGTCATTATCGGCGGCGGCAAGTTCCTTGTTGGCTTTGGCAGCGTCTTTGTCCAGCTTGACCTTTTGTTTCTCGGCTTTGACGCGGCGGACCTCGGCGTTCGATATCTCTTCTTGATTCTCCGAGAGTTCCTCCTTCATGCTGTCCACTTTGGCACGTTGGGCGCGTAGTTTCTCGCCACCAACCTCCATGATCTTGTCCTGCAGCGCCTTGATCTCGTCCTCCACGCCTTGGGTCTCGCTGTGCAGTTTCTCAATGTCCCTATTGAGCTTGGCAATGTCCTTCTTCAGAGACTCCTGACGGCTGTCATCAGACGCAGAAGGCTGATGCTCCTTGCTGATCTCCTTGACGCGTCTTTGCAGATCAGCTAAGCTTCTTGTGTTGCTTTCCATCTCGAGGCCAAGCTTTTGCTTTTTGGTGTCTAGGCGCGGTATGTTGTCGTTGATCACGCGCAGACGTGTCTCGCATTCGCTCTGGTACTCTTGGAACTCCTGATACTTGGCCTCCCAGGCATCTCTGTCAGTCTCGAGCTTGACGACTTGTTCCTTGGAGATGTCATCAGTTTGTTTCGATGACATGAGGCCCTTACGGGTAGTAGAACCACCGCCGGACATGGTGCCTGACTTGTCGATCAGTTCACCAGCGAGAGTGACAACCCTCCATCTCTTGGCGCCGTACGCGATCCGGTTTGCTTGGGCCAAGTCATTGGCGACCAAGGTATCCTGCAGCGCGTGGTAAAAAGCGGGCTGGAATTTCTGGTCCTTGGGTGTCACCAGATCGAACAAACGGGGGGCGCCCTCGGGCGTCTGCATAGTGCCCATGTCGCGATTGCGCATCTTGTCCAAGCAGATAAAGTTGCCTCGGCCAAGGCTGTTCTTTCGGAGGTACTCGATACATTGTTGACCGGCATCCACTGTCTCGGTTACAAAATTGTCTAGGGCCGGGCATGCCGTCGAAATGGCGACATCGTACTTGGAGTCGATGGTGCCGAGACTGCCTAGTCTGCCATGAAAGCCATCAATGCGGCCAGACTCCTTCATCCGCATCAAAGCCGTGAGAACGTTGCCGCGTGCTTGCATGCCCGAAAGATTCGACCGGGCCTCGTCTGCCTTTTGACGGGCATTCGAGATCTTGGCGCGCATCTTGGGTTCTTGCTCCGAGAGTACGCTGAGCTCTGACTTTAAGTTCTCAGCCTCCGCGAGGAGCTCGGCTTTTTCAGAGTCGCAAAGCTCGAGTTCCTTTTGCAACTTTGACTTGGCCTCCTCCGCCGCAGATATTTTGCCTTTGAGCTCTTCGATGGCTACAGCGCCAGCGTTGGCCTTTTCTTCGAGGATCTTGAGCTCACTCTCGGCCACGGCAATAACCGACTGTTTTTGGTTGATCTTCTCAGTCCAGGGTTCGAGCGATTTCTGCTTCGCGGCAATCTGGTCCGAGAACTCTTGTGTCTTGCCCTTCAAGCTCTCACGGATGGCGGCGAGCTCGGCCTCGGCTGCCTGCATCTGCCCCTCAAGCTCGTTCACATCAGCCGTCCGTGTTTCAATATCGGCTGAGCATTGTTCAATGGTCTCGTTGGCTTCGATGGTCGCTTGTTCAGCATTCGCAATCGTCTTCTCGAGCTTCTTCTTCTTGTCAGCAAGGAACTTGCGCTTCTCGTCAAATTTGACGCGCTCCTGTTCAAACTTGGACATTTCCTTGACCAGAGCTTGGGTCTGCTTCTCCTGGATCTCGTAACTCTTGCTGCCCTTGTTGTACTGTTTCTCAAGCTCTTTGATCTGTTCCTGACCGCCCTGGTGCTTTTCCAGTTCGCTATCGAGCTGGGCCTGCATCTGCCCGATGGCTTCTTGGGTGACAGCAATGTTGTCGTGGCATTCCTGGCGAAACAACTGGTACAAGGCCGACTGTTTGGCGGCCAACTCATTCTCGTCACGCATGAAGCTCAGCGCCTTGTCCTTTTTGTCTTCGAGGCTGTTTTTCTCCTTCTCAACGTGTTGGACGCGCCCATTCTTCTCAGCGCACACCTCATTGAGCATCTCGACCTCTGTCGCCGACTCCTCGATGGGTGTCTTGTACTTGGATGTGCCAATGATATCCTCCAGGTACTCTAGCAAGCCATCGTCGTGTTCATTGGGCGCCTTTGGCTTCATTTGGGCAATAGACTCGACTTCACCCTGCAGAATAAGGAAGCGCTTGTGATCGAGATCCACGCCACGGTCCCGAAGCAACGTGGTGACCGCGGTAAAGTTGGACTCTTTGCCGTTCATGTAGTACTTGCTCGAGTTGTTCTTGAACGCCTTCCGGGAGATGATGAGTTCGGAGTTGGGAATCACCTCTGATCCGCCGCCCGGTTGGTCCATGACTTCTTGAAAATGGACGGCCACTTCACAGTGGTCCAAATTGGGGTGCTCGGCTGAGTTGTGAATCAAAGCCGAGATCTTACCCTGTCGCATCTTGCTGGCGCGGAAGCCAAACACAAACAGCAGGCTGTCGATGACGTTGGACTTTCCTGAACCATTGGGACCCACGACAGACGAGAACGATGCATGAAACGGGCCAACTTCCTGACGACCAGCGTAGCTCTTGAAGTTATTCAGAATCAGATATGTCAAGACGATGCGCGACTTGGGCGTTGTTTCCTCCACCACTGGTAGCGTCGTTTGAGTGCGTGCCTTGATCATGATATCCAGCGGTTGGTCCATGATGCTGGTGTTGAATCGGTTGCCGCGAATCGTCGTCAATGGATCGTCCCTGAACCGGTTGTTGGAGCTGGTAATGTCGGCCAGTGGCGTGGCTGGCACTGCCTTGAGCTTGGGTGGCGCATTTGGCGATGTAGTCTTCTGCGGTGTTGCGGGTGCGACGGCGATTGTTGGTCCAGTAGACACCCGAGAGCTCGTACTCTGCCGTTTCTGAGGCGTTGCTTGCGGCGATATGACTTGTGAGAGCTCATCCTCGGATTCTGCTTCCTCTTTGACCGCAGAGGCTTCCTCTCCACCGGTCCTATCTGCCGCTGAAGTTTCCGCCACCAGCACTTGAGTCGTCTCGCCCACCTCCGAGTCCTCTATCTGCGCTTGCGGTTCAGGCGTTGGCGCCACTGGCGGGGCTTTCTTTGGGCGGCCGCGACCTCGTGCCGCAGTCTTTGCTGGAGCGGGCACGGGCGTAGGATCGGTTGCTGCAGGCGTTCTTCTCGTGCTTCTGGTGCTTCTCGTAGATCTTCGGGATGTGCTTGATGTGTCTGGCTCAAAGTTCTCGACCTCATCTTCGTGGATCTCTGTGGAATTCTGTGAGATCTCGTCGTCTGAGTCGATCACAGCATTGCGCCGGGTGGCGCGTCGTGTTCGTGAAGCCATTGAGCTGTGCTCAAGTCGAGTGAACGACTTGATCTAGCGGCGATGCCTTCTGTCGAAGAGAGGGAGAAAAAAAAAAGACCGTGGGGTCTTCCGTTGTGAATGTCGTCGCGTCGAGAAAGGGTTTGTCTATGCGAAATGACGGCGCCCCGCGCTGGCTGCCTTGCGGTGAGGGAATGTGTTTGGATATGACCCGATTTGGCAGGGGTCTGTAAACAATCCATGGCCCCACATAAGGTGGGCGACCCCACGAAATCACGTGGATCCGCGACAGCTTCCTCCCGACGAATTCCTACGCTACGCACAGCTCTGACATAGTGTGTTTCTGGCAGTTTCCGGACAAGGAATCAAGCCAATTCTTTTTTCCCCTGCAATGTTCGACTACACCGACTTCCAGCAGGTCTTTCCTGCAGGCAGCGCGCTGCCCTACGACCGCGAGCTCTTGAACGAGATTGATGCGTCGCGCAAGGCCTTCGATGGGCTCCTTTTCATTGACCGCGTGATCAAAGCGCTTGGATTCTCAAAGGGTACATTGCGCAATTCTGATGCTGCTTCAAAAGATTCTAACCTTCAGTGAAGGCAAATCGTACCCGCCCAAGACGGACAATGCGCTCAGACAGCTCCATCAACAGATCTGTGAAGCTTCCATGGCTTTGCATTACAAGCTTTCCCTCCTCTACTACATTCTCCTCGATTTCGACAAGACGAGCTCGCGTACCGTTATATCGGAAGACTTTGCGAGCAAATCTGGGCTGCCAAAGAACTACCAGATCCTGATGAAGGGCCTGTGGCAGCTGGACCAGCAGGAGTTTGAGGATGCCCTCGAGTACATCGCTTACCCGTCGCTGATTCCCGATTTCGCCGACGACATCATCGCTGCGCTGGTTCGCAACGGCCAAGACAGTCTTGCACTCTCATACTACTACACTGTGCAGCCCATCCTGAGCACATCGACCGCCCTGGAGCTGCTGTTCGAAGCTATGGCCCGCAATGACGCCACGGAGGCACTCTTCTTCTCGCGCACCCAACCCGAGCATACCCGGGAGACTCTCTTTCAGAGCTTGATCTCGATTGCTCTCGGCGGCAACGAAAATGCGGGAGTGCAAGATGTTGCATTCTTGCCGTTCACGGCAGAGGAAGAGTCATGGTTTGAGGAGTATTTGTTGCATGGCGAGGGCAAGAGTATCAAAAAGTCCAAGGACACGCTTCTGGCGCGCAAGATTGCGGACAACAAGTTCGATGAGATCCGGCAAATGCGAGGCAACTCTGGGTCTTGGGGAGCAATTCTGGAGGGCATACGCGCGGGAACGGATGGCCAGTGAGCTGCAGGTGTGATCGCATTTAGCATAGCAACGGCGTTGGTGGACCAGATCGACTTCAACACGTGTCCTTGTGAGGGCCAATGCAGGCCTGATTTCCACGCTGTCTCATGGACGTCCACCCTGGATAGCAAAGAGAAGCAAAAACGAGCCCATGGGATTTAAACTGTTCAGTCAAGATTTGAAGCGGTTTTGTGTCAGCGTTTGTCAAGTGACTGAACTTCTGTGACTCACGGTGCCTTGAATATACTCCGGCCATCGGTTGAGGGACCCAGGTGATGAGGGCTGGTACCACTGTAGTTGCTGTCCGTGATATGGATGAACTGCGCGAACGCGCCGTCATCTAGAATGGCGGTTACGAGAAATTCAGACTGCTGTTTGCCTCCTGTACTGCTCTAGAAGTATCCAATCTTCTTGGGCTTGATGGCGACCGTGTCGAAGGGGGTAGAAGGCAACGCCGGATTGTGAACCTGGAGAAAGGGCAAAAGTGACATGGCCGATCCTAAGGGCTCCGTGATACCGGAGAGCGAGGGGATTAATGGCGGCAGACTTGGCTGCGGCGCTCTCCTCTGAGAAGTGTCAATCGTTGTCGGGATGGCGGCGAAGGGGAGGGTTGCAGCGCCCAACGGAAAAAGGACCGCGTCCTGATGGTATGTAAGAATTGAGTGTATTCACACAAATGAAGGATTATTTAATGAGTCAATGATAGATATTGAGCTTGAATGAGCAAATGTCTCTTGATCTATATACATGGTCCGATGCGTGTCCAAAGACAAGGAAACTTGGGTTCCACCGCGGTCTCGCGTACGTCCTTCCACCGGTCTACCAATAATGTATCATAAATATTCACGAACAAAAGTAGATTATGGCACCGTGTATCCTTCGTGATTTTATATTCGCGTTGGCTGATGTTTAGAATGAGGTATTGTTTCGCAGTGTCAACAGCCCCCCTGGCTGAGGCCACAACATCACCCCCAGGATGCAATTACAGCAGGAGTCACTTCAAACTTCCTCCTGGGGATTCCGATCGTTCTCGATATGGAAAATCGTCGTAGACTCGTGTATGACTTGCTACTTGCTGAGGCTTTGGGCCAGCTTAGGATATGCGCGGGAGCGGGCACTTGGCCAGAAAACCGTGGGACTGCTGGCGTTCTCGTTCAAGCAAAGATTTGACATGGGATTTCGATTCTGTTCCATGAGTCTGTACCTGCATATCACATAGATGTGTCGCGCAGTCCAAAAGTCACGGCTCGCAATCTCTTGGAACGATCCAAGATCAGGGGCTCTCAAGTCAGAGTATTCAGATCTGGCATGCTGGCCATAGAAGTGGCTTCTCATCGGATACTCGGTCTGGGGACCTCCCCAAGGCCATAGCGAGGCATGACTGCAGAGACGCGGCCTGTATGCCGCTGTTTGGCTGCTTCCTTACCTTTCTTTCATCCGATCTTCAGCCCAGAGCTGCCAACGTGATGCTCTTGCCCTCATCGGATTAGTGAATCAGATGCCCTGTGGCTTAGATCACGTTTTCATCATTAGGGCATTGATTCCGTGATCGAATTGTTGTTACCGTGAAGTCTCACCTGCTGCCAGGATCTGCTTTCTCCATCCACAACCATCCATCAACACTCGATTTCAGCAACAAATCGCCCACAGCACGCCTCAACGAACGATCTCGACGAGATCAATACAAGAATACATCCTCAGCATACGAAATTGCAGAGGTTCTTTTTTTTCAAGATGAGCGTAAGTGCACATTTTCAGACCTCAGCCCTCCACGCTCCTCTTGTCACTCATCTTCGCCCATTGTCCAGCAACTAACTTCGATAGACCACGTTCCAATTTTCGCGGGCGGTGTTGGCAACATGACCTTCGGAGGTCAAAGTGGCCATGGCGGCTTGGGTGGTGGTGCTGGCGGTGGTCGCGGTGGCCGTGGCGGTCGTGGTGGTCGTGGTGGCCGTGGCGGCATCACCAAGCCGTACAAGTGTCGACGGGCAAGTGAAGACTCAATGTACATTGCGAATATTGACTAACCAAGTCTCAGTGCGGCAAGTTCGGGCACTCCGCAGCAGAGTGCCGCAACAACCCCGCCGGTGCCACGCCGGCTCGAATTCAGGGGTCGGGCGCCGTCGGTGCTCTCCCTGCCCCCACGACCGACGCCGCCAATATGCAGGCGGTTCTCGAGCGCCTCAACGTAGTGGAGGAGCAGCTTGCCCAGACCCAGGGGCAGCTTGCCTGGACACAGGAGCAGCTGGCGGAGAGGGACATCATGTACAGGGACATGGTGTCTCGTCTGCAGGCCATTGAGGAGTTGGCGGGTCTTGAACCTGGTCCATCAAACACACAATGGGCCCAGGAACAGGAGCTCGAGAACGGGGAAGCCGCTCAGGCGGACGTTGTCAAGCGCGAAGAAGAGGAGTAGGATACGGAGGGCTTCGAGCCTGAAAGAAGCTGAAGACCCCTCTTGACCAGCCGGAGAGCTGAGGATCGTGTCTGATCTGATTTGGAACTCAACAGCACGCCAAAGAAGCGTGACTGAAAGAGAATCGTGAATTCCACAGCACGTCCAAGAGCGTGACTGAAAGAGAATCATGAACTCAGCAGCACATCTCAAAGAGAGTGTCTGGAAGAGAGAAAGTGAGTCCAAATAGCACGTCTTGGTCAGCTGGAGAGCTGCAGCGTGGAACTGTCAAGGGGGGCAAATAGATAGTCCAAAAATGAAACGCTTGACAACCCCCAACATTGACTTGCTTGCCTGTACCAACGTGTGTTGACTGCCTGATTGTGACGCTTTCCTGGCTAAGACCATTGCGTTTGTGTGCTCCCGTGCTGGATACACTGACCGTGCCATGATCTTACTGCCTGCCAGCAGCATAAAGCAAGTCCAACGAACCCCAATCCTCGCAACTGAAATAGCGGCCGGCTAAATATCTTTGAATGTCGATCTTCAAAGTGCCATCATGGAGGCAGAGTGGTAGGATCCCAGAGACAGCCTGCGAGAGGGTCGTATCCTCGTGCTTGGGGAGCAAACTCACTAGCCACGGACCACATCGGTGTTATACTGGACCACAGGCAAGGCCAATGCAAGATGATACGGACTCTACGGTATATTGTACACAGAAATTCCCATAGGAACAACAGACGGGCGTGTCTGTCGCCTTAGCTGCTCCCGGTGCTGCACTGAATAACGAGCAATTGTATCAGTCTCAATCGCAGCGATACCAGTGGGCCAATAAGCTCGACATGGCGGAGTCAACCTGTTCGAAACAAGGGTTGAAGAATTTCAAAGTAGCCAGTATAGAGTTATCATGGGCTTTGGGTATTGTTTCTGGGGAAAAACACTACAGAAGGACGGTGTTCGTACGAGGAGATCCGTGCGCCTCATGAACTTTTCTTTGCAGGTTTCTGGCACCCGGAGCCTTGGCGCAGCGGTAGCGCGTGTGATTCCAGATCGGAGATTCCACAAGGTCATCGGTTCAAATCCGATAGGCTTCATCGAGCCCAGATGATTTTTTGACTTTTGGACGTCGGGCAATCAGACACGATCCAAGGGATTTTTTTGCACGAGAGAACGACACACACTTGCCAGACATCTGCGCTATTGATACTGGGGAATCCCTCTCCAAGGTGCCTGTCCTAAGCAGCTTGAGGGAAGTGCCACTGCCACAAGTATGAGTGGGCAAGAGTTACGGTCCCAGCCCCGTGATCTAATTCAGAAATGGATTGAACAAGTTTGACAACACCTGTGCTCACATATGGCCGTGCCGAGTTGCCGTGCTCCATGCACTCTTCCCAGTACATTTACTAATTATTGCTCCGTACGTTGGCATAAGGCTGCATGCGCCTTGGGCTGACTGCGTCAGCCGCACAGATCGGGTTGTTCAGCCGCAGAGCAGTGACACCCTGGCAGCGACAAACGTGTGCGAAATGTGGGATCCCGCACCTCGTGTAAGCAGCCACAGGGTCGAGGCCTCCTCCTGAGGTCACCATAGATATTATGAGTCTGGACCCCCTTTGCGCGTGCCACTGGTGCGCTCACGGGCCATCTTCCTTCCCCTTCGCTAGGCACAGCAAACCCAGCCATCATGCCGTTTGACTTCAAAAAATACGACGAGAAGTGCCGGGGGATGACCCCGGAGGAGCTGCAGAGGGAATGGCAGCATTACACGCGGTTGATAGCGAGTGCCGCCACATCCACCACCGTCTCTGGACTCGCAGTCCCCATCACATGCGGAATCTCGACAATTGGCGTTGCTTTGTCTGCGCCTGCGATTCACAACGCGAGGAAAAAGCGTGAGATTATCGAGAGGCATCTCAGCAGGCATCAAACGACCCACGTCACAAGGAAGCGAGACGTTCTTGGCGGCGTGGCCGTCAGCGGAACAATTGGCGTCGTGACGCTCGGTGTCGGTACGATGGGAGCAGATGCTATCGCGGCGCAGGGCGCAGAGCATGGCATCACGGCGGTTGCTCAGAATGAGACTGCCATCAAAGTGGTGACGCACGCGGCCCTCGACGGTGCTGGCTTGGCCATCGAGAAGGCGCACACGGATCACCTCAAGAAAAAGGAGGCCGTGAAGGCCTTTGAAGCTGCTGGAGTGTTTCAGGCCGTGCAAGACGCAAAAGCAGCCGAGGCAGGGTACTCGGTTCAGCCCTACAACCCACAAAGTTGGGGCGCAGCCTCGAGTTCCCGACTCTCCGTGGCTACTGCTCCTCCAGCATACAGCTCAGGTGTCCCGAGTGGGAGTTCTTCGCTGAACATGGGGCCCCCATTGTACGATCCTCAGACAGCTCCATACCACGGACAGATCGACTCGAAGGCCGGAACATGGACAAATGAGTACCAGGCTGGCTCCAAAGCAGCCTGTGTATATGAGACATCGGGACAATACCAAGCTGCCAGTCACTCTTCTTCTCTCAGCGCTTTGGACATGACCGCAGTTGCGAGGTCACTTCCCGCCTCTGACAACAAACAAGAACCAGTCACGCAACAAAACGTGCAATTTCAAGTGACCCGTAAACCTGTCGCGACACAGGCGTACGTGCTCTCCCAGTCGACCACATCTACCCACATGCACAGCGTCTACAGCGTGGAGCTGCCCGCGGATTCTCTACAGCCTTCAGCCACGCCTTGTGCGGGACCTACATCAACTGTTTGGCAGCAGCAATCATCGCCGCGAACCGAAGATGAAATGCCTATTTACGATCCTGTCCCGATACCTGCGAAGCCTGGACAACCCTCGACCGTGCTACTCTCTGGACCAGCCTCGACTGCTCTACCACCAGATGTGCCGCCGAAAGTAGAGATTCACACATCAACTTGCGATCCCCTTCAGGTCCAGCAGCCGCAGCCACAAGACCCTATATCTATGGAGATGAACGCACCCGATCACACCAGCTTTCCTCTGCTGTCCGCTGCTGCTCCCGCCCCTGTCTACAATCAAGAGCAACCTCAGCAACCTCAGCAACCTCAGCAACCTCAGCAACCTCAGCAACCTCAGCAACCTCAGCAACCTCAGCAGCCTCAGCAGCCTCAGCAACCTCAGCAGCCTCAGCAGCCTCAGCAGCCTCAGCAGCCTCAGCAACCTCAGCAGCCTCAGCAGCCCCAGCAGCCCCAGACACCTTACAACCCGACTCCGCCCATGACGCCGGCGCAGTCCCTCTACAGTTCCGATTACTCGTACGCGTCATCTCCCGCCACGACGCCATCCCAGCCTTCACCCCTGTCATCACATAGGCTGTCCATTTCTCATACCATCCCTCCATATAATCCATCTACGCAATACGTACCAACGCCGTCGCCATCGATGTACTTCCCTCCGCCTCCACAGACAAGCACTGGGCAGTCTATGCCCTACTTTCCCCCTCCTCCAAGTCTGCCACTGACGCCTGCGCCGCCAAGATACAGCAGTGTCTCACGTCCGTTGAGCCAATTGTACCAAAGGACCATGCAAAAGGTCGCCTCATCCCCGATGAGCCCGCCTTCGGCTCCGATGCAACAGATGCATGCAACACCTGAGCAGCATCAGCAGGCCCAGTACCATCAACCTGTGCCCGAGGAGCCTACATACGATTCCGTGCCGATCCCACAGAGCTACCATGGTAAACGGCCAATGTCACAGGTCTTTCCGCCGACGCCCATGTCGCTGCCTCATTCTCCGGTCCCTGTCCAACAGCAGCATTATACTGGCGCCAGTTACTTTCCCCAGACGGCTTCGCCCCACCAGCCCGGGTACTCCAGCCAGCAACAGTAGCTCCGCGCGCCCAGAGGTATGAGAATCAGTATGCGCCCGCTGCTGGTGCTGCATGGCAGGGCCACCAGCCTTGAGAGTAGGACAAGAGGAAAACCCATGGAATCTGCCACTGCATGCGCGGTTACTTCTTCCAACGATATGAAGAAGCGCTTTTACGTTCAAGTCAATATTGATAGAGGGTATTACGTTATTACTGCTGCAACGACACCATGCAATGAGGTGACACACAGCTCTGCCATGTATTGCCTGGGCTCTCTTATCTCTGAAGAATATCCCTGTCGGTCGAAATAGTGTTCCTCCCTGGAGACTCCGCTGACCAACCTTTGTTGGTTTGGCCCTGGTTCCATCTACCATGAAAGCCAGCAACAATGTGGTCACCACGCCTCAATCGTCATGGCTATTCAATCGTCAGGGGCGACGCCTGCAGGAAAACCGCGCAGTAACTCAGGGGGGAGATAGAGAGCTTTGGGAGCCGACTGATGCCATTTTCCTCAAGGGACATTGCGAGATTCAGTAGGCGGTCACCATTGATTATATTCATCTGTGAAAATGTTGTAGACACGGTGCCAGTGCTACTCAGCTCTATGAAAAAATCCAGACACGGTGCCCGTGCTGCTCAGCTGTGTGAAAAGATGCAAACACGGTGCCCGTGATGCTCAGCTGTAATGAAAAGTTGCAAACACGGTGCCCGTGCTGCTCAGCTGTATGAAAATGCAAACACGGTGCCCGTGATGCTCAGCTGTATCAAGATGACCAAACGCACTCCTCATGCCTGAATATTGACCAGAAAATGTTGTCCGCCCTCCCAAGTCCTTGCACTGAAAAGAAAAAAAGAAAAATTGACAAAATGAAATCAAACCCCTCCAAAAGTCCAGACAAAGCGCACAAACGCTATGAAGACAAAGGAAAGAAAAGAAGAAGAAAAAGTGGCTGACACGCATGCCATGACCTCCAGAAAACAGAGTCTCAGCGAGTTGTTTCGGGGTAGCTGTGGAGGATCAAGTCCTAGTTGTCGTCGTCCTCTTCCTCCTTCACCGGCTTCAACGCCGCGTCAATACTGGCTTGATCAGCCAATTCATCCTCCGCCGACTGCAGCTCAAGCCAGCGCTGCATCTCGGGCTGTTGCTGTTGCTGTTGTTGCTGCTGCTGCTGCTGCTGCTGCTGCTGCTGTTGCTGTTGTTGCCACTGCTGCTGCTGTCGCCGAATTTCTTCGGCACGGTTTTGACGCCACTCTTGAAGCGTCGGCGGGGTGTACATACCTGTGATCTCCTCCAAGGGCCGCAGGCGAGAATCCACGTACATGTACGTGGTGCCCAGTTGCGTGGACATTTGTCGAATTTGGGCCTCGTGGGCCCTGCGCGTTTCCGCCAACTCCTCCTGCGCGGCGGCCAACTCCTCCTGGACGGTGGCCAACCCCTCTGCCCACCGTTCCTGGACCGCGGCGAGCTGCTCCGCCCAACTCACCTGGGCCGCGGCGACCCGCTCTTCCACGGCGTTGAGGCGCTCAGTCAACGCCTGCGTATTGGCGGCGTCGGTGGTGGAGGCGGGGAGAGGACCGGCGGCGCCCGACCCCTGAATTCGAGCCGGTGTGGCACCGACGGGGGCGTAGCACTGCGCTGCCGTGTGCCCTTTCTTGCCACACTATGAATTGGTAAGTCTGTGTAAAAGTTTCGGACCTCTTCCTGGACTTACTCTGCGGCAGCTATACCTGGCCTTGGTGATCCCACCACGACCACCGCGACCACCATGCCCAACACGCCCGCCATTGCCATCACCGCCACCACTGCCCCCAAAGCCGCCGTGGCCGCTCTGGCCAGCAGCACCACTAGCAGGACCGACGAAAATATTGAACACGGGCTACAGAGTATCAGTTGCCAATCCTCGGGGAATCATGAGTGACGAGAGAGAGAAAGTGGAGAGGATCTGGTGGAGATTTGGAGGAAGACAGAGAGGAATTGCACGTACGTTCATCTTCAACAAATCCCTCTGCAATATTCTGTCTGCTGAGGAGGTATTCCCTTCGTGGTTGGGCTGAGATCGTTTGACAGAGGGCGCTGTTGGTGTTGTCTCAAAGATCGAATGAATTGGTTGCTGTGGATGAGGGGGCAGACTTGAGAACAACATGGAGATCCCACGTCAAAAATGCAAACACCAGACACAGATCAGGCCCTAATGAATGTAACGTGACCCCTAAAGCCCCAGACCGCCAGTGTGCGCACAGGGCTGGGACGGGGTCTGGATCAAAGATCAGTTGAAGTAGAGGCGACGTTGGCAAGTACGGATGTCACTTGCTTGCGCAGGCGCGTCCGGTCCGGTCGTTAGGCTGATTGTTCAATGAAACTGTCAATCCTGAGGTGCTTATTCTTGGAATTACTCGCAAGGAGGGTGTACAAAGTCATCCTCACTTGCTTCCTACTTAGGCAAGGGAGCTTGATGCGTGCCAAATCAGGGGCTGCATCTCAATTTTGTGGCCAGTATTTCACCTTTGAAAGTGCCTTTTTTCATTCTTAGATATCTTGGCAGGAAGATTCCTACAAACTCTACCTTCCCCAACACTGAATTCAAGGCAAAAGGGGCAGCACTGACGGGCGAGGTACCTACAAAGCAGGAAGTGGACTGCATCTGGCACTGGCGCTGGGGCACTGAGGCCAAGCAGGTTGCTGCAAGAGCAATCGTTTTGACTCGTGATAGGCTTTGAGATCTATGAGAGAAAATAGACCAGTTCTCACACAGTTTCGCGGCAGTCTTGGGCCTTGATGAGGTGCTGGACGCATCTGCTCGATGGATGTTTGGGCGCTGCGTGTCGCTGCCGTGGCATGGTTGCAGGTCAGATAGTCCCCTTGCCAAGACAGTGGCCGAGTCGAGTGGAAAGGACAATTATAGGGCAGGGGCACCACGGAAATCGATTAAATAATATATGCCCATCATTCACTCTCTCATCACCTCAAATTGTGACTTTCGGGCCAGCCGTCACAAGCATATGCCTGTGCCGGTGTTTGTCTTCAGCAAACACCTGGTCCACATATTTGAGGTTTTCCTCTGTCAAGCTGGTCTATATGTACTTTTCACCAACAACCTGCGAAACATTTTGGATTCTTCAAGCTCAACGCACGTTGCCATTGAAACTTTCATCTGTCTCAAGTAACATCGACATCAAGCACAATGTCACAAGTAAGTTGGCTGTTTCTCTTCGCATGCTTGTTGCTGCATTACAGACCTCTTGATGAGTCTCCTGTTTCTCTACTTTATGCGCGCATCACAAGCTCACACTCTACGTTTAGGCTGATGCCAACCTCAAGGGTGCCAAAGGCAGCGACGAACTTTCCGACTGCCCGAACGGCAGCAAGGCGGATCGAGATGGCGACAAAATCTCGACCGATATTGATACACTGGGAGGAAGCGATCTTCAATACTGCAA
This sequence comes from Emericellopsis terricola, assembly GCA_027569275.1. Classification (NCBI taxonomy): domain Eukaryota; kingdom Fungi; phylum Ascomycota; class Sordariomycetes; order Hypocreales; family Bionectriaceae; genus Emericellopsis; species Emericellopsis terricola. The sequence continues at coordinate 465,341 of JAPDEU010000011.1, read as the reverse complement.
ACACGTGAGCCCCATTTGCCACAAAGATCTCCGCCCTGGTTCTGACACTCGATTCTAGTGCGATGGTTGGGATCCCCATCTGACAAAGGATTACGGGCTGCTGCTGCACCACCTGTCGAATGCCAGAGAACTGCATTCTGGGGAAATGACTTCGGGTTTCAATCAGATTGACAAAATCCAGGCAGAGATGCTAGAGAAGACTGCTGAGATTGAACGAAAAGGCAAAGAATACTTGGAGAGCATTCGCAGCGTGCGAGCTCTCCAGGACGACGCTGATGCCGCCCATTTCGAAGGGGAGTATTCCATGGAGATGCTCCGCATGAGTGAGGAAGACCTCCACATAGCTGTTGATGAGTATGAAATTATGATACAAGGGCTTGGTGTGAGGATGGATTCTATCAAGTTCCGTCTTGCCGAAGGAAAGGCAAACATCGAGCGGCTGGAGCGCACCAGAACTGGATGATGGACCACTGGGGTTTGGATTTGGATTTTATGCATTGGAGACGATATGGACAAAGAACGATTGGAGTATGATTGCCAGACTGAATTTGATTTCTGCAGGAAGACTCACGTTCTCAGCACGCACAATGGAAACGCATCAATTCTGCTCCCCATGAACGGATCTCCAAACTTTAGCTCTTGCAGTCCTCATCACGCACGTTCGGACAAGCAACCCAATGAGTCGCGCCCGTCGCCAGGTGAAGTAGTGGCCAGGCTACGGTTGTCTGGCGCCTAGGTATTCTTTGGCATTCTTCCCAACTCCATTGACCAAGGCCTGGCCCTGACCTGGCGCCGATGCCTCCTAGCTCTGCTGCTCCTGCTGCTTCTGCTGCTCCTGCTGCTTCTGCTGCTCCTGCTGCTTCTGCTGCTCCTGCTGCTTCTGCTGCTCCTGCTGCTTCTGCTGCTCCTGCTGCTTCTGCTGCTCCTGCTGCATCTACTGCTTCTACTTCTCGAAATCATCAAAGGGAATCGGTCGGATGCTGCATGCTTCTTCCAGATCGCGAAGCCGGGAGTTGAACCATGTCATATTCGCCAGTACGAATTCCACATTCTTCTCGAGTCGAAGGATTGCCTGCGCCAGCCCAAAGTTCTGATTCACCAACTCCGCTACGTCCAAGATTAGTCTTGCCATCATCCTTGCGGACGACAACTGGTGGAAGTCGTTGGTGGCCGCAGAGGCGGCAGGCGCGGACGTGGCAGAATGCAGCAGGTGCATGTACAACTCGGATGAGGCAGTCGCGGCTCCTGTAGCCTGAGGCATGACCCTGTGGCGATGAGCGATCCATCTTGATACTTTCTTGATGAGAACATACCCTTGAACAGATGATGGCTCAGGTGTTTGTGGGCCGAAGATAGCCTGGCGAGTTGTTCAATCTGAATGTCAACAAGAAAATCGCGAGGATAAAAGCGCTCAAAGACGAGGAAGAACACGATCGGAGGAATCCTCGGGACATTGCAGTGAGGAAGGGCTGAGCAGCCCTGAAGAATGTGTCATGGGGTGCGACGGTGCGACAGTGCTCCTCGTCTGCCCAAGACGAGATGAAGATGGCGATTGAGCGGGTCTGGGAATGAAGGAATGACTCGCAACGCTGAGAGATTGTTTTCTCTTCCCGTGGCTTGCTTGCGGTTCAAAATGATTCCTGGAGACGGCCGTCGAATGCAACTCGTTGTTTTCCATCTCAGCAGCGGGTTGAGGCACATTCAGCCTTGGGAGATAGATGGTGGATGTCAAAACAGTGTCCTACTCCCATCACAGTCATTGACAAAATTAGCTTTCGTGTGCTCGTGAGAAGGTCTCAATATCAAGGTTGATCCAACATGCATGGCTCAAACGACTTCGTATGCTGGTTTGATGCTTGTGCGTGTAGACAGTTGGCCACGCTGCTCTCAAGCATCATCTCTCGAACACTCGAGGCTGCGCATTTAGCCTACAGCAAAACATTTGTGCAGAAAGCACAAGTAGATCGTAGTGCCTGCATCTTCTTGCAAGACAAGACTGTCTGTTCGACAAGCAACACGCATGATAGAAACAGTCTGCAGGATCAATGTTCACTTTGGTTGTGTCGCAGTCAACTGATTGCAAACAACACTTCCAGAACCAGACGTTGGTGCATCAGGCTGGACAGAAGCGCGCAGCTTCCTAGACGGTTCCAAATCTAATTCTGGGAAGGAACTCCTCGATTCGATGGGGGAATCTATTTTTGACATTTGACTGTGCGGGGTGTCTGCCATGTGGCGCGGGAGTGTGGGTGGCGTACTCTGGGGTAAAGGGGTAAACCAGGATCCCGGATCCCGGGGTTCACAACATTCCTTGCGACCAACAAGAAAATCAACCACAATTGTCCATAGCAGACGCAAACAATGAGACTACAAGTTGTTCAAATGGTACATTGATTGGCTACTTATGTACATTACTTGCGGCCCTCGTACACACTTAGTCCTGCAGCTTGACGCTGAAGAGACCCCTCTCGATGGAGGAGATGACAATGTGGCCAGACTGGAAGTAAGGGTAGACAGACCAGGCACCGTTGAAGGTGGCGGCACCGCCCTCGGCATCGTCCTCGGGGTAGACGTCGAAGAAGGCCTTCTCCTCGAAGGATCCGCCAGTGCTATCGGCGGCGATGGAGCTGACGTTGACGACGCGGAGACCGGAACCGTAGTTGGCCTGGTACGAGAGATCGTCGATGATGTACTGGTTGTGATCGATGGCACGAACAGGACTCTTGTAGACACCCCTGGAAAAAAAAATTATTAGTGAGGCCTCTTAAATCATGATGGCGGCATGTTTTGAATCATGTCGCGAGAATGGGTACTCACTTGAAGACGGGGTTTTCCAAGTCAGTGACGTCTACGACGTAGGTAGTGGTACGCTGGTCAGCGGCAGCGCCGTTCTGCTCAGTCTCGTCGAGCTCGTCGTCCAGGAGCACGTATTTGTGGTCGGGGGTCAGCCAACCCTGGTGGGTGTATGTGGCACCATTGTAGGTTGTCCTGGAGATCTCAGAGGGAGCACTGAGGTCGTCAATATCGTCTATGGTCAACGTGTCTTCATTGAAGTTAAAAGTAACCAATTTCCCTTGGTAACGGGCGTCGGGGCCGTTGTAGATGACCATCTGGGAGTCGTGGGTGTAGCCGTCGGCGGCGTCGCAACCGGCATCGCGGGGGCGGCGGGGGTTGGAAACGTCGACAAACCACGGACCACCAGCGCACTTGAGGGAGCGCTGGGTACCGACGGCGGCAATGAGGTTCCTCTCCTCGTTGGCGACAATGTTGTGGCTGCTGCCGAAGCCGCTGAAGAGGGCGGTCAGGTCGCGGGTAACGCTGAAGGTGCGGGGACGCCTCCTGAGGTTGCCATTCATCAGCTTGCGGAGGTCAAAGACCTGGAGACCATGCCCGGGGGCCTCGGAGCCAATGTAGGCAAAGTTGCCAATGACCTTGATGTCGCGCCAGATGGAGGCCTCGGTCTGGGTGGGCAGGCGGCCAACGTAGGTCAGGCTGCCGTCCTTGTTGACCTCGACAAAGGCAGTGCCGTCGGTCTGACCGAGAAGAGCGAACTCGCGGCCATTGGGAGCAGTCCAGCCCCAGACGTCGTTGCCCTCGCGGGTCACGCTGCCGCTGTCCTGGTGGCTGATGAAGCCCTTGAGGTCGAGACCGTTGCAAGAGTACTCGCCGGCCTTGCCGTCAACGCAAGCGACCGCGTTGTTGGTGGAGGGATAGCGGTCCTTGTCGAACAGGCCGCGGGCCCTGTCCTGGGCGTGCTGGATCTCCTTGCGCTGCTTGAGGGTGGACATGGCCACAGCCTTAGGGGCGCTCTCAGCCTTGAGCTCGGCAGCGCCGAACTGCGCGGCCGCGGCCGAGGAGACCAGACCGGCGAGGACGAGGGAAGCAATGGAGGCCTTCATGTTGACTGTGCTTGAGCGTGTCGATGAGGGGATGGAGAGCAGAAGAACCAAGTGAAAGGGCGCGTCCACGAGGACCTCATATACTTGCTGTCGGACAGGGATCCCCGCGTGACCATGGATGGACTCTCTTCCATCATGACGGAGCACTCTTCCATCACGATGGGGGAAAGGCCTCTAGCCTGACCAGCGAGCAGTCCATGCGAGCCGATGGCGCTCTTGGCAGGCACTTGAAAATGGAAGCTCGATAAGGACAATGGGTCCTGTACAACGTGCCGGTTCCACAATTACCCCAGCCTATCTCGCCGGCTTGCATTGGGTCCTGCATCGCTTGGGGCGGAAAGGGGGAGTCGCCGACGCAGTGCGACCCTGGGTAGGGCGGCAGCTACCACAAGATACCTTCTGCCTTGGGTCAAGCCGACCTTGCTTCCCAGCGTCCACGGCGGCTCCTCTGGCGCTTGCATGGACGACTCCACCCACAAGCGTGGATATTGGCCCCAGCCGGAAGAGGAGGTTGAGCGCGACGATCGCGCCCAGCTGTTTCGCCTGCCTGTTTAAGCATGTACACCGCGGAGGTGCGCGAATGACGGAATGCGAGGCTCTTCTTGTTCCATTGCGGGATATGTTTCGACACACCCATTGTGCTTCTGGAAACCTTCCGTCGCCCCCAGGCCAGGTCGACCTTGGGAAAGTCACCTCCTTTTAGCCCCCTCGCGCGCGTCGGCAGTGACCCAACATTTCCCTAGACGCCCAGCGGCAAATCAAATGGCCAAACACGGTGCCATGTTGGAATATCGCTGATGCGGGTATGCCTGTTTGTAGGATTCGCCTCACAAGTGTCCATGCACACCCATGCCGCCAAGACTTCCATGTCGCCACACTCTCCACTGGCCCCTGGTCATCCTCCATGGCCCGCGAATCATAGCACAGGGAGATGGCATTGGCTAAGCCGTGGTCAGGAGGGATCGTCGCTTACCGTGCTTTTAACGTTGGAAGGACCCGTGGTTGGCCGCCGTCGTGCCGACGTTTTGTGTTTGGTCGTTATGGCGACCCACCACCACCATCTCCTCCTCCTCCTCCTCCACGCCATGGTTTTCCACGCATGGTCCTTTTGTTTCTATGCAGAAGTCAAGTTAAGTTAGCTTCCAGAACTGATTCGTTGCCGCGCACATGGATCCTTATCATGGACCCGGCTCTAAATGACCCCAGCGTAAACTTTACATGTGCGTCCATGCGTAGTTACGTGGTGGCGATTGGAGAGGGGACTCCCGTCGCACCTCGAGGAGTTTGCCACTCCCTCGGTGGAATGAAGTGTCGACGAATCGCCTTTTATCCAAAACACCAGACAATCCCCATCAGCGTCCAGTGTCAACGTGACAATGAGCTCGTTCGCCATGAGCCGGGAGGCACGCTCCAGCGCACGTTCATTCGAATCTACGCTCCTTCACTTGCAAGTTCAAACCCTCACTACAACTCACGGTACTCGATTTCCGGCTCATCAGGCACGCGTGGGGATTGCATGTGCGCTGTGGAGTCTCCCCCTCGACAGTGGAGAAGTCAGGCTTTCACAAGCAGCTCCGTCGAGGGACGCCATTGATGCGTGAGCCACTGTTTGTCAGCAGCAGGACAACACATGTGAGGAGAGTCATGAGGAGGCACGTTCCCCCATTGAGCCTGGGACCAAGCCACCGAGGCTCATTCTGCGTGCTAGCCAGCCAGACGAACACCTTCGTGTGTTCGAAAACGCGTTCTGATTATCCCAAAGGACGCCATGGTCACTGCAGCTTGACGCACTAATTTCACGATTCGGCGACTCATGTGCTGTAACGTCCGTTGCGTGCGTCTCCCCTTGATCACGTGGCAGAGGCCGCAGAGCGTCCCATCATCCACTGCTGAGGCATTCCTGCCATGGCCAACAAAAGGCCATCCGTATTCAATCTGTGCAGTGTACACAAAGTCCAACGTACTACGTACCCTCCAAGTCTGATGTGCGCGTCACGACCGGACGCAAACGAGGTCGCCGAAGGCGTGATGAGCCGTGTCGCAATGAATCGGTGTTGTCTCCCACAACCGGCAGGCCAGGAATGGTCTCCGGGATCGCTTTGGGTCCGTCGCCGTCGGCCGCCGCCATAATTAGCGGGTCCCTCGTTTGGGTAGCTACTGTAATTACGTCTGTGGCCGCCTCGGGGAGGGTTGTCATGACCAGCTTCACGTCGGACTGCCCGGCGCAATAGACTTGACACGCTGGTCGTGGGCCTGCTGGCTATCTCCTGCGCTGCGCCTTTGACACTGTAGGCCTAGCACCAATGGCAGACACGCTCCAAGGTGCATCACAAGTCGAAGGGATTGCTGGGCCAGCTGGAATGCTCACTCCCCATCCGCAGCACCTGACACTCGAAAGATCTTGGCACTCGCCTTTTCCCACTGCACAATCGTGAAAAGACTGGCAATATCCCAGTCGTCCATGGCACACGAGTGGTGGAACCGCCAGAAATCGGCCTACAAAAGGGGGGACTTCGAGGCATTGATGTACTGCTTTGAAGATTCAACAACTCGAATCCAGCTGCTTAAGGCCCCCGCAACGCAGCACAAAGCCAGGCCCACCGTTGGCAGAGAACGTCTTGATCCTCTCGTCTTGGACAACTCGGCCAGGTAGGAGAAGACGAGCAGGTCGTTCTTGTCGAAGCACGATCACGGCGAGCGCGGCGGCGGCGAAATTAACGACACGCGTCAGGGGCTCGTGGAGCAGGAGATATCAAAGGCCTGCCGTGATTGTCGGCGCATTATGCGACAAGAGGAGCGTTGTCGTGTCTTGGCGCTTGTGATGGCCGCTTTCACGTGCCTGAACTTGGTATCTTGGACCTACCCTATAGTTGATTGCGAATCACTCGGACAGCCGCCATACACACTCTCCCACGTAGGTTAATTACATTACATGATTGATTAGGGACAGTAAAAAAGCAAGTTGCCTGCGCACCTTCAACCGGGGTCGTGTAAGTGTGCGCAGCTCGCCACGTCGGTCACCTAGCACAGCAACGCCAAAAGGACCGCCCAATCACAGCCACTGCAACAAGACAACTTGGCCGTATTGTTCTGTATCTCATCACGATCATCTATCTTTTCTACCCCGACGCGCTAGGAATGCCTAGTTGGCGGCCGCCGGTTCCTCACTGGGCGCCTCCCCCTCTTGCTTCACTTGTTTCGACGCGTCCGCACCCTGCACGAGCGTCTGTCCTCCGGTGACCAAGGCTCCGTGCACATTCCGAAGGGTCTTGCTCTGGGTGTCCTCTTTGCTCAGTCGGGTCATCTCGGCGACAAAGCTGGCCCCCCACCAGGCCGATGTGTACTTGAAGACGTAGCGCTCGAGCTTTTTGAAGTTGGCCTGGCGCTGCTCGGGACTCATGGTCACGGCGTCGTGGATGGCATTGGCCATTTCCTCTGTGTTCCAGGGGTTGATGATGAGCGAGCCGTTGAGCGACTGCGCGGCGCCCGTGAACTCGGAGAGGATCATGACGCCGTGGTTCTTGCGCTGCGTGGCAATGTACTCGTACGAGACGAGGTTCATGCCGTCGCGCGTCGACGACACGAGGCACACGTCGGAGACGGCGTACAGGGCCGTGAGCTCGTCAAACGGAACAGACTGATGCAGGAAGTGGATCGGCATAAACTCGACGGTGCCAAACTTTCCATTGATGCGTCCGACAAGCTCGTTGACGACGGCGCGGAGGTTCTGGTACTCCTCGACATCCTGGCGTGACGGCACGGCGACCTGGACAAGGACCACCTTGCCGATCCACTCAGGATGCTCGGTCAGGAATACCTCGAGGGCATGGAGCTTCTGGGGCACGCCTTTGATGTAGTCGAGGCGGTCGACGCCGACGATGAGCTTGACGCCCTCAAATTTGCGGCTCAGGACGGCGATGCGATCCTTGACCGCAGGCTTCTCCAGCCCTTCGACAAACTTTTCAGGGTCGATGCCAATGGGGAAGGCGCCGACGGTCACAAACCGGCCTTTCCAGTCAATGCTGTTGGGCGTGGTAGGCGCCCCCAGGATGCGGGAACAACTGGAGAGGAAATGGCGCGCATAGTCGTATGTGTGGAAGCCAATCAGGTCACAGTCCAAGAGGCCCATGAGGAGTGACTCTCGGACAGGCAGGATGCGGTAGATCTCGGAGGAGGGGAACGGCGTGTGGAGGAAGAAGCCAATGCGCACATTCTTCTTTGATTCGCCCAGCTCTTCGCGGAGCATCTGGGGGAGAAGCATGAGATGGTAGTCGTGCACCCAGATCAGATCACCGTCTTGGACGTCGTTGATGACAGCCTTGGCAAAGAGCCGGTTGACTTCCTGGTAGGCAGCCCATGCTGGTTCGTCGAACGTGATCTCGCCGGGGTGATAGTGGAAAAGGGGCCACAGGATCGAATCTGCGTACCATGTCAGCGCATGTCGTTCCCCTGCAGTGCTATCTGGACCCTACTCGCAAAGCCATTGTAATGTCTGTCCGCCGTCTCGTCGTCGATGAAGACGGGGTGTGCGCCGTATTCGTCCTTGAGGCGCTGCTTCATTCCGTCGACCTCATCCGCCGGCACTTCGAGGCCTGGCCAGCCGTACCACTGGAAGCTCGTCGTTTTGCTGAGGCCACTGAGGCCGGTGACCAGGCCTCCCGACGACATAGAGAAGGTGTATTTGCCATCGTCGCTACGCTTGATGGTGATGGGCAGACGATTGGAGAGGAGCAGCAACCGTCCGGATGCGCCCTGGGCGTCCGACTCTGCTGAGGGCATTCTGGTTGTGTGCGGTAATTACGTGTTTTTCGTTCGACAGGCTCGGACGCGGATTTCGCTGTTGGTGACGCGAGGTACGATGACGTTGTTTGCGACGGATTTGTCTTCTGAAGATCGCACGCTTGACGGGGACAAGAGACGTCTGGAGATGGAGGCAGAAGTAAGAACACAATCTTGCACTCTGCTTGGATGCTACGGGAAAAAGTTGGGTTTGGTTGGGGTCAGCGCGGCAGTTTATTGCATGATGCTTCGGTGATGTAGCTCCGGCGCGACCCACGTGCTGCAGCCTGGCGGTGGCAGCTGGGTCAATCAATCCTGCTGGAAGGAGCGAAACCCGAACCTGCTCCAAAGGCGATGAGGGGTAAAGCAGCCGCAGATACCGCAGATACAGTATCGATAAAAAGATAAGGATGGCAATTCAGTGAGCTTGCCAGTGCCAGGCACCATGTGGAGACGGAAGGCATAGAGGGGCAGGGTCTAGACCATGACGGATATCCCTATCGATACGATGGTCACATTGATACGACCGCATGGTAACATCACTTTGCATCAATCTGAGGAACAGGGTATAAAACCAGACAAAAAGCCACGCAATTCGGCCAATCAATCCTCTTCATGACACTTCATGCGCACACCTCGCTTCCGCAAGGGAATGAGAAGTAAAGTAAAAGCCGCGTACGTTGTCTGCCTGTGGCCCCAAACGCCCATTGCCTTCTGGACAGCAGGACTGGTCGGTGGTGGAGTGTTGTCCTTTAGGCCAGACGGTTTGAATAGAGCGCCAAGGATAGGTGCGGCAAATTGAGTGCCAGTAGGTTTTTAGGAGGTATCCAAGATGCAGGTCATCCTGGACTTGGGTGAGGCGAGCGATCGTCATTCAGCTCGACGCGCGCGACGGACATCGCCATTCCGAATATTGGCGCTTCTCCCACCCCTCTGTTTATTATTATTATTATTAATTTTTTTTTAAAATTTAAGGTTTTAGTTTTTGAGCTACAAAAGTCTTCTGGCTCCTCCCGAGTCCACATGACGCTGCAAAAGCTTTGCGCTTGGTGAAGCAAACACTATTGCAGGTAGGGGCCTACTTAAATGGGCCATCCCTTCTTCCAAGAAGACTGCACGGCAAGATTCAAACGAGTGAAACTGCATTCGAACGCCAATGCGATTGCCAGCAAGAATCTTGGACAAACTCGCGCTAAATTTTAGTGGGACAAATTACTTTTCACCCACAACCGACCCGTAAACAAGCACATGCCTTCTTTTTTTCCCCTTTACTCTCCGAGTGTTTGACTTCCATGTTTACGATGGCCAGCACGCCTCAAAGGCGGGCAACAACGAGAATTGAGGCATGGAAATATGTTGGCAGTTATTCTTTAGATTTGCTGAGTGCTGTTCATTGGGGGCGAACATTCCTGGAACATGGCGTGCCAGACGCCTGCGCCCCTGGCCATGTCACAGCGATTACACCTTCCGTTGATATCAAAGAACAGCCAGAGACAGTCCATCAAGCTCACAAGCCACGCGAATGATATTCCAATGGCCCTCAAGGTGACGGTGCAATGTCTCGTCTATAGGTCTTACTCTAATACTGGCACCCCCTTGTTCTCTCGCCATCACGGCGAACAGGCGTCTAGACACCCCCAGTAATCGAGAAGACTACATAGGCAGTGACGCTAAATTCTTCATCCTGAGTTAAGCTCAATGTGCCCAAGTTCTCTTGACACACGCCCTGAGCCAGAAATACCAGCCACTGGATGATGCGGCCCTCTCAGGGGCACCTTGGCGGCTGGCTGTTACATATACCCGAGGCTACATAAAAGCAGGATGCTGGCTGCCCTTTTCCTCTGCCAACCGACATACATCAACACTTCGAGATATTATTGCTTTACCTGCCAGTATCATGTCTCAACTGCCACAATCCTACACCAACCACGGGGCCAACAATCGCGACCGCAGCCCAGCTGACTCCTCCACCACGCAGGGGAGCCAAGCCAGCGGAGCAGACAGGGCTAATTCCAGCGTGAGGCCTTCGGAGACAAGTACATATTGGGACTACAGCCTTCCATATTGTTCCACTATGCCGGGCCTGAGGGAAGAATACCACCAGAGAAGCTACGAAATGGCGCGACAGGCCAGCCTTGCTCACCGGCGCGTGTCAGCCAGTGATCACCAGATCTGCGGGCCCTTTACAGCCCGGGGTCTCGTGAAAGATGAGCAAGCAGACCCGGAGAAGCGGTCCCAGGGTGCTTCCGAGCGCATCGTGGAGGTGAGAGGATACATATTGAAAGCTAAATGTTTCTCAAAGGCGGTCGCTGATCCCCTGGTGTAGGAACAGGGTGAAGAGGCCATCCGACGAGTCTTTGAGATGGTGGCAGCGTGCTCCCAGCCGCGTCTACAAACCATTCCTCGGCCAGTTCGAGGCGCGAACGCCGCGTTTGGCCGGGACGCGAGGCTCCCGCCTGCCCAGCATCCGCCGTGTCGAGATGATCAGGAGCAAGCAGACCAGGCCGATGCTCAGACGTTATCGGACGGGGAATCCGACTCCCAGGGCGTACTTGTGTTCATTTCCCCACGCCTGCCGGTGCTCGAGCCTGAACCTGTCCTTGGCCCGCAGAACCCCTACCACAGCTGGCCTTATTTGGTCCCCACGGGCATCCCCCGCGATGGGTATGATGGATACGAGCTGGCAAATGTAAGACGCTTCATGTAGGTCTGCCGACCAAGAATGGAGAGACATCCTGCTGTCGACTGGCTCCATCTTTGTGAATGTGTGAACCGCAAAAGGCACTCTCCTAGTCTTCGTCCTGTCGCCTCCAGCAGACCACTATGAGCAAGCAACATTTCCGCTCATCAGCAACAGCGTCCCAAACGCCCAATTTGCAATCGAAGCCGTGTCGCAAGCATCCTGACTCGCTCATTGTCGTCGGCGAAGACTCTCTGGTCGTCATACTGTCGTGCCGACAGATTTGCGCAGGAAAACTGATGCGACGACCTATCGATCGATGGAACATAAAGACAGGGATCGCATTGGGAAACTCCAGACCCCAAAACTCAAATCGGTGCCCATGTTTTGCATTGATGAACTGAGTCGGCTCTTCCCTTTCCAGCCGCGTCCGTCTGCCCATCTATTTATGGAATCGCGCGCCCATGTGACAGCCGAGCCACTCTCTGCTGTGCGTTTTTCTGTCAATTTTCAAGTGTCGCGCGACATGGGTCGCCACGGTGACAGAGAAGGATTTCCCACTAGGGAGGTCAGCCGTGGAGAGGATTCGCGAAGGATTGAATTGTCAACGTTGCCTTGGCCTTGCCATTTCCGACGATGAGGGCATGTGTCCGCTGTACCTCGCTTCTACCTTGGGTTGCGCCTCGCTGAGGCTCGCTCGCATACGAATGGCTCACCGCGAGTAAAAGGGAAAAGAGAGCGCGCTGTGGAAGCCACCGACACGGAGATCGACTCATGGCTCGCGTAATATGTGGACCATCCCGGTGGATACGTGACGGAACATAAGCAGTCCCCTCCCCCATCGCGGACGGGCCCGCAACGGGGCGGGACATGCAAGACGCGCTCAACTGTCTCGCCCAGATCGAGCATCGAAGGGTAAGGCTGGGCATCCTTGTACTGCGTACTGTATATCTTATGATAAAAATCAAACTATGGCTGCCGAAATGCCTAGCTGGCCCTGCCGTCTACTCTGCGCGAATCATCGTCGGAAAGTCGAGGGGGCTGTGCTGTGCCATGCCAAGCCCGTCGGGTTCATGCAAAACGGGACCTGACTCGAGTCTTCAGCGCGGCCGCAGCGACACGGCAAAAATGGAGACGTCCAGAGGGTCTCCAGCCGCCCAGCTGGGATGGGCCCGGCATCTTGGGTGGTGCCACGGCCCCCCAGACTGGCATCCCATATGCCGTGTGTCGTGGAGCCAGCCCCGTTCGACACGGGATTTCGGTAGGATTGCTCTGGTCAACAAACCTTACGTTAGGGTGGTGTCCCCCAAGCAGCCTGTACCCGCCGGACTGACTCTGCGTGTGCGTGGACTTGCCCATCTCCAAGACACGGACGCACGCAATACGTGGAAAGGCGCGCGCGCTGCGCTTGTCTAGAGACAATCCTGCATCCAACTGACCAAGGGTCTCCCAATGGCGTGTTGACCGCAGCAGGAGCAACATGGCGCTCTCGTCCGACCTCATCTTCGGCATCGCTTCCACGTGTTTCTGTGCAACGCTCATCCTCTTCCGCTGCGCCTACCGCGCCATCTTCCGATGTCGCGTACACAAGACGTGCCACCGGCACTGGCGTGTCGATGACACCATCATGGCATTTGCGCTGCTGCCGCTCATCGGTCGGTCCACGACGATCATGACTGGTTTCGCGCTCAACCCCTCGCAGTCGACAGCGCCCGCGTCCATCGAGGAGGCCGCGAGCATGAACACGACCGTTGCGCAGATCAACACGGACAGGGAAGTGGCGAGGAAACTCCTTATCCCTGGGAGAATCTGCTATGCACTGTTGTGAGTCGTGCGCCTGCTTGCAACTTTTGGATTCGTAGCTGCGGGCTGGTTCTAATTCCTGGCGGTGCAGTCTGTGGTGCCTGAAGCTCTGCCTGCTCGCGTTCTACTCTCGTTTCATCGAAAAGCTGGATTGGGGACGAAAGGCTGTGGTTATCAGTTGGTGGATCATGATTGTGACCTTTGTGGCGGTAGTTATTGCCACGGTGGCCGACTGTCGCCCGCTTCGCCTGTTCGTCCACAGATGGCACTACATGTCCAGAATCGCGAGCATGCTAACACCTATCGCAGCGCTTGGGAGCTTGCCCCCGCCGGCCAACGTACGTCTTTTCGCCATGGGGAACTGTGAACCAGGGCTGACTTTCGACAGTTCCGGAATGTGCCAAGGCCATGGGTAACCTGCTTACCATGGGCGTCTTCAACATTGTCACCGATCTGATCCTCATCGCCCTGCCTTTTCCGATGCTGCGAAACATCAGGCTCCAAAGAAAAGAGTACGACGCCTGCCCGTTCCATATCGCTCGCTCTACTGACATGGTGCGTGCACTAGAAAAATCCAGCTGTACCTGCTCTTCAGCATCGGCACCATCGTCGTCCTCATCACCATCATTCGACTCCCGCTCATCCTCGCGCAAGCGCTCAGCCAGCACTCACGGTCGTTGTGGGCATCGATCGAGATCCTCGGCGCCTGCATCGTGGCCAATGCGGCCTTCTTCTTCACCCTCTCGCGCGACATGCAGCGACGACATAGTGACCACGCGCAAGTGTCGAATGCCACGCCGGCTGGTCCTGTGCTCTGCCTGCGGCGCATCTCGACGTCTCCGGCCGCAGAGCAAGATCACATGGTGTCGTCCAAGGCGTCCACCACGGGCGAGACGGGCGTGATAGTCCTCAAAGACCCATTTCGTGACGAGACACGAATAATAGCACCGCCATGACCAACGACATGCGAATTTTGAAGTACTTTAAGAACGTGTCGTCTGTGATGTCGACGGAGCTCTGCGTGTTCAATGTCTGGGCTGCCGAGAACGCCACACGTGCGTGTTGCTATCGTGTCGCTCCTGATTCCGAGACGCAGCGCCATCCGTCCCTCAGCCCTCTGGCCATCGGTCAACCTGTCACGAAGTGAGAACTCCCATGTGTCTGGTGCGAGTCGGTCAGACACGAGTCTCACCAGTTGCGGGCGTGATCCAGGCCCACGCATCTCTCTGCGCAGCTTCCAGCCAGAGCTATCTGTGCTCCGGGTGTGATACAGATGCATATCCCTGGTCTGTAGTGAGTTGATTACGCGGGGAGGCTCGGTAATAAGCAGATGAGCATTTCCAGCTGGAAATGAGAATGCGCGAGTGTTCCTCGGCGGGCAGGGGGGTCAAACTACAGAGAAGAATGCGAGATATAATTACACTAGGACGTCGAACGCAATAGTATGGACTCTATAATGATAACAACCGGCTGACCCACCATCGACCGGCGCCTCGAGCGCACTCGGTGATTCCCAATCGGGCGAATGGTCTAGTGGTATGATTCTTCCTTAGCATGGAAGAGGTCCAGGGTTCAATTCCCTGTTCGTCCAAAGCTTTTGCCTCGTGTGTTGAGACGCTGTGCTTTTCCGACCAGTTTTTCTTTTTTTCCTTTTTTTTTTTTTTCATTTTCATTCATCACTTTTAAATGGCATCAAGTAGTCTGGCCGCCTTGTCTGCACTAAATGACAAGTACCATAGCTTAAGAATAAATGTACTAGCTTTTCAATATATACTGATATAGACTGTCCTCTACTTCACGTCTGCTATTTCTGTCCTTGGTACAAAGATTGGCTTTCCCTGCTCCCGCGCCTTGAACCGTTGCTCAAAGGCATAGGCCATTCCAATCAACTTTGCTTCGCTCCATTTTGGGCCGAAGAATGTCAGTCCAAAGCTGAGACAAATCAGCAGCTGCTCGCGTGTCATGGCTCATTGACTCTCTGTAGAGCCAAGGGCCCAAATCGTTCAGGACTGTATAACTTACGGAATTCCAGGACCAGCATAGACGAGCCCAGCGTCACCAACAACGCTGAGGGAGATGTTTGTTCCAGGCCCGTGGAAGCCCAGGGGCACGGTGACCGCCGGCGTTCCGGCGACTGCAGGCACAATGGCCGCAAACGGTGTCGGGATCACAAAGGCATCCAAGCCATACTCTTCCAAGGTGGGCACAAGTCCGCCAGCGCCGTCAAGGAGCTCTAGACCGTTCTGGTAGAGCGGCCAGAACGCGGGAGATGTGTCTGTAATGTTGAGTCCCAAGCAGAAATCCCATAGCGAGGTGTCCTTGGACGGATAGTCCTCCAGGGGAAATCTCTGGGTGAAATCCCTTAGATCCGCTTGGTCGAGAATGTTGGTTGGCTCCCTTCTCAGTTGTGCGAGGTACTTCGGAAAGCCAGACGTAAAGCCCGCGCACAGCACGGATTGGAAATCGGCGGCTCCCTCGGCTAAGAATCTGTCGTAGCCTGGGATATCTGCGCGATCCACAACGTCCGCACCAGCATCCTGAAGCGTGGCTAGAGCTGCGTCAAAAGCCTGCAGAATGTTGTCGAATGCTGGCTCCGACTCCGTGAGGATGTTACGAGGAATGCCGATCCTCATGCCGTCCAGTCCCGTTGTCGTGCAGGAAGAGACAAAGTCCAGGTTCATCGATGTCGGGATCGCGCTCGTATAGTTGTCTGCTGGGTCCACGCCGGCGATAGCCTCGAGCCAGTAGGCAGCATCCTTGACCGTCCGAGCCATTGGGCCCACCGTGTCATGACGCTCACTGTAGGGGACGACCAAGTGTCGCGACGTGAGTCCCAGGGTCGGCCGAATGCCAACCAGGCTGTTCCGAGACGATGGCCCCAGAATGCTGCCTCCGGTCTTGATGCGGAATGGGGAATCAGTGTTCGTTCGTATCATTAGACAAGAAGACGACGAGACTCACGTCTGTGCCGAAAGACGCCACTGCGAGGCCAAGTGTACTGGCAACACCGCTGCCACCAGAGCTCCCGCCAGGGTCTTGACGCTCTGCATATGGCCCGATAGTTTGACCGCCGCGCGCGCTCCACCCGGTCGATATGTTGAACGACCTGGCACTTGCCCATTGGTCCATGTTCGTCTTGCCGAGTAGTATAGCGCCAAGGTCTCGCAGCTTCGAGGCCACCGTTGAATCACGGGGGAGGGTTGTGCCCGTCAGAGCGAAGGAACCAGCTATCCTAGTTAGCAGACGGCGTTCTTGTGTGTTCTCTCTGTGAACGTTGTGTGGGAATGAAAGCTCATTTTTGCTCACCTGTAGTAGACATGCCGTCCGCTGTCCCAATGTTATCCTTTAGGAGGACAGGCAAGCCGTGCAGCGCGCTATGAGATGGTTATACAATGCGTTGAGTATGGTGTCATACGGTTCTTTTACCTTCGCTTCGCACCATTCATCCTTTCTTTGTCCAATTCGGCAGCAATGGCCAGCGCATCGTCGTTTACCTCAATCACAGGGGCGAGTTGGATTGACTCGACGATCCTACTGATATACGCCTGGTCCGTGTCAGCGCCGGTGTCATTTGGGCCATGCGGACACGCAAACACCTACCTTGACAAGATCTACACTAGTAAAGGTGCCTGCGTCAAGTCCAGCGGCGAGCTCATCCACGGTCGCGTCGATCAAAGAAGGAAATACTGAGGCTTGGCTCGCTTCATCTTGACGCAGAACAAGATGCGACTCTGAGGATGGCAATGCTAGTGCATGCAGTGCCCATTGCACTGAGCAGAGGGCTTGCACTATTCGAGCCCGCATGTCGAGAAGGGGTCACAGATCAGGTCGAAAGTGACTAGCGGTCCTTGGTGCTATATCATATGCCTCCTGAGACAGTGCGGCGCGTTGAGACTGTCAACTGAGTCCTTCGACGGATGCTCCACCGTGTATCCGCGGCTTTATACCATTTCTTCAGCCATCACCAAGGCCCTTGGGCACGACGTCGAGTGTCGTGCATTAGTAGAGAGCCGCGTCGCCAAACATTTGCGCATTCGCAAATTGACGTCAATGGCTACTAAGCCGCCGCGGGGAACTCGTGGCGATCCTTCGGGTGATGTGCGTATGCGGCTTGGCGACATGGATCCATTGTCGATCATGATGAGGATTAGGTGCCTTTAGTAAGCCAACTTGAAAATCACTTTTACCCGATATCTATAGTTAAGGGCAGGTCGCAACATCTCTACACATGTCAGCAACAGTTTCGGGCCGACTGGTGGCTTTGCGAGTGGATATATGTGGGCACGACGTTGATCTGCAGACTGGAACCTGCTGGCTGCCCATGCACGAGACTGGACAGAGAGATGTGCCTCAAGACCAAGTACGCAAGCGAGCAGTTCTCTATGCCTGCGTGGACGTGTCCGCCCGCAACCTGTAGCATCAGACGTACCTCGTCGCCAATGATCTCGTGCAGAAGGAGCCACGAGCCTTTGGGTTCCAAGAGGGCGACACGCCAACGTGGAGAAAGGCAGTGTGGGACGCTGTGGTGATCTTCCCAACGTGCATCTCGAGGCACACATGATGACGCTGCAGAGGCGCATCGCAAGACGGGCTTCCTTTCTTAGCAAGAGGGCCGAGTTACAGCGCAGAGACGACGACGCTGCGTGTCCAGTCGAGCGAGGGTCAGGCGCCGACATGTACAAGACTCAAATCAGCGGCGCGTCGGGCATTGCGCTCACGAATACCACGGGCGTGGGCGCTTATCAGGTTGCCTCAGCTTCCAGTCTGGTCGAAGGGACGCCCTTGATGATTGGAAGCGGCCACTCTCTGCTCCTGCTTTGGGGGCTGGTGTCATGAGGATGCTGCAGGCCGTATCTGCCGCCACTTCGCTTGTTCTTCACTGAGCTGGCCTCTGTTCTGCTTGGCCTGTTGTCCTGTTGCTCAATCTCGCATGAAAATTCTTGGAATAGGTGGTCCAGACACCAACTGAGCATGCCTCGGTCACTTGAAAGGCAGGACATGTGGGTGTGAGTGAGCACCAAGAGACAGTGACATAAGCAGCAGGGGGAAACAAGCTCAAATTCGCTGCTAATCAATTTCAATTCAAGCATAAATCAAAGGCAGGTTTTCGAGCTATTTGCATCCGCGTACAGCAGTGTTGCCGAGAAGACAACACTCCTGTCCGTAGAATTACCGCCGACCTCCAGACAACCAACACGGACACATGAGAAAATCAAGTGCAGATCAACCCTCCTCGACGGCCACGACCTTGTTGTCGGTGTTGACAGCCACCTTGGCGCGCTGCAGCGACGCCTTGACAGGTCGGGGGGCGGCAAAGATCTCGTCGAGCTCCTCGAGGGTGCGTCCCTTTGTCTCGGGCAGGAAGAAGTAGAAGACGACGGTCTGGACGGCGCACCAGCCGAGGAAGACAAAGTAGGTGCGCCAGCCGATGCGCTCGAGGCTGACGGGCCAGGCGAACTGGTTGAGCAGACCCGCGGCGTTGACGGCGAGGTTGCAGAAGGCCATGCCCTTGGCGCGCAGCTCAAACGAGAGGACCTCGACGGGGTACAGGGCCTGCAGGGGGGTGATGCCGACGGAGAAGACGGCGCCAAAGATGAAGATCATGGCGATGACGGCGCGGGCGGCGTCCTTGTTGGCGCCGTCCGAGTTGTCGTAGATGCCGGCGGCCGCGCTGACGCCCACCCAGCAGACGCAGCAGGAGGCCATGGAGAAGATCATGAGGGGGCGGCGGCCCACGCGCTCGACGAGAGCAGCGCCGCCCAGGGCGAAGCAGAACTGGAAGCAGGCGTAGCCGAGGTTGATGCGGGCCTTGACGCCATCCGACTCGTAGCCAACCGTGTCCAGGACGGCGGGGAGGAAGTAGGTCAGGGCGCCGTTGCCGGCCCACTGGGCAAAGATGGCGAAGACGCAGTTGCAGGCGACGCGGTAGCGCGAGGAGCGCGAGTCAAAGAGCTTGCGGTAGTCCCACCAGCGCTTGTCGGAGCCCTCGGTGTTGAGATGGGTCTCGTACTCGTGGAGCTGCAGCTGGACCCAGGGGGACGCCTCGTTGCCGAAGCCGTGCCACTTTGTGAGGATGGCGACGGCCTTGTCGCGCTTGTTGTGGACGTAGCACCACCGGGGCGACTCGGGGATGAGGAAGGCGCCGATGCAGATGAGGCCGGAGAAGAGGAGCTGCAGCCAGACGGGGATCTGCCACGACTTGGTGCCGGGAAGGCCGAGGGCGCCCAGGACCGAGCCGGCGGACAGGATGGAGCCCGTGAACCAAAAGGTGTTGCAGTAGGCGGTGGCGACGCCGCGGAAGACGGGGTGGGACGTCTCGACGACGTAGATGGGACCGGCGGCGCTGGCAATGGCGACGCCAAAGCCGAGGAAGAAGCGGCCCGCCATGAACTGCTCGATGGATGCGTTGGTGCTGGTCAGGCCCGAGATGATGGTGCCGACGATGACGAGGAACGCGCCGATGAACATGCCCACGCGACGGCCCCAGGTGTCGATGGCGGGACCGACAAAGGGCAGAGCGGCCACGCCGCCAATCTGGTACATGGCGCTGACGAGGCCAGCCCAGATCTGGCCTCTGTTAGCATCTGGCTGGTCTGGGAGCAAAGTAGTCAAGACTCACGCCGTCGTTGGTGCCGCCAAAAAAGTCCAGGAAGGCGCTGTTGGCCGTGAGACCGCCAAACAGGGAGCCGTCGAAGCCGTTCATGGTCTGGCAGCAGAAGCCCACGAGGGTGCAGGAGAAGAGGAGCAGCATCCGCGGGTGCAGGAGGCCCGGGTTCTCCTTGACGAGGGCCTCATGGAAAGCGCCCGAGCCCGTGGCGACCTTGACGTTGGCGACTTCGATCTCCTGGCAGGATTAGCATTGTCTTTGTCAAGTCCTCAAGCCATGTCCATCCGTACCACAGCCGCGTCCTTCTCTCCCCTCTTCTCGTCCACATAGTCGCGAGCGTTGTCGGTCATGGTTGCGTGTCTGTCGTGGCTGCTGGAGATTCTTGTGCCAGAGCGCTGGTGGGCCTGAAGATCCTCTCCATCTTCCTGCTGGCCACTCGACTCTTTTATATCCGCAGCGTGATACTGACGCAGAAGCGCGGAGATGAGGTGGTGTTGCTCGCTCCGTACACGTGATGCGTGCATATATATGTCCGGGGGGGCCGCCGGTCCGGTCCACCGAACGCGACGACCACTCCTCGTCCCCTCACAGGACCTATAAGACAACTCGCTAAGCCTCTTCCCCAGGCCGCCTTGCCTGTCCCCGCCAATCTAGAACCCCAGGTGGCGGGTGGATGGCCTGGGGTTCGGCTCCCCAAGCTCTGCTGCCGATCGGTCCCACGCGCTAGGACGACACTTGAAACTCCGTCTCCGCGTCCTGCGCCCTGATTCCGTTTCCTGGGGTGCGTGCTCGTGCCTGCCCCATCTCCCATCCCATCAGCACGAGGCTCCCGCACGGTTGAGGCTCCGCGATCCGCCAGCTTCCGCGGGAGGGTCACGCCCACCCAGACAGACGCGCCCGTCAATTCTGCAGGGACGTGCTGGGCGCCTGGCACGCCTCGTGGGTCTGGCGAGTGGCACCGGAAGGCGGCCCAGTTTGCCTTCACGCGCCAGGCAAGCCGCTCGTCCTGGTTGTGCTTGTTGTACTGGGCCAGCACGCCACGGGATGTGGCGGCTCAGCTCTCACGGCAAGGGAGCAGGGTCTCGTCTGCGGCATGCGGACGATGACGAGACCATGATTCCCATGTGGAAAAGAGACGCAATCATCACCGCTAGAAGCTGCTTCAAACTCTATTCTCGCCCTGTACCTCGCCACAGACACTCTGGCCGGTAGAAGACTTCATGTTTGCTCTGTCCCCCTTGACGGATCACAACCATACCTGGATCGCAATAGCTGTTCTGCGAGCTACCGTCGGGGGAGCATCAATGTCTCCAAGACATGCAGATGGATAGGCCAACACGATATCACCCCTAGCCGCGCACTCGTTGAATGGCCAGTACAGATCGGGGGCGCGGCTTCACGGCTCCAAAGGTCAGCCTCCAATCACGCGAGCTCCCCGCACGCATGAAGGGTCTTTCCAGGGTTGCACTCGGTCGGATATGGCACATTCCGCCGTCGAAACGAATCCGCCACTTGCGCCACGCGTCGACGGCACAGCGACTGCCAGTGTCCTGGCACGATCACATGTCCCCGGCAGTTCGCAACGTAGGAATCCATCATGGGCACAGCGGCAACGGCCCTCTTCATGGCTGCTTCTTGTGTTCTAGCGGGTGCAGTAAAGTCCGGGCACAAAATGATCCTTGTTTTCAAAATGTAGATGAACTCAGAGTCAAGGAGAGATACTCCCAGCCGACCGCCGCTAGTCAACTGGCACGCGCGACCATGGTTAGAGCGAAAGCTTGTGTCGTTTGGGACTTGGATACATTCCCACTGACACTTGTTGCATGGCGTCGCACGACTTGGTGCCATCCCAGAGCCTGCTCTTGCAGCACTCGAGACCTCGATGACAACTGGGAGATTGCTGAACGCCGCCTTGTTCAGAGGTTGCACGAGGCGTTTGCAAGGTCACATGCCACCAGCATCGTGAGAAGATGGTCGTTGTCCTTGTCAACACCCTACCCTCGAGGCGCCTCGGTTGACCACCTACAGATCGAATCCAGTTTTGGGCGCGCGCCATGTTTCCAGAAATGACCACACGTACGAGACTTCCAGCGGTACGATACTTTGATCAAAGACAACTTCCATCCCTTGCGCCAAGGCCAAGTTGGTGTCATCAGAGGAAAGCTTGCGAGAAGACGAGACCGCGGACGAGGAGCGTGAACCAGTAGACTGGTCTGAAATCGACTATACACCAAGCAAGACCACTCTGGGGATCTGACTACATGAACCATGGCCAGCCGGACGGCGCGACTTGTATTTGATCCATTGAGCTGTCTGACGCAGTGCCCAGGTTTCATGGATCAATCTCCCCAACCCTCGCGAAACCGCAGGAAAAAGGA
Source organism: Emericellopsis terricola (assembly GCA_027569275.1). Lineage (NCBI taxonomy): Eukaryota > Fungi > Ascomycota > Sordariomycetes > Hypocreales > Bionectriaceae > Emericellopsis > Emericellopsis terricola. The sequence goes on along the minus strand of JAPDEU010000011.1, from coordinate 443,195 downwards.
GCTATTTTCTTGCTACCATCTCTGCCATGATGCAGCCTCCACGTCAGGCCTCTCGTGCGAGCCTCAGGATCTTTGTGGCGGCAGCCGTTCGCCAAAAGAACCTTGTGACGCCGAATGACGCATCCCCAAGACGGCGCTGCAGTCGGTGTCTAGCGGTCCACGGCCCTCGGTGCGTCCCAGGAGGCCAGCTTGTCGCGAATCATGGCAGACGTCGTTCCGTGGTTCGATGCTTGTATATTCCTCCCGTCTGTGAGGTTCGTGCGCACCGCATCGTCCTGGTGATGCTCCCACAGAGGGCAAAGAGTCCTTGATTGGGCTGGTCGGGCCTGGCTGGGGTTGGCATATGTATTCAAGTTGGAGAGACAGATTCACTCTGCACGCAAACTAGGTTGGGAGGCCAGGTGTGGGCTACTCGCATCACAATGAGACACATCAATGGGACAGCCAGATATCCCCTGTCAAGTAGATTCATGCACAACGCGATGAGAATGACCTTGTATCTGTCCATTATCGTCAATCTTGCTAGTGAGTCCGTATGCTCATGACACGATCGTAAGGACATCAATCAAATACGCGCCAGAAAATCTATTTCATATCCTTTCCTCGTCTTGGGATCCCGACACACTCCCTGCTCAACCCTTCACTCAAGGTCTTGACGTAGACCGCTGTACCCGCTGTCTCGGACCACGTCGGCTCCTTGCCAGGCGATAGACGTGCTCCACGTTTCTGTTTCCGTGGGCTCGATGAGCGTCTCTTTGTATAATGGGCACTGCATGGGACCAGTCTCCCCACACTGAGTGACTGGAACGGCCCATTGTCCAGGTCGAGGTGGGTGTGCTCCTTGGAGAACATGGAAGTAGGAAGCCCTTGTTCAATTTGGTGTTGAAACAATGTCTGCTCTCACGCTCGCTCCAAGTGCAGCATGGTGTCGACGGAGAAGAAAATGAACAGCGCCAAGCTGTAGACCAAGCCTGTCGAGACGACCGTGCTCAAGGAGCACAGGTCCACGCCTGAACAAAAGCCGTGCCCTTGCCATAGCATGTGTTGCAGAAGATGTCGACGGCGTGCTGCCAAAGCTCGCTTCCGGTGTCTAGGCGGCCACAGTCACAGCACTGCTTGATGGAGGAAGCTTTGGCAAGGCGCGCCCACATGACGAGCAGCAGCGGCAAGGGTAGGTTGCTGTCTGCACGAGGAACGCTAGAGAGGCCACCTGCAAAAGGTGTCGTGAAACAATTCCAGGTCCCGGGTTCAGGAACGCAGATATGTCCAGGGAGGGAAGGTGGTATCATGGCGACGAGCGACTCCGCTCTTCGCTCCGGGGTATGTATGTGTATGCATGTTGGTTGTGGTGCTGCAGGGGGGGGGAGAGAGAGAGAGACCAACAGATCCTGCTGGGGCCAAGGACTGCCGGCGCTGGCCAAGCTGTCGGGTTTCGGTTTTGCAAATGTCCGCGAGCAGCTTGCCCAGATTGTTTCTGGTTTCCGCCCTGAAGAATATGGGGACGACGGTTCGCCATGAGCTCGTCGTCCTGACTGCCAATGGACGACCAAGCCTCTATGATTCTTCAACTCGCCCCCAATCCGTCTGTGCCACCATGCTGGGCACAAGCACCTTTCCCGATCGGCCTCCGCGCAACTGCATGGTGCTCGTACCGCCTCTGAGCACGAAGCGACCAGCCGCGCCGGTCGCCATTACAGCTCGGTGACACGTCGCGGCAGAGACTGCCCCGACGACGCCTGGCTTCGCTTGGAGTCCCCGCGCGCGGCCAGGGCGGGCTGCTCCTGTTGCCTGCGGCGCTCGTCAAACTCGCGCAGAAACGTGTAGACGCTGCCAAGGGGAATGTACTCGAGCAGGGGGCGCAGCTCGTCGGGAAACATTTCGGCGCCGTGGTCCTTGATGTCCTCGTTGACGCGGTTGAGGCGCAGGATCTGGATCCACGAGACAATGTCGTCGCCCAGCAAGAAGGCCGGGAAGCGGGCCATGGTCATGTCGTCGAGCATCCAGCTGTTGCGAAAGTACGGCCGGTTGAAAAAGTCCGTAATGGCCCTGTAGCTGGGGACCTCGCGCGGGTCGGTGATGCCCTCGGGCACGTTGCTCAGGTGCGCGACGGGCGCCATCCAGCGCAGCGTCGGGGCGTAGTCCTCGGGGTGCGCCTCGCGGTCGCCCGGCTCGCCGAACGAGGCGGGCATGCACTCGTCCCAGGCGCGGATAATGTCAATGGCGAGGTCGGACGTGTCGTCCCGCGGGCCCAGCCAGCCGACGACCACCTTGGCCTGGCGGTACGCCCGCGCCATCTGCGCGCGCCGCTCGGCCTGCTCGCGGGGGTCGCGCGGGTTGATGCAGAGCAGCTCGAACCATATGCGGATGGTGGTGCCTGGCGCCGGCGCCGCCGGGTCCTGGAAGGCGTGCCGTATGCTCCCCAGCAGGGACCGCAACCACTTGGGGGCGACGGTCCCGTGCGGCGGTGGTGGTGGTGCTGCCGCAGGCGCTGGTTCTGCGGAATGATCGAGGGGATGCAGGAAGACGGTGCGGACATGGCGCATCGCCTCGGCGAGGTTGGCGGGAATGGCGACACGACAGCCGTCCAGGACAATGTGCTCCGTGGCGGACATGTCGCCGACGAGGGCGGATAGGCAGATGAAGTCGCCCTGGTCGTTGGTGTCGGCGCTGAGCCTGCCATGCACGAGGCGGCAGTTGATGCGCTCCTCGCTGTTGGCTGCGGCCTGCAGCTCGAGAAACCGCAGCTCGTTCCTCGATCGGTCAAGGGGGCGGTACCTGATGCACGCCATTTTCTGGGGCGATGCCATTCACTGTTGTTGATTTGTGGATGACGGGTCTGCCATGTGCTGCTCAGCATCTGCCACCTGCTGCGCATACGCCGGGTGGAGTTCGTGTCCCAAGATGGGGGGGGGGGGGGGGGACGCCCGCGCCTTCTTAACCGAGTTTAAAGAGAGTCCCTTGCCCATGGAAAAGATTTCCTCGTCGTCAAATTGGACCCGCGAAAAAAAGGCACAGGGGAGGGGGGGGGAGGGGGGCCGGACGGGTTGGTGAAATTGGGTTCTCCAGCGGCCCGATCCATCCATCCCTGCCTGCACGTCCGTCCTTTTCTGCGCACAAACTTTCGAGGCTAACTTGACGACGGCTCCATGCGCCATCAGCCAGTCTGTCTGTCTTGTCTCGTTCCTTGTCATCAGACCCTTGGCGCTCTGGTGAAGAGCCGTGCGACGACACGGACTAGCCAGCAAACATGGGCTGACGAGGGCCCCTGCTTAAGGTTCTGCAGACGAAACGACGGAGCCTGCAGAGATATGCCGAGCTCGAATTGGGCATCACTGATTCACCGCCGGCTCCTAGTCGGAGGAGCCGGTCAATCCTGCAGCAATCGGGTGGGGATGTGTAGCGGGTCCTCCTGGCAAGGCCCAGGATCCTTGAGGCCACGATCGGCGGTCTCTGCTCCCCGTTCGGTGTGTGGACCAGGCCCAAGCCCGGACACGAGCCAGGAGGATGCGGCATACTATCCATGTACGCGCACGGTACCTGTCACTTAATTTCCTACCAGGGCAGGACCTGAGCGATTTGTCCCTCGGTGGATGCTCTTTGCGCAAGAGGCATGCAGGCCAGCCTGCAGAACCGGTATGCGCAAAAGCGCTTCCACGATGGCATCGCCACGGCGACGAGCGACTGCTGGCCCTTGAACGGGGCCGACGGACGCTGAAACTCGTCCACCGCAGACTTTGCCGCTTGTTGGCTGCGGACCATATGCACATGGGCAAGCAGGATTTCGACAGAGGTCATAGCCGGCCGGCTGGCCGATGTGATGATATAGGGACAGCCAGCTCGCCAGAAATCGTCCTGGGCCACATCAGCACTCTCTCCCACACACGCACACGCGACGTTTCGACATGGCGTTCCCCTGCATCCCTGCCCGCCGCCGCCACAGCGCCTGGGGCGACTTCTCCATCCAGGGGCTCGAGTTCCAAGAGACCGCCTCGAGCGTAGGCAGTCTGGCGCGTGATGATTGTGACACGGCCAGGATCCCCCCGTACCAATATTTCTGGGGCCAGGGTCTTGGATGCCGCCTAGGCTGGCTCGTCGGGCACAAGCCAAGACACGGAAGCTCCCACCCCGGCTACCGCGAGGCGCGGACGCTCATCAGACGGGGCCGCGTGGCTGATATAGCGGCACTCTCCCGCCAGGCGAGCGAGGCGGTGGGCGAAGTCTTCAGGGACGTCTTGAGCGACGCCGATAGCGCGGCGGGGCACTCGACCAGCAGTCAAGACGGGTGCTCATGCTCCTCCTCCTCCTCCTCCTCCTCAGACCCCAGGCCGAGGCTCGTGCAGCTCCGACTGTCGGCTGGTCTGGAGCGGTGGAGGGAGGATCAGCACGTGGCGGGCAACATTCTCCCCCCCAAGGGCTCTGGACTGAGCCCGGTGTCCGACGCCATCCTCGACATCCTGGGGGCCAGCGACTGGCCCCCGGCCATGCGGACGAACAATGCGCTCTTTGGCTGCGGCATCGCGTCGCTGCTCATCGGCGCGGCGGACGCGCGCACCATGTTCTCCAACTACGTGACCGACATGGTCTTCTACTATGAGCACGGCTACAACCACATCTTCCCCGAGCTGGAGCCGCTGATCAGCAAGGGCCTGGCGGATCAGCATGCGCGGCGCACGCCGGGCGGTGCCGAGCGACGGAGCGCCGTCCTGGCGGGCATGCGGTACGTCCAGGCCAAGATTGCCCTCGAGGAGAAGCACAAGGCGCACCTGCGGAACCGCTCTGCTCGCCTGGGTCGGCGCACGGCGCAGATTGTCGCCTTCTCGGACAGCAGTCTGCTGGGCATGGCGGCCGAGTCCATTGCGCGCGGATTCGACCCGGCGGCGGTCATGAGCGACCTCGTCTTCAGCTCGCCGGGGACGGACGTGGTCGACGTGGGGCGCGACCTGGTCAACTCGGAGGTCATGAACTCGTTCCTCAACGTGGCCGACTTTACCGACACGGGTGTCGTGAGCGAGGACGCGCTGCGGCGGGTGTACGACGCCTACGCGGCCACGGGCGCCAGGACGCTGACCGAGAGGTGGCACGAGCCCGTCGCCCGGATGTGCGCCGCCCTGTACACGTGGCACATGCAGAACGACCGACACTTGTTCCTGCGCAGCGCGCTCCTGGGCTGGCCCAAGGCGCGCAAGACGCCCGCGCGACCGCCCCGCGAAGCCGACTTTGACGAGGTCTTTGACGCCGCCTACCACACCACGGGCTTCAGCAGGCCCCTGAATCCCAAGTACATCTGCGACGGCCTGGACACATGCAACCACGTGTCGCGTCTGCTGCGCCGCCACCAGCGCCCTCTCCTCAGCGAGCTCTGGCACTACCTGGTCGTCGGTCCGCTCGAGTACGTGCGGGGGGGGCAGGTGGACGAGGCGCGCGAGAGAGACCTCGCCCACGGCTCGCGGCTGCGCATGGCCCAGGCATTGTCCGAGGGCATGGTTCTGGATCTGGTCTGGCTCATTGCGCACGCCAACCACCACGCGTGGCAGGTCAACTACCTGTTCGAGGCCGCCATGTTTGGCAGCATCCTGGACGGCGGGGAGCTTGCCGGCAAGCTCGACAGGGTGGAAAAGGCATAGCAGGGAGCGTACCCGTCTGCCTATTTGTACGATTTCGAGATGTGAAAATGACGATGGTATGAATGGATCAGGACGAAGCGATATCGGAATGCATGGTTGGAGTGGCCCAGTGGGGACGGGGGTTCCTGGAATCCTGGTCAGAACGGGACCCTGGTGTATATCCTACTGTACGGAGAAATGAGCATCGGGCGCCGCGGGAAGTGAACAATTGTCATTTCGGCCTAGCAGGACCAGTATGATGAAGCTGAACAAGATGGTTCATTCAGCAATGTGAGGAAGACTGAGGAAGAGGCGAGAAGACGTGTTCGAGAAGCCTGGTGCGAAAAGTGGGTCGAACCCGCGGCTTGGCCAATCATACTGTTTGGTACAAGCTCCTGCCTGCCAAACTGCGCAACTGCCTCCCATACAGTTAACTGGCAAGCAGACTTGCATGCACCTTCCGACCCTGATCAGCGTATGGAAGCCTAGCCTTCAGAACCAAATTGCCCAGGCAGCAACAATTTGGAACGAATTCCTCCAGTACGGCGTAGCAGGGCTCGACTCGAGACGTGTTCGCATGTCATCTTGAGAACGGCTGTTTGTGGAGTTGACGACAGGAGCATGGAGCGAAAGGGCCTTTGTTTTTCCCACTGTACAAGAATATACACATTACATTACAAAACTCAGACACATACGACCATACCTAGTGCAAAGCACGGGATCCCGTCCGCTCTCCCATAGTTAAGTCGCTAAGGGGCCAACTAGTAGCTGGCTCGGTGACGACCAGCGAATCCTGGCTGTTGTATGTTTTTGAGTTTTTGGATCCGCGAGATTTTATTCACTCACGTGATGGCCTTACCTTGAAGATTATATCTTGACTCCTCACAAATCATATACGACCACACCTGGTGGAAAACACGGGATCCCGTCTGCTCTCCCCTAGTAAAACACCAGGGGGCCGACTAGTAGCTGGCTCGGTGACGACAAGCGAATACCGGCTGTTGTATGCTTTGATCTTTTCGCCCGGGGTCACTGTCAGGCTGGCCGTGATGTTTCCACTCTTCTACGGGAATTCATTAACTCGCTGATTGGTTGCTGGATATGGTCATGATTGGCTAACATGTGTTATCGGATGTTTGTTTCTGCCTAGTGCAGTAGTCAATGCGAATTTTAACTTGTAGGTTCTCTAATATTAGGGACTCCCGCTCGTGGCCACTGCCGCCCATTTGACTAGCATCGCCCGAGAAAAGACTGTTCTAGGATGCGATGGTCCAAGTACCAAATGGCACTGCTGAAAACAACGCGCCATCACGCCCATGGCCTGCCCTTCGCGGCATTGGTCTTTCAAAATCAAAGCATGCAGTACCTTGACTGCCAGCACGTCCGGATGCTCCCCTCCAAACACCCGCTGCATCTTCTCTATCACCCGTAGCACGCTCGTTTCGGCCTTTTCCAAGTCGCCAAGTGCACGGTATGTTGACGTCAAGTTGACAAAAAGGCGAAGCGTGTCTGGGTGTTCATCTCCAAATACCCGCTGAAACGCCCCTATGACCTTTTCTTCCATCGCCCAAGCTTTTTTTATATCACCTTGTAGTTTGTATGTCTGTGCCAAGTTGACATGGACGCCAAGGGTGTCTGGATGCTCCTTACCAAGTACCCGCTCACTCGCCTCTAGCACCTGTGTTCCTATCTCCTCGGCTGCCCCGAGCTGGTCTAGTTTTTGGTAAGTCAACGCCAAGCTTGCCGACCTGCGAAGCGTTTCCGGGTGATCCCGTCCCAAAATCTCGGAGGATTTCTTGACCACTTCCACCTGTATCATCTTAGCTTCCTCAAGCTTGCCCTGTGCTTGGTATACCACCGCTCTATTTGCAGAAATCGCAAGCGTGGCTGGATGATTCTCCCCAAGCGCCCGTTGCGCAATCTTCAGTGCATTTGTCAGAGTTGATTCGGCCTTGTTGAAGTTACCTTCTCCTCTGTATGCCATTCCTAGCACGGTCATGCTAGCTAGAGTGGTCTGATCACTCTCACCAAGCATCTTCTTCATCAGATCCACTACTTCTAGCCCAAGGGAAATGGTGTATTTCCATCGGCCGAGTCCCAGGTATACATGCAAGAGATCAACCAAGGATCCAAACACATTGTAGGTAATTTCCGATGACCCCACAAACGCAATGGATTGCAGCAGAAAGTTCTCTGCGTCTTTCCATTGTCCCTGCTGTAAGAAACAGCCAGCAGTCTTGTAGAAAAGGATTGCCCGACTGGTTCGTTCCATTGCCTTATCGAGCTCCGGCATGTCTTGCTTGAACTGCAGAATCGTCAAGGGAAGCGGGAAATATTTTCTCCGCACCTCGTGGTTCTCGACTCTTCCGTCAAGCCTTGCGCCGGATTCCTTGGATTGCAAAACTGCCAACGCATGGGGTAGATAAGCATTACAAATCTCGCGGTTCTCAAAGTTGCTGGATGGGTAAAGTTCTGACACCGTTATGAGTGCCTGACTTGCAAAATCATCCTTCTTATCCTTGCTGATCAACCACTTTTGAGTGACAAGCTGTACTAGCCGGTGGACTTCAAAGGTGTCGTTTCCTGCGGCCGAAATAAACGAGTAGGCTTTCAAAAGCCCTAGAGCCTCCTCAAGCAGTATATCTTCTGGCTCGTCCCCTTCCTGCTTCTTTCTGATTGGCTGAGCTTTTCGTTGTTGGCAGAAATAGGATAGAAATAATGCCGGAATGCCTTGACAGTCAAAAAAACAGAGGAGTGAGAGGATCTCGCTCGCAAGAGCATTTTGTTTCTCGACTTGCTGGAAAGATATCATCCATGTGGCTGTAACAGCTTTCAAGGTACCTGAGTGAGACCCAATAGTCTCAAAGTCCTTGCTGAGGAGGTTGAGTAGGTGCTGATCGCTTGCATCTAGGAGTTGAAGATATTTTTGAAGGGTTATAGTATGCATACGAATATATGCAGCTGCTTGTACCAGTGCCAGAGGAATATACTCTAGCCGTGAAGCGAGATGCGACACATCGCTAGTGATGACTTCAACGCCACTCAGCGTGGAGCAAACTAAATGCTCAGACTCGCTTTTGTCCATAGGCCCGATTTCGATAACGTCCTGATTCTTCGTGAGTAGGACACCGACCTGCTTGTTTTGAGTCGTGATAAGGATGGATCCATGAGAACATTCGGGTATCAAGCGTGCAAGGCCGCTCTCCTGGACGGGGGCATGTGCATCCCGATGTTGGTTCGATGGATAGAAAATGAGTTTGTCGTCAGCATTGTCTATCACCAGAAGCCAGCGGTGATCTTTCCTGCCTTCCAACCACTGTTTTACCAGCACCAATACATCTTGATTAGGGTCTTCGAACCCCGGGATGCGATATTCTCGCGCGATGGACATGTAGTCGTAACGAAAGCGTTCTGCACTGCTCCCGTGAACCCAGAAGACGGCAATCTCCGGGTGTGTCTCGTGTACCCAATGTGTGTATGCAATGGCTATCTGAGATTTTCTGCACTTGTCAGTAAATTGCGAAACTTTGGCTGGGCCCCAACTGACCCGATGCCCCCAAGGCCGGAGAGCGCGACCCTTGGTTGCGAGGACGTCTCCATAAGCTGTTTCTGAAGTATTTCAAGGACGCAATTGCGGCCAACGAAATTTCTATTTTTGGGATAAGGAACCAGGACTAATATCGGAGTAAGCCCAGAGATCACTGATGGATGTATGAAAGGCATCACTGCATACAAGGTGGAGCGGCTGGCTGCTTGGGCAGTGGCCCATCTATTGTTAATCAGCAGACGACAGGAACAAGTTGATCTTACATACCCTCAGGCATCGAAGGCACCCAACGAATTAAGAATGCTTTCATGCAGGCGGCGGCCGTAGCGGCAGCGTAAGGTTGCCATGTCTCGTCCTTATGACTATCAGCGTAGTCACAGGCACCCTTCAGCACCACACACGGAAAGACATCCCATGCGCCAGCGCCCTCCATTTCAAATGCCACAATATCCTCCCTTTCTGCAATAGAGTCTCTATGTTCCCCAGATTTCATGACTGTATCACCCGACGCAACCAAGCCGAAATGGATCATTGGCTTCGGTTCGTTGCTGCCGCCCTGGAGACGCTTTCGCTGCACCAAGTCGCCGTTGCACTGGAGTTGCTGACAATTCTTGCTTGTGTCGACATGGGCATATTTTGGCTCAAAGAGCCGGTCATGTGCCACACCGGGGTACACCGCCTTTAGCAGTGGATCCCTTTGCAGTTTGCCAAGATAAGTGGCCAAGTCGGTGCCCATTTGCTTCCGGTGCCGTAGCATCTTCAGTTTTGCCAACACAGCTCGGATTTCCATGTTTGGCCTTCCCAATGAATCCCTCAATGTATTCTTACGGATGAAGGAATCTGGTAGCTGTTGGCCGAGATCGTACTGGACGACCCCATCGCTAACGATAACATCACCAAGAAGGACCTCCTCGTCGTTGCGTAGGAAAGGAACGACACCGCAAACACCCACCACTAAGGCAAGTTTGATGTTCGGGAAGCTTGTGCGAGAATAACTTGCAACTACTGCAGCATTCTTTTTACCAGCTTCCGGCATAAGTGCAAGAACAACATTGTGGCGGCCAATGACGCCAGTCGAGTAAGCATTTGGGTCGCCTGGCGCTTTGCCGAAAGGCGGATCATCGTCCCAGTGGGTGTCAAACAGAGCATCAACAGCATTGGCCTCCACGGTCAGGGCGCAAATGATGACTATTTCGAACTCGTCGCGTGAGTTTGGGCGGCGAGGCCGCGTAGCTTGCGTGGACATCTCGAGTTTCGATACTTGCACTGGATCTTAACACCAGAGAAGACTGAACCGAATGAATCGCCACCGACCGAGACAAGTTACAGTACAGACGTCGAGAGTGAGGTGTATCCGGTCGGCGGGTCTGTCCTCACGTCTGTTGTTGTTACAGGTTCCAAAAGGCGGAGGCACAACTGTGGTCAGCGAACCGGGTCGTGAGCTGGATGGTGATGGTTGGAAACTGGGACAAACAATTAGGCTCGACCCGTTGACCCTCACATCATTGATACCCAAGTCCCCGCATCTTCTGCACGTCTTGCGCCACTGGGAGGAAATCGATGCCTTGATTGGAACTGCAGGATGTCGCTGTTATTGGCTACATACGCGCTTGATGTTGCATGTGAATTGTCCATCGTCTACCAATCAAGCTGAGGAACAACCCTGCTCTGCTCTGAGCATGAATGAATGAGTTCTCCCTGAGCGTTCTTTTCCCTTGGAGTGATGGTAGACTCTTTGATGGCAAGTGTGACAGTGTCTGGTATTAGCAACAACCCTTATACCATGCCGCCAGTCATCCTTTCGCGCCCACATCCCTATCGCGATTGCTTATGCCGCATGGTGGACAACCTAGCGTGAGATATATCCATTAGACTATTTTATGCTGAAGGTGAGTAGTGATTGCTAGCACGCGTCTTTGATGTCCTGCCATGATTTGGTCACCTCATTCAACTTGACAGAAACAATATTTCTCAGTTATTATGTAGCGTCTTTCGCTAGTTGAGCGTTTACAGCGACGGAAAACTGAGATTGAGCGCCTATTTCAGTATTAAAACGGAGGACTATTGTGAGCGCAGTTTTGCCCAGATATTAGTTGTCGGGGTACGGCGACGTCCAGGAGCAGCCCCTGGGATGCGTCTTCCGCGGCGACAGCCTCGAGCACGGCCTCGTCGTCGTCGACGTGTCCGACCTCGACAACGTGCGCTACGGCTTCGTCGCCCTCGCCGTCCGCTACACGACAGAAATAGCAGCCCCCTGGGACCGCGTCGAGCCGCTGCCCCTCAACCATCCGCCCGCGCCCGAGCTCGATAGGGGTGCGCGCCCGCACGCTCATGGCCGCCGCGGGGTTCATGTCAAGTTTGGCCTCCACGAGTACTCGCAGCCCTTGGCTCGTCTGAAAAGGCACCGCATGGTGACGAGACATGCGCTCGAACGTAAGTCCCCTCGCCTCCCCCGATGTGAGACGCATGTTCAACCGGGGAGATATCTGGCCCAGGTCCACCAAGCGACCAGCCCGTGGCTCAACTGCTTCTGCGCCCTCCTCCGCGCAAGACAGGAGGGACCTTGACCTGGAACCCATCATCGACCGCATTCTTCAAGACGCAGAGGTCGGGGAACATGACGGACTCCACGAAGACATTGTTCATCTTCATCGGGCCTCCATCGACCTTGCTGGCGTCCAGGCCCGGCTGATCGAGAGGCTACGCGCCAGGCCCCACGGCCTCCACAGTCTATCCGCCTCCTCTCTCCTCCGGCTGGCCTACGCCAACTCGTCACATCTCAACCTGGCCGGGTTCACGGGCCTGACGCTGGAGGCTGTAGCCACATCCCTCCGGTCTGAGGAGCTCTCGGGGATCCGGGCTTTGAGTCTGAACGTCGACGAGTGCAGCGGATCTCTCGAGGCGCTCCTCCAGGTCCTGCACGAGACGGACGGTATCATAGACGTCTTCTTCCTGGCCCATCCCAGCCGCTCCGACGACGACCTCTCCTCGCGCACCTTTGCCGCCCTCTGCGCCTCCCCCCTCGCGCCACACCTCTTCCGATCCAAGCGCATCAAGCTCACGGGCGCCTTCTCCGCACCGCTCCGGCGCAAGCCCTGGCTCCTCGACGCGCGGGGCGACAGGTTGGTCTCGGATAGTCTGACCGGGGCCTGCCCCATGCAGCACATGTTCGTCCGCCAGCAGCTCACCGACCCCATCATCACGGCCCCGCAAGGCCGCGAGGCCGGCCATGCGCCCCGGTTCCGACCCCTCCACCTCTTCCTGGGCGACAGCCTCCTAGAACCGGAACGTCTCGTCCGCGGCTTCCTCCGATACTGTGCCCGCCTGCACGTGGACCGCTTCCTGACCGACTTTGCCGCGTGTCCGTCCACGATTGAGGAGGACGACGACGACGAGGCGTTCCCCGGTGCCGCCGTCAACCCCATTCCGGCCGAGAACCTGGCCGTCCCTGATTGGTGCGACGTCTCCTCGTCTCGCTCTGCTGCCGGCGGTGATGATGACCCTGAGGCCCTCGAATGCTGGCCCATCTTCACCGGTCTGGACCCCGGCGGCTGGGTCCTCGTCGTCTCGCACGAATGGTACGTGGGCCCCGTGACGCTCGAGCGCCGAGCCAGCCTCGCACGGCGTCGCATCCCCACCGGCGCGGCCCCTGGTGTGCCCGTCGTACGGTACGCCTTTCTCCGCGCCAAGCGGCCCCTCGCCGCCTGGCCGGATCCCGGGGCCGCAAGGGACGCTGTCGAGGTGGTCGGCGACTTCAAGAGCTTCCTGCGCGAGGCCGCACCGGGCGACGACGAGGGGGACGTGGGCTGGGTGGACGCGCTGGTGGCTCGCACCGTCTCCTCGATCCAGGAGACGCGTGGTCTGGACCCGGTGCCTCTGGCGCTCGAGTCCATCATGCCCATGGACGACGATATGGCCCGCTCCGTCTTTTCCGACTTTTTGGAGGACGCGGCGTACATCCGGGGCAACGTGCGTACCGCCATGCAGGGCCTTGCAGACGGTCAGTCGCACATTCTGGTTTCCCAACACGTTGCTCGAGTATGGCCAACGAAAGATCCTGTACAGAACGACCATGGTACCCCAGTCTCCTCGACGAGTCGGGGACCACCCAAGTCGAAACGACCACGTCGGGGAACACGGCCGTCTTCGCCGCACTGCGAGGTCCTGACGCCCGTCGTGGCCCTATGCTCTCGGGGCAGACAGGCCGGCGACGCCACCCGAGGAGTTTCCCTGGCTGCCGTCAGAGGACAAAGACCTGTGACGATGCAGATGTAGGGCCAAAGCGGTGGAGGAGGCGAACCTGGTAATTATGTAGACGACCTTGGATTGGCTCACACGCCAAAGTAACCGACAATCAGCGTCTCCCCTCCCCCGGCCAGCACTTGGAGCCGTGCACGTGTGAGAAAGGAACGGAGGGTGTCGTGGAGACGATGCGCACGTATCGTTTCGTCAAGTTCGCAGTCACTGTGCACTACTGCCATTGTTCAATACAGCTCTGTCTAACGCGTTTTGAACGCGCGTGAATTTGACGCGGGAAGTCCTCAGCAGGGGAGAAGGGCTGTCATTGCGAGCAGCGAGCGCACAGGCAGGCTGGAGAGCCTAATCACATGGAAGCTAGGAATGGCGAACTCATGCAGCGGGCAGAATCTCACAATGGGTCGCGTGAACCTCAGGTTTCGAAGCGGAAGAGGGTGGCTGGGCACCTACAGGGCAATGATCTTGTTAAATTTGGCTAAATGATTTTTTTAAATCATCGTGTCTGCGGGAGCAGCGAGTGCCAATGTTTTCAAATCAATGACTGAATAATACGTAGTTGTTTTCACAGTCGTTTCGAGACAGGTGATTGATTGATGCTGCGATCCTCTGGCGTATTGACGTAAGAGAGTCGCGGTTGACCCCTGTCACGTGAGTTTCTGGAAACTCCTGTGGCGTGGTGGCGCATCATCACACTAGCCACATGCTACATGCTGTGTCCATCACGTACCATGCATTGCCCTTTCCGCCCTCTTGGTTTATGATTTTTGATAGATATGCTGGGTATGCAGTGATATCTGTGCATGTAAGGCGCTGTTCAATGTTGGATACTCTTGCTGTCGTGTATTGGTGCATTCCTTCACTGTTGCTATTCCATCTTCAAGATCCAAAAATCAGCCAAAACGGCAAGGTGATACGGGGTGATGTGTAAAGCAACAACAAGATATTCCAGCGAGCAAAAAACAGGACAAACAGACTACCGGTAATTTCCCCTCGGTGACTCGATACTTTATCAATTAAAGATTGACCACAATCACACGACAAGCACCCGTCTGCATTGAATACTGGAATCATCCAGGGTAAACAGATCCCAATCGTGCCGGCCGATAAACTCGCCACTGACGCAACCCGGGTGTACCTGACTCGGCGACGGATGCAGCCACCATGGAGGTTTCTTCCTACGAGATGGAAAAAGAGATGACCTGCCATTCTGTCTATCCAGATTGCCTACCATCACAGTCAATTCCATGCCAGAACAAATGCGCTCGTCCGAGCCGGCCACACATGCTGAGCGCGAAATTCTGCCGCCATCTCGGACCGGCCCATGCTCATTTCCCGACTGGGCCGCCAACTGCCTCGGGACACACCGCTGATTGGCCTCCCGACGCCAGATCCGTGCCAACAAAGTTTCGGCACGCAGACTAAACCGGAAGCAGCCTATCGAAGAAGAAAAACAGGATCCGCGTTGGCATTCCTCATTCTCCCGATCCCTGGGCTCGGTGACTCCAGTCGCGCTGCCCAATCTTGCGGTCAAGGTTCACCAGATGCCTCAGCAGTGGCAGAATTCATGAATTCGACGTTGTGGTTGACCTGCTGTGAAGCCATGCCGACGCTGACGACACGTCTCGAGAGCCAGGGGCATGGACGGGCATGCATGTGGCAGGTCACGTTGCCGCCACACCTGCTTCGATCTGACGTAGCATTCCTCTCTGCCGGGATGTGAGCGACAGCCTAAATGTTTGCACAGACGGACGCGCACTCGCGCCAAGATGGTCCAAGTTGGCCTTCAAGAGGGCAACTGTTTTCAAGACACTCACGTCAAACACCGCAGCAAAACGTCCGCTTCTTGTACCAGTTGATTCCCCAGGCGTGCTCGTGCCCTCGTTTCCAAGGGAATGCGCTCATTAACAGCAGAGTGTCGCGAAATTGGCACTCGTCATCCACTCATGGGCCAATTCCAGCCCTTGATTCGTCCAAAGTCAAAATCGAAGCCGCCAAGTGGGGGCGCTCCCGTGGGGGCTTCCCGGCAGCTGCTAGGCGTGTTTGTTCCTCCTTGCGTCCTGAGGCGCAAAAGATAGAGCGACTTGTCGCCTTGACGCCTTAGCCACCGGGAAATGATGGGAAAATTTTTTTGACCCTGTTGAGTGCTCGGCTGGCTGCCGACAGCCCCCTTTCGGCGCGCACCTGCAGCCTTGCCAGTCTGCATTCCCGTCATCGGCTGCTTCGTGGTTGCTTGGTGATTGTTGTCCGACCAGCTTCATGGCCTCACGTCGACGAGTCTCGTCGTCGTAGCACTTCCAAGCCCGCTGATGCCACCGCTCCCCCGTCCTTCAGCGCCCCTGGTCAACTGGACTGAGGCCTTTTCAGATATGCACCGCCCAGGAATCCATCGCGACTCCATAGCGTTTCCACTATTCGCATGATTCATGATCCACCGATCCTGGCCAAAGCAAATCATGTCCCGGCATTGATCCTCGACCGCCCACCCGGCTTCCCCCGACAGGCTGCGTTGCTCGACCTAGTGTCCACTTTGGGTCTGATATTGGCACAGACCTTGGCTCCCGCGCACGCGGTACGCCCTGGCGTCGGCGTCTCACCACCAAGAAGCAAAGTCCCTCGTCATCTCTGGCCATCTCGTCCTGAGGCATCAGACGGCTTCGCTTCCTCTGTTGCCCCGTAGCCCGTGGCCTGCTCGCTCCCCTTGGCCAGAGTGGGACCCCCAGCTTTTCTGACTTTTTCTCTCTCATCCTTCCTCCTCTTCCAACTTCGCCTTCCTCTCCCTTTGCTTGAGCTTCTTCCATCCACCTCCGACACAGCCCAACCAACTCAATCCCTCAACCACCATCACCTCTCTCACAACCATCACAATGGCCGCTCTCCGTGTCTCCGCCTCCCGCATCGCCGGCCAGATGGCCACCAAGGCCGCTCGCCCTGCCATGCGTGCCCCCGTTGCTGCCTCCAAGCGCACCATCAGTGAGTAAAATCTTTTCCGTGGGCAGCCACGCAGGGCATTGAGCTCGAATCCGGCCTCGACGGCCTCTGCGACCACGCCAATTGCTTCGACCGGTTGCTGACGAGCCCGCCACCAGGCACTGCTTCCCCCATGCAGGCCCTCAAGCGCCAGCAGGCTTCCAACATCCTGAACGCCACCAAGCGCAACGCTTTCGGCGTCCAGAAGCGTGCCTACTCCTCTGAGATCGCCCAGGCCATGGTTGAGGTCTCCAAGAACTTGGGTATGGGCTCGGCCGCTATTGGTCTGACTGGTGCTGGTATCGGTATCGGTCTCGTCTTCGCCGCTCTCCTGAACGGTGTTGCCCGCAACCCTGCCCTCCGTGGCCAGCTCTTCTCCTATGCCATTCTGGGTTTCGCCTTCGTCGAGGCCATCGGTCTCTTCGATCTCATGGTTGCCCTCATGGCCAAGTTCGTACGTGTTAATCCCGCATCCGGCATTGCGCACCGGGCCTCGCAGCTAACACCTTCCAGACCTAAGTTCTCTCTTCACCGCCGGCTGGCAGCGCTCGTACCGATCGACCGAGCTCGAGTTGAGACAGAGCCTCCAGGCTCGATGCATTTCGCGGAGTTTTTTGGCCAGCCACTCCATCGCGGGTGCTGTGTCATCACCATGATAGAAGGGGACCTGATTTGTACTTGACGGGATAGACTCTCGGAATGATGCCCCGTAGATGGTGTATCGTCTTGGGGTGATAGAGTTGGGAAAGCGGCTGTTTTCCCCAGGGACCACTTGTAAAATAAAAGACTCATCCGACTCGTATCACCCGAGTAAAGAGCTTTCTTTTGTCTCAATTGAATAATCAACAACAGGTCTGGGGCATTGCGTCCTTTTGCTGTCCGTGTCTCTGACGATTGCTGCTTCTGGCCGAATTGAGGCATTTGACGATGCTGCCGAAGCCTGTCACGCTTGGCCGCCACGAGGTTGGGTATTGCCGAGCGCGCCTGTAACATACAGTAGCCGTAGCATACTGTGGCACTGGACATGCTCACCCAGAGTCAGTAATGCCTGCCTTCGGAGGCAGCGAGATGCTCAATCAGGTTATGGCGTGCATCTCGTAGGATCCAAAGGCCAAGGGAAGACAGCACCCCACACGGTGCCAAAGTGGTCATGCCCTTATCGCGGAGCCGCTTGGCGAAGGGAAGAAGAGACCAATGATGCCGCTCGTTTATGCGCACGAGGTGGATCGAATTGGTAGCGGCTTCCCAGATAGTCATGGGTATTGGCATTGCGTTCGATGTAAAGGCACCAAGTTCCCGTGCCACTTGGGCTGCGCTCACTTGGTTGTTGTGTCTACCGACGACAATGGCCCTATCGCTTGCTATGATGGAGTGTACAGTCGTCAAGGAACGCGATGGTGCGATGGCATCCGCATCTGCTCGTCAACTCACTTGAGCGACAACCGAATAAGTGTGCATGGAGCAATGCCAGATTTCGAGATGAAGAGATAGGCTGAGAAAGCGGTCACCGACTCCGGATCAACGTCATGGCCATGGTTGCGGCGATATCATCGACTCGTCATGCTTCGCGAATCGGTCGCCGGATATCTTCCTCTCGGCTGTTCGTTTGGGATTCCAACTGACGGGATACCTTTGTCAAGGCCAGCCTCGCATGGACTGATGCACCACGGGGAATCAAGGCTTGCCCTGTTCTTCGGATCGACCGGCAGGGTCATGGGATACTGCAGCCCGGTCTCGTCGACCACCCGAGACTGTGTTGACGGAGGGCAGCGAATTATGACTGGCGCATAGCCCTATTGCAAGTCACCACGTCACGTCGGGCAGTGGCAGCAACGTGGTCCATGCGAAGTGCCCAGCTGGATCATGGCGTATCCAGCGGCCGTTCAGCTCAGCTTGATGGCAGTGATGGTTGTTGGTACAGTGTGCCCTGGCACCTCCAAGTGATAATGCAGCATTCTTCGAAAAACGAGAGTCGTCCGTCGATTCGTGTGCCGGTATGGGGGAATATCGCAGCTCGAGTTCACGAGGGACAGTCCACCTCGTGCTGGTCGCGTGATCAGTCGACTTTCATGTTGCACCCAGGGACACCGTAGAGAGAGCAAATCTTTCCTCGCGTCGATCACGACACTGTCGCTCTTCAGCCAGACCGGTGTCTAGGCTGAACGAACCTGCTCAATGTTTGTTAGTTCTCGCAAGTGGACCACGTCCTCGGTCAGCTTGGGCGACGAGGCTCACCGAGCTAACTGTACCCGCCGAATCCACAATCAACAACGTCGACGACCCACCATCGGATTCTCAACACGCAGCGTCTCGGATAACGCACTGATGAATCGTCGCACGACCAAGGACGCCGTCGACAAGGAAGTCAGGGAATGGGAAGACTGGACAGACCGTACGAGGCAATTCTGCCGCCCCTCCTCACCTTCCCCTCACAGGACGTGTGATTGGTCACATGACCATGTCTGCATGGGAAATTGAGGGCAAGAGCGACGCTTGTCACTCGCCGCACACGGAAAAAGAGAGCAGGCAAGCGAGCCAAAGTCGAGAAAATCGACCAGAGAGTTGCAGAAGTGAAGAAGCGGGAGTGGCATGGACCTGTGCCTGGCGCTGGAGGGCGGGGGGGCTTTTGAGGAGGAGGACTCGGTGTCGCGGTGGGCGGTCACCCCCGGGGGGAACATGCGTGATGGTGGGTGGCAACGCACGCTGGTCGGCTGGATTCGTGCCAGGCCCCCCCATGGGGTGATATGACGGGCAAAGCGGGAGTGTTACATTGCTTCGCAGAGTGACGAGTCTGCGTGTGCGTGCCGTGTGCAACCCTTCCCGACCTGGATTGATCCAGGCATTCATTCCCTGCTCGAGAAGAGGTGGGCCACACTCGATTGTCGGTCGAGGCGCTGGCAGCGCAAGACTATCAGCAGCGGCACAGGTACCGCGCGTCGCTTGGAGTCAATGGCAAGGATATAACTAGGGGATTGACGGATGAATCCACAGTGCACGAGGACAAGGGCTGGCCCGAAGGCTCTGTTGGGACACATCACATTTGCTTGGAGCAGGCAGTGAGCAAAGCAAGCGTGTCACAATATGCGAGTTCTGCTTGTTGATACCCGGCTCACTATTTCCTAAAAGTGGCGCTCCTCTCCCCCTTGATGGGCGGCGCCTTTCGCGCACCCTTGACGCCCTCCTCCACCGACTTGACGTACGGGTCAAACACCTTCTGCTTCTTCTTCTTCTTGCCCTGGGCCGCCTCCGCCTCCTTGGCGGCGTCGCGGTCCGCGTTGATGACGCTGGCCGCTTGGCTGTAGTCGAATGGCACCGCGGAAAAGTTCTTCTTCTCCTCCTCTTGTTTCCGCAGCGACTTCTCCTTTTGGCGTTGCTGACGCTCCGCCTTCTTGCGCCTCTTTTCCTCCATCGCCGCCTGCCTCTCTTCGTGCTCCTCTGCGACCTGGTACTTGTCCTTCTTCTTCTTCTTCTTCTTGGGAATGGGCTTGACGTCCACCTCGAGGACGCCTTCTGCCGTCTCCTCCTC
This sequence comes from Emericellopsis terricola, assembly GCA_027569275.1. Classification (NCBI taxonomy): domain Eukaryota; kingdom Fungi; phylum Ascomycota; class Sordariomycetes; order Hypocreales; family Bionectriaceae; genus Emericellopsis; species Emericellopsis terricola. The sequence continues at coordinate 423,295 of JAPDEU010000011.1, read as the reverse complement.
ACCGTCTGACTTTTGCTCGGCTTCGTCCGAGCTCTCGTCCTCCTCACTTGTAGAGTCCGAGTCTTCCGTTTCAACCTTGCGCTTCTTGCCGCGCTTCAGCGTGAACTCGTCGTCTTGTTCGGGCTCGGGTGCGACTTCTCGCGACGGCTCGTCGTCAAGCCGGAGCGTGTTGTCGCCTGTCTCCTCTTCCGCTTCTGGCGTAGCCACAGCTTCGCCACTGGCGGTGTCCTGAACGAATCGTTGCCAAGGGAAAGGCACGGTCTCGTTGGCTCGCTCGTCCTTCCGAGTCTCTTCCCACCGCGAGCTGATGGGCATGGTGCCAAACAGCTGGGATTTGGGAAGGCTCCTGATCGCCACCTCGCCATCAATGGTCGGCAGACTGTCGGCCATTGATTTCGCAGGGGGTGGCAATCCAGCCTTATTCAACAATTCAACCTCCTGAGACGTGAGGAACTGTAGCAAGCTCGGCCCACCTTCAACCTTCACCTCCTTGACCATTTGCCAGATCTCGCTCAGATTGCGCTTTGCGATGGGCGGACTCGCCGGCAGTAGGCTGTGGAGCGCCTTCTGGTCGGGCGGACATGTCCGGGCAATCTGGGCCAATGTCGTCGCGCTCATGATGTAGTTGGGATTCTCGTCCTCGCGCCGCGCCGCAGCGTCTCTCCACTTCCACAAGGCGCGGAACATAGCAAACTGCTCGGCATTCAAGGCCAGGTGCCCGTTCCTGAGCACATAGTTGTACCAGCCCCTGGCTCCTTCACCCGTCTTCTCATCAAAGTCGAGGTGTTCGTGACGGTAGAGCGAGACCTCCTTGGAGGCGTCGACAGCTTGCTGGATGAGATCGGTTTCGGGGTTGCTCCGGTCGGACGCGTCAATGAGCTCGTTGCGCACTTGGTCGTAGATGTACAGTAGATAGTGCGTGTCCGAGCGGGCATAATACATCATTTCGGGTGGAATGGGTCTGTTCTGTTAGCCGGGCCTTCCAAGAGAACCAAGGGGTCAAGAAAGCTTACCGCATGCGCCAGTCTGCTAGTTGGTATTGCTTGTCGGCAGTGAAACCGGCAAACTTGGAAAGTAGAAAAGCAAGGCCGCGACCTGGGTACTGCAGGAGCTTGCAAGCGAAATAGGTGTCGAAGAGACCGTTGACATAAAGGCCCAAGTCCCTTTGCAGCCAGATCATGTCCATATGTGCACCGTGGAACACCTTGATAACGCCAGGGTCAGTAAAGACCTCATTGAGGACCTCGAGCTTGTGCCGCCATGGCTGCAGGGTGTCGACGATAAAGTCTCGCTCACGCGTGCTAATCTGCATGAGGCAGACGAGGCCGATGTACGTTCGAAAGTCGTGGTGCTCCAGGTCGACAGCAATCTCCTCCGCCTCTTTGAGGTGCTCCAACATGTCCAGCACGCCCTCAAAGGTGTCAATGTACGTGGCCTCCGACTCTTCCATTGGCTTGTACTTGATGGGCTCGGCCTTTTCGAACACGCGGTTGGGGTAGTCGTTTTGGGCAATCTCGGCCTCGTAGGGATGTTTGTACTGTGTCGAGCCCCCGGGGGTGGTGAACGTGACCAGACTCTTCTTAAGAGGCAGGACCGCGTGATACTTTTTGGTGATGATGGGTTTCCAAGGGCCGACAGGAGAGTTCTCAGGTTGAAGATCAAAGTTGACCTGAGGCTTCATGATGTTAGCATTGCGCACCACCTTGGGCGTTGCCTTCTGCTTCTTCGCATCCGCGCCATTCTCCGCACTCGGTGGCTCCTTGCGCTTGATCAACCCGGTGTATTCATCTAGAGCGGTATCTGCCTTTTCCAACACTGTGTCGACAACGTCCACTACAGCGCGCCAGTTGGTGTCGATGTCCTCGGCGTCCTCGAGCGTGGGCGCCGCCAGCCCGCACACATCGGCCGCAGACTTGAGCAGGCGAGCGGTAAGATCGCGGAGGCGGGCTGACTGGTCGTCCAGAGACTGCGCAATGGTTGGATGGACGGTGCGCTGGAAAGTGAGGTCTTCGGCAGCGATGCGATTCGCCGTCTTGACAGTGGACACAAGCGACTTTTGGAGACTCTCCTGGAGCGATTTGAAGTCCTGTGAAGGCTCCATGTTGCGAAGGGAAAAGCTCCGTGATGGAACTTGAGCACGGCGACCTTTTAGTTGAATGCGATGTTCGGTCACCGTCTCAGCAATGGTTGGAGACAGGCATTCGGGCGCGTGCGCGTGGCTCCTGCCTTCGGTTTGACTTTTCGTGGTGACATGAAAATGTCTGGTATCGGGTCGAGATAACATTATCGATAAGCCCTACTGAATGCAGCCCATGTTGCTCTCTCAACCAGCGCTCGCGGCTTGATATATTTAAATGAGTGAAGAAAACTGAATGTAGATCATAAATTGTGCCCTTTCTCGTGTGATGCCCTCACTGTATCTCCTGGTTACCTCCTGGCTTAGCACCTGTGACTGAGCACAGTCTGTTGTCCTGAGGTACTCTGACAAGAGCAAAAAGTGTCTTGTGGCCATTCTGGCGCACGCATTGTTCTCAACACCTACCTAACTTGGCTTCGCCTTTAAGTAATGATGCGTCGGGATGGTTATGTGCTACTCTTCCAGGTCAAATTAGGAGTGGCTGTGGGGCAAAGGTGTAGTAGAAAATCGTTTATCGCGAGAGCTAAGCACAGGTATCTAAGAAAATATCGACACCCTCCATCCGCCCCAACTCCGAAAGGAAGCATCCCTGTTCAGTAGGGCGAGTCTACAATGTTGTCCCTGCCCAGCTTGTAGCGCCCACTGTTCGGGCCTCCGATCCTGCCCGACGACTTTCTACCTCCGCTCAAGCGAAGATTGCCCATGATGCTCTCCCGTGTTGGCTTCTTGAAACTCTGCTTGGCGACCATGTTGACTTCGTTGGGCAGCGCCACGATGACATTCTTGTCGCTGCCAAACTTGAAGTCGTCCGCCTTGACCTCGTCTTCGTAGCGCTTGATTTTGTACGACGCCTTTGCGCCGCGCAAAACCCTCTTGAGACTCCATTCCACAATGTATGGGCCTGTCGCGGTGATGATGGACGTCTCGGCGGCGCCATCAAGTCCGGTGTTGAACTTGGCCGGCGTGAAGGAGATGGGCTTGCCGGTCTCGTGGAAGAATTGGGCAACATGCTCAGCCGTCAGTGCGAGACGGCGAGGCTTAGGCTTCTGGTCGGCGGCAAAGCCCTTCTCGAAACCAAGCTTGCCTTCGTTCTTGCCTTCCTTCTGCTGCGCGTCGATCAGCAAGATGTAATTCTTCGTGGTACCCAGGATCCATCTCCCGTCGGCAGACACGTCCATGCCCACAATCGGGTCACCTAGGGCTGGGAGCGAGGTTTTGGCACGCATTCCAAGCTTGTCGAACAGTCGGATATCACCCTTGTTGCTTGCCACGGCAATGTAGCCCTTTTGTGTCGTGGCAAGGGCGGAAAAGTCGTTCTTGGTCGCATACTGCTTGAGGTCCGATTCCACCAGCTTGTTGCCGTGCACGCGAGGGTCAACGCGGAAGAGTGCATTGTTCGAGACACCCAAGAACGTTTGCTCGGCCGTCATCTGGGCAAATTTGTTCTCAGGACCGAAGCTCACAACGCCAATGTCGTCGTGAATGTTCCACTCGTCCACCACCTTTCCGGCCTCCAGATCCATGCGGTATAGCTTATTGGGGTTGTTATCGCTTTGGAAGACGAGGTCCCTGTCTTCGGAGTGGAGCATGACCTTTTTGGGGTTGCCCATCCTCTTGCCCGTCGTCGGGTGCTCCAGCTTGGAAATGTTTGTGGAAAACTCGAGCTTATTGTCCGGGTTGTGCTTGAACACGCCAATCTTGTTTCCGCGCACCACGAAGGATCGATCGTGCTTGTAACCGACGGCCAAGAGCGAGTTCATGTCTGCATCCTTGCCCTTGACGTCAACATCGTCAAACTCCTCGTCCGGATCGTACTCTTCGCCGCGGAACAGGCCCTGGTCCTCCTCGTCTTCTTCTTCTTCTTCTTCTTCGTACTCGGGTTCTTCCTGCTCTTCGTCGGCGGGCGGGGCATCCTCCATCGTCAGGTCGTTGAATGCGTCTAGGACGTACTCTCGGTCCTTTTCCTGTATCTTCTGCCACTTGGTCTCATTCAGCTGTTCCCAGATGGCCTGCATCAAGCCCTCTTGGAACTTCTCAAGAAGATTCTGGTTCTGAAACCTCAGCAACCACGATCGTGCAGTGCCGTCGGGGCTGAAATGATTGAACACGAAGGAAAGCATCTCGAAGTCAAAGACTGGGTTCATGTCGGCCTGGACATTGGTGCTGACCCAGACTCTCTCCTTGCCCTTGATCTGGAGCCAGTATTCCCACTTTCCGACTTCGGTTACAGTGGCAACAACAGAGTCTTCCACCATGGCAAAGTGACCGGGCTCGGGGTCGAAGACGTGAAGCTCCGCGGGCAGCGCTGCGTACAGCTCCAAGGCCTCGGGGGCTTCAGGAGGCTCAGCCGGCGAAAAGACATCGGACTGTTGGGGTTCTTCGACCGGAGATGGATCGCGCTTGGCTCCCACGTTGGCATTGTGATTGGATGAAACCATGTTGTCCAGGGAGCCGTCAATGGATCGAGTGAGTTCGGATAGGTCAGGCCCGTACAGAGGGCTCGCAGGTGGGATGGGAGGATCTTCGTCGAATGCAAACTCCTCCAAGTCCTCCTCGGTAGCTGTGTGGCGGGGCACTTGATATTCAGCCTCGTACTGGCAGCGCTGGGCTTCGACGAGGAACTTCTTGGCGTCGGTCCGTGTGACGTTGTCACCGCAGATGAATTCGTAGAGATCGCCCTCGTCGCCGTCAGGAACCTTCCAGGCCACAAGCGCTCTGCCCTCGGCCCCCTCACCCGTCCTCAGGTGCAGCTGGCCGTTGAGTGGAAAGATGTTTTCCTCGGTATGTTCGTCCGACTCCTCCTCCAACTCGGGATCCTCTTCGTCGTAGGCGCGCTGTACGACGAGCGTATATTCGTAAGGTCGGGGCTCCTTGCGAACGTAGACCGCAGCGTCCGTGAATATCTGTTGGGATGCTCCCTTGGGGGAGAGTGGCGGCCGCACGAGGTAGAACTGGCCGTTGGGAAGTTGGCAGATGACCTCCTCTTCGGTCTCTTGCACTTTGGTAGTGGGTTGGGCAGAGCCAAACAAGACTGTTCCCAGATGTCAGCGTGTGCTGCCAGTGTTGGTGATGTCAGCATGGAGCGCGAGCCAATAGTCGCATCGCGAAGACGGACACACGGCCATGGCGACCCTAGTGCGGGGCAAACGAGGGGCAAGGAAACAAGAAAGTGCCAGCAACGAGGTGAGGATCACGGGCCGGTATGTGCCCCCGCGTAGAGATCAGACTTACGAGCGCGAAGAGAGTTCATCTTGGCGAGTGGGAGCGGATCGCCCGCGGATTGTCAAAGGTTGATGATGGAGGGTTGCAGCAGACGGAGTTTGGAAAAACGTAAACAAAGAAAGGGTCGGTCGCGCGTTGCTAGATGGATAGACAGCTCCACTTCAAATTCAACTTAGCAGTGACGCGAAGTGTTGAACGAGAGGAGAAACGGCGAAGCGACTTCTGCTATGTCGTTCAGCCAAAGTTAAGCTCGAAAAATGTTCGCCGCTAGGCGCCTGTCACCTGAGAGGCTCCCGTCGATACAGAACCTTTCCCATGAACTTTGTGCGTCATAGGCCCTCAGGGTGGTGTCAGGTCGGATGGTGTGCAGTCAGGACCTGCTATGGGTACCAATACACATGCTTGTGATGGACGGGAGGGGGAGGTGTGGCGTGGGAGGCATGTGGGTCTTCTAGGCAGCAAGTGTGGCTGAAGACCGCCACAACAGTCTAAGGGAAGCCTTGGCTGGAGTCTGGCGTTGGACTAGGACATGCTTTGGCAAGGATTGAGTCATTGGTATCGAGAAAGTTCTCGACAGACAATGAACGCTGCAGGCTGGTAACACACGTAGCCACTTTTCCATGCTGGCACAACATGAGCTGCCTGGCAATGCGCATCAGGATGTCTCACAATCACGTGACACCTGCGTCGTTAAGCTAAGGGCGCGACGGCCAGCAGTCTCACCACGATCATCATTCCTTTCTCCTTGAGTCGCTCGTTCATCTCAGATCGGGGTTCCTGCTGGATTCAAGGCGTTGTATGTTTGATCCAGCGTCATCATGAAGTTCCCGTGGCTCAACATGGCCCTGGTGGGTCTCGGCGCAACCTCAGGGCAGGATGTGTCGAACGCCAAGGTTCACAACATCGCTGTTATAGGTAACGGCTGCTCCTGCAGAGAGCGCGTACATGGTTTCTGATAGCAGCAGGTGCTGGAGCGGCAGGGTCCTCGACAGCCTACCATCTTCGCCGCTTTGCTCAGACACTCCCCTCCGACGGACCTGTCCTCAATGTCACAATCTTCGAAAAGACAGATCATGTTGGGGGCCGCTCCTTGACCGTACTGGAGCCATCGGGGCAGCCCATTGAGCTTGGAGCCAGCATATTCATCACGAAGAATGAGATCCTCCTCAACGCCACGCGGGATTTTGAACTTGCTCTAGGCAACCTGCGTGAAGGTTCGCCAGGCGACATCACCGCCATATGGGATGGCAAAGATTTCGTCTACCAGACGACGGACGGAGAGAGCTGGTGGTGGGACGTTGGCAAGATGTTTTGGCGGTATGGCATGAGCCCGTACAGGGCCGTGAACCTGGTCAAAGCGACGGTTGGCAAGTTCCTTCAACTATATACAGAGGATCATTTCCCATTCAGGTCCTTGACAGCCAAAGTCTACGAGCTCGGCCTAGTCAAGGAGACGGGCATCACGGGCACGGAGCTGCTGAAGCAAAACAACGTACGATGCGGGCCTCCAACGAAAAAGGTGCCAAGGACTAACATGCACGCAGATTGATGACAAGTTCGCAAGGCACATCATCCAGGCAGCCACACGCGTCAACTACGCGTCCAACCTGGCCTACATCCACGGCGTCGAGGCCATGGTGTCTTTTGCCACCGAAGGCGCCGTCAACGTCGACGGCGGCAACTGGCAGATCTTTGACAAGATGGTACAGAGCAGCGGCGCCACTATCCACCGCAACACCTCCGTAGCGTCCATCAGCAGACCAGAAAAAGATGGCAAGTATTTGGTTTCGACCAAAATGGAGGGCGTGGCGGCGGCAGCAGCAGCAGCGGAAACGTACGGACTTGGCTTTGATCAGGTCGTCATTGCAACGCCCTGGCAATTCAGCCAAATCTCCGCCGACTCGTCGGTGCTCCGACACAAGATCGAAGAGATTCCATACACCAAGCTCCACGTCACGCTGTTCACCTCTCCGTACCGACTCAACCCCCAGTTCTTCGGCCTCGCGCCTGGCACCAAGGCGCCCAGCAACGTGTACACGACCCTGGCTGAGGACGAGACGCCCGCCAGCGGCGCAGAAGGTGTAGGACGCACTGGCTTCTACAGCATCAGCACGCTACGAACCGTCAACAATCCCGAGACGGGGCGCCTGGAATTCGTCTACAAGATCTTCTCCGCCCAAGCCATCTCTCCAGAGTTCTTGAGCTCGGTGCTGGGCAGCCCCGTGCCCGACAAGTTCACGGGCGACAAGTCTCCCATTACTTGGTATTACCCTGCGTGGTTCCACTCGTATCCCATCGAGCTACCACGGGTCACGTTCCAAGATCCTGTGGTTGGTGATGGCATGTGGTACACCGGTGGCATGGAGAGCTTCATCTCGACAATGGAGACGAGTGCCTTGATGGGAATGAACGTTGCAAAGCTCATTGTGGACGAGATGGGCAGCTTGTCACCACCGGGCGGGGACAATCTTGCTCAGGGCCGCGTGAGTGACCAAAACGCCGATCTGGCGGGTGCCGAATTGTAGTATGGTCCCTTAGAGTTTTTGTCCTGCGATCATCCTGGGGTTTTTTATTTCACGGGATACCATATGCACCATAATGTGAGGCCTCACACGGAAAAAGAGCCGTCTTGTGCAACATGTACCCAATAAATTGTGATATCAATATTATCCTCACTCCTTGAACACTGAAAAGTGTCCATCCCATGTATCAAAAAGTTCACTAGACTCGCCAGGGATATCATGACCAGAATATCAAAACGCCAGGCGCAAAATGCATTGCCTTTTTCCCCTCCCAGCCAACCACCACCACGCCGTCGCTATGCAAGCAATGTAACAAACTGGTAAAATCCAATCTAGGAACTCATATCGTCATCAGTTCCCACACTGACGGCTCCCCCGACCGTAGCGGCGGAGCTCCGGTCAGTGCGAGCCGTGGCCTCTACACTGCTCTGCCTCCTGCGCTCCCTTAGGGCGCCAGGCGAGACATTCGTGAGGCCCACGTACATGCCAGCAGTTTCTGGCTCATCCTCAGGGTCTTCTCCATCTTCGTCACCACTGGTCAGGTCGACGCCATCAGGGTACCCATCCGAGTGGTGAACGTCTGCGCGACGGCTGGCCACTTCAGAGGACTCCATCTCGTCGTCACCGTACGAAGTAGTGAGGTCGTCCAAGTCGCTGGAATCTTCGCTGCTAAATGGGGGGAAGAAGATGGCTGGTGGCGGTAGACGCACCGGTGCGAGTCGCTTGATGCGTCCGGACGTGTACTCAATCTCGAGTGTCCGTACCTCGCGGCGAGACGACGTCGCCGTAATGGCGGCAGGCGAAGACGTGGACATGGATGCTAGACGCCCAATGATGCTGTCCGTCGTCTCCTCTGTCTTTGACATGGAGTTTTTATTTCTCGCAAGCTCTTCCTTGGGTCGCTTGGTCGTAACAACTACCATGAAGTGATCCTCGGGCATGACGCCCCCCAGCCCGCACGGTTCAAGGGGGTGGACCTGGAGAAACTGCTGTCGGTTGGTCCACGCGAGATCAATCTCAAGGCCACTCTCGCTGTCGGATTCAGTGCCCGAATCAGCTGCCAGAGCAGGAACGCCGTCGTCCACGTCCATCTTCGACGACGCGGAGTGCGAAAACGGTGATTGTTGGGTCAGTGGCCGGTGTGCCAACGATGAGCCTGATGCCGTGCGCGTGAATTCGGGGCGACCATCGTGGTCACCGTGCTGAACTTGGCCGCTCGACATCATGTACGTTACCGGCGACGCGCTGCCAGGGTCGCCACACAGGTCTGTGCAGAATGGGGCGCCGCTGTAGTAGATGATGGCGCCGTCGCGACGGCGCTTACGGCGGTTATTTCCTGTACCCCCAGATCCACTCAGGCCCCAGCCCGAGTCGTCAAGATTGCTGTCTTCAATAGGCCCAAAAGAGGACAATGTCTCGTTTGGTGAGCTCTGGTCGCCTGATAGCGGACGATGAATGAAGAGGGGCTTGTAGTGAAAGCTGTCAGACGAAGACATCTTAGCGCCAACTTTTGACTTGCTGTTCGAGCTACCGGACTGGAAATCGTCACCAGTCGATTGTCCCGTTTTCTGGCGCTTGCGGGACGTGTCCTTGTTGCTGTCCGTGTCCTCATTGTCCAGACTTTTGTGGACACCCTCTTCCGAGCTGTCACTGCTGAACTTGGTCCCCTCGCTGCCGCCCTTCCAGCGAATCTTGCGACCGTCGGGCGAGAGCTGGAACTTGGCGCTCATGCCCGACACTGCGGAGCGGACGAAATCGGGAGTCACGTTAATCATGTGCAGCTGCGCAAGACTGCAGAGAAGATTCAAGTACACCCATCCTTCCGCATCAGGGTGGACCTCGGACTCTTCAGAGGTTCGCTTGATGAGTTCAGGTGGCACCAAGCCTAGATGCTTGATGTAGTCCATGTTCTCGGACGGGATTTGCACCCGGTCAGGATCCAAATCCTGCAAGCGCGTCGGCCTCTGCTCAGGCAGTGGTGGCTCAGGCGGTGAGTTATTTGTACCGCTTCCGTTGCCGTTCGACTCGGTCTGGTCCCCACCTGAGTTGGATGCAGATCCGTTATCTCTCGAGCGACTGATCTTTGAGTTGCCACTCTTCTCATCGTGAGACAAGATCCTCGCCTCGCGGCTGGGTTCGTTGGCAGAGGCGGAAGCACTTACCATTCCCTGCTGCGGGTTTGAGGCTGGTGGTCGAGATTGTTGCTGCTTCTGGCCCTCGGAAACCACTGCTTGCAGCATAGGGTTCACCTCTGATGGCGCAACCTTGGGCTCCTTGCGATAGCGCCCACTAATCTTGCCAGTGAACAGTTGCTCCAAGCGGCGGACAACCAGCTTCTTCCTCTCCTTATCTGTCATCATGACGTTGCGGGGATATAAGCCTTCTGGGATGTCGCGCAGGTAGCTTTCCACCTTCTGTTCCGATGTCTTGTAGCGGGAGTTCACGGACTGGTGCCGTCCCACAGATTGTCCGGACGAGTGCGCACCGGTGGACATGGAGGCATAAGCAGAGTCGACAGGTCGATTGTTGGAACCGGAGGATGATGAGGCGTGTTTGCTCATGGACCCGGAATTGGAGTACATTCGATCTCTGTGATCCTTTGACTTTTGGGCCTTTCTAGACGACGAGGCCGCATCGGGGGAGCTGCCCAGACTGGCTGTAAACTCTCGCAAGGTCGACTCGAGTTCGCGCTTCTTTCTCCGTGGCAGACCATGGTACTTGATTTCAAAGAGCTTGTCCTTGCGCAACATGTCGGGACCCTTTTGTTTGTACCGCTTCAGTTCATCCTTCAGCTTCTGGATCTCCACCGTCAAATCGTCGATGACGCTCCTATACTCGTCGGCGCTGCTGCTCTGTGCGGCTGCTAATCGTGCCGGAGCGGCCATGTGTGGGTGATCGGGGATACGGCCCTCGTTCGACGAGTCGGTCTCGCGCTGGAAAAACGGCGGGTCAATGTCCATCGCATGGCTGTCGAAAGTCGCCGTGGGATTCTTATTGGATTGGTCGAACCATTTGTTCGGATCGCTCTGCCCAGTGTCGTGGCTGTCTCCCGATGAATTTCTGCGGGAGGAAGATGTCGTGTTGGACACCTTCTGAGCAGTCTTCTGCTGCTCGCGCCCGGACGCATCGCGCTGCGAGCCATCGCGCGCCACGCGATGATTTTTCAGCGTCACCGAGTTCCCTGGCGAGGATCTCCGTGGAAGCGGGTGACCGTGGGTCGAAAGCAGTGGCGTGGAATTCGTTGGTCCCAGTGAGGGTTTCTCAGCATTTGTCATGGTGGCATGTGCAGTAGTGGTGATCACTGCATATGCCTGACTCAGGAAAAACGAAGCAGAAAATGAGAATGATTGAGATGCTTTCGAAAGGTTAGGTCGAGCGACCGAGTGCCCATGGGCCCCTAGCCAAGGAGAGTCCAAGGACTGTTGGGCGCTGTGAGGATGCTCGCGGACCCTTGCCCGTGACGTAGGGGTGTGGGACAGGAGGGCACCGCTATGTGCATATACTTGTCAACTGCACCAATACGTTAATAACGGCTGAAAAATTCTTGCAGGTAACGGAGGTTGGTAGGAAAAGGCATGCCATCTCCAGCCGAGACCCGTGTGTAATTGGTCTGCGACCCCCAATGGCATCGATCGATCGGGGTGTCATCGCTATATGACGGAGGGCCTTCCCGCTGTCGCTCGCCGTGGTTGCACTCACCTGATAATTAGACCAGTCCAGATCTCCCAGTGTTTTCCAGCGTGCGCTGACAGCCCGTTGTCGGTTGCTGAGGGCTCGCTGTCGCTTTTCAAATATTGTCACACCGACGTAGGGCGGCTGGTGGCTAACACGCAAATAGTGTCACCTGTTGACCCAGCGTTGATCTCGATTCCTTTCCGTGTATGGCAACGGGTGACTTTTCGTTGCGATGTCAGCTTATTTTCTTTTCTCGAGCTCAATTCAAATGAGCTTTGGGCAAGAATTGATCTTTCGCTCGGTCGGTCAGTTAGGTAGGTAGGGACCTCCTGGGCGTTGGCGGCTCGTGGCACTTGACTGGCAACAAAAGAGTCCCGACAGGCTGGTCCGTCCCCTTGGCTGTGCTGCTGTCCAAAAGTGTCGCGGGAAAGCGAGGTTCTCTGCTCGCAGGCACTCTGACTTGCCAGTGCCAATCGGATCGGATGACCAAAGCTCGTTGGTGCTGCACAACTGATGTCGTGAAGGCGGCAGGGCGATGATGACGGTATCCTTCTTTGCGATCCTGGGTCGCGGCGCAGGCGAACAGTGTGCGGCGTACGGCGGTAGTAGAGCAGCAATGCTGGAAGGTAGGCGCAATGGTTGAGTTCTTGACTGTCGTATATCGCAGGGCGGTAACCGTCTCGGTGCGGAAAAGCTGTGGCCCTGGTCTCGTTCAAGCGAGGCTGCGCAGCACACGGATTTGGGCTACGGCGCAGTAAAATATGTCGGGATTCACACTCGGGAGGTTGTCAGCGAGTCCAGTCGCTCAACGACCAAAATGAGCAAACGGGAGCCGGTGAGATGTTGTTCTGGTCTCGCCGGAGGCTAGACAGTGCAACGAGGAAACTGAGGCGAAGGTGACGAGGCGGAGCGTGCTATGAGCTGTTCACGGGTGTTTTGCCTGCCCATTCTGCTGGGACAGGGTGCCGTCGCCCTGTGCTGTACAAACCTGCAATCTGACCACGAAGCCCAAGTACCGGTACCTGTCGATAGACAAGCCCCGTCAAGATCCCGCTGCCATCCCAGAGGCCACGGGGATCAGGGCCGTCTTGGCCACTCATTCTCGGCCACTAATCCACCCTTGGACCCGCTTACGCTAGGCCTGGAACGCTGAACGACGCCATGATTCACCCTAGGTAGCCTGTACTTGGTGCACCTGCAGGCAGTGCGCCGTGGCCCACATGGCGCACTATCACCTGGCACTGGGCCTCTCGCGAAACTGGGAATGCCCTCTCTTTTTGGAGCCCGAGGCCGCTCTTTCCCACCACGAATGTGAGCGTGCAAAATTTGACCATGCGAATTTCGGGGTGGCAAATCCTCATTCTGCCATGTCATCAGTTTGCCATGTTAAAGCCCGCGACCACAGCCACATGACACGAAAGCTGAGGCAACATATCATGACGAATGTCGGCCCGTGAGCTGAACGGCTTTCTACGTAGTACAGTGCTGTACACCATATGGCAACAAACGGCCAATATCGTACATCTCGGCGGTCGACCGACTCCTCTTTTGACTAAGGTACGCTTGACGGTGTGAGCGACCATCTCGTGTGCCTAAATTCGTAATGCGCAAGCCCAGCGCAGCACTGGCCACGGAGACCCGGAGCCCCAGTGACTGGCCCTGGACGTCCGCCAAGTTGGAAGGCAGGTCCAGGCGCACGGAATCACGATGATATTTCTTGAAATCTGCGATCTCACCTCACCTCAAGGTCACGCGATCCATTCTCTGGTGAGCGCGATCTGCCGAGCTTCATCACTTCATCGCCTGGACGGGCTCGACGCCACAGCTTCCCGAGAGTGGGGTCAGTTTCGGGCTATTGCAGAAGAAGCCGCCTGAACAGGCGCTACTTTCAAACCTCCGGCTTTCTATACCTTAACTTAGCGTTGCCGGCCGGAACAGTATCTCAAATCGTCAGAATTACATCAGCAACGTAGCTGCGTACACCACGAGCTCAGATAGAGCAAGTCCCAATTAAGAGTCTGCCCGTCTGCATTGTGGTCGTGGTTGCACGTCCACGCGATCGCCGCATCGATTTGCGCCAAGACCCTTTTGCCTAGAGGATTGTGCCCCTGGAAGACCCCGCGTGTTAGGGGCTCAGACACCATCAACGCAGCTGCGCTTGCGGCAAGGGTCTTTCAGGGTCCACCTCTCGAAAGATCGACAGCATTGTTTGCTTGCTTCCGTAGTTGGTCTTTGGCTTACGGTTACCGCAGAGTTCCGAATAGCATCACAAATTTTCTCGGATTTTCCGTTTTCGATGATGAGCTGTTACGCCACGCTTTTCTCACGTTCGATCCTTGAGGCTGAACGCCCACTGACCAGGTAGTGAGTGTAGTATACTGCAACCATTGTCGGCCACCATACTTGATATCAATAAACAAGCTCCCCCAACAATGCGTTCCGTCTGGGTTCGAGTGTCAACGTCTTTCATTTTGTTATTGTGCCCACCTTGACTTCATGGACTGTCGGCTTGGGACCTCTTGATTATAATTGGACATGAATTAAGGCCAAGAGCCATCAGCCACCCGAGCCCACTCCCACTTCGGCACCAGCCACACCCCATCTGCAGTCCGTTCGATTGGGAAAGCCTCGTCCGTCGTCGCCCGGGGTGCTGATAATGAATTAATTACACGTACGGTGCTGAGCGTAGCTGTTCAGCAAGACCAGCTCCGATGTTCAATTCAAAGGAGACAGCTTCATTTGAAATCCATGCCGTTTTCAGCTCACGGGACATGCAGGGGAGTGCTTGAGATCGGGGTGAACAAGTCCGCGAGTTGATTTGTGGTCCTGCTTAGCCATCTCGGAACTGGGCTCCAGCTTACCCGGAATCCTTGTTTCTGCGCATGGTGACAACAGTAGGGACGGCTCCAATATTACCCAAACCATGTGATTCCTGGATAATTATGATCCAAAGCGTTGAAATCGACCAAAAGGGTTTCAACGTCCCGAACTGGCGCAGCTGGTCGGGCAGTCTGATCGATGTCGTCTCGGCGATCTACCGGAGCGGTCTAGGCCCCAGTCTCACCTCCCTGAAAGCTGGTTCAGCGACCACTTTCGGCGGCGTCGATTCTTTGTTGCTGCCAACTCCTGTTTTTAGACGCCGGTCTAGACCGTAGCTCCCGTACCACGCATGGGAAAAATGCTCCGGACTCGCAGCCAGGGGGGGACATGCGCATGAGGCGCCGTGGTAAACAATGCTTGGTAGGTGAGGCTTCGAGCTTTGCCTTGGACAGGGTCATCGTCGCGACCAAGGACCCATGTTCATCGTCATCGTGATCTGCCTCGGTTCAGTATGGTAAACTGCAGCTCGTTGGATTGTCAGTCGGCCACGACGTACCGATTATATTCGGAATCCATGCGCACAAACCTGTTGAATCTCGATGAGGACGGGCGGCCACCACGTGGACAAGGAGGTTGGAGGCAGGGGAAAAAGCACCTCTCAAGCTGCCTGAACCTTGACACCTTCAAGGGGCTTTCCAAGCGACCTCCAGACAGACATGATAATCCAACCCAGTTCCAGATAGATGAGCATGTAGCAACAAACGAGCATCCAGTCAGGCTTCGCTGGTGTGGTGCCTTGACTGATCGTCGACGGTGCTGTTTGCGCACGACGTAGCGCCGGACGCCCGTCCATCACTTTGGCGCGCACGTCCGTATCGACTGAAATGGTCGCGCGCTTGGAATTGGGTTGGACCAAGTTGCCCATGATAACGTAGCACTGAACATCTGCAGGAGGTTTTGAATAGAAATAAATATAGCCAGCCCGGGGCGTCGGTGATTGATCTACATGACGAAAGCTCAATTACGCAGTGCTTGGGAAGATGTGTGGCAGACAGTGTTGCAGACGCAGAAACACCGTGCTGGCTATGCTGATCTGTGCAGCAGATACAGTGCACATTGGCTTAGCACGCCGTACGCAAATGCCAGCGCCTTTCGAACCTCAACATTCCCAGATCCATCCTCGAGGAACCTGAGTCGACGGGCCCTCCACAACAACTCTCCGATCAGATAACCGCTGCACATTTGGAGCTCTTCGACACAGAAAGGCTGTGAACTTCTCTTCCCGGTCCAGCCATGACACAGAATAACCAGACCACGCTGGCGCT
This sequence comes from Emericellopsis terricola, assembly GCA_027569275.1. Taxonomy (NCBI): domain Eukaryota; kingdom Fungi; phylum Ascomycota; class Sordariomycetes; order Hypocreales; family Bionectriaceae; genus Emericellopsis; species Emericellopsis terricola. Next base: position 407,594 of record JAPDEU010000011.1, on the reverse strand, counting down.
GCCAAGTACCCTTTCGCCAGACTCGCTCGACGTGCTGACGCACCTGTACACCATCCTCACCGAGGTCCGCACGACGCTACAGACCTCAGCAGGTCTAGATCCTACGACCAGCGACGACAAGAAGACCACGACACCCACGGGGCTATCGTTCAAGGACGTGGTTCGCGCCAGCGACGGCCTGCGGCACAAGTTGCAGCGGGCGCGCGAGCAGGTTGGCAAGCTGCCAGATATGCACCGCAGCGTCGCAGAACAAGAGGCCGAGATCAAAGAACTGGAAGCGAGAATCGAGAAGCAGAGGCTGCTCCTGACGAGGCTACGGGAAGGTGGGCTACAATTTGCTCAGGACGGAGGGGAGAGGATGGAAATGTGATACGGTTTCAAACTGGTCGTGCAAAGAGCGCGTGCGCATAGGATGTGTCAAGTGGCCATTTCTGCTCTGCGCTCTACGACACGAATCCTGAGCAAACCCGTGTATCCCCAACCAGGAACAGACCAGCCGCCGAGGCCACTCCGACCTGTAATCTCCACCAACACGAGCCATTCACTCCTCGCGAACCAAGCGCTCAACACTGATCAGCGAAGACCGACACGGCCCAAGGTCTCCTCGACGCTGGCGCCAGGCCGACCTTTCATGACCTCTGTCCACACCGTCTCGTCCAGCCGCTGGCCCGCAGGGATGACCGCCCAATTGGGATTCTCTCCGCCCTTGCGCCAACTAAAGTCTTCGATATGATCCCACTTGTTGGTCGAGCTTGTGGACGTGTCGTTTGCCTGGACGCCATGGTCAGTGACGCCGCACGGTTCTCGAAAGTTTCATGGTCACTTACATATGTCGCAGGCAACGGCGCGAACCGCATTTGGGTGCAGTTCTCAATGACAGGGTCGCTTGCGCAGAAGAGATAAATGTCCACATTCTGACAGTCATGGATCCTAGCTTGTTGTGCCGTCAATACAATGATGCTGTCCTTGACGTTTGTGATGTGCACCGAGCTCGACACGCGCCCCGCTACGATGAGACTGCCGGATATGTTCTTCAAGGCCAAACTTGGCAACGGCGCGCCGTTTGTGGGAACGGACAGGTCGACGATGCATGTGTCAAGGTCCTTGAGACTGCCGGCTGCCGTCGCACGGGATGCAGAGACAGGGAGAATGATGTGCAAGCCCTTGTGCTTCGAGATCTCAATCGTGTCAGCGGTAGAGAAGCTTGGTTTCCGGATTTGCGAGTCGCTTGATTGTGCCATTTCTTCATTGTAGTCTTTGCCCTGTGGTCTGGGCACACTACTCGAGAGTTGAGATCTCACAGTGGGAACTCTATCCTGGTCGGTCAGGCCTGGATTGTATCGCGGGTCGTTCTGCACCACCCCCATGTCGACGTGCTTCGTCTTGGGCTTAAACTTGAATCTCGATGGTTTGGCGTCCTGTTCAAGCTTGGACCGTCGGAGCTCCACGGCAGCGTCGAAGGCCTGTCGTAGACGAGCGAGGTCTTCCACGCGCTGTTTCTTGATAAAATCATTCTTGTGGTCGGCAAAGAAATCATTCGTCATGTTCTGCAGCTTGTTCCTCTTTGCGAGGATGATATCTTTGGCACCCTCGTACTCCTCCTGGGACAAGGACGGCAAAAGGGCAATCTCATCCTGAATATCTTGTCGCGAGTGTCAGCACTCGTATAGACTAGGGCCGCAGCCACTGACCTGCCTCCTGGAGAGAGAATTGCAAACGGAACTCGTCTATGGGATCCATGCTCCTGACTTTATAGAGCGTCTTGGGTCCTGCAAAGGGATGAGCTGCCCAGGCGGGCTGGCCCTGAGCTTGTGTCTCCATGTTAGCGACGCTGATCCGCAGTGTTGTAAAAAAACCAGCTACATCTGATGTAGGGGAGGACCTGGAATTGACTTAAGTAAACGGGCGCTAATTACATGTACGGAGGCTATCCGTGAATGGGGGAATCTGTAGTATGACGAGCAGACCAGCACCCTACCAACGCGGTTGACGTCAAGTAGCGTCTGGAATGTGCCGTGGCACAAAGGGGTCAACCCCGCAAAATGAAAGCGGCGCCCGTGATGGACGCGAGTAGACTCTGCCGCGCTCACCTCCAAGGACCCCGATTGCCTTTTTGGTGGTGTGGTGGTGGTGCGAGCGGGATGCTTGACGCAGAGCGCTCGCTGACGATGCGGGGTGGTCACGAGTGGAAGGCGATGGACCTCCTCGACTGAGAACGCGAGTCAGTGTTGGCTCTGCTTCGCAAGGTCAGGTGGTCGGGCAATCCGACGCTTTGGTCGAAATTGGGTTGGAGGTGTGTTCTTGTTCAGTCAGGAAAATGCTGGGGCAGAGCATACTTGGGATCGAAATATGGTCGCCCACTGCATGCGGTGGAGTGGGATTGTGGGACCCTGAACAGAGCTACTGTAGGGGTGATTGTCTCTGTTCAGGGCAAGAATTGGACGTGATAGTTCGCGATGAAACATCGACACCCTAATACTCACGAGACAGTGTTGTATTGAGCCAACAGTCCGAAGGCGTGGGCAACGTTGCCTGGTGGTGAGCCTTTCCGCGGGACTTTCAGTGCCATTCGCCCCTTTACATGACGTTATGGGAATTGGAAGTGAGCACATGCCTGACGACAAATTTCTCAGGCATAATATGCGCATGACGCGCGTTTCAATACTGGAAAGGGTTTCTAGAAGAAGACTTTGCAGATATCCATGCGCGATGTAGACGTGCAGAAGAAGCCACAGCCTGTCAGAGATGCGCCTTATGTTGGGCGGCATTGAAGGTCCATTTCATCCAACTGAGTTCGAAAACAACCTCGAATGACCTTCGAACTTGAGTACCTAGGTGATGTTGTTCACGCAACGCGGACGTGATATGGCACCCTGTTCGCACAGCGAAACGGGCTGCGATGCAGTTTCTGACTATATCCTCTTCATGCACGACAAGGTTGATATGAGACCATAGTTTTGGAGTAGAAACCTGAAAAGTAAATGGTTCGATGCGTGATAAGAAATCAAGTGGTCCAGAGAGGTCTCGCTATGCGTCTTTCACCTTTTCGCGACTTGAATGCTTCGGACAAGCTTAAGGGTTTGTCATTTCATAGGCATGCCTCCACTACTTCCGAAGCCTGATGACGCCTCAAGACGGCGAAAGGGCATGAATTCATGTGGAAGCTTGTCAAGTCGGGGATTTCCCTGACTGGCGCTGGGACGGAATGGAATTGAGACTCCAACCGCTTCGATAAAGCCACCCTGGCAGCCAGAACCTACGCGGCTCAACGACACCATGTCATCTGTACCATTTTTTGTTCTCTTTGAGTGCCAAGCGTACAGTAGTACGAGTTTGATCGAAACGTAGCGACGCACGCCACCATATCGGTCAGCGTAGAGACAACAGACATTCGCGCGGCAAGGCCTTTCTGGCTGGTGCAGACTTTGCCGAGTGTTTCGATGGAATAGAGACTTGGAAAGACCCCGTGATGATTGACTCGCAGTAATTGAAGTGCTGGCGTGCACTTAGATCAAGTCATCGTGGACATGGATGTTTCGATCAACAGAGCGAGAAGCTCAATAAACCCGGGCTGCGTGCTGTCGTCAAATTTGAACAACTGCTGCCCTGTGATCAACTGAACAGAAACGATGAAAAGCCTCGTGGAGAGCATTCAATGTGTTAAATGTACTTATGGGAACTAACAGCATGCAGACTGGCGAGAGTTAACTGGTAACAGGCCAAGTGAAGGTCAAGTAACGTGTTCCGTGTCTGTTCTTCACCGCACATAAGGATCGTTGCGTGAAAGAATTAAGCAGAGGAAATACCAATGCAGTTACGAAATGTGTTCGACATGTTAGAGTGTGTTCAGCAGTTGTTGATTCACTTGCTCTTGGCGCCATGTAAACATCACGCTCCTCACCTTCGATCATCTCATCAACTACCTACCACAAACAACTACAAAGCACTCTCCCAATATTCTGACATCCAAAATCCTCCATCACCAACCATTCCACTCTTACAACTTCATCGCGAGCTTTGGATTTCAACACAATCCTCCCACACGGATATCTCTTCTGCTCCGAGCACGATGGCCCAGGTTGTCTTCAACGTCCCGCGCGGTGCTGACCCCAACGTGGTCTACGCCCAACAGATGGCCATTGCTAAGATGAGGCACAATACTGCACTGAAAGCTGTACACGATGACGAGAGACTCCTGGAGTGGATTCTCAAACACCACAATGAGGTATGTCGCTCCGAGTCCACGCGCAACTATAGTGAGAATGACACTTGACCAGATCGAGATCCCCGGCGAACCTCAGAAGAAATACAACTTGCGCAACAGAAACAAGAAGCAATGAGTCGTTTCTACAATCAACAGAACAAGCAAAATGTCAGCGACAATGGTTGGTGATGAGGACTATGTGAAGGAATCACACAGGTTGTCTGGAGACATGGCCTTGGAAATACCGAATGACGAGCATGACGAGCAAGATCTTGGGACAATCAATTGTGTATGAAGTCAGAACTGAATCGTTTTGGACAAGTAAAGGACTATGAGAGCTTTGAGCTCGGTGCTTCTGCTGGGCACTTTGGAGGAGCACGAATCGATGGGAATGCAGGCTTGGGATCTACGCCAGAATGGCTGGGGCAGAAAGGAAGATAGATCATGAACTGATCACATAAACACATCATATGAACCTTCAATTGTGCCCGCGTATCATTGTCTCAGACGTGCACTTTTGAAGACGGCTGGTGCATCAGTATTGAATCTAACTCCCCAGGCCGTCGTGAGTGATTTGGCGAACAAATAATCTCCTCCAGGGATACTGTTCGTTGGAGGAATGAACAAAAGTTTTTAGGAGACTACTATACAGGACTTGTGCGCCCACCTCCACCTCGAAGTCATTGCCCCAGTTGGATACGACCATGACCTGGCGCGCGCTGGCTCTACGACACACGCGGTGCTATGCTGATGGACGAGGGGGATCGTAAGGATATAGCAGATCGTGAGGATCGGGCTTTTTGCATTGAATTTCGGCCATGTATTGAGGTCGACGCTCTGGATCTTCGGGATGACCGCAAGTCATGTTGTTCGATTCCAATTGCGAGGAAGTCACTGAAGATTAGGCGGGAGGAAAAGTAGGGTGTGTCGGCATTCTAAGAAATATGCATGTTAGGAACTGTTCTAAGAAGCATTGATCAGAAACTTACGACTTGGTGTCATATCTCCCCGCTTGTTCTCGTCAGTTCTAGGACGGACGTGTTGCCAGCACGTCTTTCAAGGAGTTCCGTCAAGAACCATGGAACGCAACGTCGAGACATAATGAACACGTCCCAAGCGCCAGTGTTATGGCTTCTCGAGGTCGAACTGTACCCATGAAACAAGATAAATCATCAAAGACACGTTACCAACATCCCATACCACCACCTGGGATGTCCTCAATCGCACTTGGTGACGAAGTATATGAGAAGACTGTTTCAGAAGTAAACTGATTGTGAGAATATAGGGCCCGGCTTGTGTTGTCGTTCAGAGAACGCCAATAGTGTGGCTTCAGACGAAATCATGCAGCGCTCACGACTCAATCCCTCCGTTGCACTCCGCGTCTCTCCCCCAAGCACCAAAGCGATTGCCTGAACTGCCTTACCACAACTTGGTTTTTTTTTTTACCAAGCTTGTGAATTTGTTTTTATCTTTCTTCCTCGTCATCAAATTCTTTTCCTTGAACACCTGAGGAGCCGCGCCCAAGCACCATGCCTCGCATCGCCCAAGGACTACGAAAGGGGCAGCGCCCGGAGGCTCGCGCGCAACAAACCGAGCATCCCTACAGAAGCCGATTCATGAGGATGATTGTGGGAAACTCTCGCGTTGGTTCCCTTCTTCCCTTCTTTTTGAGTACCAATACTGACGAGACCAGGGCGCACGAAACACTCAACCAACACAACCTGCCGCAGAGCCACAAGCGACCAACGCCATTCCGGCAGCTGAAGCGAATGATGCAGCCTCCGAATACAGAGCCAACAATCATGGCGCCTTTGTCATGGTCCCAAGCAACGACCATCCGATGGGACAGCCGCCACAGGCTGGAGCTCCTGACATGACGCGTCAAGGAAGGCAGCTGCCCAACGAGCCCTTCCCATTGCTCATCGACCCATTCGAGGCGGCGAAGAACCGCGGGGTCGCGAACATGAACTCAGATGTACCTCAGCCGCTGACTGAGGCCCAACTATTCAAGATTGTGTGGTAGTGCAACCAATGTGCGAATAACAGGGGCCCGGGGAAGAAGACTTTGACATCAGAGGAGGAACTCGAGTACATCTATCAGAGAGCCAAGTACAGAGAGGGCTTTGCAGGGCAGGACTTGGACATTGTTTCGCGTCCCTACAAGGGTCTCGCACCTGACAATGAGGGCGCGTAGGCACTTTACATAGCTTGTAGTCAGGGCATCTCTGATCAGCGGGGATCACGACACTTTGCTGCCGCCACCATCAAAGACGAGCAGAGACGGGGTCCTGGCAAACTGAAAGCCATAGCATATTATGAGCAATAACAAGGAATCCATCACACTCGTGTCATGAAACATGCATTCACCCCTCACCTAGGTCCACTCAATCGATGGTAAACAAGAATCTGCCCGATGAGGAGGCTGGAAGCTGAGGTCAGATGAATTTCGCCAGCAGGAAGCCGCGTTGCTGAGGAACAAGCAGCAGAGTACACTGTATTGAGTCACTTCATTTCAACTTCAGCTTCTATGGCCGCCTATGTTTGACCATCTCCCAGCCCTCTCCCAGCCTTACCTTCTTCACTCTCCTCTTTGATATCAAACCAGCCAGCCTCTCTCTTCTCTTCCACAAAGCATATCTTCAACACCAACGCCACAAGACTTCAGACATCAAGACACATCCACAATGTCCAACGCCGTCTTTGTGTACGACACGGATGAGGAAACCCAGCTGGCAAAGGCCCTGAGGAAGGTCAGTCTACACTTTGAGAAGCACACGCTTCTTGTGCGCTGATCCCGCTGACATGGCCATAGCACCAGGAACTAGTCAGGACCTGTCTGGACCTCGAAAAGAAGATAAAACTCGGTGAAGATGCAATCGTTGAACAGGCCAGGGAGATGTACTTGAAAAAGAGGCGCTTCTGTGCCGAGAACAACCAGATCCCCGATGGCATGTTCTACGTTTACGTGGGAGAAAGCCACTGGTGGCAGTCCGAGTCTGGCAAGATCGAGGCCATGAGGGCGAAGATGGTCCAAGCGTGGGATGAAGCTTGCTTCATTTTCATGTTCGAGGTCACGGATCTCAAGGCCAAACTCGGCGAGAAACCGTACGTTCCGCATCCAAACTCGGAAGACCATACAGCCACTGACTCTTGTAGTGTTGCCGTCTTTCGCCAGGAACTCGAGTTCGCCGACATCTGGCTGGAAGACATATATGTCGACATTGATGCCACCCTGTAAGGGCATGCAAGAATGATTCTTTGTCAGGAGGCGTGGCGGAAACACAACGGAAGAAGAGGATGATACGTGTGCTGTTGACTTTGGGTTCGTTTTGCACGACAATGACAATACGTAGAGTCAATGAAGAAATCTATTTGGCAGTATTGACTGAAGACCACAAAGATCCTATTGTGCCTTCATCGGATCTTGTTTGTTGCGCATGGGCCATCGTAAATACTCTTCTGAATTGCGGTTATGCCACGATTGACAGTGCCTTTGTATATGCAATGCGCGGAGTAATCTGCATTTCCTTTGATTCGTGAAGTTCATTCATGGAGCATTTTCCCGTCGGCACTAAAATGGAAAATTCTCAGGCGTTGTGGTGATGGTTGTCGTCACACTATTGCGTTTGGAAGCCACGATTATGCGTCGCGATTGTACACACCCAGACAAAGTAGCATTATGCACAACTCCACGACGAACAAGACCATCATTCACTGTAAGACAGTACGTGGTACCAGTCAGGTGATGGTGGCGTCGGTATAGGTGCTCGCAGAGGCAGAACTGTGGTGGAACGACACATCGCCGAGAGCTTGTCGAGAAGCGTGCTGTGGGAAACGTGTGTCAGTTGACTCATTGCCACCACGGTCAATCTCCTCCGCTGCAACATAGGGCTCTCCATCAGGACCGGAGTCAGTCACCCGGGCACGTCAGCTCCTGCATGGAATTCAATGTCGTAGCAACTAACATGATTTGATACGAATAGGTAGGCAACTGAACTCTTGACTGTCCATGCAATCTCGTGTTTGGCTTTGAGGCAGGAGCTGATATTGTCTGCTCATGCTGCTGCAGGGTATCCAATAACCAGCTCGAGATTCACGGCAGGGACCGGAAAGTGCGACTTGCCAGGGGTCAATGCTGGGGAAGGCGCTCCCGTCTGCCCGCTGCCGGGCCCTTACCCGCCAATCATGACCAGGACTGACTCGGAGCACCTTCCAGCGGGCCTCTTTTTCTTGCCGCTTGCCGCTGCGGCTCTTCAACGAACTCTTCAAATTCATACTACGTATACGCGCGGCAGCTACTTGCGACGGCGACTCTGCGCACGCGCAACATCTCCGGCCCATTCTCGTGGCATGCTGACGACATGTCATTCCGGATTCATGAGCAGCAGCAGTATCCGCAGCACTCGCTCCCATCCGCGCTCCCTCGGATTCAAGAACAGACCCCACCCGTGGCAGGACTGGGAGGCAAGCGTCGACGGCTCGGCTCAGCAGGCGATGCCACGCCCACACATCATGTCTTGACAAGTGCCGACTCGCCCAGCCTGTCAACAGTCTCGTCCGGCTCCCCGGCGCATGTCGTACCAGGCGGCTCCGTCGCGGAGAACCACTCCACTGCTGGCAATGCGACCGGCTCACCAGCTGGCAAGCGCTTCCAGGTCCCCCGAGCATGTGAGCGCTGCAAGCGACTCCGTCGTGGATGCAGCGAGTATCGACCATGCCGGCGATGTGTCGATTCTGGCGTGGCCGACCAGTGCCAAGCGGCGCCTACGGTGCCTCAACCGAGTGGAATTGGGGCGGGCAATGACGCACAGTCTCTCCATCACCGGCTGTCAGATCTTGTGCCGGCGCGCCTGGTAGACTATTGCACGCAGCGCTTCTTCGACCGCCTTCATCCCACGATACCCATACTCACGGCGGAGTATGTAGCCCGTCTGAAGGCCGCCAGTGTGTCCCCCAATGGGCTTGAGTCGCTCGCCGTTCTCGTGGGCATGTGCGGGCAAGTATTGCTGCAGACAGAGGAGCCAGAGGAGCTGTTCCAGCAGGGAGTCATTCCAGAGAAGAACACTGCATTCGGGCGTCTGCTGCTTGATACAGCCATTGCGGCATACCAGAGCATGCCCCGCCGGTCAGTGGTGAGCATTGAGATGTGCATGTTCACCTTCTTCCTGTACGCATGTGAAGCGGTGCTCTTCCATCATAGCCGGGCGTTTCGGTTCCTCCGGGAGACGACGACCCTGGTATTGCTTTTCCGGCCCGAGGAGGCAGACGAAACGACACGGCTCGTTGCCAATCGCCTCTTTTGGGTTCTCCTGATATCAGAGAGGTCGCATGCGATTCGGTACCGACGGCCCATCACACTGCAGATCACTGCCGCGACACCGAGCATCGACGCCGGGGATCCCTCTCTGGTAGGGTTCTGGAGCCTTGCCGCTCTATTCAGACCAATCGACACGTCTTTCATCGCTCTCCTCAACCACGAGGAGCTGGCCATTGGCCCCACTCCCGAATCCATCAACCTCATTGAGACCAAGGTCAATTCGGCATTGAGTCCTGGCCTTGACCTGCGCGACACCCAAAAGGCCAACTTGAGAGTTACACAATTGTGGTTGCGCGTGATCATCTGGCAGCTGCGCCTCCACCTCGGATACCTGGTCGAGGAGTCGTACCAGCATAGCTTGACCTACCGGTATCCCATTGACGTGGCCAAGGACCTCATGTTGTCCACACGCGACCTCTCCCCGCCGGCATTCAAGGTGCATGGCGTGGGGTTGACGGAGAAGCTCTTTGACATTGCGTCTGCGCTTGTTGATGTGCTGGCACGGATACCGCTGACCTCCACGTCGCCCCGGGGCGTCGCCATGGGCACCCTGCCCGAGGACGACTTGTTCTACCTGCGGGGTCTGATACGAAAGCTGCCAGGGGGCCAGACCATGTTTGACGACCTGTTGGAGAAGCACATTCAACAGAGTGTGCCATCGTTGGCCACGAGACGACCCGACATTCTCTCTGCGAACTCTGTGGACGCCAGGGAACGGATGGGAACGCAGAGAGGTCCTTGATCGAGGACGTGGAAGTCACGATGGACACAACTGAATAACGTCAAATGCAGACGCCTTGTCAAAGAACCGGGTGGAACAACAGTCTTTCTGAGCTTCTTGACCCTCGAGACGCCATCTTCTCGCAAGGAGAATGCGATGGACGCAACAACTTTAACAGGATACTGCTGCGATACCAGGGAAAGAGGACCTATCGAATGTCCACCTCCATCGACATGCCTGGGCTATACATACGGATGTCTGAATGCTCAGGAAGACGCACATCAGGAATTCTGTACACTGCTCTGTTGAATTGGGTTGGTTGCTGAGCCAGCACTTGAACGTTCAGGACGAATCCCGCCGAGCTGCCCACAATACCATCCGCCACGAACAAGACTGGGAGGATAGTCCTGCCAAGTCGCCTCCACGATCCCGTCAGCTCACCCTAACCAGCTGAACGCACACAGACAAGTCGCTTCATCAGAGCAACGAGCCAACATTACAGCCTAATTGACGGACTTCGTATTTCGTGCAGTGGCCCACTCGGCATGCGGCGCAACACGGCCATGGCAACCCTGCTCGCACGAAACCTCCATTGACGTCAGTGGGTCGACGCGAAAACTTGGGCACGCTGGCGATGCTTGCTGAGGACGTCGACTTTGACCTGGAGGCATGATGCTTGCGATGGACAGTGGTTGCAGACATTGAGCATCATGGTGAACTTTCGCAAAGGGTTCCCCAGCACCTCTGACCTGGCCATCTCAGAAAAGAGCACCGTCATCGCTGCGGCTTGCACGGCGGACAAGGAGACAAACGTGGATTCCGACGCCGGCTGCAGCATTCATTGGCGCGGCACACGCATTTGATCCATGTCCTCGACAGTCGAGGCAACTCCACTGCCGATCAGCCTAGCCGACCACGAGCGGGCCCGGGGGACGGCATTTGGCGACGGGTTCTATTCTCGACGCTGATACGTGCCCTTATATGTGTCCAAGTCTCGTCGATGCTACTACCCCGTACAACAACCCCGAGCGCATGTCGTGGAGGCCGGCGGGGATGAGGTGAATATAAAAAGACGAGGCGCTCTCTGCCTCGCGACAGATGAGCGTCTTCACCGGCAAGGTGCTTCTTGCGATTGTCACCCAACATCCCCACGAGACGCCATGTATCGCATTTGGAACATGTACGTGCTGGCCGCCTTTGGCACCATTGGCGGCATGCTCTTTGGCTTCGAGGTGTCGTCCATGAGCGCGTGGATTGGCAGTGGCCAGTATCGCGCGTACTTTAACGACCCGGACAGCACCACGCAGGTACGAGAACCCATCTCCAGCTCCTTGGTTCCCCCACTGACGGTTGCACAGGGTGGCATCACTGCCTCCATGTCTGGCGGCTCGCTTCTCGGTGCCCTTGCGGCCGGCCAGATTGCTGACATGTTCGGCCGGAAGATTGCCCTGCAGATCGCGTGCGTCATCTGGATCATTGGGTCTGCGCTGCAGTGTTCGTCGCAGAACATTGGCCACCTCATTGCGGGCCGCATGATTTAAATCTTGTGCAGAATATTGTACTATCTATTCGAAGTCATTTGCATGGACCTTGAGCCTATGGCGGAAGGCTTAGTGGATCTGTTACGACCTCCGCATGCTAGGAGACTTCCCACACTCTTCAGCAGCCCATGAAAATCCCAACCAGGGTTTTTTTTTTTTTTTTTTTTTTTTGGAGGCGTCCGTCGAGTTCGTTCTACGACTGCTATCTGTCTCTTTGCGACTTCAAACCCGCCTTCATTACCGTGGAGCCCCCTTCCCCCTTTCCACAATGCCTGACAACCACGCAGGCTTTCTTTAAAGGTAAGGATTAACACATTACACGGTATAGTTGACATACACCCTGCCCTCCCACGGCTTGAGCACTGGCCGTCCATCCACGAGCTTACTGCCCTCCTGCGTGCTCACCAGCAACCGCGCCCTGTCTCTCAGGATGGATCCTACATCAGCACCCACCTGCTGCTCGCCGCTCATGTTGAGCGTCACGACAGCGAGCCTGTCCGTGTGGCCCTTTATATCGCCTTTGACGTAGGAAAACACCTTTTCATCGTCGGCATCGAGGAGTGTGAAGGAGCCAAAGACCAGCAGATCCTTGTGTGCCTTGCGCAACCTGAGCGCCTGCTTGTAGAAACTCAGGATCGAGTCTGGGTCGTCGCGCTGGCGCGCCACATTGATCGATCTGTACTCGTCGTGCACGCGCATCCACGGCGTGACGCCCTCGTGCGCGAATCCAGCGTTGGGTGAGGCGTCCCATTGAAAGGGGATCCGCGAATGGTCGCGCGCCAGGCGGCTCAAACCGTGGAGCGTCTTCTTGAGGAGCCCAGGATCCCCAGACTCCAGCGCCTCCTTGTAGAAACCGCTACTCTCTACATCCTTGTACTCCTCGATGCCCCAAGACGAGGGCATGTTCTTCATGCCAATCTCCTGCCCCTGGTAAAGAAACAGTGTGCCCGTTAGTGTCACCTGCCACAGCGCAATCGTCTTGGCGGACTGCTTCCAAAGCTCGGGCGTTGAACTGTCTCCAAAGCGACACACGGCGCGGGCATTATCGTGGTTCTCGACAAATACCGTCGTCCACGCGTCATCCGTTCCATCGACAAACTGCCACTTTTGCGTGAGGGCCTTCATTTTCGAAAGAGGAAACGGCTGATAGATATACTTTGGGCCTAAAATATTGCCCGTGCCGAGCCTGACGAGCGAAAACTCAAAGACCATGTCGAGCTCCTGCGCCTGGGCGGAGACGTACGGCCGGACCTGGCTGGGGTCGGGCGTGTTGCTGAGCTCGCCGACGCTGACGGCCCTGTAGGGCGCGAGGACCTCTTTGTTCATCTCGTGGATGAACTCGTGGATGCGCGGCCCGTTGCACCACATCTCGGGCGCGGGCTGATGGGGCGAGCTGGGGTCCGCGACGGGCGCGTCGACAAAGTCCTGGCGCTTGCTGTACTTGTTGACCGTGTCGATGCGGAAGCCGTCGACGCCGCGGTCGAGCCAGAAGCGCATCGTGTTGTCGTAAATGGCCTTGCGGCAGGCTGCATTCTCCCAGTTCAGGTCTGGCTGGTCCGGGGCGTACAGGTGCAGGTAGTATTCCTGCGTCTGCTCGTCAAAGGTCCACGTGGGCCCGGCAAAGTACGAGCGCCAGTTGGTCGGGGGCATCCTGTTGCCCTGGTCGTCGTAGCGCGGGGGCTTCCAGATGTACCAGTCTCGCTTGGGGTTGTCCTTGGAGGAGCGCGACTCCTGGAACCAGGCGTGCTCCTGCGACGTGTGGTTGACGACGAGGTCGAGGATGACCTTGATGCCGCGGTTGTGCGACTCCCTGAGCAGCACGTCGACGTCTTCGATGGAGCCGTACGGCGCGTAGATCTTCTGATAGTCCCGCACGTCGTAGCCCATGTCCTTTTGCGGGCTGTCGAAGATTGGGCTCACCCAGAGCACGTCCACGCCCAGCTCGCGCAGGTAGTCGAGCTCGGAGATGAGGCCGGGCAGGTCGCCCCAGCCGTCGCCGTTGGAGTCCTTGAACGAGGCTGGGTAGACCTGGTAAAAGGTGGCGTCTTTCCAGTACGGTTCCTTTGTGAAGCCATTCTGGCGATCCCAGCTGATGGAGCCCATGGTCTGGTGGTGGGGGAAGGGAGTAATGCTGGAGGACGAGAGGCAGAGAAGCCGTTGTCGTCTTGATATAATCGAGCAGCCCGCCAATTGAATTGATCACTTTTGTCATTCACGGAGGCCTGCGCTTCCGTTGGCGTGCGACATGCGAGCGGATGGTGGATGGATACGACGAGGGACGGATTCTCCGCACGGCATGTGTCCACGTCGCTGCATGCACCAGGCTATGGAACACACTTGACGCAAGCAAGATTGCGTAGCATGACCCGCATGTCGCCTGTGGACGTCGGTATCGTGCCCTTGTCGCGATAAGGCGTCTGCACCAGGCATCAGGTCAGACCTCACGTTGGCGTCCAGCAGCAACAGCCACGCGCCCAGGAAGCCAAATCAAATTCTTGTCCACGACCTGAGCTTTCTAAAAATTACGTACGTATGAACAGGGCGTGGCAAGGATGGGCGGACACTCCTGTTGTGGACATGGCAGGGCCAGCCAAAACTCCGTCCGGCCCAGTCGCGGCCCCGTCCCAGTCGGTCTCTCCGCCGACTGTGGAGAGGAAAACACGTTTGTAGACGGAGACTCCTGTTCGAGTGGCGGGTCGGTGATGCTTTTCCACTCTCCCCGACTCCTCGCCTCCCCCACATCTCCGCGGTTTTCTTCCCCGGAACATGGCGATGGAGGAGGAGGCTGCTCGTTTTTCTCCTCTCATCGCGTGGCTGGAAGGGTTTGCACGGTCCCAGCTTGTCGGTTTGGCTTCTTTCGACGCTGATTATTGGACACCACACACCCCAGACCAGTCTGCCCGTGGCGTTGCCTCCGCTTTGTATTGCCTGTCTGGGCCTGTCGAGTATTGTGCTGCCCGCCTTGCTGACTGGACCCTTGTCGACAAAGCTGGGTGCGCTGTGTCGATATAAGACGAGGCGACTCGCCTCTCGAGGGGACGGGATCACGCTGATCACAACTCCCCCCTACTTCTCTCCTGCATCGCCCAACACTCATACTCGAATACTCTTCTCAGAGGAGTGAGGGCACAGGAGCTTTGTGTTGCACACGCCAAGGCATCTTTGACTGCACTGCCATCAATTGCCCCCCATGGCTTCCACCTCTGACACCAAGGTCCCCAGGGACTCGACCACCAAGCCCTCCTCGGAGCACCAAGGCCACGTCGACCCAGCCCTCCTCGCCCAGGATGCCGCCCAGGCTGCCGAGGCCGAGCACAAGATGGGTATCTTGGCCGCCGTCCGGCAGTACCCCAAGGCCATTGGCTGGTCCGTCCTCGTGTCGTCCACGCTCATCATGGAGGGCTACGACCTGGCCCTGCTGGGCAACTTGTACGCGTCGCCCGTCTTCAACGAAAAGTACGGCACCTGGTCTGCAGACGCGGAAAAGTACGTCATCAGCGCAGCCTGGCAGAGCGGTCTCTCCAACGGGGCGCGCGCCGGCGAGGTCCTGGGCCTCCTCATGGCGGGCTGGATCACGGATCGCTACGGCGCAAAGTGGACGACGATTGGCTTCCTCTACATGATGATCGCCACCATCTTCGCCCTCTTCTTCGCGCCCAATATCCAGATCCTCGTCCTGGGCGAGGTTCTCTGCGGCATCCCCTGGGGCGCCTTCCAGAGCGTCGCCGCCCAGTACGCCTCCGAGGTGTCGCCCGTCATCCTCCGCCCCTACCTCACCACTTTCATCAACATGTGCTGGGTCATTGGCCAGTTCTTCGCGGCCGCCGTGAGCCGCGGCTCCGTCGACTACACGGACGCGCGCGCGTACCGCATCCCCTTTGGCGTCCAGTGGCTCTGGCCCGTCCTCATCCTGTGCGCCCTGCACTTTGCCCCCGAGTCGCCCTGGTGGTACGTACGCAAGGACCGCCACGAGGACGCGCGCAGGGCCCTCGGGCGCCTCACCAACCCCAACGAGCCGGACTTTTGCGCGGACGAGACCATTGCCATGATCCAGCACACCAACGAGATGGAGCGCCGCGCCAAGGAGGGCACCACGTACATGGACTGCTTCCGGGGCGTCGACCTGCGCCGCACCGAGATTGTCGTCGGCATCTGGACGGTGCAGACGCTCGGCGGACAGAACCTCATGGGCTACTACAGGTAGGCACTCTTCCCTCGTGCCACAAGACTGAGCACTGACAGCATGGCAGCTACTTTATGAAGCAGGCCGGCCTCACCGAGAAGCAGGCCTTTTCCATGTCCATGGCCAACTCGGCGCTGGGCATTGTGGGCACCGCCGGCTCGTGGTTCCTCATGCACAGGTTCGGCCGCCGCACCATCCACTTCTCGGGCTTGACGGCGCAGCTGCTCATCCTGCTCGTCGTCGGCAGCCTCTCGTTTGGCGCGGGCTCGTCCTTCTCCTGGGCCATTGGCGGCATGCTCATCCTCTTCACCTTCGCCTACGACTTTGCCGTCGGCCCCGTCACCTACTCGCTCGTGTCGGAGCTGTCGTCGACCCGCCTCAAGGCCAAGACCATTGTCCTCGCCCGCGCCGCCTACAACACGAGCAACATCTTTGTCAACGTCATGACAAACTACCAGCTCTCGTCCACCGCCTGGAATTGGGGCGCCAAGGCCGCATACTTCTGGGCCGGCACCTGCCTCCTCTCGTGCATCTGGGTCTTCTTCCGCCTGCCCGAGCCCAGGGGTCGCACGTACGCCGAGCTGGACATGCTCTTTGCGCAGGGCGTCAACGCCCGCCGCTTTGCCCAGACAGAGGTCGACCCCTACACGCCTGAAGCCACGGGCGGCAAGGACGCGGAGGGGGAGAAGATGTAGGCATTTTGTGTCATGGGATGTCTTTACCTTTGTATTGTATGATCATTCCTTGAAGTAATGAATAATGTTGATGAACTCATGTCTACGTGCATGATGGCTGCGCATCGTGCCTTCCTTCACGGTCGACGCGCCTTCCGTCTACATCTTGCGTCACCTGCGATGCCAAACAGGCAACTTGGCATGAGGAAGGTGCCCAGGGTCACTCCTGCTCACAGGTATCAATATCACCCATAACAACGTGAATGCAGAGCACATGATATCTCTTTATTTATCAATTAGGGCCTACAGCTTGGAAGGCGTCTCGTTGGGGTCCTTGACCTCGACCATGAGCTTGCCCTGGTTGACGCCGCGGAAGAGATCGACGAGGCCCTGCTCGGCCTTTTCGAGGCCGCCCCGGATGATGGTCTCGTTCTTCTTGAGCTTGCCCTCGGCGAGCCACTGGCCGAGGTCGCGACGGGCCTGGGCGTACTGGTCCTTGGCGTCAAAGACGATGAAGCCCTGCATCTTGATGCGCATGGTGACGACCTGGTGGATGTTCTTGATGCCGGGGGGCGACGAGCTGTTGTACTGGCTGATGACGCCACACATGACGAAGCGCGCAAACTCCTTGGCGCGCAGGAGGACGGCGTCGAGGATCTCGCCGCCCACATTGTCGTAGTAGACGTCGACAAAGTTGGGCGTGGCGTCCTTGAGCTGCTTGCGGAAGTCGGGGGCCTTATAGTTGATGGCCACGTCGAAGCCCAGCTCGTCGACGAGCCACTTGCACTTGTCGTCGCTGCCGGCGATGCCGACGACGCGCGCGCCCTTGAGCTTGGCGATCTGGCCGGCCACGCTGCCCGTCGCGCCCGCGGCGCCCGACACGACAAACGTCTCGCCGGGCTTGGGGTCGCCAATCTGCGTCACGCCGTACCACGCCGTCACGCCCGTCAGCCCCATGGCCGACAGCATGTCCTGCGGCGCCTTGAGTCCCGGGTAGGCAGACGCGGGCTCAAAGGTGCCCTCCTGCAGCACCTTGTACTGCTGCCAGCCCGTCGCCGCGTAGACGTAGTCGCCCGGCTTGACGAGCGACGACTTGGACGCCAGCACGCGCGACGCCGACGCGCCCGTCATGACGGCGCCAATCTGCACCGGCGGCACGTAGCTGCGGCGGTCTGTGGCCGTCAGCCAAGGTCGCTGGGGACAGACTACAAGCCGGGGGAAGACAAGTACCCACCGTTCAATTGACCGCGCAGCGAGGGGTCGAGCGACAGGTACAGCACCTCGACGAGAATCTCGCCATCTTTGAGGTCGTCGGGGGAGGGGGCGGGCTCGCGCTTGGCAAGGAATGTGGTGCCCGGGACAATCTCGTCCTTGGGGCGCTCAGCGAGACGGATGGTCAGGTTCTCACGGGCCATGGTGACGGTGGCAGACAGAGGTGCGGGGGAATATGTGCCCTGGAGCAGTGGGAGGAGGCGTCTCGACCGTCTTTATACATATCTGCGGGCCTTTCTGCATTCCCTCGACTCGAGTCACTGCACTGGACTGTCGCCTGTCTGCCCTCCTACTCCTCCTCCTCCTCCTCTCCTCCTCCCCGCCCCGGTCCGGCAATGCCCCGCGCTCCACCACGGCACTGGCGCCTGATGCGGCGTCTCGTCCGGGGAGGATGCCGATGGCGTTCTTGTCGGGGCGAAAGAGCCGAGGCATCTCAGCCGTGGTGCGTCTGGCCTAGGCATATTATTGGCCTACCCTGTACAGATTGTGTCGCCGGGGGATCCGGTGAGGGGGGGAGCTACAAACATGTAAAGAAGACATTGTGGGAATGGGTTTAACCTTTTCTGCAGTCGTCCATGCTTTGAGCAGGCTTGAGTACTCGCATCTCTCTAGCCAGAAGGTCCGATAATGCACACGCTGATGATAACCATCTGCTGACCGTCTACTTGATAGCACTGACGAGACACCTCCCGCCAGACCGTCAGACAGCATACACGAGACTCAACGCAAACAAGATAATGACCAGGCAGACAACCCCTACCGCAAAGCCCCCAAACGCAACCCTTCTGCGCGTGCTCAGGCGACCCTGCACAAAGTCAAGCCTCAAGTCCCTCTTGACCAGGGGCACAGCGCTGAGGAGGCCAATGCCGCACGCCCAGTACCCCAAGACAATGATGACGGCCAGGCTGTTTCTCGTGGCGGTCAGATACCCCGGGCTGTCGGGATCCTCGTCGCGCAGCGCCAGGCCCATGGCCTCCGGACCCGAAGAGTACACGAGGACCTGGACACTGGTCCAGATGGCGAGGCCAAACGTCTTATAGTCAGGGGGCAGCAGGAGTGCCACGAGCGCAAACAGACAGCCTAGCCAGAGCTCGGCCGTCGCGTACGCGGCCGCCATGGAGCCGTATAGAATGCGAACGCCCCGACCCTCGTCGTCACCCGCCAGCTCCCGCGAGAAGACCATGAGCATCACAAAGACGCTGCTGACCATGCCCCCCACGGCCGTTAGGTAGATCGGGGTCAACCTTGTCCTGTTCCACAGTAAGGAGGTCAGGGCACCACCGGCGAGCACGGTCGCACTCCCGACAGTGCCCACGATGAGCCCATAGCGTGAGAGGAGGTTGGACGTGTTGGGGTACAGCGCCGACAGGTATCCCGGCATGTAGAAACCAAACACGTTCCCGGCCAGCTGGCGCATCGCAGCCGAGAGCAGCAGCAGCCAGAAAGACCGCATGTGCAGAATGTACACCACTGTCCCGATCAAGTCCGCCTTGGCTGCGCGCACGCTGCGCTTCTGGCCCCGCGACCCTGGCAGTGGTCCTACCCCTGAATCAGATCCAGTTCCACGTCCACCAGCATGATCCTCCGCGTCCCGCGGGCCGTCCAGGAGGACTACGATAGACTCGCGACGGGATGGCTCCCGTATGACAAGGCGGACGAGGACGGCGACGACGATGCCCGTGATGCCAATGGCGCGCATGGCCACCTGCCAACTGGTGCCCGTGTCCGTGAAGGCGTTGGCAATCTGCCCGCTGACGGCCTCGCCGACGTAGACGCCGACGTAGAGCACGCTGGTGCCGAGGAAGACGTTGCGCCACGCGACGAGGTCGCTGATGAGACTAATGCTGAGGGCCTCGACGGCGGCCTGGCCAATGCCCATGCCGACGCGGGCGCAGAAGAGCTGGGCAAAGTCGCGCGCGAGGCCCTGGAAGACGACGCAAAGGCTCCACCAGGCCGCGGCGATGCTCAGCGTCCACACGCGCGCCACCGTGTAGTCGGCCACGAGGGCAATGGGCAGCGCGAGGAGCGCGTAGACGATGCCCGTCGCGTAGCCGCTGACGAGGCCGTACTGCGCCTCGCCGAGACCCAGGCTCGCCTGGACCTGGGGGCGAAAGTAGGACAGGATGAACTTGTCGTACTGGGCGAGGAAGTAATTGACAAAGAGGAGGGCGATGGAGACGTAGGCGCGGAGCGCGCGGAGTCGCGGGTGCTGACGAGCCTTGCCGGGCGAGGGGCCAGCTGGGCGGGCGTCGTCCGTCGAGCCGCCTGTACTGCCTTGTCCATTCTGTCCAGCCTGGTCAAAGGTTGAGGAGGCGCCCATGATGGGAAGAGGCGATGTTAGTGGACGAAGAATGGTTGCGTTCTCAGACACATCTGTCGCAACCAAGCTTGGAGGGCACTCGTTCGTCCTCGTAACAAAAGCACACAGCCAACATAAAGTGACCGCGCAATAAAGTCCTCAGCTAATGTTGGCCACATTAGACAAGGCAGAAGAGTGCCGTGCGGGGGCCAACCGGACATGCGCTAATCTGTCCAGCCCAGAGGCAAACTATGATGCGTGTATGCATGCCAAGCGTCCAAACCACCATGATTCCAAATGCATATGTGGAATCCGTGTCGGCAGTTCAACCCTCCGTGCAGTGCCCATTCGGACCTCGATCGTGTTCAGCTGCCGCCGCGATGGCCTCAGCCATTCTTCCCGTCTAGTCAACATCCCCTGACCAGGCGATTTAGCAAAACCATGGCAGGCGAGCCTCAACTGGCGTACCGCCCGCCCAACGCGTCCAATGTCCTCGCGCAGACGACAGCGTTCCACGCCAGCCCAGAGGCCTTTATCGCATCATGCGTGAGCGAGATGCACGCCCACGCCCCGGACGTGGCCAAGTCGCGGAGGGCGGTGCATGCCAAGGTCCTCAACCGCAACGTGGCTGTCATCTCGTCCCACGCTCAGGTCGAGTACGTCCTCGCGCATCCGAATGGCGAAGACGGTTCCAACGATCCGTCCCTCGTGGCCGCGGGCGCCTACAAGCAGTTCCTCGCCGACTTCTTCCCGGGACCCAACCTGCTGCTCTCCGACGGCGCTGACGCGCATGCAGGCATGCGAGAGGCGTGGGAGGGGCGGATGCAGGGCCACGACGTGCGGATACGTCCGTCCGTTCAGCAGGCGACTGCGCTGCACTTCAAGAGCCAGGTCGGGTCGCAGGTCGACCTGTACGAGTCGCTCAAGTCGCTCGCGTGGAAGATTGTCATGCGGGCCTTTCTGCAGCTTGACGAGTCAGACCCGCTGTTTGGCGAGATTCAGCAGCTCCAGGAGGACCTCCTCCGGGGCCAGTTCAGCCTCTTTCCCGTGTCTGTGAATCTGGGGCTCTGGCAGTCTCCTCGAAGCCGCGGCATCGCAGCGACGCGCAAGCTGCTGCAGCTTATTGCCAAGCGAATCCGGTCCGTGCCGCAAGACTGCCCAGTGCACGCCATGGCCGGGGACAGAGCAGCCGATCATGCGCGAGACCACGTTGTCAACCATCTGCTCATGTTCACCTCCAGCCTGGCCGTCAAGGGCATCGCGTCCCTGCTCACAGCGTACCTCCTCAACATCTTTCTCCACAACAAGGACGGCGTTCGATTGCTAGACCATGTTCTGGCCCTCCAGGGGGATGCAAGAACAGCCATGCTGCGCAGCATCGTGCTCGAGACGGAGAGGTTGAGCCCTCCCATCGTAGGCATCATGCGCAGGGTGACGCGCGACCTCGTCGTCCCGTCCGGATCACCCCAGCTGCCCGACTTGCTCCTCCCCGAGGGCTGGGACGCCTGGCTCTACTTTGCTGGTGCCGGTCGGGATCCCCACATGTTTGGCGACGACGCGTCCACCTTTGTCTCGGACAGGTTCTTGGGCGATACGCGTGGCAAGCCACTAGGATTCGCATTCTCTGCTCACGGCAAGTCATGCTTGGGCGAGGATCTTGTGCGCGAGATATGTATGGGCGTAGTCGAGGCCATGCTAGAAGAGGGCATAAGCGTAGAGGGCCATGTCGCACCCCGTGGCGTGAGGGGCTGGCTGGGCTGGGACCAGGTGGACGGCGAGGGTGAGGCAACTCCCGCAGACTGGGCGAGGGACATGAAGCAGCTGCCTACCCAGCGTCCTGCGAAGCCGGTCTTTGTCACTGTGTGTTCTGCCAAGGCTCCATAGCCACCTGCTTGTTTTTTTAGGGACCGTTTCTTTGTGGTGCTGCTCAAGTGAGGTGCGTACATGTAGCTGACGACCTGCTCAGCGGGCGTAACTTCATCAGAGACGCGTATTAGCCCAAGGCTGAAAGAGGCTGAGCAAACGGCCGCAGAAACTGCTCATTTAATATTGTCATGTGACCGCGTGAGGGGTGACTGAATCCATACATCATAAAGTCATCAAGCCCTCTCATCATCTCCCGTCTCTCTGAGCTCGACACCACAGCGAGAACGACACAGCAGATCGATACAGTAGAACGACCAGCCGATCACCATGGCCCAGCCCATCCTGTACATCCTCTACAATGCCGACGCGTCCATCATGGGCAAGCTCCGCTACGGGTATCGGAAAATCACGAGCGACTGCAAACCCGGCGACTCGGTCTGCGCGGCGTGCGACATGACCCACGGCGGCCTGTCGCTCAGCGAGACGCCCGCGTGGGTCACGGCCAAGAAGGAGATGGAGTCGACCATGGGCGTCCGGGTCGTCCAGTGGCACCGCGACGAGCTGTCGTCCGAGGTTGGTCAGCCGTCCAGTCAATGCTGGCCAGCCCTTGCTTGCAATATCCCCGCTGACAAGACACAGGTCAAGTCGTTTGTGGAGGCGCAAGGCATCGCCTATCCCGCCGTGCTGTACGAGAGCAAGGGGACCCTGCAGGTCGTCATGGACAGGGCCGAGCTGGGACAGTGCAAGGGTGATGCGCAGTTGTTCGTAGAGAAGCTCAAGGCCAAAAATATGATAGGAGAGAAATGAGAACGATATGCAGCCTCTACTCCTTCTTCCTTGGCCTAGCCCCTGGCTTCGCTGTCTGTGACAGGGCCTTGACAAGCCAGTGCACCCTTTGCCCTGTGCCGTAGATGACCGCAAGGCACATGACAACGGCAAGAATGCCAACATGGGCGGGCATGGCCAGCATGAGAGTGAAAAAGAGGGCACTCTCAAAGCCCTCGATGAGGGCAGGCCGCATGGCCAGGCTGGTGAGCTCGTCCTCGCCCTTCTCGACGAGGGCGGCAATGTAGAGCAGGACAAAGTTGTTGATCCAGAACGAGGCCTCGAGGAGCGCCACGGCCAGCAATGCGTTCGACTCTTGTCCCTGCCCGCCGCGTCCCACGACGCAGGCGATGGGCAGGAGGGCGTAGACGACAAAGTCGCCCAGCAGATCGAGGAAGCCGCCCAGGTCCGTCTGCTGTCCGCGATGGCGGGCGACGGCGCCGTCGAGGCAGTCGAGACTGCGATTCAGCGCCCACAGGACGAGGCTCGGGGCGCGGTGCCCGGCTGAGGCCAGCAGGCACGAGGCGAGGCCTGCTGCGAAGGCAGCCCCCGTGAGGTGAAGCGGCGTGACAGAGGCGGGCACTGAGCGCGAGAGCGGGGTGAAGACATTGTCCTTGAGGGGACGCAGGGCAATGTCGAACATGTCGGATGTTGGCAGTGTTTGTGGTTTCCCAGGACAGGCGCAAGAATGGTGTTCTCGTCGGTGGTGTTGATGGCGTCTTGATGAGAGAGTGCCTGCATGCTGGAGGAAATAGCCCTAGGGGGCAGGCTCGGCGTCTTCAGGCGCTGTAGCACTGCGTAAGCGTGCCATCGAGCGCTAGGCCAGTCCATACAGCGCCTGGCGCATGGATTGGCAGGGGACCCAGCCGCTGTCGCCACTGACACCGCACACTGCGTCATAGACAGCCCTGCACCTCACTCGTTAGGCCAACATCTACCTATCTTTGACACTGCTCACTTTTCTCACCAGGTTCTCTCTGACCACAGGTTAAGGAGACATTTCTTCATCCAGACGCCAACATGCTCGACTCGGCGCAGACCATCAGGGCCGTCCTGGCTCCGCTCGTGCTGACGTCGCTCCTCTTCCCAGCGCTCTACCAGCCCATCCTCGACGCAACATGGTCGACGCTCCGCGCCTCGTCTTGGTACAACTGGTCGTCGTTTGAGACCATCTGGACCGTCTTCTGGTACGCGGCCATCGAGGTGTCCATGACGGTTGTCTTCCTCCGCCACCCGGAATGGCGCCTGCCCACGCCTTCCTCGAGGCCAGCCCAGGACCAGAAGCCCACCCGATCCAAGCCCAAGGGCATGCGTCGTCCGTCTCGCCGGATGGGCGAGATGTTCATCTATGTGGCCCCCCTGCTGGCCATGGACCTCACCATGATCAAGAAGTTTGCCGACGTCCCTCTGGACGACATTCTCGTCTCAGGCAACTACGACGCCAGCCGCCTCCTCGCCCAGCCAGGGGACCGTATCCTCGCCAACAACACCTCGCTGCATGTGCCCACCAAGTCGTTCCTCGTGCCCACGCTGCACAACTTCACCGCCTCGTCGCCTCTGCAGCTCGTCCGCGCCCTGCCCCACGCGGCCCCCTCGTCGCGTCGCCTCGTCGCCGAGCTCGTCGCGAGCTTCGTCATCTACGACGCCCTCTTCTTCGCCTTCCACCTCGCCCTGCACCAGCTGCGCCCCCTGCGCCGCTGGCACGCGCCGCACCACGCCCACGACGCCATGCTCCACCCCCAGGTCACCAACCAGCTCTCCGTCCTCGAGCGCCTCGGCCTCGTCCTGCTCGCCAACTTTAGCCTCAACGTCATCGGGAGCCACGTCCTCACGCGCACCCTCTTTGTCCCCGTCTTCGTCTGGCTCCTCGTCGAGCTGCACAGCGGCATGGACCTGCCCTGGGCGTACGACAAGGTCCTGCCGCACGGCTGGGCTGGCGGCGCCAGGACGCACATGAGGCATCACGTGGCCGGCCGCGGTGGGCTGGAACCCTTCTTCTGCTGGTGGGACAGGCTGTGGGAGCGAATGCGCGGCGTGGAGGCGTAGGGATTCTTTAGACAGATAGTAATAGCAAGTCCAACGAGTATAGATTCACTTTGCCGCCCGTATCTTGCGCTGCGCCATGTTCTTGCACATCCAGATCCACCACACACCATTCATGCCGACAAGAGCCGCCGTGCCCGCCTGGCAAGGCGTCCTCAAGCGCCCAAAGACCTCGACAGCGCCGAGGCCATGGTACGCGCCGTACTGGCGCAGGATCCACGCGACGACGCCAAACCGCGCGCCGGCAAACGTGGCCAGAAACGCCGCGTCCAGCGTCCCGGACGGCCTGCCCGTCTTGCGCGCCCACCACCGCGCGTGGAGAAGCGGGTTGGACGCGTTCATGAGGAGCAGTCCCAGTAT
This sequence comes from Emericellopsis terricola, assembly GCA_027569275.1. Taxonomy (NCBI): domain Eukaryota; kingdom Fungi; phylum Ascomycota; class Sordariomycetes; order Hypocreales; family Bionectriaceae; genus Emericellopsis; species Emericellopsis terricola. The sequence continues at coordinate 382,289 of JAPDEU010000011.1, read as the reverse complement.
GACACGCACCCCGCGCTCTCTGCCGCGGGCAATGTAGTGCTGCAGACACAGCAGCCCGGCGCCGATGAGCGCGTGATGCGTGACCATGAGGGCCGAGGGTGACTCGCCGGCCTGGGCCATGGCCCACGTGTCGTAGATGAGGTAGCCCGCCTCCCACGACGTGATCATGTTGGCGAGTCGGCTGCGGCCTTGGATCAGGGGGTTGGTCGAGTCATCCAGGTTGTTGTTGTCGCCAAGGTCGCGCGGCGCGGGCGCGTCGAGGGGTACCCGCCAGTGTCGTTGGCCCAGGGCGACCAGGGACAGGAACGTGACGAGGATGCTGTGGCTGGCCGAGATGGCGCGCACGCGGGCGGACGTAGCTGTCGCGGAGGACTTTGCCTGCGGACTGCGCGTGGCCTGGAAGACGAGCGCGTTGGAGGCAGCCGAGACGGCCACCAGGCCCCAGCTGGACAGTGCGTCGATGGGCGGCATCGCGTCTCTGCCAGACGTGCTCGCTGCGCTTGGTCGGAGGATGGGTTGGCGTGCGCGCTGTCGTGCTGATTCGATGGTCAATGGTGTGAGGTGTGAGAGGTACGAGGACGGGATTGATCTGCGATGTGCGTCTCATTTTGTCCCCCGCACTCTTCACCACCTCAAGGAGCCTCACCATCACTGAGACATGAAAGAGCACATAAAGCATATGGTTTCAATACATTTCTCCCATAAACGTCTCATATGTCTCGCATTGCACTCTACCGGCTCAGCATACGGCACAATCACATCCGCGTGAACCATCTACAACGCGCCTCCATCCCAACCTAGTAAACAACCCACGCAGCTAGACCGTCTCCTCCTGGGAGGCGACCGGACCATCCTGGCCCGCCTTCATGGACGCCACCCTCTGGTCAAACGTGCCCACCTTGGCAGAGCGCCAGGGCGCCACGTTGCGGTCAAAGACGATGTCAATCTCCTCGAGCGACTTCTTGACCCGTCTCGGGGTACGTGAAGAAGATGTGGACCGTCATGGCCAGGCAAAAGGTGCCAAAGATCATGTACGTCTTCCACTGGATGTTGGTAAAGGCCGGAGGCACAAAGAAGGCGAGGGCGAGGTTGAACGCCCAGTTGCCCGCGGCCGCCAGACCGACCCCCTTGGCCCGGTAGCGCAGGGGGAACACCTCGGCCGCGTAGATCCAGGCCCCCGGCGCCCACGTCAGGCCGTACACGCCCACAAAGATGTAGCACATGGCAATCACCGCCTTGGCCGGCGCGCCCGTGATGGACCACTTGAGGTTGGCGTTGCCGTCGACGTTGCTGACCGGATTGTCGTGGACGGCCATCACCGCGCCCATGGTGAAGTGGAGCACGCCGCAGAGCACGGCGCCCACGAGCAGCAGCTTGCGCCGGCCGACGCGGTCGATGATGGGCAGGATGGCGCCCGTCGTCACCAGGAAGATGACGTACTGGATCATGGAGGACGTCAGTGCAATGTTGCCGTACATGCCCGCCATGTTGAAGATGTACACGAGGTAGTGGAGCATAATGTTGCCCCCAAGGCACTGCTGCCAGACCTGAACGCTGACACCAACCAGCGTCCGCTTCCAGATGCCGGGCGCGAACAGACCCAGGTACCCAATGTCCTTGCTCTCGTTGGCGATGCGCACGGCCTCGCGGACCTCCTCCAGCTCTGCAACCACAAGCACGTCGCCGCGATCACCCTGGGCGTGCAGGTTGGCCAGGATGTCGTGGCACTCGTCCCAGCGGTCCTTGCTGGCCAGCCAGCGGGGCGACTCGGGGAACAAGAACAGCACAAGCAGGAGAACGAACCCGGGCACAGCCTGGATGCCCCACGCGATGCGGAACGCCGCAGGGCCATTCACGCCACGCACGCATCCGTACGAGATGAGGTACATGATCAAGATGCCCCATTCAATGGACCACTGCTGGATTCCCGTGATGCGGCCGCGGGTCTTGGCGGGGGCCAGCTCCGCAAGGTACACGAGACACTGCGGGGAGGTGATGCCGATGGCCAGGCCACCGACGATGTGCCTCATAGCTCTCAAATCCTAATGTAAGCGTGAAGCACAAGAAAAAGCTATCCAAGGGTGCGCAATCGCTGGGCTGCCCGCAAGGCAGCTTTAAAATTAGGTCCAGTCCCCGAACTATGCAAACCATCAGCTTTTTATCACGCATAAACAGGATAAACGGTGTAGGTTCACGCTAGCCTGCAGTATTCATGATAGAGTCCCCTTTCTGTTCGCATGTTCACTTTGTCTGTAGCTAGCACTAGCAAAGACACTGGCGGCGCCGCGTCGAAGACTCTAGAGGCCACCCGAGATCTCCGAAGGACAGTTGGCAATTTATTTTCAAGTCTGTCTGCGCAGGTCACTGCATGTTCAGCTTGCCAAGTTTCACATCCAACCGCCAGCAAAGACCTCTTTCCCAACGTCCCAAGAATAAAACCAATTAAACATGTCTTTTTGGCGTAGTATTACCGACTATTTCTACGGCCTCTGGGGGGGGGGGCCCTGAATCACCACCCGCATATTCGTCCCTGTCAAACAGTTCGACCATTCTCCCTTGTTACGATGAAACGGGTCGCTCTTCACCTCAAGGACCTTGCTTGACGCCAAATACTTCAACTGCTGTTCCAGGGCGCGACGAATCACGGCCTCCTTCATCTCGAGGGCTTTGGTTGACGAACATTCTCTCCCTGGGACAAAGAAAGAAGCAAGACGAGCCTGTGGACTGGTCGCGTTGCAATTTCGGCATGTCTTTTGCAGAAGATCCTCGTTATCCGGGTCATGGCTGGTATGGCTCCCTAAGCCTAAAAGCCAAGGACATTCCGAGGCTGATGCGGGAGGGCCTATACTGGACCGAGGCCAACGTAGACCAACACTCTGGTTATGTTGATTATGGTCCTTTGGTAAGCGACAACCCGTACTATCCATCAGGCTGGTATCATCAGCGTGTGTTCTTTTTAGGGGACACGGCCACAGACCCCCAATGGAAGGCCATGATGATCATCTTTTGCAAAGACATGCATGGGCTTTCTCGGTTTCGATTTAGGAAGTTGAAGCTCGACCAGATTACTTTCTGCAGAGCCATACACAACGGCACGTTAGTTTACAGCTTTCATCGAACGAGGAATACTGTGAACTGTATCAACACGATTTACGAGGACGTGCCACTTGATGGCTGGTGGCCGTGGCCCAAGAGGGCCATGCCGGAAGAAGACACTGTTGAGGGCAGTCCATGTCCCAAAAAGTCATGAGGGGATCCAGTGTTCGGTGTCAAGGCCGTGCAAAAAGGAAAACGCGGTGGGTCATCTCAGGTGGGCAGCAATCCCATCACGACCAAATGAAATATTGGGTATGATGTATTGATCATGTGGAGGAAATTATAATGAATTGGCTCTTCTGAAACGCAATCCTACCAAACCGCTCAGTTGCCAATCAAACAGACTGCCATGAAATGTACGCTGGCACCCCATGTGACGCCCATGACAAACTCGTCAAAGCCGGCCTAGGTGTCAGCCCCAGGAGGTGCTGTCCACGGCCTCTTGCATTGCGCAGACATGGTCCTTGTGTACCTTGGCACATGATCCGGCTTGTCTTTTGCCATTTTGTCGAGATTAAAGTGACTGCTTCTACAAATCATTCTCGCAGTCTTTGGTTCATGAAATGTCATTTTGCACCTGATACGACCCCGTAGAGGCTGAAATCATTATATGGTCCAGAGTGAAGGTTCCTTGGGTCAAGCAGACTTGGGCATCATTGGGACTTGGACCATGCTGTGGAAGCTTCGCACTGAATACCGCCGCTAATATATAAACAAAGAGGGTGTCATCCTTTGGCACTCGGTCCAGTCCTCAATCACTCCAGCACAGCCATTCCCTGGGAGCGTGCACCAGCTCCCAGGGCTCCCAGCCCAAAACTCTGCACCAGTCTCGTCTCGCCCGGCTTCTTGGCATCGAGAACGAGAACTTGCGCTTCTGAAGTCCCATTTCCGCCTGCCAAGACATAAATCATGCCACCCGCTGCCCGGAGGTCAATGAAACCCCCGGCCCCTGTGTCGGTCAGGTCTAGCTCCCCCTTGATGCTCGCGTCGTCCAGAGACATCTCTACAATCCGGCTCACACCAACATCTGTGACAAAAGCCGAATCAGTTTCGGCTGAGATGGCCACCCAGCACGTCGCTGTCTGGCCTTCAATTCTCTGCGACGCTTCAAGTGATGCCCTGCTGTCGCCATCCACCGAGAGAATGGCAGCCCCAAACGACGCGTCCGTAGCAAAGATATTCTTCGTTCCGGGGATGGGAAGAGACCCAAAGAGGACAGCAGTGCCAGCGGGTGAGGATCTAGTGTCTCTCCGTGCGAGGGAGCGCGTCCTGTTCCTCTCTTCCTCCACCTTGAAAGCTGACAAGAAGCCGGTATTGTTGACGGCGGGGTTGCCCTTGACTGTCGCAAACAAGGTTGCCTGGTCTTCTGACCAAAATACTTGCGACACCGTGTTCAATGGCCCTGCTGGCGGCGTTGATTGATTCAAATTAAAAGGCCTCAGGTCATCCATCGGCCCCAGGCCTTGATCGTCGAACCGGGCACAAGAGACGCCGGCAATGGCCCCAGTCGTCGCCACGCAGACGAGCCCGTTCTTGGCTGAGGCGGCGACCGTGTTGGGGAACTCGCCAGGAATATCGACGGGAGCTCCTACCAGGCTGACATCTGTCGGGTCGTGGGGTGAAATACTGAGCATGGACAAAGTATTGCAGCCGGCGTTGACGGCGAATATTTTCTACACCATGTTAGGAGCAGTAACAGCATGGGGCGAGTTAGCAACTCACGTTACCGACCACGGTCAGAGAAGACTGGCTCAACAATGGGTCTGGAAGTGCTGGTTCTTTGGTCGTAGCATCGACAGCGCTTGCCCCTCTGCCTCCAGTACATGTCGTCGTCCCGCCCGAGAGTGTGCCATCAGCGGAAATAGGTACTGCAGCAACCGAATTCGCGTTCTCGTTGGTGAGGAAATAGACAGCAGCTCTTGTTTTGCACGCTCGAGGACGCGCTTCAGCTGTGCAGGAGAGCAGGATGAGGGCGGCGTGCAGAGAGTATAGGATGGAAGGCATTTTGGATGAGTGGATGGGGAGTAGATCAAGAGCTTCTCGGCAACAGACCAGCTGTTGGGATACGTTGTCGTTCTTTTTTGGATTATTAGCTTGCTGATTCTGAGAATTTAGAACTTGTCGAGAGTTGGCGAGCTATTATATACATTTGCACGTTCAGTTGACTGAAGGTCATCCATCTTGCAGACTCCCCTGCGATTTCCCTTCCGTCACGATTGAACGTCGTCGTGTCGCGCCGAGCATGTGGAATCATTTTTCACAATGTTTGAGATGAATTCGATGATGCTCATGCATTTGGAATCAATCACTCCTTTGTCGCGGGCGGCCAACGGGAGGGCAGGGGCTCTCGATGCAGCCCTGCATCGATGAGACACTGACACACGTAGAGGGTTTGCGAGCCGCCGCATATTGGTTTCAGCTCTGTCAGGGGCCACAAGTTCAGCACAGATGCAAAATCGTCTCATAATGCCAAAGAATTTCGGTAAGATGGTCCTTCGATTACTCGAAATGGTCAATATGCGAGCGACGTCTGGCTTTTGGGGATACAGTGTCTTGTGGGCCGTGGGCCCTTCGTCCTACCTCGTATAGCGATGCCATGCCAGTTCAAGGGCTGCACACTGCCGGTCCTAGGCATCCTTGCAAGAAAATTCTAATCGCCTCTTAATTTCTCATCGACTCAGTTTGAAATATTCAACAGTGCCAAGGCCTGTAGACGGTAATTATGTGTCAAAGTACAGAGGCAACTCCGGTCCTGTGAATCCATCACAGCCCGCCTACCCGGTAGCGCGCGCGGAACCGTGTTGGAACTTGGAACCAGCTGTCCATATACATGTACTTTGGGACCTCGGGCCAACGGCCCAGATTCCCAATTTGAGCTCATATTATTTGCACAGGCGAGTGGGAGACACGTTGCCGACAAAGCCCATCGACAGACTTTCTCCTTTCACGTGGTGAAACGTTTAGTGGCTTCAATTTCCCATTCCGTACAAGGCTGTGAGACGTAAAACCCACTAGAATGAATTGCCCAGACATAGGACAGATCATTGATAATGCCGATCTTCCGAGAAAGCCTTTGGACGAAGGTTGTTGCAATCTTCTGGTTCTTCGGTCCAGCATCCGCTTTTGGACTCTGTCTGCGTGATCCGCCTTAATGTTGGATAGAATCCGTCACATGAAGCCGCTTTTGCTGTAGTAGAGTTTGATCTAGCACAGTATTATGCTTAAGTCTGCCCGCCTGGATTTGGAGCGACGTCTTGATCTTCATCTATACGTGGGCGATGAGATTGGGAGACACTTCTCAACATGGCAACCGCCTGGCAGAAGATCCGTTTCTCACTTTGTAAATGGAACCTCTATCAACGTGGCAAAAGTCTCTAGCAGCTATGAATACGCTGCTGGTATGGAGGCTCTAGCTATGAGACTGAGAAGTGCGATGCTGTCGGATTCTCTCAAGCAGAGACGAGTTCCGTAGGGAAACTTGAGCTGCTGATGAGAATACAGACAGCGAGCAGCCCCGATCATCCAGCAGTTGCTTTTAAACCCAGCCGGGGCTCGAAAATCCCTCAAACGAAAAGTTCGCTAATGTTTGTCAATACCAAAAATAATTGAATCTCAATATTAGAAAATATTGCATGGCGCCTAATCTGTCTACCTCAATCTGGCAGCCTTGAGTATTAATTCTCAAATCGAGAATTTGACTCAGCGTTCGATATAGTGCCTCCTACGGCTTGATGTGGCACTGATCGCAGGGAACAGCGTGTCCATCGCGTCAGCTTCGTCATCATCGTCCTGCCATAGCTGTTCTCACAGAAGCACCATCAACGCAAGCCCCTGCTTGGGATAGTTCAGGGAACCGCAGACCATGCCACCTTCAAGATCTTGCCCAGAGAGGATGTCAGAGCTCGAGAACACTCAACAACGCATGATAGCACAAGATGTCAGAAATGTACATAGTGTGCACTGATACGGTTCATGATATTTGCAATTGACTGCAACACGTGGCACATCAAACTAAGAGTCCAGTGCCATTTTAACCCTCCATCAACTGCGTCTGGTGATCATCATCCTGCAGTCCCTGTCGGGGTTGGCTGGGAACGACGCAATGAAGCACTTGGCCGGCAGCAGCCGCGGGATGCCCTCCTCGTCCACATTGTTGGGGCCAAATTTGCTCTCCGGCGGCAAAGCAATGTCATAGTCCTTGAGCAGGTTGGCGACAATTGTGAGCATCTCGACCCAGGCCAGATTGCGGCCGATGCAGTTGCGTGGACCGTAGGAAAATGTAAAGAGAGTCTTTTTTGCCTCGTCGTTGTCCAGGAACCTCTCGGGCCTGAAGTGGCGCGGCTGGTCCCAAAGATCCTCGTGCATGTTGACAGAGCGGAGGTTGACATATATCTCCGTGCCAGGCGGGATGTAGTGGCCCTGAAGACTGATACCACGCGTGTGAGAAACGCGTGGTGTCAGGCCGGCCGTGGTGGGCGACACACGAAGAGCCTCGCTGACCACGGCGTCAATGTAAGGGAGCTTGAACAAGACCTCCTGATGAGAGATCAAGTGGTCTGGGGGAAATGTGGAGCGGACTTCGTCCACGGCACGCTTCAGCTTATCCGGGTGCAGAAGCAGCAGGTGAATTGTCCACATGATGGCGGACGACGTGGTCTCGCTGCCCGCGAGCATCATCATGATACACTCGGCCTGGATCTCGGAGCTGGACATTTTCATCTTGGACTCTGGATCTTCCGCCTCCACAAAGGCCTGCAGCATGTCGACAGGGACATGCTCCCCTGTCTCGCGTAGCTTCTTGCGCATGAGCAGGGACTCTCTGCTGTATTCAGCCAGTTCCTGGTACATCCACTTCCAGGGAAGCATGAGCCACGTGAAGGGGATGAGCGAGAGGAGACCCAAGATGAAGGGGCTGTCGAGAAGGTCCATGATGGAGCCGGCCCTGCTGCTGATGGAGGAACTGCCCTTGCTGATGGAACTTGGGTCGCGACCAAACGCCAAAGCGCTCATAATGTCAAAAGTAGCCAACTGTGTGTCGATGCGGTAGTTGACCTCGGTTGCCTTTCCATTGTTCTGATCAAGCATGCTCTCCCACTTGGCTTGGATGGCCTGGTATCCGTGACGTTGGATCACGTCTTCCATCTTGTGGAGATAGTTGAAGTTGAGGTATGGGCCAATCTGCCGTCTGCGACGACTGGCAAGGGCAGGATCGCGCTGCGAGACAATATTCTTGGTGCCACCGTCGTCGAAAATGTCGAAGAAGGGCGCCTTTCTGAAATCCTGCGAGCCGAGAATCGTGCGGACATCGTCTGGATGGCTGATGCAGACGGCATTGGGCTTGTACACGTAGACGGGACCGTACTTTTCAGCGTCCTGCTCCGCCGTCTGCGCAACCTTGCCGGAGAAGTTGTCGAGGTCGCCTCGCTTGGAGGTCAACCTCGCAAGCAGTGGCCCGGGAATTTTGCGCAAGGGAGAAAGAAAGAGGGCGTGGGTGAAGCGCCAGGTAACAAAGAGTACAACGCATGTGCTGATGATGGGCACCAGAGGCGCCTGCAAGATGGCAGCCATGGTACCATCAACGTACGCATGAATTGGCATATTAAGATGCAATGGTATTGAGGTGGCCATTATGAAAGAGGCGGGATACCAAAGCGTGTATTCAGTCAATCAAGCTGCTAGAGATTGAATCACCAAAGGCTTGACTGCACTTGGCCTACTGGGAGCGTCATAGGCAACAAGAACTGAAGGTCAAGCCCTTCGGCCAGTCATTTCTCGCGGCAATATTCCGCGCCCTGGCTGAGGCGACATTGTAGACGGCCAGTTTCGCCGATTGCACGGTCCGATTGAAGCCTCCAGGTCTTGATCGTCGAATCAGTCGTCTCGCATGTGAAGATGCGGGAATATCAGGGGCGAGCTGTCAAAGCGCATCGACAGGGGTCTCGTTTGGCGTGTCGATCGACATGCATGGTGTATGCATGGGGGGCTGTTGGAGGAGGAGTGTTCGTATCAACGCGCCAAGCGACGGCGTACATCTACTAAGAGGCTCAACAAGCCGCAGTGATCGGCATATCCCGACGAACCGAGCATTGACCCAGGCAAGCCACGGCGCCAAAGATTGTCAGCTGCTGCCTCATATCTGCATGTTGCACTGCAAGCCACGCCCATCTTCCTCCACTGCCGATCCACCAATCGGCAATTCGGCACCGCTGCATGGAAAACATGAACAAGTCTCGATATTGGCTTACGAGATTGGCAGGAGTTGAACAAACGTCGCAGCTGCATGGAAACCACATCCCGTGATAGGACTAATACGGCTACCAGCACGATGCTGAGAACCCAGCCGAGCCTCCACCACGGCAGACGATGGTGCGTCCAAGGCTGCATGTACCTTCCTGAACAAACACACTCGTCCAACAATCCTGAAGAGACCCATTCTGGGCAGGAGGAAGATGGAGGCAAAAGACACCTTAGAGAGTTGCAAGGGCATACAAGGTCGAGGCTGGCGGAAAGACTCCTGTTGCCCCCTGCAGCGGCTTTGATATTCCGCGTGGGCATGTCGAACATACATGGATGTAGTGTACGTGTACTTTGCCTCGCATTGCTCGCAAGGCACTAGACTAAATGAAAACTCAATTGTCTTGTAGCTGAAAATCTTGACAAGGCGGACACCCAACTGCTTTCCACGTCCATCTCCCCTCCCTCGACACTGATCCACGCAGAGCCAATACTCTATTCCATCACAGGGAGAGGTCAACATGTCCACAACAATCACCATGGCCAGTAATTCGCCCTCAGACACAGTCATCGGGACCTCAAGCCACGCAGACTCGAAAGCTGCAGCCGAATATTCGACAGACACCACACGATGGCGGCTACGTGTGGATAATGGCCGCCACATGTGGGAGTACATCAGCGACGACGAAGAGCTCAAGAAGAGACCACAAAGCTTCCTCGAGCGCTACTGGCTTGGCCAAACCTACGAGCTGCCTCGTTGCGAGTCGCCCAGGTCGCCGCAACAGGCCCTTGACAGAGGGTGGAATTTCTTCAAACGTCTTCAGACAGACGACGGCCACTGGGGCTGCAACGACGACGGTCCACTCTTTGTGACCAGCGGCATTGTCATCTCGTCGTACATCACCGGCGCAGAGATACCCAAGCACATGGCGGATGAGATGATCCGCTACCTCATGAACTTTGCCAACCCCGAGGGCGGTTGGGGTCTCTGGATCGACAGCCCCTCGACGGTGTTCGGCACCACTATGAACTATGTTATGCTTCGCATCCTGGGCGTGAGCCCGCATCACCCCGTCCTGGCCAACGCCAGAGCTGCATTGCTCCGTATGGGCAGCGCGCGTGCCCTACCCACATGGGGCAAGTTCTGGATGTGTGTGCTTGGCGTGTACGAGTGGGATGGCATCCTGCCTCTGGCCCCTGAGCCCATGCTGCTCCCAGCTTCATTGCCTCTCAACCCAGGCAGCTGGTGGGTGCACGTGCGCAACGTCTTTGTTTCTATGAGCTATCTGTATGGCGCGCGCTTCCGGCTGCCGGTCAACTCGCTGACAAGTGAGCTTCGTCGTGAGTTATACGATATGGACTACAGCCAAATCGACTGGTTTGCCCAGCGAGGCAACATCAGCAAGTTCGACCGCCTCAAACCCATCACCGCGCTTCAAAAGGCATTGACCAGCGCCTTGTACACCTATGAGCACTGGAAACTGCCTTCTTTGCGTCGTGCGGCACTGCGCGAGGCTCTCTTCCAGGTCGAGGCTGAGGTGCGCAACACCAACTATCTGTGCATTGCCCCCGTGAGCTTTGCATCCAACATGCTCGTGCTGTATCACGCGCACGGCAAGGACAGCCACTGGATGCAGGGCATGAAAGAGCGCATCATCGATCCCATGTGGATGTGTCGCGAGGGCATGGCTGCGTCAGGCACCAACGGCACCTCTCTCTGGGACACTGTCTTCACGGTGCAGGCGGCCATTGACGGTGGCTTGGCGACGTTACCCGAGAATCGCGACATTATGATCAAGGGACTCCACTTTATCGAGCAGTCGCAGATCCGCGAAGACCCCCTGGGCATGAAACACGTCTATCGCCAGTCCACAAAGGGCGCGTGGCCCTTTAGCACCAAGGACCAGTCCTACGCCGTGTCCGACACAACAGCCGAGACAGTTCGCTGTGTCATCCAGCTCCAGAACACGGGCGTTGTCCCCAAGCTTGTCTCGGACGACAGGATTAAGGAGGCCGTCGACCTGCTCCTGGGTATGGAGAATAAGTGCGGTGGATTCTCCGCCTTTGAGCCCATCCGTGCGCCCAAGGCCCTGGAGCTCCTCAACATCACGGAGCTATACGACGGTGTCATGACGGACAACCTCTATCCCGAGTGCACAAGCTCCGTCCTCCTCTGCCTGGAGACATTTTCCAAAGCCTATCCTGACTACCGTGCGGCGGACATTGCGTCGTGCATCGAGAACAGCGTTCGCTATCTCGTCGAGTCGCAGTTCCCTGATGGTGGCTGGATCGCTGCGTGGGGCGTGTGCTTCACGTATGCCACCATGTTTGCCCTGCAAGGTCTGCAGACCGTGGGCCTGTGCGAATCCAACAGCTCATCGGTCCGAAGAGCATGCAAGTTCCTCCTTCGCTATCAGAATGCAGACGGCGGCTGGGGCGAGGACCTCTTGAGCCTCAAACACAAGCGGTACATCCAGGACCCGGCGGGCAGTCAGGTCACCTGCACCGCGTACGCGCTAATTGCGCTCATGGCGGCCCGCTGCTCCGACTACGAGGCCATAAAGAGTGGGATCATCTGGCTGATCAAGGCGCAGAAGGAGACGGGCGAGTGGGTGCAGCACTCACTCGAGGGCATCTTTGCGAACCCGGGCGGGATGCGCTATCCAAACTACAAGTTCCACTTTTCGCTGGCGGCGATTGGAAAGTTTAAGGAGACGTATGGGGATTCCGATTTGTTTTGAAGACCTTGGTTGTCAGATAAGAATGAATGGTTTCAGTACATCAAAAGTGAGTCACTGCGAGGGCTCAATACTAGAACCAAGCAGTGCACGTTGATTACTCGCTCATCACAACTATACAAATTAAGCCACCTAGAAACTAAATATTGTGTACACGTGGAATTTCGTGGAGAAGATGTCCGGCCGATGCATCCTACGTCGTCTATCAATCCTTCTAGGCCTGCGAGCCAGCGTAGCATCGCCTCCGCGCGACAGGCATCAAAGTGGGACAGTTGGAGGATTCCTTCGGCAGCAAAGATAAGGAATGATCGCAATACATCCCTGATACAGGATTTCCCTGCGGATAACGGCGGTAATGTCAGACTGCCCCATTCTATTCGCTGGACCATAGTACGCACGCAGCCTATCTCATCCTTCACAGAACCGTCGGACCACCTTTCCAAGAGGCAAGAGATTTTTATTGTATGCATAGTCAGACCGAGTGACCGCAACGCACTGCGGTCCACGTTGCTGCGTCGTTTCTTTGGAGCTGGCCACGGTTGATCTGCACACGCCCTCCCATGTCCGCCCCATGTCCGCCCCATGTCCGCCCCCGTTCGGTCCACTTCCGCCAGGGGCGTGCGCAGATTTCTGACGTCCGTGTGTCGTCTTGGCAGCCGGCCACAGCCGTTGGAGAAACCGGGCCCCTTGATTACACTGTGTCATGCACGACACATGAGGCTCAAGATGCGAAGGCACTGACGACTGGCCTGTCGGATCCGAGAGGACTGTTCTGGCCACTGCGCACACTCACTTTCTTGTCTGTCGTGATGTCGAGCGCAGTAACAGTCCTCCATTGCCATCGAGAGTCATCCTCAGACAGCATGTTGTCCCAAGCCATCACTGCCGACAGCGTCCGCCAGTTCCTGGGGGGGATTGGGCCCATTCGCCTAATCGCCCTTTGGCTGGCAGCACTTGTCACGTATCGCGTGGTCTACCGGCTCTTCCTGTCTCCTCTGCGTCGCATTCCGGGGCCAACGCTCTCCCGACTCACGGGCGCACACTCCATCGTCAAGCGAATCGTCGCCCAGGGCGCCAACTCTGTCAGGGCCGACTATGAAGCCTACGGCGACATCTACGTCAACAAGCCCAACGGGGTCAGCATCAGCAACCCCAAGGACATCAAGACCATTCTCACGTCGTACGAGTTCCGCAAGACGGATATCTACGGGATGCTCGATATCAAGGGGCGCGCCAGCATCTTCACCACCAGAAATGCTGCGCAGGCCAGCCAGCGCAGGCGGCAGATTGGGCCCTACCTCAATCACACGTACCTGAGCCGCATGGAGCCGTTGATTCTCGAGCACAGCATCGTGGCGATCCAGAAGAAGTGGGACGGCCTGCTCGAGGAGACCAAAGGCGGCCCAGTCACCATCAATTTTCGCGACGACACGCAGTACGCCACGTTTGACACCATTGGAGCCCTAGCATTTGGTCGACGATTCAATGCGCTGGCCAACAATGATCCCACCATCATTCGCTGGATCGAGGCCACGGGCTTCTACCTGGGTATGACGAAAAATCTGCCCTTCCTCAAGTGGTACCCCTTTTCCAAGCTCCTGCAGCGCAAGAAGGACATGTTTGAGAGTTTTGTGTCCTACAGCGAGGATTCTGTCCGGCAAAGACGGGAGCAGCTGGAGACGGAGGACAAGAAACCCGTGGACCTGCTGCAGGCGCTCATCGACGCGGAGGACCCAGAAGCTGCTGAGAAAGTCCGCATGACGCCGCACGAGGTGTCAACTGAGAGCATCGCTATGCAGCTGGCGGGCAGCGAGTCGACGTCGTTTGTGACTTCGTGGGTTCTGCATCTGTTGACGCTGTACCCAGAGTACATGCGTCGGTGCGTCGAAGAGGTGCGAAGCCAATTTCCGCTCGACCACCTCATCGGCTTTGACGACTGCCGCAAGAGTCTCCCGTTTCTAGAAGCGTGCATCTACGAGACACTGCGCTACTCGCCTATCACATCGGGTTTCATGCCGCGCGTGAACAACACGAACGGTGTGACCATTCAAGGGCACTACATTCCCCCGGGCACCGAGGTCGCCATCAACCTGCACGGTGCGCACGCCAACAAGGACGTGTGGCAAGATCCTGACAGCTATGATCCCACCCGGTTCTTGGACGACGAGCAGGCCAAGAGGAACGTCTTTGCATTCTCCTACGGACACCGGAACTGCATTGGGAGGAACCTGGCCTGGATGGAAATGATGGTCATCTTGGCCAATCTCTTGAAGAATTACAACATGGAGCTGCCTCCCGACAGCGTCTGCGGTCCGCACAATGTGGATGAACACGGACGGCCCAAGATCATGCCCACGCGCAGCACGCTTTTTACGACGCCTAGGTACCCCGAGAGAGACTGCAGGATTGTGATTCGCAAGAGGACGGAGTAGTTTGAGGTTGTTATTTGTTACACAAAGATTCCACCAATGCGCAATTCCTTCTGTATGCTAGAGCACCAAATTCGGAGGATACTTGAGACTTGCTCGTCACTGCCTTGTCCACACGTGAGATCGTGACACAACCCTGTTCTACCAGACTTTCATGCATGATCCTGTCGACAGCTGACCCAATGGCACCTGGTCGCAATGAACACTCTGGCCTCGCCAAGACCGAAACGAATGCAGCTGCAGCAAAAAGTGAAAACTCAATTTCTGAGAATCCCTACCCAATAGCCTATTGGTGTATTCAGTGAAAACCATGCACATGCATGCCTCATCCTTCGGCGTTGAGCCGATGACGCTGCTATCACCGTCGAAAGCCTTGGCTAACACCGACGCCTTAACCGCCCTTGCCGGCCGCCTAGTTTCCGTTTGTCGTTATCTATTCTGCATAATCTAGGAGAGGAATCACCGTATTGTCGCCTGCTATCTCCATCGCGGACCTTTGATGTGGCGGCGGGACTCGCATGCACGATGGAGTCTGTGGCTTGCAGTAGCACCGAATCCTCCCGCCTCCATGCGTCTAATGTCCACCCCCTATCGCGACCCTCCTCTCTTTTGCCGCAGCTGTGACTGTGCCGTTTACCGTAGCGTCAGGGGCCGATGCTGCGCCCAGAGCCCCTCCATACTGATGCATCACGGCGGAACATGGGCCACTGGAAGAACGACAGGCCAGCCACTTGAAGCTGTGGCGAACTTGGACCGTTTGTCCAAAGCTAGTCTTGCCGCGTTGCGTCTTGCTGTAATTCACACTCATTCACACAACAGGATCTTGTGATAGCTCCAACCCAACATGTCAGACGTAGCCATTGTCACCGGTGCCGCGCAAGGCTGCGGGCTGGCCGTTGTCAAGCTCCTATGTGCGCGCAAGCTACGCGTCGTACTCAGCGATGTCAATGTCGAGGCTGGAACGGCGGCGGCGGCCGACATCAACAAGGAGCACGGCGAAGGGGCGGCTACATTTATCAAGTGCGACCTGTCCAAGACGGAGGACATTGAGTCTCTGATTGCCGAAACCATCTCCCGCTTTGGCGGCTTCTCCATCCTTGTCAACAACGCGGGCTTCTTGCGGGCGCCGTTCCTGGCCATCTCGGCCGACGACATCAAGTACACGATTGCCATCAACCTCACAGCCGTCATCCACTCGACGCAGCTCGCCATCCGATTCTGGGACGAGCACCCCGAGATCAAGGGCCAAGCCATCAGCGTCACGTCCTCTTCCTCCTTCAAGACATACGCTAGTATCGCTGCGTATGGCGCTGCCAAGGCGGGCGCTGCGCAGTTCACGTTTGCCTGCCGCTCTTTTGGCCCTCGCATCCGCGTCAACGCTGTGGCACCGACCGCCATCGCCACGGCCTTTGACAAGAACACCATGATGCGTGTGCCCACGGAGAAGACGGGCCCAGGGTACACGCCCGAGGAGGAGATGCGCAACATGGGTCTGGCGCGTTTGCAGCCAGAGGACGTCGCCAGAGCTGTCGTGGAGTGCATCGACGACGAGTCCCGGTTCGGCAAGGTCGTCTACCTGGATGCTACGGAGGGCCAAAGGGTTCACGGTGGATTCTTGGGGGAAGCATGAGCTCTAGTTCGTAGTAAGACACTCAACACAACACAAGTATCCACAGAAAATTAAGACATCAATTGATTCTATCTACTTTCTGGGCTATTTTTTCTTTCAGTGGCGCCTGACTCTGATCCTGCAGTCGCGCTCGGGGTGCGTGGGTGCGAAGACAATGTGGCATTGCGAGGGCATCAACTTAGGCGTACCATCCTCGTCCTGGTTGTGCGGTCCAAAAGTGCTATCAGGGGGCAGACTGAGATCATAGTCCTTGAGTACATTGGCCAGGATGGTCATAATCTCCATCCAGGCGAGGTTGCGACCAATGCAGCTACGAGGACCATACGAAAACGCAAAGATGTTCTTCTTGGCATCGGGGTCCTTAAGGAATCTGTCGGGAACAAACTTGTGCGGGTCCTCCCAGAGGTCAGTGCGATTGTTCAGCGCCAGCAGATTGAACGCGACGGTCGTGCCCGCAGGTATGTGATGGCCTTGAATCTGCAAGTCCCTCTCTGAGATTCGGGGCATGAACCCTGAGGTGATGGGCGCGTAGCGGAAGACCTCGTACACGAGCGACTCGAGGAAGGGCAGGCTGGCGCGGCTGTCCGCGTAGGTGACGAGGTGGTCTCTGCCAAAGCAGCCGCGGACCTCGTCCTGCGCACGGCGAAGCGCGTCGGGATAGAGCGTGAGCAGGTGCAGGGCCCATGTGACGGAAGCGGACGTGGTCTCGCTTCCCGCGAGCTGCATGCCGACGCTCTCTGCGTGGACCTCGACGGGAGACATGTTGACCTTGGAGTCGGGGTCCTCTGCGTCGATAAACGCCTGGAGGATATCGGCAGGCTTGCCCTCCATGCCCTGCGCCAGCGCGTCCCGGCGTCGCTCCACCGACTCGCGCCCAAAGGCGACAAACTCCTGGTACTTGTCGAGCCACGATCGAATGATGAAGGACAAGGGAAACGTCAGGAGCGCCTTGAAGTTGATGCTGACGCCAATGTACACAGCCGTCGCGGAGATCCATTCCACGATGCCGGCGCCCGAGTCGGGCCCCGAGGGATCGCGACCAAAGGCCAGCGCGCTCATAATGTTGAAAGTGGCGAGCTGGGTGTCGTTGCGGTAGTTGATCTCGATCCAGTCCTGCCCATCAGCCTCGTCCAGCTGCCTGTCCCACTTGTCTTGCAACGCCTGGATGCCGTGCTGGATAATAATGGACTCCATCTTGGCAAGATAGCCAGGGCTGCTCAGGAACGGACTCATCTGGCGCCTTCGCTGTCGCGCAAGATGAGGGTCGCTGAAGGTGACGAGATTCCTCATGACAGGGTCGGTCAGGTTCCCATACACATTGAGTTTCCACGAGTCACTGGCCCCCAAGACGGCCTTGACATCAGTAGGATCGCTGATGGTCACCGTGTTTGGTTTGGAGACATAGATGTCGCCATGCTTTTGGTAGTCAGCCAGCGTGGCTCTGGCAACTCTCTTTGGAAGCCTCTTGTAGATGAAGGGTATGGAAGAAAGACGGGCAAAGGCAGGGCCGGGAATTCGACAAAGTGGGCTCAAAAAGAAGGCATAGATGACTTTCCACGTCAAATAAGCCCCCAGAGCGCAGAGAACCCAACTATAGATGTTGTTCGTGACCATTGTAGACTGTGATTGTATGATGAAGCTCTGAGGGATGGTGTCGCGGGTAGGCATTTCGAGCTACTTTGCTCGACGAGCTCTCACGTGCTGGATTCTCGAGTGCCGTCCGCAACGAACACATAGGGAAATTCGAGAATGTCTTGCGGATTTCTCAAGCCCACAGCAGCGGCATTGGACTCGCCCCACCACCTACTCTGTACCGAAGGTGGCCCTCATTTTCTGTGCCGCCTTTCCATGTCCGCTGATACGCGGGGGGGTTCACGGCGGATGATGATCGACAAACTTTTCAGGGGCTGCAGTAGCGCGACACGGGATCCCACATGGAGGGGAGTGTACATGGCGAATCTGTGGACCATATCGTCTACCTCGTCGTTCCTTAAATAGGCAGGCGAAACAGTTCGTGGCACGTGCTCACGGCACTTTGGCTCCGAACCGCGTCTGCAGCATGATGGTAGGCCGCATTGACCAAGGTCTGCAGTGTCGCCGATGTGGAGAGGAGATGGGAGACGACAGCGTGGCAGTGGACAGTGAGTATGGGAAAGAGACTGCACTGATCTACCCACAGCGGAATCAATGTAGGCAGACAGACAGACGTTGGGAGACGTTGACGAGGTACTTGTACACTGTGAACTGACGGTTCAGTAACACGAATCCGACATTGCACTCTCAGAAGATCCAGCACACTCGAGGCTCATTGCACCATCTCGCCATGTTTACATCCCAGGTGTACGAGGTCCTGTGGCTGCTCTTCTACCTTGTCCTTTCCACCTACATTACCGCGACCGCAAAGTCCTGGATCACGCATCCAGCCATCACGGCAGGATGGAGGACTTCCTGCGCCAGCTAGAGAGCCGCTCGTACGACCTCTCCCCGCTGGACGTCGTCCCCAGCCACCTGTACCTCACAAAGGTGTTTTTCTACAAGGGCGACGCTGTGTCTGAGGATGCCTTGCGCGCATCTCTGTATGACTGCCTCCAGAGCTTCCCCATTCTCGTTGCGAAGCTGCAACGCCATGGATCCACGTCTCTGAGACTCGTCATCGACAAGGACGACCCCAGCCTGCCTTCGTGGGAAGAGTACGAGGACTCGCGTGTTCATTTTGAGGAGCTGAGTGACAGAGGGTTCCACCGGGACCAGTGGCCTGATTGCATCAACATCTCGGATCCTCTGCTTTTCGGGGACAAGGATGGCGATGCGCACAAACTCTTAAGAGTTCGTCTTTGTCGTTTCCGTGGCCATAGTGGAGTTGCGCTCGTGGTGCGCGTCGCCCACTGTGTCTTTGACGCCAAGGGCTTCTCCTTCTTCATGAACCACTGGGCAGCATGCCATCGCAACCGCTTGTCCAGCAGCGCGCACGAGTTACCGTCTCAGCCCATCCTCGACAGGGCGGTCATGTTCCAACATCTCCCTCCGGACGTGCGGCCCCAACCGCTCGGGTGGTTCATGACGCAAATTTCGTACGTCCTGACAGCCTTGCTGGGCGCGGTGGCGTGGTTCGTTGCCAAGAAGACGTCGACGGGCTCTTCGGTCAGCCACCTCTTTCGCGTACCCAGAGAGTCTCTGGAGCATGTGTCCTCGGTACACGAAGGGAAACTGGCCCTCTCAGACAACGACATCATCACGGCCCTCTTCCTCATGGCCTATGCCCAGCTAGGAAATGCTTCAGGGCGAAAGATGCCAAAGACTGTCACGGCCATTGTTCCCTGCGACTTTCGTCACAGACTTGGGGTCCCGCAGACCTTCACGGGGAGCTGCGCCGTGGGCATTTATGTGAAAGCACCCCTTGATTTGCTTTTGCAGCCCATCAACGTCTCGTCCCTGTCAGAGGTGGCGAGCATCTCGCGCCAGACGACCAGCAACGTGGACATGGACGCCATCGCAAACCTCACCAGGAAAGCTACCAAGGCGATGCAACTACTCGGAGACAAAGCACGCTTACTCTACTCGTTGATGGTGTGCCAGGCCTTCTCGAACCAAAGCCGGCTTCCCTTCTACGAGGCTGACTTTGGAGGGGGCGTACCGCTGTTTGTTGCGCCCATGGCATACTCTAAGAGTCTGGCCGTGGTGGTGCCACCGCCGCCTGGGAGCGAGGATGTGTACGTCTACCTCACCCTCGAGGCCAAGGAAATGGAAACGCTGTTAGAAAACAAGGGCTTTATGAGTGTTGCAAAGGTCTGTTACTAGTCTAGGTAATCATGACAGTGAAATTGAATCACGCTTTTGCCATATCAGTCGCCGCGATGAATGCAAATGTCAACGCCGGGCCCAGCGTGCTGCCCGCCCCTGGATACGTCCTCCCCATGACACTAGCCGACGTGTTGCCCGCAGCGTACAGACCTCGGATGAGCGAGCCATCATCTCTCAGCACTCGTGCGAATTCATCAGTCAGTAGGCCTCCCTTGGTTCCCAGATCCCCTGGCACGACAGGAACAGCATAGAACGGCGGTCGCGCAATGGGACCCAGGCTTGGGTTGGCCTCGCCCGTGTGCGGATCACCAAAGTACGTGTCGTAGGCATTGCCACCACGTCCAAAATCCGTGTCGACGCCTTTGGCGGCCATATCATTGAACCTCGCGATTGTCTTGTTCAACGAGGGGGCATCGATCCCAATGGCAGCAGCGAGTCCGTCCAGTGTGTCCGCCTTGTGGATGTAGCCAGCCTCGAGACCCTTCTTTGGTTCCTTTCGAGGAAGCATGGATCCCAGTGCGTATCTCTGGCGATGGTTCTGGTCCAGGATCAGCCAGGCCGGGATGGCCTTGACCTTGGCGTGGCGCTCGTATTGCCGGTGTCCCGCGTCCACGTACGAGGCAGCCTCGTTCATAAATCGGGACCCGGTCGAGTCCACAATGATGGAAAAGGGTCTCGCGCGCTCCTGGAGACTAAAGTACCATTTGCCCATCTCGGGATCGAGAATGGTAGGGCCCCACCATGCATCGTCCATCAGAGCTGTCGCGGCGCCAGCCGCAACACCCGCCTGAATAGCATCACCCGTGTCGCCTTCGGGTGTGCTCGTCCACTCAACGCTGGCTGGGGCCGGGCCAAATTGGTCGCGCATCTTTTTGTTGTGGGCAAACCCTCCGGCGCACAGGAGGACTCCCTTGTTGGCCTGGACCGCCACCACGTTGCCCTCATGTTGGACCTTGGCGCCCTGAACAGAACCGTCTTGCCCTTGCAGGAGCTCGAGGAGAGGAGCGTTGCGCCAAATGGTAATATCGTCAGCCTTTGCTCGGTGAAGGAGCTGGGCAATGAGAGACTGGCCCATTGTCACGGGACTTTGACCACGGATTTTCAGCCAGAGCATGCGGAACACGACTGAAATGGCCTTTGCCAAGTGCTTTGTTGACGCCCCCGTCATTGTCAGGCTAGTGGCCTCGTCGGTGAAGATAGGAGGGGGCTGCCGGGGCCGCGACCGCAGATGGCTCCCCCAGTCGCCCAACTTCTTCAGGTCGAAGACGTCCGGCTCGACCGTACGGCCCCAGCGACTCAGGGCACCGGGCGCCTGGGGATAGTAGTCGGGCACGCCCTTGCTGCATCGCCACTTGAAGCCGAGATCGCGAAGAAAATCAATCATCTCAGGGCCCTTGTCGAGGAACGCGAGTTTGCGCTCGGTGGAGGACGCAGGTCCGACATCTGCCACGACGCTGTTCAAGTAGCGGAGCGCGTCTTCTTTGCTGTCCTTGACGCCCTGGGATCGCACGTAGGAGTTGCCGGGCACCCAGAGCCCAGCGCCCGAATAGGCGGAAGAGCCCCCGATCCTCTCGTCTTTTTCCACGACGAGAGGTCGGAGGCCCAGGGACTTGGCTCGCAGGGCGGCCGTCAGCCCTGCGCCGCCTGCCCCAACGATCAAGACATCGACCGACTTGTCAAAGGAGTGTTGAAAATTGGTGGCATGGTGCCGCAATTGTTGTTGCCGTGGACTGAGAATTGTGGGAATGCATGTCGCCAGCACGTGTCGCGTGCGCCGCCGACAGAGAGCAAGAGTCATGGTCGTTGCGAGTAGAGTGACACGCAAGACACTCACCACAGACAGGCAGCCGTGTTGTCTATGGCCCGTCGAACACTTCTCATGACTTCCGGCTCCTCCAGCGTCTGCTGACTCTGCTCCCAGGGGAAATGCTCGGTTTGGGCCCTCTCGTGGGATCGGCAGGCGGAAAGCGTCCGCGTTGGGGGCGAAGGATCTGCACGGTCATGGCGGCAGAAAACAGGGTACTGTAATATCCATCGGATGCCGGCACATGTCGCATCTGTCATTGCCTGCAAAGACTTTTTGGTGAGGCCATCGTGGCAGTGATCGACTGCATAACGACACACCCTCCCAGTCCGCGTCTTGGCGGTGTCAAGGACCGTCCCGCCGATCACCGATCGCCACGCAGTTCACCCCTGCACCCCTGCTCACTCCGCACAGGATCGGATCCGAAGCGATAAGCTGGCGTGCTTGTGCAGCATGGCCGACGCTTGAACGTTCTCAGAGTGTTCGTCCTGACGAAGGCGGACGGCTGTGGTAGACTCAGGGTCAGCATCTTTCCTATGTCTCATTGCACTCTGGCCCTCTTTTGGCGAACAGCTCACGGTGACGGCGAGAACAGCATCCGCGACAATGGACCAGCTTCGAGATTCAGTGAAGCCACAGACATTTGCGCTGTCTGGGTTTGACATGCAGGGGTCCTTCGCCAACATCCCCTATGCATTCTTCTATGAGAACACCGCCGGAGACGACGCATTCCTCCCAAACTCTGTGCTGAAAGACTCACTGGTCAAATCTCTCATTGCCTTTCCCATTCTCCTCGGCCATGTGCACCAGCAAGGCACGGGGAAATTGAGCATTGTGGTCGATCCAAACGACCTCAATGTCCCAGAGATTTTTGAGTCAACCAACGAGGACATTAGCCTGCAGGACATCAAAGCCAAGGGTTTTTCCTGGGACTCGTGGCCAGACAATGTAGCCACGGTTGGGGGCTTTGCCGCGCCTGCAGCCACAGATGGCAAGATTCGACTCCTCAACGTGCACATTGTGAGGCTGAAGGGCAATAGCGGACTGATCCTTTTCATCAATATTCCGCATTATGCCGTGGATGGGTGTGGGTATTTTGCCTTTATACGACACTGGGCACAAACAAGTGCCGCCTTGCTCCAAGGGCGGGAAATCAAGCAAGACGAGATGCCCACGCTCAACGCTGACAGGAGTCAGATTGAGGCGGCCCTCTCCGGTGAGCGCCGAGCTCTCGATCCCATCTCACAAGCCATGTACACCACCGCCAATTTCTTCTGCGACACCTTGGCCTGGCTAGGCCCGACCACGTTGGGCCGGCTCCTCACCAAGCTCGGGGGCCTGTCTTCTGGAGAGGCACACCTTTTTCACATCTCCAAGGCAAGATTGACAGAGATGCGCGAGTCGTTGGCGCCACATCTCCCAGCTGGGACTCGCGTGAGCGATAATGACGTCCTGGTGTCGCTCATCAGCAAGACCTACGTGCAGAGCCAGCCGCAGAAAGAGCCTAAAGCAGGCTGGTTCACAAGCACACCGCCAAAGGAAACACATTTCACAGTTCGCGTTCCCTCCGACGCCAGGCCGCGAATTGGCATGGACAGCTCTTTTACAGGAAACCTTTTGCTTCCTGCGCTGGTGCGCACACCCATTGAAGAACTCGCCAAGCCGACCTCGCCAGAAACTCTGGCGTCCGCCGCGGTTCAGGTCCGTCAGACAATTGGGGCCATTGACGCGCCGCTGGTCGGGCAGTTCTACGATACGGTGACAGCCCATCCATCCAGTCACATGCGCCCTCTGTCATTTGCGTCGAGCCACCAGACGACAAGCATGGTTTCCACAAGCCAAGTCCGTTTTGGTCTGTACGAGGCGGACTTTGGGCACGGGAAGCCTTCGTTTGTCTGCCTGACCAAGTTGTTTGCCGGGAGCTACACGATGGCGGTACTGTTGCCTACGGCACCGGCACAGGAGCCGGGCGTGAATGTGCTTCTTACGAGTAACGGTGTTGCAATGGGCAACATTCTGCAGAACGAGTTCTGGATGGACACGGTGAAGTTGATCTGGTAGGGCCTACGCCAACTTTGCTAGTCTTCCACAGGTAGCAGGAGCACTGAAAATGCTTCGTCCTGCCAGGGTGTGGAGACGAATTGTACGAGCTGTGACCATATCTGCTGTTTCTTCCAAGTGACCAAGTAAAATTCTCGCGTTGTGTGCGTGTACCTGGCCTCCATGCATGATGGGCGCCTGTTTGGCTAGCTGTCCGAGTCTTGATGAACCACTGGGAACCAATGACGCAGCGGAATGAAGCTGCCGTCCTTATGCACAACAACGACGCCACAGTGCACCCTGCAATATGCATTTGTGCCGCCCCTGCGCTGTCCTGCCGGAGGGTGTGTGACGGATCGTCGGTGTGGGGTGCGTCAGACTGTACAGCCACGCCCCAGAGTGCCGACGCCGACTTGTCCGTCCCCTGAATTGCCTCACGGACACCAGAGTGTCCCAAGAACTCATGTTCGGCCTAAATTTGTTGTGCCGACTCGACAAGGGGGTTTCTTTTTGCGGCAAGTGTGGCATTTTGTTCAATGATCTGTTTCCGGTTTGCCCTAGGTTGTTGATAAGAAGACGTGTTCAATACGGTGCATGGACGTGCAGTGGAACGATTGTGCTCGCACGTGCAAGAATATTCAGGGCTCTCGAGCTTTTCCACCCATAGTTCTCCCTGGGTTTGTTGCCTTTGTTCCTGACGCTGAGATCTTCCCAATATCTCGGCCCATTCGTTGTACCCGTTCACACAAGCATGCCTATGGAGTGGAAATCAGCGGCTTCGCTCCTGAGGGAGGTTGCGGATTCTACCCAGAGACTCCCAAAAGACCCTGCCGCCCTGGTACCCTCTCGGAGCAGGATGGTCTCACTCCTCACCATCTTGGTGGCAGTCAGTCTTGCCTACATGGCATGGCAAGTCATCTACGCACTCTACCTCTCCCCCCTCAAGCACATACCAGGTCCTCTTTCAGCTCGTCTCACAGCCAAGCGAGGCATTTGGTACGTGATCAAAGGCAAAGCAGCATCCATTGCCGAGGAGGACTACAAGAAGTACGGCGATGTCTACCTCGCCAAGCCCAATGCCGTATTTTTGTGCGACCCGCAGGATGCGCGCAAAGTCCTCGCCATGGGCGAGTTCAGAAAGACGGACATGTACCGCATCTTCGAGTACGAGGGCGTGCCCAACGTCAGCACTCTGATTGAGCCTGCCGACGCCAACAGACGGCGCAGACAGCTCCACCCCTTCTTCTCCTACTCGTACCTGGCCAAGATGGAGTCCATTGTGCAGACACATGGCTACCAAGCCCTTAAAACGCGCTGGAACAAAATGATCGAGGCCAAAGATCCGGGCCAGGATCAAGTGGCGACTGTCAACTACCGTTTGGACACCCAGCTGGCCATGTTCGACATCACGGGCGCCCTCGTCTTCGGCCGGGATTTTGGCGCGCTCGAAACCAACAATCTCGACTACACCACCTGGGTCAATAACACCCTCACCTACATGCTCATGGCGCACTACTTCCCCGTCCTCAAGACGTGGCCATTCAGCAGGCTCGTCAGTCGTCTCCGCAAGTCGTACGACTCTCTCGTCGACTTTAGCAAGGAATCCATCGCGATCCGGAGACAGCTGCTCGACTCGGGTGCAGACAAGCCAGCAGATCTGCTGCAGGCGCTCATCGACTCGGAAGACCCCGACTCCAAGATCCGCATGTCGCCTCAAGAGGTGCAGGCCGAGAGCATCAGCATGCTTGTGGGCGGCTCCGAGTCTACGTCTTCGGTCATTTCCTGGGTCATCCACTTCCTCCTGCTGTACCCGGAGCACTTTCGTCGCGTAGTGGACGAGGTGCGCCAGGCGTTTGATGCCGACCACCTCATTACACACGCTGAGTGCAGAGAACACCTGCCATTCTTGGAGGCCTGCGTGTACGAGACGCTGCGGTGCATTCCCACGGCAAGCACGTCCTTCCCGCGCATCTCCGACCGCAAGTCCATCACCGTCAAGGGGTACCACATTCCGCCCTCTGTGGAGATTGTGACCAACAAGTGCGCCGCGCACATCCACAAGGAGTCGTGGAAGGACCCGTATGACTTCAAGCCGGACCGTTTCATGGAAGACGGGGGCGAGGCCAAGCGAAACATGCTCTCCTTTGCCTACGGCACGCGTGTGTGCATTGGGAAGAACCTGGCCTGGGTGGTCATGATGGTGACTTTGGCCAATCTCTTCAAGGACTACGATGTGTCTCTGCCAGAGAGCAGCATCTTCCGGCCGGAGAACGTCGATGAGAATGGGCGGCCGAAAATCATGCCCACCAAGCTTGGTGTGGCCACTATGCCCGCGCATCCGGAGCGAGATTGCATCATGATCATCAAAAAGAGGTCTGACTAAAGGTACTTTCGGGAGAAAATGAGAAATGAAGCATATTGATACTTAGATTGAGCTCTGTCTCTACTTTGTATGTTTGTCTGGCATAGATAGAACCCATAGATTGTTCGCAATCTCATCTTACACCCATCTCGTTCTTCGATCCTTGCTCGTGTGGTTTGTGCTTGACTCATAGACCGCGGAGCCACATGATTTAAGTAGTTTACTTGGAAGGGGGCAGCGTGCCCTCGTCAGCACAGGGAATCGCACAAGCACCAAACAGCACGTTGCCACCGGTGGAGAACTGATCCTTGACGCCAATCTGGCAGAGACCGCCACAGTTTTCCGTACCAAAGTACTGGCAGTCGGCAGTCGTGCCCTCAGATTCTGTCAAAGAGTGGCCATGTTAGCGACACGATGTACTCTGACGTCTGTCGAACCCGTCCCCAAAGCCCCCGAACAGGGCAAATCGAGCGGACAGTACTTACCCCATGTGTTGAGGATGAGGTCGTAGCCTTCTCGGTAGAAGACGTATTGCGGGTTGCAGATGCCCTCGGCGACGCACTGCTCTGTGTTCTCGATGCCGTCCCAGGTGAACTCGTCGGTGGCAGTCATTTGGACCTGTCATAGCGTGTCAATCCTGCCTCATCTTCTCCATTGCTGGTCTATTCTGAGACTGGTTTTATGACTTACACTGTACTCTCCAATGCCCTCGTCATTATAGAAGACCACAGGAGGATCGTTTCCGCTCGCAGGGTCGATCCAGGAGCATCTGTCCATTAAAGTCAGCCGATACTTTGCAGACGTTAAATAGGGGCAGCAAGTTTCAAGGGTCAATTGCAGAAACATGATGCAGACAATACTCACCCTGCATCCCATTCGTGCTGGACGTTCAAATTGTCGTCGTCCCTGACCCAGACCTGCACGTTGCAGTTGCCTCCTGCTTGTGTCGTGTACTCGGTCCGGCAGTAGTCCTCAGAGTCCCAGATCGGGTCGTTCTCCCAGCCTGGGAAGAGAGAGGTCGCAATGGTGTTGAAATTGTCGAAGATGGACGCGATCTTGGCGAAGAAGTAGAAACCAGCGAAAACAGGGGTGACCGCCAAGGCCCTTTCCTCGAAGCCAGCGGCCTTGGCGGCCCTGCTGGCGTTGAAGGCCTCCATGACAGCGGCGTGTCGCTCAGAGAGCTCGGCCAGCCTCACGGGGTCCGTGATGACGTTGCCTCGTGCTCGAACGAGGCCGGCTTGGGTTGCGGGGACGGTAAGTCCAAGGGCCGTCACGATGGTGGTGAGCTTCATGATGGAGATTGGGAGTAGAAGTATGCAGTAACGAGACTGGATATTCAGGCAATTGTCGCTGTGTAAGTAATTTGATATCCGTCACGGAGGCGTTGATTGTCTTTATAGTTATGTCGGATTCCATGTCGTCGAGGTAGGCGAGCCTCTCGATTCCTTTTCTCTGCCGATCACAATCAGGACCGGCCCTGTGGAGTTGCGATAGAATCTGCCCTCAACTCCATCAGCTTGCGATGAGCTCACTCGTCGCCGTATCTCCTATGTGCAAATCTGTCGCAGCCGTGCATCAGCGCTCTATGATACTGAATTTGGCTCTAGTGAGGCCATGCCAAGACCACGCTTTGCCCTAAACTGCATCTCGCGATGTCGCAGGCAACGATGCCCCACAGCCAGCTGCGTCACCGACTCACCAAGTCCTTGCACTGGCCAGGGCGTCTAGGTGAGGGAATGCTGGGGGAAAGTACAGCAATCCGATTGGTGTAATTTTGGCGTGGTAGATCCGGAATCTCGTTCAGGGACCAGTGAGCGACGTTGAGACGCAGGGCTGGTCTGGTGGGCCACGTTCCTCCATACTGGAGTGGATGTAACGTTCTCGCGTGGCCGCAATGAGTCCTGCAGCGACACTGGAAGAGGCTCAATTGCTTGGTCCGGCCTAGTTCGGTCTTGCAGTGAAACTGAAGTCCCGTAAGCAATGTGAATCGTCATCCGTGCGGCCGGTAGTCTATGTGGAGTGCCGAGTGCGTCATCTTAAGCTTAAGGAGCTTATTACACTATGAAAAATTCTTGGCACTTTGGACAAGACCAGGGATGCACCGTGTGGCTGTATACATGTAATCGGATCGCAACGTGCAATGGAGAACCGCGGTATAAGTGGCGTTGCGGGCAACGTACACACTTGTCAGCCCCAAGGTTCAGGCCCCTTTTAAAATCACAACATTTGTGACTCATGCTGTTCTTCCATGCCTCATGGAAGAACATGCTAGGGAAACTGGGTGTTGATCTCCTCCATTGCGAACGTGACTACGCGCAGTCGTAGTTGACAGATCGAATTGATTAGCCCCCTGCGGCTTCTGCGCAGGAAGTATCGCATTGGCTCATTTCCGATGGCTGCAATGTATGGTCAATCAATTACGCATGGCTGCACCATGCCTTAGAGAGCAATCCTTCCATATTAGGGCATTATGGTCCAATCGGGGGATCCAGAGATCGACGTAAACGTGTGGTGATGGTCCGTTCCTGGTCGGTTTTTGCGACAGCGGTTGTGGACGAGGGTAGAAATTAGGACTGCGCATGCATTTTCAGACTCCTAGGCGGCCGCTTCTCTGGCATTCTGGGACATCCTGCGGTTGGCTCGGAGAGTCTGGCTTGTTGAGAATCTGGCAACTGCTGTCTGGTGCAGACGACTCGCTTTTCCGGACGGCTAAGTTTCTGCTGAATCACTTCACATGAATTTTCAATGCAACGTGCACCGGCTTGCTGGAAGCAGACGTTTCAAACACTGTCAGCTGATTTTGCTGGTCCATGGAGCAGCTCTCTTTCAATCACAGGGCGCCAAGGCCATGCTGACAAGTATTTGAGGTAACAGGTATCATGAACGACTTTTGCAAGCGCGCTGTGTTGAACATACTGGACGAAATAGACCTGTGCTGCTTGCTGGAATCAGACAGACCCTTGTGGGATTGCGTCTTGCTGTGACGCAAAAGTGGCAAAACCTTGACTTGTTCAACACAATTAGGGGAAAGTCTGATGATATTCGGGCCTGTTTGCAATTTGGCCACATCGTAGGTCGCGTACATGACGATCAAAGGCATGAAATGCTTAACCTACACCAGCGCTATCCAGTACTGGCCAGTGACAGTGACATGACAGTTGGCGAATGTTTCTATTGGCATTCCCGTCATTGCCAGCAAGGATGGAACAGATCAAGCGTGTTTTTGCAAACCCAGGATTCGCTCCGGCCCGACCGAACGCAAACGACGCCATGCGACGTCCACTGGAGGCAGACGACCAGATGTCTTGGTCGGTGTGGAAGTTTGCTGTGATTGGAGAGTTTACGAGGTTCCGACTTTTTTCGTTCGGCCGCTTCTCTTCTTCACGAAAAGATGGATCCTTCCGGTACCTGAGCCGAAGTAGGACTGCACCATTTATTGACCACCGGTGCCTAAAAAACTGGAGAGATACCCTTTGGTGATGAAAGTGCCCTCTGGCGTGACCTTATGGTGATAACTCTTGACGACACATGTTGCATGCAGTATTATCCGGATTTTCTACTCTCCCTTCCATGCCGCCCATAGTTCTTGACAATTGTTCGCTCGCCGTATCACTGGTGATGTCAGGTCGAAATCATTTCTGTGGACATTTGGTTCCATTCTGGAAGGGACGGACGTTGAAGACTGGAAGGAAAGAGCAGAGCGACGCTAGAAGGAAGGCGGCCGCTGGTGATGACTCAGCGACGAGATGCGCCGTATCGCAGCCAATCAAACAACGTGATCTGCGTGGCCCCGCCTCGAAGACGGCATTATGACGAGGCTGATCCGACAGGCCCGTGCAGATCCACTTCCCCGCAACGCAGCCGTCACATTTTGCTCTGTCCTCCTCAGCCCCCCGTCCGAGACTCCCAGACGGCCTTGACGAGTAGGAGGCCTCTGTGCGGCAACCAACAAAACGACCCCGGAGCCAAGAAATGCCGCAGCTTAACTCTCCGATCCGCCCTACCTACAGCGGCAGTTGAGCGCCTCCTCAGGATTTCTTCTTCCAGCTCCAGCCTTCCAGGTCTCATGACCCCAGGCGTCATCGAGCATCATGGTGGGCGTTCCAACCGCCGCTAGAAAGCGCCTCATGGCCCGTCACTCTGTGCTGGTCTGGTATTGTGAGGATATTGCGCCATGAAACCCAATGCACCGGATGTGCAATACTTGCTCTATTTCTTTAATGCTCAGGCGAGGGCGCGCGCTGCTCAAGGCGCGTCGCTCATTGAAAGAGAGACATGGATCACAGATGGACGCACGAGCCAATGCGGATCCACGTTGTCAGATCCTGACTGAGGTCTAAGCTCAAGAGTCTGGTGTCGCGGTCGAGCGAGCAGCCAACAGCCAGCTTCTTATGTTTGATCATGTATGGCACTGGCTGCCACCCTCCCATCTACCATGCTGCAGCCACGGAAACTCCAAGTGCGTCATACTTCGTCCTAACCCTGTTCCCGCGCTCCTCTCCTTGATCTCCGCGGGGTCGGAGTTGGGAATCCTGCAAGCCAGGAACGAC
Source organism: Emericellopsis terricola (assembly GCA_027569275.1). Classification (NCBI taxonomy): domain Eukaryota; kingdom Fungi; phylum Ascomycota; class Sordariomycetes; order Hypocreales; family Bionectriaceae; genus Emericellopsis; species Emericellopsis terricola. The sequence goes on along the minus strand of JAPDEU010000011.1, from coordinate 351,605 downwards.
CTCCCACGATCCGTGGACCGTCATGATTAACTAAGGATGCACTGAGCTTCTCGTCCGCCAAGCCGGATCTCGGCCCTTTGCCTCATCCTGCTGATTCAACTATCAAGTATGGTTCAGAGCCGCGGTTGCCCAAAGCAAGCCAAAGTAAGACAAGACGCGCCAAGGCGCTCGAAGGACGGACACCTTCGTTGAATCCAGCCCTGTGAGAATGATTCTGGGAATACGCTTCCTGCACGGAGCACGGTTTGGAAACAAGGAATGGTCGAAGCTTCTTCGTACCCTCGTCGAAATCGGATATATCGGCACTGCTCCTTCCAGCCGCATCGTGTAGACGTCAGTGCCGCTGAGCTAGTCAAGCCCGATCCGGAGCCGCATGGCACTATATCGGGCCGAGAGCTTCCACCCCATGGCACCGTCTCCATCGATCTGGAGGTGGCAGCTGCTGAGCTGTAGCTACATAAAGAGATGGCTGCTAGGATTCTCAAGCTTGGGGCTGTAGTCTAGTGACTTTTGGGCCCCAGATTCATTCATCTGAGCACAACCTGGAGTGCCGTACTGCTTCTTTCCTCGACTTTGCGACACCCCTTGTATCCGCAACACAGCCGTAGGCACTCTCATAATGAAGCCTCGCAGTAGACTCGCCTTGAAGAGGCCAGAGAACGAGGATGGCAAGGCATGGCCGGCCATTGTCATTGGCATGTTCGTGGCCTTTGGTGGTCTTCTGTTCGGGTAAGGCGCCCCCAACCTGTGTGACTGCTTACACAAAACAAGACCAACATTAACACCAATCCCTCCAGCTATGACACAGGCACAATCAGCGGCATCTTGGCCATGCCCTACTGGCAACAGGAGTTCAGCACGGGATACGTTGACCCCGAGGGCAAGCCAAACGTGACCACCTCCCAGGAGTCTGCAATCGTATCCATTCTCTCCGCCGGCACCTTTTTTGGTGCACTCATGTCCCCTCTTCTGTCTGACAGGCTCGGCCGTCGGCTAGGATTGATTGCCGCGACCTGGGTTTTCAACCTGGGCGTCATACTCCATGGCGCTGCCACCAGCATCCCGCTCTTTCTCGCCGGGCGCTTCTTCGCTGGCCTTGGTGTTGGCCTGATCTCCGCCATGGGTGAGTCAGATAGAGACCCAATACTTTTGCCTGGATGGGCAACGATGAGTGAATAGTATACTGAACCGAACCAGTCCCCCTCTACCAGTCCGAGACAGCTCCCCGGTGGATTCGCGGCGTCATTGTCGGCGCCTACCAGTGGGCCATTACCATCGGATTGCTTCTCGCGGCTGTCGTGAACAATGCCACGGCTAAACGCGACGATTCCGGATCTTACCGCATCCCGATCCTCTTGCAGCTACTCTGGTCTCTCATCCTCTGCATCGGCATGATCATACTCCCAGAGACGCCTCGCTATCTCATCAAGAGAGACAACATCGAAAAGGCCGCTCGTGCACTCAGCCGCCTGCGTCGTCTCCCCGCTGATCACGACGCCATCAAGAGAGAGCTTGCAGAGATCAAGGCCAACAACGACTTCGAGGTCAGCATGGGCAAGGGCACATACCTCGACTGCTTCAGGCCTCCGATTCTCAAGAGGCAACTCACAGGCATGGGACTCCAGGCGCTCCAGCAGCTCACAGGTGCGTGCACGTCCTCGTGGAGTTTCAACTCCGGTACCCCATATATTGCGCGATGCGCAGCTGACTCGCAGCACCAGGTATCAACTTTATCTTCTACTACGGAACCAAGTACTTCCAAAACTCGGGCGTGCAGAGCGGCTTCGTCATCTCCATGATCACCTCCGCCATCAACGTGACCTCGACCATCCCCGGCATGTACGCCATTGACAAATGGGGTCGCCGCCCACTCCTGTTCTGGGGTGCCATCGGCATGGCTGTCTCGCAGCTGATTGTCGCCGTCTGCGGTACACTGTCCACGGGCCAGCGTGACACTGGCGAAATTTTCGTCAAGAATCTCGCCGGGCAAAAGGCATCCGTGGCCTTTGTGTGCATCTACATCTTCTTCTTCGCGTCGACCTGGGGACCCCTCGCGTGGGTCGTCACCGGCGAGATCTTCCCCCTCAAGACCCGCGCCAAGTCCCTCAGCATCACCACGGCCACCAACTGGCTGCTCAACTGGGCCATTGCCTACTCGACACCCTACCTCGTCAACTACGGCGAAGGGTACGCCAACCTGCAGTCCAAGATCTTCTTTGTCTGGTTCGGCTGCTGCTTCCTCTGCATCGCCTTTGTCTGGTTCTGCATCTACGAGACAAAGGGTCTCAGTCTCGAGCAGGTTGACCAGCTGTACGAGGAAGTTAGCAGCGCGCGCAAATCGACAAAGTGGAGGCCCTCGGAGGACCGGCGCTACTCCAAGACTGCCGACATTACTGGCGTGGAGAAGGAAGCCGTGGAGGGTGCGACCTCTCACAAGGTCTAAATTTGGCTGTTTTGAGGTCGGCCAATACGGCACAACAGCAGCGGATAATGTGACATCACCGGTTCGTGGGACGAGATACTATCTTCAGTAGGACAATTTGCATATAATTCTCTCAATATCAACTCGTCCAATCGGATGGACCGTCCAGCCACTTCACAGGAAAGCTGGTGATGCACTTGTGTGTCTTGTTGTGTTCGCGCCGACACTGCTCCCTTGGACGCAGTTTATCGCGTCTTGTGCATTTATTTGGGTCAAAGGAATTGCCTCTCATCAGTCAGTAATATTCTTGTGCTGCAGTGTTACTCTCTGCCTAGTCCTCTACAGACAGCTTCCCAAGCGCAAATGAGCCTGCATCCAGCTCATACTGCCCCTGCGAATGGAGATGGCGGCCAGGAATTTTGCCGGATTCCAGAGGAAAGGACACATACTGTTCACTTTTCTGCTCCAATTATAGACAAAAGCCAGAAACCGGGGGATCAGCTTCATCGCGCACATCAAAGCCATCGAACGCCGGTGATCTTCATGCAGGGTGCCGAAGCTGGCCTGTAACTAAGCTGAGGACAATTCTTGATAACCAATCTCGGCAGGGCACACGTGATGTCGTATACAGGTACTCAGCCCATATCATGTTACCATCCGATCCGCTGGATCCGTGTCTTTCGACTACAGTCTCCTAGATGTCAGTAATCGATCCGTGCAGTAAGAAAGCCGACTAAGCCCCGAGAACAGTGTTTCAAGCGTGTCTATCTGGACATTCAAGTGCATTGTCGACAACACTGCGAAAGATGCCGAGCTCAAGGACGAAAAGCTGCTGTGTTGCAAAGACTGGGAAATTCCCGTGGCATTCTTCAATGACTGGCCGCTCAACAAAGACAATCGGGGGGATCAAATTAAATCACTCGTCGATTGCAATGGTTGTGTCATTGGGTACGCTCGTCGTGGCCATGGGGGGTCCAGCCAGCCTTGGCACAGCAACTACATGGACATTCTCACGGACAATTTCCTCCGTCTGTTTGAGCACCTTGATTTAAGCAGTTCAAACTTTTCAAGATACAGGCGCCCCCACTTGCCTTAAATGACGATCGGGGTGTTCCTTTTGAGAATGCGTGAAAAACATGAAGGGAGCTGCGATTCTTCCTAACGCGAGGCTCAAGGTCTACAAGGGTGGATCACACTCGGTTCTGAACATCAGCATGAACGAGTTCAATCATCACCTGCTAGAGTTTTCAGGGCGACTATAGGTGAAAATGCGCAGTGAAACTAGGCACGTTGCTAACAACAGCCAAGACCCCAGGGCTGACTTTGTAAGGCAGTTGGGAGTTCTATGTGGCCTATCATCCGGATAACGCCGTCGAAGTCCACAATTTCCCCATGCATGGGTTTCGAACGCAAGCGGAGGTGAATTGAGTTGGCCCCCAAATATGATGCAAGATGGCCGCCTCTGATTCCCCATGCGTCCATGACGGCTGGCCTCGCAAGCTGTTGAGGCAAATTTCTCAACGCATGCGATCCCCCTGTAGGTTACGCTATTCGACGGCATTGATCGTGTCAGAACTTAACACCTCACTTCGGAGAGTCCAGCCAGACGATTTGCTCAAATCATTTGTGCGGCCGTCACAGGTACATAATTGGCTTGCGTGGAGCATCTCCTTCTCCACTAAGCCACTGAAGCTGGCGATGCACTTAGGCCTGGAGGACGGTGCCACGTTGCGCCTCTGTCACACGAGGCCACGAGGGATGGGTGAGCATGCTCTCAACATCGACCTTGCTGGTAAAAGACGAGTAGACGAATAGCAACCTACAACGTGGAGGACGATTCTACGCTGGAGAAAGACATGCCGGGGACCCTCCAATAACTCCCCTCTGGGATTACCGTTTTAGGAAGGAGGATCGGCGACGGACGGCGGCGGCCCGGGGGGCCGCGGCGCGGCGCGGTCATCCGCCAAGCCGTGGCTGGTGCTAGGACGCAGTGTTGGGAGTCTTAGGACGTGATGATCATGATCGCACATAATTCGTATATTGCGCAACAGCTCCATACGCCACTGCCCTGCTGGTCAACTCCACGGGTCCCTTGTTGTGTTGGGTTTTCATGTTGCGTCGGCACAAGATATCCGTTCTCCTCGTCCTGCGCTGGCAAGACGTCAACGCAGCACCCATCAACAGCCAGACATCTGCAAGTTGCAGCAAATCACGCAGCTTCATCGGCAAGTCGCGCGAGCTCAGCTTCGAGAGCTACGGTACCACGCGCACGTACCGCTTCCACCTGCCGTCAAAGTACGATGTCAACTTGCCGCGCCACCTCCTGATCGCTTACCACGGCTGCGACGGCAACCCTGCGAGCTTTCAGCCCGAGACCAACTTGGTGGACAAGAATATCAACCCCTACATAACGATTGTGTTCGTAGCCAGCATCAACATAAGTCTTATCGCAAGGCAAGAGGGCTTTAACTGATCTAGTCCAGGGCAACTGGTAGGGGCTCACGTGCGCCACACGGGCCGTCACCGACATGGTGTTCACGGCAGGGGAGGCCCTCTTCCTTCCATTGCCAAGTACCTCGATGACTGGGCGGTGAGAAACCAATACTCGACGTCGACGCGCACTGATCTCGTTAATTGAGCCACGTGCCAAAGCTGTGCATGTGTTGGGACCCCTTGTCTGCTGTGACATATGGAGCTGGAGGGCCACCTTCACGGCTATCTAGGCCCCGAAGCCACCAGATCTACATTACTCCGTCTTTTCAGAGTTACTCGGGGCCCATCGAAAGTCATGTGGGTTCACAGCTGGAGACAGATCCTAGAGCCAAAAAACGGTATATACCTTGAATTGAAGAATATACTTGACTAGAACATGGGCAAGGTACGCCCAGCGAAACTATGCGCCTCAATCAAATGAGACCCCAAGAGTAAGAAGAAAGACCACTTCCCGCTTACAAGGCGTTGATGAGGGCGTTGTAGGCGGCCTTGGGCTGGTAGTTGCGGTCGTACAGCAGAGGGTTGTCGCTGGACCTCCAGCTGTCCTTGTCGGAGACGCCCCAGACGGTGATGGCGACGCACTTGGGGATCTGCAGGCAGCCGTTCATGACAGTGAGGTAGTCGTTGGCGCTGGCGCCGACAATGTCGAGCTCGGTCACGGCCAGCTCCTTGACGTTGGCGGTGGCGAGGGCCCTGAGGGCGGCGGGCACGCCCGAGGCCGGGTTCCAGCCGCTTGGGCCGGCGAGATGGCACTGGGAGCCGATGCCGTCAATGGGGATGCCCTGCGCGACCCACTTGTTGACGTGGGCGATCATGCCGGCGGTGACCTTTGCGTAGTTGGCAATGTCGAGGTTGTAGTCGTTGATGTAGAGCTTGGCGTTGGGGTCGGCGGCGCGTGCGGCGCGGAAGGCGATGCCGACAAAGTCCTCGCCGAGGACGCGGCTGAAGACGCTGTTGCGCAGGCTGCCGTCCTCGTTGAAGATCTCGTTGACAACGTCCCACTGCAGGATTTTGCCCCGGTAGCGGGTGACCATGGTGGTGACGTGGTTCTGGATGACCTGCGTCAGGGTGGCGCGGTCGTTGATGTTTTGCACCCACTGCGGCAGCTGCGAGTGCCAGAGCAGCGTGTGGCCGCGGAGGAGCTTGCCGTTGGCCACGGCAAAGTTGACGACGGCGTCGGCATTGGCAAAGGTGAACTGGTTGCGGCTGGCTGTGGCCTTGTCAGCGTCCATTGGGGCGAAACCGGGGAATATCGTCCAGCGGGAGCTGGTCAGATAAACTTACGCTCGATGGCATCCCACTTCATGCTGTTCTCGTGCGTGATCTGGCCAAACTCGCGCCTGACAATGTTGAGCAGGGGCTCGTTGTTGAGGTGGTAGTGGTCGATCTCGGTGCCAAAGAAGAGCTTGCCCTTGGCTTTGAACTTGGCGTCAAGACCGGTGCCAGTACCACCTGTCGGCCCAGGGGGAGGAGCCTGCGTGGTGGTCGTCTGCAAGGTGGTTGTGGTCGTGCCGCCGCCGCCGCCGCTGCTAGGGACACACTGGGAGTACCAGTCGCTGAGGGAGGTCAGTACGTGAACCATGTCTGTGCTGCTCCTGGGAAGATGCTCACTTGACTTTTTGGCAAGTGGCTCCCGAGACACACGTCGTGGGTCCAGTCCAGCCGTTTCCGCCGCCTGTGTAAAAGCGTCAGTGTTTTTGTCTTGGAGCGTAGGTGCAACAAGGCGTTTACTCACATTGATCCCAGAGCCTGCCCTGGGCGAGAGCAAGAGCCGGCGCAAAGGCCAGCACCAAGGTGGAGAAGTGCATGGTTGTTGATGGCGAGGCAAGCAAATGGACAATTTGGATCTGGCTGGCTGGTGACAAGAGGATGGAAGAACCAGAGGACTCCTCGCGCAATTTGTACGTCTAAATTTTCGATGAAGCACCCCAGAAGAAGACGAAGTTTCGAAACGGATGAATGCCACATGGCAATGCTGTTTACCCATTTTTGCCAATGCAAGTGCGCACAATCAACCGCGCGAACCAGGGTGACCCATGGACATTCTTGTCACGGACTGACATGGATGCCCCCGAGCAAACCCTGGATCTGGAGTGCCGAGGCCGCTGATCCGGCGAACGCAGCAGCTTGCGGAGACCAGCTGCCATGGGCGAGTGCATCTGGCCTCCCGGCGAATGCCAGGCTTGGCAACCCCATCGAGTTGAGAATGGTCTTCAGGCATTTGTCCATCTGGGGTAAAGGCAGGGGTGCACTGGTTTTGCGGGCTTGGCAGCCGCCGCGAGCGGGTCCAAAAGGGGCAATCGTCGGAGCATGAAATATTTATTGCCCCTTTGAGCATCATCACCAGACATGCCGCAGCATCGCAGCTCACCGTCGAGCCCAATTTGGTTTCAAGGACTGCCCGGACCCCGCAGCGCATCAACTTGGCCACTGGGCCCTGGTGCTGCAGCATTTGCTGCGTGCCAAAATGGCTGAGTCTGTAAATGCCCATCTTTCATTTGGGCCATCGAATGCCAGAGTTGCCGGCAGCCCACTATTCGCTTCCCAGCGTCGCGTCCTGCTCGGCCCACCAAATCGGTCAGGGAGAGTCCATAGAACGATATGGGCAAGCGCTGAAGATTATCCTCCGATTTATCTGCCAGAGTGGGAAGAAACACTCATACCTGCTGCCTGCCAGATTCTTGTCTGCGTCGAAGAATGGCAGGTTGCTTGTCAGGGAAACAGCCGGGAGGAGAACAGCATGATGAGGCTGAAACGCGAGGTGGGATTCTCAGTCTCACGACGTGCAGATGGGAAATACCACCAGGACAATTATTAGGCTGAAATTCCCGACTCCACAGTGTGTGACGGCAGTTGAAGAATCACCAAGACCAAGCCAGGCGCGTACACATGGGCGCTTGTATGCTGCGCAGATCACAATGTTCAGTGACGCACTCGTAGCGAATCCGATGAATGCGGAAGTCTGGAGTTGTCTACATGCATGCTGGGGCCTGCGTCTCTGGATTTTTATCGCAAGAATTGCCTATTTCTGTTTCATTGCAATATACCTGTAAATGTCGTGACATCGTCCGAGCCAAAGACGCTGTGATATGCCAGTGCCGCAACACACCCATATAGTGCATAACATCCCGAGTGCAAAGAATCTGCCATGCGCTGCGTTGACACTTGCGGAGAATGTTTCTTACTCGACCGCATCGCCAACTTCCGCTGGCTACGCGCAACAGAGACTCCGTGTCCAAAAGAGAGGATGGTTGCTAGTCCTACCGGTGCCAGGCTAAGAATGCCACATTGACTTGCATACAAGCGTGCCAATTAAATTCTTGACAGGCTGATATCTTTTCCAGTCAGCCACGAGCACATTCTACAACGTTGCAGCTCCTGCAAGCGGCCAAGTCACACCCCAAGCCCGCCTGGGGAGCGCAAAGATTGACCATTTCAGCCGCCGAGCCCGTGAGACATGCACCCGGCTGCGATTGGCTGATTGCGTTTTCTGGATGGCGAAAAGCTAAGGATGTGAGCCTTCATGGATCTGAGGTGAGCAATGTGGTGAGCATGCGGCTGGACTTGGCCCTCAAGTAGTCGCCAAGTCTCCTTGTCGCGGAATTACGTCTCCCGAAGTAGTTTCTGTTTAAAGCATATACTTTGAGCTGGGATCTGGCTGTGAACAGAGGTCGAGGCATTCGTTGGCTGCCAATTCATTCATTTTGACCGCAGCTCTCCAGTGTTATGTCTGCATTGCATCGCCCCTTGACGATATCGTATCATGCCTTTTGTCGGCCTCATGTTGATTTGCTCGTGAATTTCTGACCTATTCCCATCGAGGATTGCAAGACAATTCCTTTATGACAAGATTTACTACGTAGCCAAGGCCAATTGCAGATCTTAGCCTTTGCCTGCTTCCATCATGAAATCGTCTCTGTTGTTTAGCTGTCTCATTGCTTGACAGCTTTGATTGCCTCCATCAGGCTCATTCAGCTCCGGCGAGGTTCATTTGTGGAGCGGCACGACTCGTCTGTAGACCTCGTGTTTCGCAAGTGCTTCTTCTCGTGGCTGTCAACTAACCCATGGATTTCGAGGAAGAAATTGGCTAGATGCAATGAACAATGAAATATTCCAATCCGCCGTCAATTTTCATATGAAATTTGCGTGATTCGACCTGAACAAGTAGCAACATATCAGTGCTGAGCGCATTTGCCGAAACTACGACTAAAACACATGCTCTTGTTCTTGTCCCTGTTTAAGTCGGCGAACGTGCCACGAACGAGGGATTTTCACCGGGTACCTCTATGGACACGGCCCATCACGCCTTTTATGTTAAAATGTCCTCTCGAAGTCTAAATACGTCCTAAGACGCAAAGCTGACCTGCTGCTGCACTCCGACTTGAAGAAACAAACAAAGTGACCTTCACGAAGAGGTGTCGATGACGCGTCGTTAGGCAGCACCCTTCCGCTGCACTAATCACATCCACAGCCTGGGAAAAATAAAGTTTCAATCGATCTGACTGATTTTATTGACTAGGAGAGAAGACGAACAAGGCTACTACTGACCAGACTGTAGTGACGGATGAAGAAGACCGAACGGATGAGGCGTAGGGTGGGCAAATACTACGGTGCGGGCCGTTGGCGGGTCTAGGCGCGTATCTGATAATGGTGCCCGCTGTCGAGACATTGATCACAGGATCTCCACGTTTTTATATGCATCATATCATTTGGTTGATAATTTTGAGGGCGTCATCGAGTTGTGAAGCCGCATAGTATGTATAAAGAACGAGTTGGGCGGCCTGCGGCAGTCGCAGAAGCCTGTGCTGGCTTCAGGGCGTCGATGAAGCGATGGCTCTTGGTTGGCTGACAGTTCAATGCCTCGAGAAGAGCTGCGAATCAACCTTCTCTCGCCAGGCTGGGAAAACATGACTCTGCAAACAGCCAACCGGATTACGTGCCTGTACAATGGATCAGCGGGTGGCGGGCCGCGACCCGCGAGTCCGCGACCCTGCATGGCTCAGCAGCTGAGCCCAGAAAGGCAAAAAGGGCCATAATCTGTGCATATGATTGGGCCGGATGTCGACCTGGTTCCTCGACGAGTCATGGCGTTTGGCCTTCGCGCTCAGAGCGTGTGCGCGTGCGAGTGCGAAGCAGCCGGCACTCGGCAGCATAGGGCTGAAGATAATAAATACAAAAAATCGACTAGATTTGTCTGCTTCAGCTGCTGCCTTCTCCCTAAGTGGAGCCTTTTCCCTACCAAACAGGTGCCGTCTTTCTCCCTCGCGGCTATGCTAGCTACCAACACATTCCCCTGAACCCCCACGAGTCACTCCCTCACAGGACCTAGCACCAGCGAGAATGGCCGGGACCTAGATCCAATTGCCCCCCGAGCTTCCGCACATTGTTGATTTTGGATCCTGGGCCAACTACACGCTCGACCTCTGCCCTCTCGAATGGAGCGTCTACTGGTACAGACCGTCGCTGGCGGCCGATAAATCAATTTTTGTCCTGTCAGCCAGAGCTCGAGCCCGACAGGGATTGAAATTGCCATGGCAGGGGTCATCCCCCAGGTTGTCGTAACATTTCTCTTTTGCGCTCTCTTTGCCGACTGCATAGTCAACTTCTCTCGATCCCAGCACACGCGCGCCCTAAGAGCGGAATAAAAGATCTTCTTTGTCTTTTTCGGTGCGTCTATTGTTTTTATGGAGGGACGGTGCATCTTCCGCTGCTACGAATTAAGCAGGGGGTACGGAGGTACAGCCACTCGGATCTAATCACAGACCAAGGGCTGTTCGTGGGCCTCGAGGGACTGTGCGTCAGGGGCGCATGTCGGCAAATCGTATATACTGATTGTTCACATACTCATCTTGATTGTGGGGTTCTGTTTGTGCATTGGTCACCCAGGCGTCGTCTTCCTACCGACGGGTACACCTCCCCGCCAGCCAAGGAGCCACAGGAAACATAAGGATCCCGAGAGATGCACATCAAAAGCCTTGGATAATGACTGACTGGACTACAAAACCTAGGAGCCCGTCAGATTTTAAAGTCATGTGTGTCAAGATATTTTGCACACATAGGTGACAAAGAACGTTGCAAACGAGGCTCATGATGAACATGAATAATTAGGGAGAATCTGCCAAAACCACAAGGCGCTCCATTTTCCGGCGCCCAATTCTCCCTGCAAAGCACTCATCTTCTCCTCCCACGGCCAAGTTGGACAATTCCCTGATGCCCACAACACAATCACGCAGTGCGGGCTAGTTTTCGCAGCCGCTTCCTCTCCAAGAGGAGAAGAAACTCGTGGCCCTCTGAGAGATCGCCGAGAGGCCAGCTTTCATGTTCCTTGATCCACGCGAGGGCTTTGCGAGGTTCATCGAGATCGACATGGAAGTCGGAGTCGACACATGAAACCATTCCACTCGTATCGCTTTTGTCGAATAGGGATCCACGAAGCTTGGCCTCTCGGATATAGTCGATCGGCGATGCCTTCAACACACCCGCAGCATGGTCTCGAGCAAAGTCCGTCGAGACGTCGGAGAACCGAATACCTTGGAAGATTGTCAGCACAATATTCAAAGCCGAGGTTAGTAGTACATACCTCCGTGGGCCAATACGAGGGCCTTGCACGCAGCTGGATGGGAACTCATGATGCCAAGGATATCATCGTCATTGTCGATCAGGGCAGTAAGCATTGTAGTTGCGAGTCTCTGTTCACGGTAGTCTTTGTGAACGACGAGCTGATTGACCCAGCAAACTTGGCGGCCTGCGTGCTCCCATCGGGAAGCAAACGCATTTCCAGCCAGAACGCCATCGATGGTCACACAGATGTATGTGCTGTTTGAGCCTTGTGGGAGGCACTGTGCCTTAAGTCGGTCCGCGCTCATCTTGACGTGGCTCCCTTTGACACGTTAGCAATCATTCGGTAGGCAAAATAGCACCTGTGACTTACCGGCTTTCCCGTGTCCATGGCTGGTCCAGACTCCATAGTTCTCGCTGAAGAGCTTTGCTGCATCGTGCAACATGGTCTTGGTGACCTGCTCGCGAGGGAAGCTGCTAATAATCTTTGCCATTGTCGTCCGGATTATTGAGAGAGGGTTCGTTGATGTATTGGAGAAAGGAGATGGAACCATCGGGAGCCGTTTTCAAAACAATCATTACAGCGTAAATTAACTCAAAGTTTCTGTCCAAAAACATGATTCCAACTCCTTGTGGCCCCGAGACTCCCGTACGTTACCAAGAAACTTAAGTTGCACTAATAAAGCATCATCCTGTCGCATCCCAATTACTCATCCTGAAGCTTTGCGGCAAACCATGGAATCATGCTATCCACGGTCGGGTGCTTCCACGTCAACGTGGGCGGCACCTTGATCTTGAAAAAGTCCTGAAATTGCCTCCGCAGCGCCACTGTCATGACGCTGTCGATGCCGAGATCGTTGACCATGGTCCCGCCGTCAATCTCTGAAATGTCGGGCATCATCAGCACTGCGGCGATGCATTGCCGGATGCTCGTCTCGAGCCACTGCCTGAGGCCCTCGGGGTCGGTTGGTCGCGCATTAACGTTGGCGCTCACGCCAGAGCTGGTTTCCTCGTCTTGGCCATTCACCCGCGCCCTGGCCCGTCGCACGACAATATCCTCTAAGATGGGCACAGCGACGGGGCTGCCCTCGTCAATTGGCAGACAACGTGTGACGACGGCGGAGGCAATGTCGAACCTGCCCAGATGCTCCCATGCCCGGAAAGCTTCCTCGCTCGAAATGTCCGTGATGCCCTTGCTCTCCAGCTCCACAGTCAAAAAGTCCGTGGAGGACGCCATGCTGCTGCCGCGCCAGGCGGTGAATTGCATGGCCACAGTGTTGTCTCCCTGTACCCGCCTGTGGTATGCCATGGCGTCCAGGAAGGCATTGCCTGCGCCGTACGATGCCTGACCCGCTGTGCCCACCAGTTGACCGATGCTCGAGTACAAGACGAAGAAGTCGACAGATCCAGGGGGGAAGGCCTCATGAAGAGCCAAGGCGCCCTTGACCTTGGGGGCCATGACGCGCCGGAACGAGTCCCGACTTGTGTCGAGAACAAGGCTGTCCTCCAGAACACCCGCGCAGTGCACGATGCCACGAACACGCGGCAGTTGCATCGTGTCCAGTGCAGCCAGCAGCTCCTTGGAGGCGTCCGAACGAGACATGTCCAGAGCCAAGGTGCAGACCGCGGCGCCAGACTGCTCCATTGCCTGGATGCGGCGAATCGTGGCAGCCAGGGGGTCCTTGTCTTCGACGAGCTTGGCCCAGCTGGAGCGCATGGGGAATGGACGACGCGAAATGAGTAGGATGCGACGAGCGCCCTTGCGCACCAAGAAGTCGGCCGTGTCAAGGCCAAGGGATCCCAGACCACCGGTAATCACATATGTGCCATCGGCCTTGGGCAGCAGCGTCATGGCGGTGTCTGTCGGGTGCAGCTTCTTGCGAGAAAGCGGGCGCATCACAGCGCGTCGAGGCAGACCCTCGATGTTTCGGATCACATCGTGGCCTTGCACATACATCAAGGCAAGCAGCGAGGACGCATCGGGAATGTCGTGATCAATCAGGCCGCCCCATGTATCAGGATGCTCCGCAGCAATGATGCGTCCTAGACCGACCAGAGCGCCCTGCGCCAGCCCGGTGGGTGACAACCCTTCAAAGACACCATTCGTCAGGATAAACATCTTGCAGTTCTCGGAGAGCGAGTGCGTCACGAGACACTGGAGAAGACTAGCCGCCTCCCAGACGAACTCATCCGCTGCAGTAGCGACCTGGTCCATGCCGTCAACTGGTCCCGGCAGGTACACGACTGTGCTGCCTTTCTGTGCCAAGACGTTGAGGACATCTGGATTCGCGGCAAGCTGTTTCACAGACGACGCGTGCACGACAGTCCTGGCCATGGGCTGCATGTAGGACCGCACGGCCTTGAATTGGTGCAGACTGCGCGAGACGAGGACAACATTGCCCAGTCGACGCGGTGTCTCGGAGAACCGGGCAGGCACCCAGTCGATCTGGTGGACAAGGCTGTCGACGCTGCCGCTGAGGCCCGCGCCGCCCTCGACCTCGGAGAACTTCATGGACAGGATCTGGGCGATCATGTGACCACTTTCGTCAAGAATGTGCACGTTGGCCGCCAGTGACTTGTCGTCTGCCGCTTGCTCGACGTGGAGATAGGCCATTTTGGGGAGTGGCTCTTGGTAGTGCAGGAGAACCTTGTCCATGGCGGAGATGATGCGCAGCGATGGCTTGTTGAAGAAGATGGACGAGCCGACAGACGTCGCGGCGTCGAGCAGAGGCGCCCACGAGGAGGCATCCCATGGCAGGGTGTCTTGGCCCGGCAGCATGTCGACGTGGACAATCATCTCGTTCTCGTTGCCGTAGTGCTCGACGACCTGCCAGGGAAACGCAATGCCCGCGACACCAATCTTGGTCAGGAAGTCGACGGCAAACGAGTTGGGAAGCTTCGTGCCGATACGGTCGCGAATGGCGGCAATGTCGATGGGCAGCGTCGTGGGCGTGGTGTTCTGGATGCGGCCCCATTTGCACGCGGCGTGATGGATCCAGAACTCGTCGCTGGACTGCTTCGGCTCCGTCTCCGCATTGGTCGAGGCGATGCTGACGTTGTCTCCTTGCACGGTCACCTGGACGTTGCGCACATCGTTCGTCATCGAAACGGGGACGCGAAGGCGGATATCGGAGAGTTCTCGTCCCCCCGTGGCATGGTGGAAACTGTTGATGTACACGCCCGCGGGAATAATTTCCGTGCCATCGAGAGGATGCGTTCCGGGGAACGGCTTCGTGTCAATGGACAGCTTGGTGCCAAACAGGGTCATATCCGTCCCTGCGACGGCAGTGCGGCGACCGAGGAGATGGTGCGTCTCGGGGTCGTGCGTTGAGCCCTGCTCCAGACCACCGGTCTGCACTTGACGGTAGTACGGCTTGTGGAACCACGGTGAGTGCGGCACACCTGCACACCAGTGGCCCCTGTTGCCAATGAGGGCACCAAAGTCGATATGGGCCCCGTGAACGAAGAGCTGGGACAGGGCGAGAGAGATGGTCTCCTGTGGCAGGGCGTTGCGTCTCATTGTGCTGGAGGTGGCAATGTCCTTCTCCTTGAGGCCCAGCTCCAGCAAGGTCTCGCGCACAGAGTGTAGCACAATCGGATGCGCAGAGACTTCGAGAAACATGCGATGCCCATCGTCAGCGGCCGCTTGGATGGCAGAGCGCAGCAGCACTGGTTTCACCATGTTGTTGACCCAGTACTCAGCATCGCGCAGATGAGAGCCGCGAGCATTGTCGAGGGACGTCGAGTACAGTGGGATAGACGGGCTCTTTGGGTTCAAAGCACCCTCCAGAGCTTCGGCAAGCGGACCCTGGAGCTGATCGAGCATGGGACTGTGAAAGGCAATGTCGGTCTTGACACGGAACGTCTCGACGTCCCTATCGCGGAACATCTGCATCAGCTGCTCCACGGCCTTCACCTGGCCACTGATAACACAGCTCGATGGGGACGAGTCAATCGCCGCGACGACGTCCTTTCGATCTCCGAGCTCTGCCCTGACCTGGGAGATGGGGGCCTGGATGAGAGCCATCGCGCCCTCGCCTTCACGTTCTCGCGCCTGCACCAGAAGCTTTGCGCGGCGTGCGATGATCAAGGCACCCTCCTTGGCTGTGATGCACCCAGCGGCCACAGAGGCAGCAATCTCGCCAATGGAATGTCCGACGACAGCGCCAGGACGGAGGCCCTTGGCCATGAGGATGCGCATGAGGCCATACTGCACAGCGTAGGTGGCCACTTGTGCGCGCTCTGAGCTCTCGAAATCGCCCGTCTCAAGCGCCTGGTGGATAGAATAGCCCAATTCCTCTTGGATGACAGGCTCAATTTCGGCCAAGGCCTTGTCGAATATCTCGCCACGCAGATTGCGACCCATGTCCAACCACTGGGCACCGTGGCCCGAAAATACCCAGACAGGAGATGATGCAGCTTGCGTCGTGGGGAGGACGCGCCCCGAGACAACTAGGTCTTCCTTCTTCAGTGAGCCGCTGGCGAGACGTCCGAGGAGATCAATTGCTGAGGCGTGGTCTCGCGCAAGTACGGACACGCGATGATCGTGGAGCGCCCTTCGTTGCGCTAGCGTGTTGGCAACGTCCTGTAGACTCGATGCTTGGCCTTCTGCGGTAGCAAGCCAGTCGGCCAGCTCTTTGACTTGGGCATTTAACCGCTTCTCCAGGGGAGCGGTGATGATGAGAGGGGTCAACTCTCCCTCGACCTGTCGAACCTGAGGTTCGTGTGATGCGTCCCTCCACTCCTCGATGATGGCATGCGACACGGTACCGCCATACCCATAGGAGCACACAGCGGCTCGTCTCGGCTCTTGTTGCTCCCAGGTCTTTGTGTCGCGTACAACCTCCAGTCCAGACTGTTCCCAGTCTACGCGAGAGTTGAGCTTGCCAAGCAATGTCTGTGGGGCAAGCTGGCCCTTATGCACGGCCATGACAGCCTTGATCAAGCCAATGGCGCCAGCCGCAGCCTCGAGGTGACCAATGTTGGGCTTGATGGAGCCCATCTGGCAAGGATTCTCGCTCGTTCGATTGGCACCATGGCCGTACAACTTGGCAATGGCGGATATCTCGGTAGGGTCGCCCAGCGGCGTCGACGTCGCGTGTGCCTCGACGTAGCCGATTGTCGAGGGGTCCACGCCCGCCCTCTTCAGTGCCCTGCGACCGACCAGCTCCTGTGCGTCCGAGTTGGGTGCCATGATGCCGTTGGTCTTGCCGTCCTGGGCCACTGCGCTGCCCTTGAGAACCGCCAAGATGCGGTCCCCGTCCCTCTGTGCGCTCTTGAGATTCTTGAGGACAAGCACGGCGCCGCCCTCGCCTCGAGCGTACCCGTTGGCTGCGTCATCGAAAGAGCGGCAGATGCCCTCCTTGGAGAGAGCACCAGCCTTGTCGAGCATGCGAGTCAGGGCAGGCGCAAGCAGGACGTTGACACCACCGACGAGAGCCACCTCGGACTCTCGCAGCTGGATGGCCAGTCGACCACTGTCCACAGCCACGAGGGACGACGCACACGCTGCGTCCACGGCCGCACTCGGACCCATGAGATCCAGGTGGTAGGACACACGGTTGGCGACGCCATGTGCTGCTGTACCAATGCCCATCCAGGGCTCAATATTAGGAATGTCCTCCATTAGGAGGCGGGAGTAGTCGTCCGAGTCGATGCCCATGTATACGGCCGTGTCGGATTTGGCGAGGTCGCGGGGGTTGATGCCGGCATGTTCGAGTGCTTCCCAGGACAGTTCGAGGGCGAGACGTTGGTGGGGGTCCATTTGCTCTGCCTCCTTGGGCGAGATACCGAAGAAGGAGGCGTCAAAGTTCTCGAGGTCGTTGATAAAGTAGCCCTTGTTGAGGGTCTTGTCAATCTCTTTGGCGTTGCGTGCGTCTCGTCGATACCAGGGCTCCCATCTGTGAGGAGGTACCTCGCCGGAGCCGCACTTCTTGTCGAGGAGAAACTGCCAGAGCTTCTCGGGAGTGTCGTTACCACCCGCGGTGCGGCAGGCCATGCCGACGATGGCCACCTGCTCGAGCTGGGCGCTCATCATCTGATCTGCGTGGGTGTTCATTCTTGCGAATAGGTGTCTAATTAAGTGTATGGAGGGGAAAAGAGAGAGGCTATGAAGATGCAGAGAGAGTGCTCAGAGAAGGGAGATGGACGACAGCATCGGACGCACGACGCAACTTATACTGTGATTTTTTTTCGTGATCTCTTGGCTCTATTCTAGCCTGAATGTGGACTAGACCGCCTTCATACCGAGACTGCGGTTCATTCAAGCTCGCTTTTGCGGGCGTAGACCCTGCCCGGGCCCAGCTACCCAGCTCCCGGAATGGCTCGACGTGCTCGTCCCCCGGTGGTCCTTGCGCGCGCACCCACCACTGTGGGATGAGGTTGACACGGACGGACGGACGGACAAGGGGCCGGACACGATCCGCCCGTCACCGCCAACTCGGCGGCAGTGCGATACCGCCAGCATCGATCCTGCGCTAGCACACGATGAATCACACCGGTCCGTTGGCGTCGAGATCAGAAATGTGCACCCGGCCCTCGAAGAGACGAAAATCAATTGTCGAGGGGCAACTTGGAGGTGGCTGTTCTGGCCAAAACACCAACGTGCGCGACTAGTGGTCCGCGGTATTCATCAATAAGATCTCTCAATAATCGCCTGCATAGGCAGGGTGGCAGCACCCACGATGCCGGGACCGTGTCCCAGAGACCTGGGATCTGGACTGTGGCACTCGTCAAATCCTTACAATAGAACAATAGCAAAGCTTCCAAATCAACCCTGCAAGAGAAATGGGGTCTCTGGCCGAGACCGCAGTGCTTCAATAGAAACCACATGGAAGGCCCTTGTTCCTCGCGGCCAATGACGTCCATCATCACCGCCAGCACAGAGCTGGGCTCACCGCTCACCTTGACGGATCGACTTGCGATGCTCTCCTCGACTCTGGCTCTGCCGCGCACGGATCCTCGCATGTCCATTGTTGGAGCGACGTGCACGTACTCGACAATAGCAGTCATGTCGCTGCGCGAACCAACCGAGTTCGAGGCGCGTCCTCTCTGAGGACAGACTCACTCCCAAACCCAGTTTCCTCTTCCCTCGCCCGCATCATGTGGACCACGTGGACATTGAAGATGTTCTAGTTCATTTCTTTTCTTTTCCAAGTAGCTCGTGTCAAATTTTTTCTCCCATGGCTGTAATTAGTGTCGTGAATGACCGGCCCAGCGATCCCAAAACAAGTGGAGAGCTCTCAGACAGCCGGTACCCGACCCTATTGGCCTAGAGGCCCATGATTAGCCCAGCGCGGAAATTCCAAGTCGGGTTCACGGGCGGACGCTAAGTTGACAAGTTCGGCACTCCTGCGCGCTGTCGACACACTAGAGGCCGAATCTCGCAGGGAGATGATTTCTCAGGATCGATGACACGGCAGGCGTGTGCGTGGTCGCGTGGACGTGGCCACGTGGGATGCAGCGTGTAGGGTCGCGCACTGGATGCCGACAGCCGGAGGGCACTGGCGACTGGTTCCCTCTTCGTTGTTGTGCAAGGCAAGCTCCACGCAGCGATCCTTTGTGAAAACATGTGCCAGCCCTGCAAAGTGTACCCCTGGCTGTCGAATATGGAGCATCCATCCCCGGTGTCGGTGCCGGTGTTGGATTCATGTTCCCAACGCGCGTGCGAGACGTGGCCCAAGAGGTCCAGAGTCAATGGGGTTGAAATTGCCTTGCGTATTCTGCAGAGATCGTAATGACATGTAGAGAGCATCTGTTTCAAAAGCGATTCAAGAAAGTCTGTCGCGGGAGTACTTCAAGAAAATACGTGGTATGGTGTGGGTTGAGGCTTTGCGAGGAGCGTGGGGGTGCCGTCCTGTCTGCTGGCCTACCACAACGTCAGCTTTTGAGACTCTCTAGACAAAACATGGACGCAAGTACCGAGTGAAACCTGAAAATTATGAGAAAATATTGTCGATACGATTTCCGACGGCTGAATAGGATTAGCGCACAGTGAGTTGGTCAGGGGCTCGGGGAGAGGCGATACCGGGTAAGCTTTTCGCGATGATCAACATAGGACCGGATGCCATGGTCCCCATTCCACGCCTCAGTCGGCTATAGCTGCGACGCCAGGTTCATGCTAGCAACTGAAAAATTAAAAGTTTCGGATAAGGAAATGCAGGAATGTATCGAAGTCAGAGGCCGATCATATGCCACTGCACTTGTGTATGCTTGAGCGCCCTGCAGTTGTTCCTTTAGGGTAGTCGACGACAGTTGGGGTACGTACCCCGGCAGATCCGGTCAACCGGGTTCCGGTCTCCGATGCTATGACCGTGCACATAGGCGCTAAGCTCGAAGGGGTTTTCTGCCACAAGCGGTCAGCGCACGGCCTGAGTGCAGGCGGAGACCAAGGTCTTGGACACACAGGGCGCTAGGAAGGAACGTAGATATCGCCGTGTAAGTAAGGGGAGATAAGAAAAGAGAGGATAAAGTTCTCTCGAACATGCGACGGAGCGGCATCCCGCTGGGATCTAGTTTGATAATTCAGGAGGCTTTCCGATAGATGTATCCTAGGGAGATTGTTCAGCTTCCAAATCGACGGACACAGATACAACCTGGCAGAATCAATATGGTAGCCAGGAAATATCGTGAGCTTCAAACCCAAAAGAAAACCTAGCAGTATGACAGGCTCTGGATACTCGACAGGCCTGCGATGGATAGAGTGCCCTAATAGCGTAGGCGTTTGCAGCGTATCTGCAAGGTATTAGTTCACAGCAATGCCCTATCCTTATTACCCCTCTCTTCTCAAGTTTTTGATCTCGAAGCATATTGACCTCGAAGTATGTTGATGTCGAAGCATGTTCATCCCCACGTATGTTGATTCCGACGTTTGTTAATCCTGGAGCATGTTAGTCCTGGAGTATAAAGACCATGCAATATGTCAATCCCCTTTGATCGGTTTTGTGCCAGAGACTCAATTGAAATAGTCCCACAGGAACTTGTATCCATTGCGCAGATCGTATCTCGGTCCGATTTAGGGTCCTCGGTCACTTTCAAAGCCCTGATGCCCTCGAGCAACAGGAGTAGTGTTGACTCTCAGAGAAGATAAGTTGGACTCTGTTAAGTCTGTCAGTGCAATCCGTCACACCAATAACTACTTGTACTCACCGCGTTGGTATTGCACGTTGTCACTGATACACAACCTGGACAGATCGTACTCGACCATAACGATCCACAGACAGACACAAACAAGTAGAATAGAACAATGAGGTCGATATCGAAGAGTTCCACCGATGAGCAAATTCCTAAGGCGCACGCCAATTGAACGTAGCACAGTTGGTTTCAGTATTCTGGACAGAAAACGACCGTCTGGACATATTTACCGGCAAGGGCGAGTTTCGAAACTGGGTTATGTGACGATACAAACATGAATCTTATAGAGTCTGTCACGTTTCTTTCTTGGCTCGCTGTAGCCCATGAAACATTTCTCTCGACCGATCGTATGCCAGTTCGGTATCGAATACGCAGGTGCATCCGGCCCGCCAACGAAGTCTGGAACCGTCGCGTGCTCGGATTTCGATCGATTTTCTTCTCTGAATGTCATCAAGAGGAGTTCTTCAAAGTATTCGTGCCTGGGAACGGAGGTAAAAGGCAGTGAAGGGCTCCATTGGAAGTTTTCGACATCGGCACGTTGGCAGTCGATTGTGGCAAGGCATTTTCGAAAGCGCAAAGACGATAAAGGGAGATGCATTTTCAGTGATCAAGGCCGTGTGAGCCTCAGGCAGGATCGGAAGAGCCTCGTCGCTTGTTGATGGTCGCCAAGAAGCGGTCGTCACGGAAGGCTCTCTGTGAGTGTGCTGTTCCTGCAGCAGCGGGCTCTGATTTGCGTCGACCGAGTGCTTTCGTTTGAAGAGACAACACTCACCGCCGATCCAGTGTGGCATCCCTTTTCTCTGAACGTGATATTAAATTTGAAGGCCTTTTCTAATGACAGGCTGATGAAGGGCTGATCGCTGCACTGCGCAGCAGATTCCATGTCCTATGGTTACTTGTGGACGACAAAATCGGCCACCGCGGGCAGCGCTTCGAAGGCCTACCGCCGGAACGTTTCAGAATGGAGCTAACTCTGTTAAAATCTTCTGGCATTCGGGATGTGCACTTTTCTGCTCAGCAAAAATGTCGGTTGGAGGCCGGGCCCTGTCTGCCTGGCCGTCCGGTTTCGTCTGGCCGCATGACACGAGGCCAAATATCCCAATCATCATGGCACTGCGCCGCGTGCGCAGCCCGAGGGCGAGCGCCTTTCTTCAATTTAATTCTCCTGTAAGATCTATCTTCCAAGCTCAAGGTGTCGTGTTGAACTGTCGTGGATTCCCCGCGCGTGCCTGATGTAGGCCCAAGAACTACATTACAATCCACAAGGCACCCCGCATGAAGGCATGTCCCACGCAGGCGTCGAACCAATGGAGGAGACCGGAGTGATGGTTCTTCAAACATTGTCAATTCACGATCCGATCCGGGCGCAGGGGCTGCGGTATGACGTCCAGTCACCAGTGACTCTAGTCGTCCAGGTACTCCGGGCACACCCTGCCCACGGTGGTGGAAAATGTGCACCGGCAATGCACGTTTCCGTCTCGTTTCAGGGCCAGACATCCAAGCTCCTTTGATAAGCCTGTAGGATAAACTGGCGGAGGCCCAAAGGTGTTGGGAAGTCGCGACACCAGGCATTCATGTTCGCCAACGGTGTCAGGCCTCACATTCAGCATGTAGCCAGACAAAAGATCGAGATGAAACCAAAGTCGCCAAAGCTACCAGCCAATCCTTCTTGACGCAATGGGTACGGATCTCCTCTTACCCGTTGCACACCTACTGACGCTTTCAGACTCTACCTGCCTGGCCGGCGCTGTCCAGCATGAGCGTGCATGTACCGGGGACATGGAACGTGCACCAATTACCAAGCTTGTAATCAGACAACTCAGACCCTGTCCGCCATCGTGGCGTTAGCACGAAGATCATATCCGTTTCAGTTAAATATCCATGGCAAGGCCACGTCGGAGTCCCATGGTCATTGTACGCTGCTGCGCCGCATCACCTGCCTCCGCAGCACCATCATCACGGTTCCTCTTCGCCAACGACTTTTGAGAATACGGTAATGACTGTTGAAATTCATGATTAAAATCTAAGCCTGCCCTCGGAGCACCATTTTGTAGAAGTCGTCCACACATTGGACCTTGTTACTTGCAATTGTCGGTCCAGTGGCCTCACTATACCTCCTAAACCCCCCTAGACATCCCCGAAACTGCCCAATCTTGTCTTAGAGTTTGGGACTGAAATCGGCACCGATGCCCTCAAAATCGTCCGCGCTGTTTTGAAGGAAATTCCTTCCAACGTTATTTGTCGTATTATTGTTGGAAGGATCTGGCGAAGGCGACCTCGTATCGTTGCCATCCACTGCAGCCACACTGCTGCTGGGAGATATCCGTTTTTGGGGGACGGTGGTTGAGCTTGCCGTCAAATTTTCATGAGTGGTATTTGTGCAACCATTGCATGGTTTGTCGTTGAGGCTGCTGCTAGGATGGGCTGACTTTGACATTGCGTATTGGTTGTCGAATAACGAGTTTCGTGGGAGCTATGACAAGTAAGTTTTCTTCCAGATACTTTGGTACTACTCCATCCATAACTTCTCAAAGATCTTGGGATCCAGAGACACTCACCTAGTCTTTGCGTGTGCTTGTGAATGAGTGGAAGGGAGGATGACTGGAGTAAAATGGGAACTCTGGTGATCCGAAGAAGAACCCCCTTTTATACTTTTCGAGTTGCTGGCAGTTCAAGCCCTGGAACCAATTGGAAAGGTCCATTGCGCGGCAGTGTCACTGCTTGCCGACACATAATCTTGGTGGGAACGGACAAGGGCGCAGACCTAGGCTATGACAAGGAGGCTCGAGGTCAACGGGGTTGACATAGCATGATACAGTCAACAGAAGCAATCCATGGGTGCCAAGAACGCAACCTGTCCATCAAGTCCAATCATCCATCCAGGGTTCCTGGCCCAAAGACGGCGATTGGACCATCTGGAGCCCCTCCGCAGCGGCCCCAGCCACACTCGACGACCAGTGCCACGACATGGGGTGCTCTCTTTGTCATGCTTGTAAGTGTTACCGAAGAGATTCATGTTTTCCCTTCTCTCACTCGGTTCGGTAGTGAGAGTGAGGGTTGTCTCTGGCGCTTGCATGTACCAGACTGTTGGCGTTAGTGACTCAACACCATGTGGTGCTCGCATGGAACGGCTCTCAAATCTACTCATGACGAAAGTCTGGGTCCCTGCGTTTGGAGCGAGTGGATAGTGATTTCATGCTTGCTCTGCGGCAAAATGGTTTCCCTGGCATTGGTCACTCCCTGGTCTGATAGTTTGACCTGCCGCGCCCACTTTCAACATGGATCCGACCCCCAAGGCGTTGCACAAACAGGAACCAAGATCGGCTCGCAGCCTGCCAGCGCAACAGTCGGAGTGCGGTTGGAGGGCTGGCAAAACCCATGTGCCGTGTTGATCCGCGGAAACATTGAGCATAGGTGGTGCAGTCGGGGGTGTGTAAAACTGAATTCGGCTTAGCCACGGGCACGGTCACCGTGTATCTACCAGTCTCTTCCACTATAATCTCCGGATCTGCAGACGAGCTGCCATGGGTGGTGACTAGGCTGGGATTGTGTGGAGCTAGTATGCTGACAGACCCCCAGACAACTTGGGATGCTTGCGATATAATTACACGGAAACATCCAACTTGGCACACAAGGCATCTCTACTTAACGAAACCACCTTGCAGGTGGTCTGTCTGCGCTGGCCCTTATCATTGGGAACGAGGATGACTCCCGGAATCCGGGATACGTATTCCACAATCGTTATAAGCGTCCTTTTGCCTAAGCCTGTGAGCCGCACAGCAGAAGGAATCGGATGGCTGACCGCAAGGCACGGGAAATCATCAAGGCTGAAATGTGGCATTGAAACTGCGCCGGGAAGGGGTCCGATGCCCTTGCATGCTCACCAGGAGCCCAGGTCCATCTGCACATGAAAAGATGCGTGCATGCAGTCCCCAGATGGATTGTGTTGGTGGGCACCTTGCACACACTCCGTCAAATAGCCGTCCAACGCATCTTTCTCCACATGTACTCGTAGACGGTGCAGGGAATCATGTCAGGAGGTCCATGCGAAATGTTTATCGTGTGGCGCACCTGGGGGTTTTGTTTTTGGCATGCCGATGTTGGGAAATACAGGTCACAGCCTACTCGCCCAAAGGGGTGAGGGCTGTGTGGTCTGCATGTGCGGAAGGATACTGAAGAGTGCGAGTCAGAGGCGCTGGGACCACTAGATGCGCACAAACATTGATGGGAGCCAACTCATCCATCTTCTTCTCAAGACCTTGAAGTCTCACCAGCGGTCGTTGATGATTGAGGCGCATGCGTATATGAGACCAGCCACGTGCAATCAAAGTGTGACAAGCACAGCGCTGCAAAGCGAGGCCAAGACACGGCAAGATGCCAAGGGTACCAGCCCCAAATGCTACGCTCGCCTCCAGGCGTGTGTGGCTGGCCCTGGATTCACTGCCGTGGCCCTTTACAAGCAGCATCGCCGTGCAGCAGCAACGCGCCGGGGGATCGCGAATGAACACGGACTGTGCACACCCCCTTTCTTGCCCAGGGTGTCGGATCATTACCGTTCTAGATCATCATGATCGCCAAGCCACGGCACTGAGCAGTACCGATGATACGGTGCATCTTGCAGTGATAGCTGCTAGCACGCACCAGAGCACTCACCAGAGCACGCACCAGAGCACGCACCAGAGCACTCGCCGAACATCAGGCCACACCTGCACATGTACCCTGGGGTGGTGCGGCGCATGAATAGCCGCTTACAGGGCTCACTCCGTGCGCCGATGGTCGGCTCCAATATCTCCGACGTAATTTTAGGCGGCGCACTCCTCTCAGGGGAGGAAACGCTCAAGCAGAATAGTCTCATTGACAAGAGTGGCAGCGATCATCCAGCCGCAATGACCCCCGACGAAGTCGACGGGCAGGTGGCTGGTCTGAAGGATCTGCCCTACACCATGACGCAGCTCCTTCACGTGCAGTCAGTTTGAGGCGCTCCAGTCCGTGGCGGTGCAGCAGTCATTCCGCACTTTGAATACGATGTGGCTACAGCCTACACATGGCTGGACTTGCCCGAGAAGTTGCAATGCGTCGAGCGAGCGGTGAGGCGCCATTATCGTGAATCGCGATGGCCGTTATCATGAACCGTGATGACTGCACAGCCTTGTCGAATGACTAACCGACGTGTTGCGAATCGTTCCATGTATATCCCCTCTCCCACATGATAGGTACGCGAGAAAAAGAAACTTATACCTACACGAGACAAGTCATCGACTCGTTAGTGACATGCCTCATTTTATTCATAGCTGATACTATTTTCCAGGTCGCACTAATTATGCCATTCACACCATTCTCATGGCCGGCACACTCCACCATCGGCTTCGCCGCAGCGATTGACACCCGCGCCCAGCCCATGAGAGTGGAGTGTTCGATACCGGCACGCTGGTAGCAGAATCCGGCCCGAGACCCCAACGTCTTAGCAACGCGAAGAGTATGCAGTTCGTCGACCTACCGCAAGGGCCAGCATTTCGACCACAGAGAAGAAGGCAACAAGTGCCATCGCCCATCGCTTCGTGCACGCAGCAAAGGGGTGGCGAGGCGATGTGCTGTACCTGCAGCAGTGGACCTTGTCCCGCTCACCGCCATCATGGAGATGTGTGGCATCCATCATGCGTCCCAGGCTCCATGGCGAGCCCAGACGACTCGGCGACTGCGTCACCCATTGTTACCGAGTTCCTAGTCGGTGCTCAGCTGCGACAACAAAGCCAGCTCTGCCAGGCGGAGTTTCCCCCAGAGTCCCGAGCGACGCTATTACCAATTTTATCGCGAATGTGCGATGCACTTTGGCATGTCCCATTGCGAACCGCATGGCCTCGCGATCTGGGCCGCATGACACGCGGCCCAATTTCGAGCTGCGCCAGCACTGTTCGCAGCTCACTGCCAAATGGCCTCTCGTTTTAGAATCCAGAATCCAGCGCCAAAGCTCATTGCGACCATGCTCTCCAGAAAATACGTAGATTGCCCCAGCGTCCTTCATACAGGTGCCTCGACCAGCCGATTCTCAGCGGCTCGACTACGGACTCAGGCGCGCGCTCTCAGGTCCCTACCAATTCGAACGGTCCCGACGGCGGCTGAAGAAACGTAACGAACCGGAGACCGCCGCGCACTTGTCATGTACAGCACCAGCATCCAATCACTTGGTGCATGTATCCGTGCACCCGCCTGCCGCACGTTCGTCCCGAGAATGAGCTAGCTACACCCCGGTGTCCTGTTTCAGTATCAGACATACATGTTGATCAACATGTAAAAATGAGAGAGCAGGTGCACAGGTGCAAAGGCCGTGCAACAACTCGTCCTCGAGTTCGGTGGCCCGGTAGTGTCTGGATCTAGTCGACACGCTTCCAATAGAAGCCCACGACGATGGACTAAAGACACCAGAGAAATTACAAGATGGCTGTGGTCCTTTTTTTCCTGACGGGCTGAAGACGGGAGACGGGGGTGTCCGTGTAAATGTATGCACAGTAGCGCGCGCACCGGTCCCCTGTCAACCAGTCAAGGTCGATCCGCGGTAATGGCAGTGACAGCAACAGGGCATCCATTGCTCCGCTGATCATGTCCGAGTCTAGAAGGGGCATCGCGAGAAAGATCATTTTGGACGTGGAAGCTCAAAGAAGAGTCTGGTTGTTGCGCGCGCTGAAGTGCCACGTAGGGCGTCTCCACGAGGCGACAACCACGCCTGGCCATCAATCTCCTGACAGTACCGCCTCGTACTCACCGCTGTTCATCACTGAATGCGCCGAACGATGCTCTGCGAGTCCATCAGAGCTGTCGGCAAGCACAGCTGTTCCCGCCTCGCCGGCAGGCATATTCCTGGAGGGTCCAGCCAACGGCGATGCCGTCTCACTTCAATTTCTTGCCGCCTCATTGACATTCTCTGTCCATTGCTGTTTCCTGCCCCCACATTGCCGGTAATGCTTTACCACGAGGCGCGCTGGCTTTGCGTGTGGAAGATGTTCTCTTCATGGTCGCTGGGCAATTGTTTTTGCTCGAGATATGGGTCAAGCTGGCAGACGCCGTTGCGCTGAGAGACGAATGAGCGTGGAATCTAAATCGAGTTCCTCACAAGCCTGCCTCGAGGTCCGACAATGATTTGCACAAAAAGACAAGCTGCGGAACGTACGCCAGCCTTGTCTGGTTCTTGTCGACCCTAGCGACCAGAGCATCTGGAGCCCCTACTAATTAAGCCCTGGTGTTTGCCGTGCTTGCACCTCGCGCACACCTCTGCCCAGGACTAGCAAGACCGCCACAGATCGCCCCACGTCCTAATAAAGCCACGGCAGCATCGCGCCATTTGAGGCTTCGGGTATCGCTGGGGTATTCCGTCTAAGCGAGGCAGGGGCAGGGGGTACCCTGTGACATGGAAATATTTATAGACTCAAATTACAGGAGGGTATTGCTGCAATGTCAAGCCGATTGATACCTCAGTCCCAGACGTTTTTGATGGATTCAGGTGATTGCCGCATAAGCAGATGCGCATGGAGGAAAACGAACTGCTCCGTGAGTCATGGCCTGGCTGCATCGATGCGCCCGCTCGAGCTTGTTGCTAAGCGCGGTCCGCGGTGTTGTTGTTCTCATCATTTCCCGGCTCCCAAATCAGGGGAAACAATGCAAGCATTCGCTGCTTCTCAAGAGATGGACACCCCCAGTCCAGCGACAGTCGGCGCAATTGCGCCTTCGAACACGAGCATTATCGCCGGTCACGTATTCGGGCCTCGACAACAGGTTGGAGGTATCCGACGCCTTGCTCACAAATTGCGCCGGACTCATGTTCAATCGCCCTGCAAGTCGTCAAGGTCCGGTCATTGGTGGCAGTGGATGCGTCGTGGCCGTGTTGGGTGTCCCAAGCCTGATCTGCTTACCCTGTTTCTACATATTTCTCGCGCCCATTTCCACACCATTGTGGTGATGGATGGAGCTTGGGGTTGGCGGAATGACACCGATATCACCATTCAAATTGAAGAATCACTGCACCAGGCGATGGAGACTGTGAACACTTTGTGTGGCCGAGCAGCATCCGTTGCGGTTGAGTGTCGTTTTTGATGGTTTTGCACGCACTACGATGGGCGCGCAGTCCGGACCAAGGACTGACATACGCTACATTGACCCTAGTCATCTACCCGACAATGATGACGCGAATTCTATAATTCGACACATGCTCTGCCATTTTAATCTCGGAATGAAGCTGTGTGGTTGCAGCAAGTTGACCTGACGAGGTCTTTGAATGCACCAGGGCAAGCATCCACTAATGAGAGGCCCCTCTGGAGCCGAGAAATGACAGAAACAGGTGCCAAGAGCCACCACTGACCAGCCCCAGGCCACTAGCGTGCTATGAATCATAATCAGCCATATTGCGTCAGTTGTCAGTTATCAGTTGTCAGTCCCCTTTGTTGACGCCTGCGAGGATGCAGCAATTGGTCTCCGTGTAAGTGGTATAAGTGAGTGACTCCAAGTCCGTTTGGAAATAATTTCCTAAGTCCATCTGGTCAATATTTTCTGACAGAGACTCTTCCTCCCAAACCCAACCGGCCACTCATCTCCATGGTCACTGCAACAGTCACGGTAACATCGACAGCAACAGTCCACATTCCCGTCGATACAATGACTACCGTCACAGAAAACCAAGTCTGCGACCGCGCTCCCTCATTACGGTGTCATCTTTGCGAAATCTCCTTTGACACAATCCAAGACAAGCGCCAACATGCCAAAACCGAGTGGCAGTATGCAACCCTGCCCAGTGCACGCAACGTCTCCAGCTACTGAGATTATGCAGCGTGTACAGGCTTCGTTGCAAAGTCGCGCAGCCAGGCGTCGTCATTTTGCCCCCTGACAGCTCAGACATGCAGTCGCGAGAGCGGGTCAAGCATAAGTGGGACTCTCGGTCTCTCTCGCCTCAACGGTCGGCGCACATCGCAGACTCGAGCGACGAGGAGATATCTTCAGGCGACGAGTTGTCCTCAGACGACGATGTGGCCGAGTTTGTGGCAGAATGCTGCCTATTCTGCAACCAACCCAGCCACACATTTGACGGTAATCTAAGGCACATGCACCAGGCGCACAGTTTCATTGTGCCTTTCCAGTCGAACTTGAAAACCGATGTGCAGACCATCATATGTTTCCTACACATGGTCATCTTCAGCTATCACAAGTGTGTTTATTGTGGGAGACGTCGGCGGAGCGTCGAAGCTGTTCAGCAACATATGATGTCCAAGGGCCACTGTCGCTTCGACTTGAGCGAGGATATGAGCAGCTTCTACGACATGCAGGCCGTCACCGAATACCAAATCTCGAGGAAACGCGTTCAATCAAATCAGACGCTCCGCCTGCCATCTGGAAAACTTCTCGCTCACCGTGCCCATTTGGACACTGTTCCAAAAGGCAGGATCAGCAGGGAGAGAATAAACCTCCCCTCTGCACTCTCAACCTCCAGTCCTGCTAAGGGTGGAAATTTCTCGCAAGCTCTCTCGAAAAAGGACAGGCAAGATGAGGCACTTGTGCGCCAACGTGCTACTCTCCGCAAGAGCGACGAGATGAGCCTTATGCATCTCCCAGAGTCCCAGCAGCGAGCAGTCCTCCTCGCGCACAAGAAAGAATTGGGCAATGCTCAACGGGCAGCGACTCGAAAGGAACGTCGCCTGGAGCTAGCAGCAAACAAAATTGCGGTGCATACAAATTACTACAAGCAAGAGGTTCCGGTGTACATGGGGGGTTAGATGAGGGCAGGGCAGGGCAGCTTGATGAATAGAGGAATGATTCACAAGCCAAAGCCTTCAGGGCCATCACGAAGATTCCAAAATTTGGCTGATCCCCATAACCATAACACTATATTTCTAATTGAAGACACCAGGCCGGATATAATCAATCGTGCCCTCATCCTCGGCACACGGTACCCCGAGAGGCCCCCGCAATCATCGCGATGATCGACTCCAAAATCACCCACCGGGCGGGGGATGCTTCTATTGCCTCCAGCGGTCCAACCACATTGCGATGGGATGTAACCTGGCAATATGGATGCCTTCCTGCAGGTGCTCCCGTCGGCCTTTTGGGCGGTCGGCCGAGAGTCGACCCAGTGACATCACAAGACCCCGGCACAAGCATCGCGATGTAGGCTGGACTTAACCCAACTCTTCCACCATTGCCAGCCACAATACACTCAACATCAAGGACGTAATTGAGATGCCTGCGCGACCCTCATTCGACGACCTCCCGCTGAACAAGTCGGGGCCACCCGGGAATGCCTGGGCTCTGTACCCCAGCACCGACACGCTTGGGACACTCAATCTCCTCACGCCCGAGACGACTGTCGCTGCCTCGAAGCAGATTGTTGACGGCACCCGCGTCTCGGTAGACTTGGCACTTGGCCACCTCGCCAGGCCCTGCTTCGGGCGTCAAGCGCTGAGACACGACATTTGGCTGAAAAAGGGACGCGTCGTGCACGACGACTCGCTGAGCTTCAACACCCAGAGCAGCTCGCAGTGGGATGGGTTCCGGCATTTTGGCTACCAGGAGCATGGGGTATTCTACCAAGGCCGGACCAGTGAGCAGCTTCTTACGTCAACGGACATGGGCATGCAGTGTGAGTCGAAATCGGACGGTGTGGGAAATTGGATTGAGGCTGACTACACAGCGTGGGTGGATAATGGTGGCATAGTCGGTCGAGGCGTGCTCATTGACTATGCGGCATGGGCCGACCACAAGGGTATCGACATCGAGGCGCTGGAGACGACATCCATTACTGCATCCACGCTCAAAGAGGTCCTCGCGCACCAAAACACCACGCTGGAACCAGGTGACATTGTCTTTGTGCGGAGTGGCTACCTACGTGCCTACAATGCAGCAACGGCAGAAAAGCGACACGAACTTGCGGACATGGCAGTGCCGCATGCCATAGGACTCGAGTCGTCCGAGGAGACTCTGCGCTGGCTGTGGGATGGGCATTTTGCCGCCATAGCAGGTGACCACCCGAGCTTGGAAGCCTGGCCATGCCAAAACACCAAGTTCTGGCTGCACGAGTGGTGTCTTGCTGGCTGGGGGATGCCCTTGGGTGAGCTATTTGACCTGGAGGCATTGAGTCGGACATGTGCCGAGAAGAACCGGTACACATTTTTCTTCAGCAGCATGCCCCTCAAGGTGAGTCTTTTTTGGAGTGATCAATATTTCGAGTGATGATTGACACATTCTCAGGTTTCGGGTGGAGTGGCCAGTCCTCCGAATGGCGTCGCCATTTTCTAGCCTGAATGAAGCGTGCTACATTATACAGTAGTTTTGTTCGCCACATTGATGCCATTGTTCTGCCCGTGGATTTAAGCCGCGAGGCCCTCATCCTTTTCAAGCTCCTCCTTGGAAAGACAGAATCGATCCTGCAACTTCTTGTCGAGGGAGAGGCCGTACACGTCCTTGGGCCACCACTCGCCCCAGCTGGTCAAGAATATCTGTTCAGGATCTTCGGGGAGGTCGTTCCGCTCCAGCGCGCGAAGCACGTTTTCACCACCTACGCATCGATCAGCAATCAGCAGCGGGTAGAAGAGATGATTCACGTACCCTCAGCGGGTGACTTTGCGTCAGGTGAGTTGACGGGAAGGTTCAGGTTGTAGCCACGCGCGATTCCCGTGGCGGGAATGAGGCCTGGCGACACAGCGACGACGGTGGCCTTGTCGCCGAGCTCGCGACGCCACCAGTGCGCACCGAGAAGGCCGATGAATTTCGTAACCGCATAGACCATCCGGCCATCCGTATCGGCGCCAGCCTTGACAGACTCCTCAAGCTTGGCTACCGGTAGCAAGCAGCGTCAGTGACAGCGTCCACATCACAGGTGCGTCGATGCAACTTACGAATGAACTCTTCGGGAACCATGCGCACGGCGCCCGACGAGACGAACACAACGCGCGATTTCGACTCGACAATGTTGCTCTTGAGCAGGTGCATCAGGTAATGGTGCGCTGACGCCATGAGCGTAGGGTTCAAATTTAGCGATGCGAGCAAGAC
This sequence comes from Emericellopsis terricola, assembly GCA_027569275.1. Taxonomy (NCBI): domain Eukaryota; kingdom Fungi; phylum Ascomycota; class Sordariomycetes; order Hypocreales; family Bionectriaceae; genus Emericellopsis; species Emericellopsis terricola. The sequence continues at coordinate 318,973 of JAPDEU010000011.1, read as the reverse complement.
CACTCACAGAGATGGTTCACAACATATGGCTCGCACCACTTGCTCCCGTTGGGCGCAGCGGCCGTCGAACCGGTGATGCCAGCGTTGAGCAGTACGTAGTCAAGCTTGACGCCCTGTAGCTTCTGCTGAACCTGCGAAGCGAAGCTCTGCACGTTGCGGAGGTCGTTCATCTCCAGCGGCAGGATGGTTACAGGGTTGCTGTCGCGGTCGTACTTGAGTGCGTCGTATGCTTCCTTTGTGCGCTGCATGTTGCGAGCACCGAGGATAATGTTGTACGGCTGCGCGTGCTCGAGGAGCTGGCGCATGGCTTCAAAGCCCTGGTCCATGTCAGCGCGACGTGTGTTTACTGCGGGGGCTGGTAAGACTAACCAGGCCCGAGGAGACGCCCGTGGCGACGATTGTTTTGGCGAGGTTGGCCATGATGTGTCTGTGCTCAATGTCTGTTGGGTAGAATGAAGGGGAAATGTCAGGGTTGGCGTGCTGAGCTCAAAGTTGCTCTGCGCGATGCTGACGGCGGGGTCGTTTCAAGCACAGCTGCCCGCGCTTACATCATGACTCTGGGACGCCATCCCCGCGACGAACGAGCTCGTTCCTAGACTAACGCGTCGGGCCGTCCATTTCTTGAAGTTGAATCTTGTGAGAAGAATAGGGAAAATTTTCGGGTTGCTGTCCTGGACTCCACGGGCACAGCTATCGTTCCGAGATGGCAATCCAGCACAGGGCCAGCTCGCGTTGTCCATCAACGTGAACACAAGCCAGAACAATGCCGGGGCTGAAGACGAAGCAAATTTCACAGTGCACCATGATGATCTCCATTCTAGTTCCTGCAAAGTCGTAGCGTGTGCCAATCTCCTGTTGACAATTTTGGACTATGCACTCCTGTGTGACCTGTATTTTCGAAATCACAAGTGTGAAGCCCAGTATTCTTCTGTATTATGCTCGGATCCGAAGCCCTCGGGGATGCCCAGAGCTTCCGTACAGTACTTCCACGACTTTTTCACACAGCCTGGTGAGTTGGCTTGACAGGTGACCGATTTGTTCGTTTCACCGCAATCATGGCGAGACGGACGAACGAAGTGGATGAGACTCTCGGCGTCTTGAGTGCAGGAATCAACAGTGGCATGCAGAAGTGTAAAAAAAAAGATGATTTCTTCAGTTGCTAAGTGCCTTGAAACCTCTTACCCTGGCTGTCCCTCCGCTGATGAAACTGTTCATGTGTCACTGGACGAAAAGAAGGCCAAGGGTGAGCTGTCAGCGGGCACCTGGAAGGCATTTGCTGGCAGTGCAGAACAACAGCTAGAGCCCTTGAACACCTACGTCCTATACAAATGATTAGTTCTGATCTAAAGACTGAACATACTGGATTCTTCTACAGTGAGCAGGATGTGTTCATAGATCCGCATGATGGAACAGAAGTTCCAGCCATGAACTGTTACCGTGCCCAAACAGCTCCAGCTCGCGGTCAGACAACTCAAATTCCAATAGCTGGGTGACCTCAGCCTTTTGGAAGGTGCTGCAAGTGTTGAACAAGTGTCGATCCTTTGGTTGGGGCGTTGAGAAGTGTCATCCCATGACACCACCCTCAACACAAGGCGGTCGCAATCAACGACCTGGGCACGGAGACGTGGAGGAAACGCCAAACATTCATATCATTCTTTTCTTAAAATAAAGCTCACTCAAGATTATATGACCGAAGGCTTGCATTGAAAACGCCCTTAAGCTGCGAGAGAAACGAGATTGCTTCGCTAAACCATGAGGCAGGAGCACAGCAACCTAGTTCTCCTCCTTCACTTGCTATTCACTTCACCCTACCTGATTTCATCTGATCTCAGAACACGTCTTGGCTTTCGATGGGTTCCCAAATCAACATGCTTGACTCTGCCACGGCAGAGTCCTCTCCTCGATCACTCCTTTCCTTCTCCTCAGCCTTTGTTGCTGGCGTGCTGTAACATCTGTGAAAATGCCTAGCATCACGACTCTCTCGACTTTGGCGAAACCCATTCAATATCTCGGCCAAGCCCTCTGGCAGGCAAAGGCCCTCGAGGAAGAGCCTGACCCAGAGCGAGACGCGGCCATTGCTCGCCTCAAGGAATATCCGACCATCTTGCCCCCGGTCCAGCTCCCTCCGCGCATCATTCCCGAAGTCTACCACCGTACCACAAGAACACAGGACATTTTGCAAGTCTACCACACGTACGACCGTATGCGTTTCCACAAGATCTACGTTCCAAACCGCCTCGTCATTGACAAGGCCATGGTACGGGGCCGCACCAATTGCTACCAGGGCCTGCATTGGATTTTCCGCCTCGCCAATGCGTACTTCAAGACACAGAAGCTCGTGATCAAGATTGACCGCTCCCGCGTTCGTCAATGGCGCAGCAAGAAGAAGATTTCAGCCGACGAGGTGCAGAGGCGCATCCAGCGAGAGCAGGAGGAGGAACGGGCGGCTGGCCACGACTTCACGGCAGATCCCAAAGGACGCAGGGACTACATCATCTCCACAGCCGGCGTGCCGCGGGACTGGCAACTGTTCCTGGAAGATTACAAGAGGCCACGCCACGACTTTGACCTGCCCCAGTGGGAGGATGACTTTGTGACGGGCGACGACCACGACGACCAGGGTGCCATGGGATGCCCCATCTCCGCACTGCGCGAGAAATGGTTCACGGGCGACTTTGACGAGGCACTGGTTGAGGACGGCCTGGACATGATGATCTCAGTCTGCGACTGTTCGTGGAAAGTGAAAGGCATGAACAGGTACATCGACTTGTCCAATCCCGAGCCATGTTACGAGAAATTCGAGCTGGACTGCTGGGGCTGCAAGTTCGCCAAGGAAGAGCTATTGGATTAGAGCACGATGAGGATGTTATTGCAAGCACATGGCGTTGGGCAAGGGCATATTGTCTTCTCAGATAGATTAGTAGACCGCGCAAGTCTCAGGCTGGGCGATGCGGATTGGGCGAGTCAGGTAATTTAGACCACAGATGTGCCGTAAGCAGAGCACAATGCGAGTGCTGTGGCACGACAAGATTGTCAGAAGAGTGTCAATACTTAGTCAGAAACCTGACGGCGTGCAAGCATCCGACAGCGAATGGGGCGCAGCTTCTTCTCGTCGGGTGACCTTGCTGCGTGGCTTGTCGCATGTCACGGTACGGGGCGCATGGAGTCGACGAAGCATGCCACTCTGGCATGCTGTGGTTGTCATCATCATGGCTGGCAAAAAGGGATCGTGGAATTTTTGGAAGTCGCGGTGAGGAAAGAACGAGCGGCCGACCTGCAGGCGCGGCAGTTTCGAGTGCCGACGCGAAATGAGCAATGATGACATCCACGTGACTGCCCTGCCAGTCCCCCAGAATGATGCAGCGGCGGCGGCAGCAGGATGGAGCAATCTGAACCGAACAGCTGCAGGCGGCCAGCCAAGACGCCAAGCCCCAGCCGTGGGTGGCCGAATGCCATTGATTCGCGATGCGACGTCGGTGGGCGTTCACCTCGATTCGTTGGCTTCTTCCATTTCTTCTCGGCCCCTTCCTGCCCTTCCCTTCCTCAGCCATCCCTGACATACGCCCTCGCCTGGCCTGTCCAGTTCCCTCACTCGATCATGAGCAGCATCGTCGGCCATTTCCTTGACGCGACGCTGGCGAAACCAACAGCTGCCCAGGACGACTCATGACCACCGTCATGGCCTCCTCCTCAAACACGCCGAGCAGCAGCAGCAGCAACGCCTCGCCGAGCACCAGCAACAGTGCGCTGCCTCTCCCGCGGCAGCTACCGCCAGCCTTGCCAACCTTCTGGGAATCCCCTCTGCACTATGTGATGCGCACAGTACGACGCTGGCGCCGCCGGATTCAATTTTGGTCTTCGCCTCTCAAATTGCGATACTCCATCATCGTCCTATCCAAGATTACGGACCACCCTTATCGCTATCTTGCCCGCCTTTTTCTCCGGTACCCTCGTCATTTCCCCGTGATCCTTCCACCGCCGCCACGCGAGATTATCGCCTATGCGCCCGAGGCGTACATGGATGAGCACCACCTGGATATTTTTGAGTTGCGCCTCGTCCCCATTTTTCGATGGCGCGATACCCTGCAGAGCTCCTTTTACCGTCTCTACGAAGCCTTCTGCGCCTATGACGAGCCACTCATTGGCTACGAGACGGAATACCTCTGGAAGCGGCAGACACACTGGAATCCCGAGGACATTCATGATCCACGCGTCGACGGGTGCGACGACACGGAACAGTTGGCCGTTCTGGCATCGTTGGCCGAGGCCCTCGTCTGGTCCTTCAACTGGCGTCTTGGCATTGGCCTGCGTAGAGACGGGAATCACCACGATCTCGACGACGGCCCGAATCTCTTCACCCCATTCAAGGACCCAACCTGGACGGCAGCCGTGCCTAGCCTTCAAGAGAGGCTTGTCCTCCATAAATTCCCTGACCATCATCGTGTCAATCCAGAGGACACTGCTAGGGACGTTTTCGGCAAAAGGAACATACAAGCAACAAAGTCTTCCTTGACAACCGTTTAGGCGCGGTTGCTTCCCTCGGAATCATCTTTCCGCGGCGACACTTGTCGCTCATCGACGTAGACCCAATCGCCTTGCAAATTGGCGTATTTGTGACGCTTCATCTGCTCGTCCCACTGGATCTCCACGATGCCCTGCCGTCCGTGGACTCGCTGATATTCGTCTGCGACGACCTGAATGCCCCCGTTGCCAACTTGCATACCAATCTCATTGTCATCCAGGGACTGGCAGTACTGCCAGCTGAGCGGATGGTCAGGGTCTTTGAGCATGTGAACTAGCGCGACAGCGTCGGAGAGATCAAGGTCGCGCGGTCGGATATTGTCGCCATTCAGGCGACGCAGTTTGCGCTCCAAGGCGAAGTCGAGGCGGCCAGCGTACACCACGAGGTTCTTGCCCTCGTGGACGACCATGCCCTGCTCCACAGATTGCAAGAACATGTTGAGTCGGTTGGATTGACGTATGAATATTTTCAGCTCATCATTCATCCAGTCGTCGTTGAAGCCGTGCTTCTCGCCCACCTCGTTGATGATCCGCCGCACCTCCGCGTGATACTCGCGCACCGCGTCGACATTTGGATCCAGGAGGAAATCAATATCCTTGGTCGTAGGACGATTTTCGAAGAGTGAAACTGCCAGCATGCCACCGACAGTCATGAAGCGGAGTGGCGCGACGCTCATTAACAGATCCGAGCTCTCAATTGCCGCATCCACGGCGCGAAGGCCTGTCCATCCGTCAGCCCAGTCGATTCTGCCTCGCAACAGCACTCCTACCATTTGCAATGTCCTCTTTGGACAAGACGCGACCCTGACGGGTGGCAGACATCTCCCGAGGCTCGCTCCCGCCCCGCGCGGCGCTGCTTTGACGGTGGCGATATTTATGCGTTATCGCCCAGCGAGGCGTTCAAGGTCTAAAAACCGCCTCACCGCATGTGAGCTCGCAACAGCGGGGCGTTCCGCCCATGTATTGATTTGATCAGAATAGAGATTTTTTCCAACAAGCATCTCGTGGCTGCCGAGCATGGGACCCGGCAGCGGCTCGCGTGAGTGATGACTCGACGCCTGCAGAGCAGCCAGCGTCGTCTCCGGCATGAAGCAAAGGCGGTGGTGCCACCTGTTCCGGCGGAGCTGAGCGGAATGGGAGTACACCCCACGTCTCCGTTGTTGGATGACTTCTGCTGTCCAGTATAGCTTACGAAGGCGCCCCGCCGCTGTTCCCAGGCGAATAAGATGGAGGAAATTTTCCGAAACGTGGCCGGCTGACTGCTGATAAGGGTGGAAATACGCAACTGGGCACGGCTGGCTGGATGCGGGTGCAACAAGAAATACCGGGTTGGTCGAAAATGGGCGATGCACAATGCTGCGCAGTCACTGCCTGCCTTGCATCGAAAAGTGGCAGATCATGGCTTGGATCGGAATCTGCCAGTGCCAGGGTGGAGGTGTTCCAGACCTGCTCACAGGGCGGCCACTTGCACCAGCGCGGTTAGTCGAAGACGCATGGCATCCTAAATTCTGAACCCACAAAAGGTCCAACGGCCTTGTATACACCCTTGTCTGGCCCGTTGCAAATCTCGCACCAGCGCAGAGGCAGGGCAGGATGCTTGGCAAACCCCGTGCAGTCAAGACAAGCATGTTAGGTGCTGACAATTAGCAAACACGTGGTGCCTGCCGATTCACTCTGGCTCAATCGATTGTGGACGGGTCACTGGGAGCTCGCACCGTGGCCCGGGCACTGAACGATGCGACACAATGATCAGCAGCGCCCATCAGATTCAACGCTCGGCGCCCTTGGACCAGGTGACGGCCTCCAACTTTTTCCAACATCACCGATCCCGGGTCATACAGAGCTACGGGCGCCTAGGTAAGAGGACCATCAGTCAGCGACATTGTTAGCGCCATGAGGCTGGACTTTCTTGAGAAGCAGGGGGATTCAAGCGAGTTGGGTACCAACAACTGCAAGTTGGGCAGCTCTGTCGTCTGCCCACGGTCGTTCATGAGCTAGGCCGCAGGTGGATCTCGTCGCCATGATTGCAAACGAGCTTCGTTCGGGTGCCTCTAATTAGCACAGCAATTCGGATCAAGATGTCGGCCCTACCTTTCACCTCTACACGAATCGCCCGCACACTTGTGTAGCTCAATCGCTCTCATTGCCCGATCCGAGAACTCCGGAGCCTGCAACTCCTGGTCTGTCCCTGTCCGCACAACTTCTACCACAAGGTGATGCGAAGGCACGATACGACCCCCACGGCGCGAGCCCAAGGGCACGTGATCCGTATACAAGTCCGTGGAATCGTCAGGGACTCGTCAAACAAGGCCAGCCGCGGACTGACTCGCCGCCTGCAGGGCAGTCTTGCCGTCCAGGTGCCTGCGAGAGCGCATGGTCCCTTTTGACTTGTTCAACGAGCATGCGTCGAGCGGGCTAATATCCAGATTCTCTCTTACAGTCTGCAACTGCTATGCCAGTCAGTCGTCGTGGGACTGCTCAGCCATGTGCATGTGGACTGTTGGCTCAACGTCCACAGAATTGAGGCCCCCATTTCTGACGCTGGTGACTAAGCAGTCAGCAGAGGGGGCATCAGGTCCACTTCATCACACCAAGCGGACGACCTCCTTCCTCTCTCTATCAATGCGCAAGCTCTGCCAACTGAGTTAATATGACGTTTTCCGCATTGGAAAGCCTTCCCGAGGCTGTTTTGTTCCAAATTATGGAATGTCTCAGCGAAAGGGATCTCCACGCGCTTGGCACCACCAGCAAGATGTGGTATGCGTCTGGAATGGCTGTCGCAGTCCGGAACATTGAGATTGACGTCCGGGGAAGACGCTCGCTTCAGGAGGAGGTGAACGGCTGGTTGGCCATGCTGGATGGTACCGGTTACCATCGCCATGTCCGAACACTGACAATCCGCGGCAGCATGCCGCTCCTACACGAGGACAGTGACGATACAACCCAACCAGTATCGTCAGGCACTGGAGATATTCCCGACAAGAATGCTTGGTCTCCCATCATCGATTTGCTGAAAGTAACGCCGGGCCTCACCGACCTTTTCTTCCACTGCTCCGATAGGATGAACTCTGGTTTGATAGATGCTTTGAGCCAGTATCGTCCTGGCTGTAGAGCACATGTCGCCTCGTTCAATTTATCTGACGACTCCCGACTGCCATTGATGAACAAAGATGTCGTCGCCCTCGCGACATCGCCCAATCTCTACGCCATCACTTTCACTGGAATTTGTCCCTGCCAGGAGAATGACGAAAGCCGCACTCGCGACGCCATCGCCAGGAGACTTGTCAAGTGTTTCCTTGCAGGTTCTGCACCGAACCTCCGAAAAGTCGAAATCCATCAGACGGTCATGCCCGACATGAGTGAAGCAGGTGCATTGCCCGATGATGCGATGCGGACGGGTTGGGAGGCCGTGACCGCTCTATCAGGCGCCTCCTCGACAGGCAGGCTTCGCTCGCTGGAACTACGGTATTCTGGCCGCAATGAAGTTTCCATTCTGAGCGGCTTTTGCCAGGATCTTGACTTTGGAGCGCTGCGGGAGCTAAAACTTTGCCACGATGCTGGTATCAGTGGCCGAGATCTAGAATGGGTGACCGGTACGAGGCCGTTCAGCCAGCTCAAAAGACTCCATCTTACTTTGCCGCCGGTCAAGGACCTTCCTGAAGACCAGGTCAAGGCGACCCGCATCGCTGCGGCAGCCGGGTCGTTCATCATGTCGCTGCCACCTCTCACCGCCCTCACAATCCAAAATGAATTTACGCCAGGGATTTTCCAAGCTATCCTTCGGCAACACGGTGCTTCCCTGCACGAATTGCGCATCGACACGGGACGTCTCGGCCTAGATCCACGTCTTCGAGATATGACGGCGCCGCTTTGTCTCTCCAGAGACACGGCTGGTGACCTTGTGCAACATTGTCCCCTGCTGGAGCATTTGCAGATTCCCATCCGCAGGTCAAGATCCGATGCAGACGAGGTGGCTATTTATCATGTGCTCGGCAAACTTTCACATCTGAAGGTCCTGGAAGTGGTACTCGATTGGAGACATTATGCGAATCGCTTGCGGTTCGAGCAGGACATGCCCGACGATCCTTCCTGGGTCGATTTCGACCGTCAGCCAGCAAAGATTGTCGCCCGCCTTAGTCACACAATCCTGAACGGCCACGTGAAGCAAATCTTTGAACATGCCGCTTTGGACGCGGATCTCGCCGTATCCATATGGCACACAATACGTTCGGACGGCAGTAGGCTACGGCAGCTCACGGTACGCGTCGATTCTGCACATGAACCTCTGGCACCGCTTGTAGACCCTTGGGAGATGCGTGCCATCTTGGCTGAGCTGTCCAGGGCTTATGAGGTGAAGAGCAGTGCGGACGTAATTGCCGAGCCACGCCCTTCGGTGACAGAGTTGGATGAACAACTCCGAAGCCTAGTCAGATTGATGAGGATAGGACAATACTATCACAGCGCCAGAGGGCCACCCCAACCCGGCTCAGCCCTCTACATCTTTCGACAGCTTTGGCCGGCACAGCAAAGCGAGGCGGATTGGCGCCGCGAATGGACGAGTGTGCCTCTACAGAGCGACGGGGGACAATCCCCTCTGCAGCTGGTACCGCGCTATCTTGTCTTGCCGAGCTTGGATTGCGGAAAACCGACCGGCTTGCAAGACCTCTTGATAAACAATCGAGCGCGGCGCTGATCGAGTCTGGCTCCATCCCACCGCCTGGTCTCGCTTCACTCTGCTCTCCCTTTGAACTAGGCAGCCACGGACACGCGGTGCTCATTCAACAGCCCTTACAGATACTCATCGCGTTCCACGTGTCTATTATTCTACGTGTCGGATAGCTCTTCGCCGCAGCACCGCCGAATCGGCGTTGAGTGCGTGCCACTCGTGGGCGCCGACGCACGCCTCGCGACTCCAGCCCACGGCTACCGCAGCCCTGTCCCTCATCTCCGATTCGTACGCCTCCATGACGGCGTTCCTGCTTTTTCGACCGGCATAGACGTCCACGAGCCCTTTGGAGAGGTGATATGCGTCGAGGATGCCGTGATTGGCAGCTTCGCCACGGTACATGGTCATGGCGTGTGCAGCGTCTCCGATCAGTGTCGTAGCGCCGCCATTAGAGGACCATGGCAAACAGGGCCAGTCTTGAATAGGGATCTCCTGTGCTGCTTTGACGAGATCGACAGCATTCTTGAGCGTCGGGTGGAAAACACGCGCGCGCTCCTTCATGACGCCAGGTAGATCATCGGGCAAATCAGATCTAAATGGCGCGGGCCATGACATGACAACCTGCATCCTGTAGAGTCCTGTGCCACTATTCTCGGGCGTCGTCAGAGTCGAGATCCATAGAAACGTTTTTGTGTCCGGGTGGCAGCCCTGGAAAAGCAATGGGTCAATGTCCCTCAGGGGCTGGGCTTGCTCGGGTGTCATGTCGACGCTGGCGCCAACGAGCTTGACGTCGACGGGATGCAGCTCGTGCGTGTCGGGCGCGAGCATCCTCCTCGTGACGGAGTTGGACCCCTCCGCGCCGACGAGGACATGCCCTTGCACATCCGAGCCGTCCTCGAACACGGCCTTGACGTCGCCATCGTGGAGAATGTCCAGGCTGGCCAGTCGCTTTCCCCAGTGCACCTTGTCGCCAATGCGCGGGTCGTCGAGAAGCGCCTGTCGGAATTTCTGCCGTTCCACGCGGCGCCGTTCATTGGGGGGGATCTTGAATTTTGTCTCGAGCGTCTTGAGGTTGAGGAACAGGAAATTGCCCGTGTCGTTCCTCGCGACTTCAGGGTCCACCTGGGCGTCGCTGATGCGGGCCAGCGCGTCGGATGTGAGGAGTGCCTTGAGATGGGGAAGACACCAATGCAGCGTGATGGCCCATCCCTGTGATCGAGAGACGGGAGATGCGTCTCTCTCAAAAATCTCAAACGGGACGCCAGCCTGTCCTGTTAGCTCTTTTCGAGTCTGTGAGTTCATGGCGCCAGCTCACATTGGCGAGAGCATGGGCCAGCGTCAGGCCGACGACGCCGGCCCCAACGATCAGTACTGGTCTCTCGGGGACCATGGTCCGATGCTCATGCAGTTCGTGCGTGCAAATATTCTGCGAGAGATGCACTGAGACTGGGAGGCTGCCCCTCTTCTACAACAGCTGCAGAGATGTACGTACGCATCTGCAAGGTGTGCAACATGACGGTGGGGCCGTGTCTGGTGCCGCATCTGGACTCTGGTGCCGTGCGACCGATTGCAGATCGTGCTGCTCAGATGCAAGGGCCGTTTGGTGAGCGTAAGCACAGGGGGTCCTGTGAAGAACGGTTGTGTTGTATCATGGTATAGCAGCCCCCAAGCATCCTCCACTAGTGCGACAAGTCGTGTACGCAAGGCGCGCAGTAGTACAGATCGCCTTTTTCATTCCGAGGAGCAAAGAGGCTTTCGGAGCACGAGGAGATGGACTAGCCCAGCCTACATTAGTGTACGACGTCGTGATGCAGATTGTGTGCGGGTGGGGAACGGCACTTCGAGATGCCGTTCGGTCTGCATAGGGTCGGCCCTGAGGGCATTGTAACCATCCATCTGCGGGCGTTGGCAGCCAAACGGAAATGCTGTGCGTCGAGTCATCATCCAAGGTACTTCATGTTGCGTTCTGTTTTCTTCATCTTGCTTCCAGCGCCTGCATGGCCGACAATCACATTGGCGATCTTGGCTACCCTAAACCAGAATCCTACTCGACAGTGACTTCTTCAATGCTTCTCTAATGAGATGAGTCGCTCGAGAGACCAGTTGACCTATTCAGGCTTATACGAACCAATGCATGTCGCACGTTAGATGGCAATTAGCAACAGCTGTGATGCTGCAAACTCGCCTCCGGCTTGCTGCACCGCACAGCACTGCAAAACACTGAGCGCAAAGGGAACTTACATAGCCAGAGTCTGATTCCCTTGGGTTTCCCTAGGTCAACAGGTTGTAGGCTAGCGGACACATGTCGGAACGAGTGGCGGGTGAATGCAGGGGCTCAGCAATCTGCCCGCCGTCCACCTCCTTGTCCATTATTTCGTGCTCACATTCATTCTCAACAACAGCGGCTCCCCCTTGCTTGGAAGACTTGAGCCCGAAGAGAGATGGCAATCTCAGGACTTTCCAATGAGCTGCTCGACGAGGTCATGGGCCAGCTAGCCAGCCTCCCGTTTCGCATTGCTGGAGAAGAGTTCAAGGCGTTGAAGCAGGCCCGTCTCGTGTGCTGCCGCTGGGACCATGCTGCTGGCTCGCGACTCTTTCGCATTCTGCACTTGAGGCATGTTCTACTGGCCCCCGAAGCCAACGAACCACCATCCTACGACAGCGAGAAGGACCAGACAGCCATATTTACCAAGTGGCACGAGACTGTTGATCTCGCGACTGTGAGGCACGCGGCGCGACGTGTCATCGTCCACACTGTGCCGGAGAATCTCTACAATGGGTTTCCCGGGGATGTTTGGGGGAGATGGAAGTCCAAGGTCGGCGCCCCGTTCCCAGGTTTCGAGGCCGCCTTGGAGCGAATTGCGGAATTGCCCTACCTCAACGCCATCGAGGTTCACTTTTACGAGAACTACATCGCCAAGCCCGACGGCTCGGATTACTACATCCGTGATTTCGAGTCCCGATCGGCACGCTAGAACAGCCTCAAGGCGATCTTTCGGGCGATACAACGACGCAAGCGGAGCGGGCTGCAGGAAACGTCTGTCAGGTGCTTGGCACTGTGGAACCTACAGAACGTGACGGACAAGAAATTTGAAGCCTCCAGCCTCTTTCGAAGCGTTATGGCGGACATCAGCCAGCTTCAGCTGCACGTTGCGGCCGAGCACCGCGATCCCGGGCCCGATTACGATCTTTACCGGCCGGAGCGCGTTCAATTCGAACCGAACCTCCAGGCTGGTTTGCTTGCCTCCGTGTCCAGCCAACTGACGATGCTGAAGCTGTCCTTTGACGAGCAATGGGGGACCATGCCCGGATACTTCAATGGCGCTGACCTGCATTTTCCCAGCCTCAAGACGCTCTACCTCAATCAGTTTGCCATCTCCCACGATGACCACCTCGACTGGGTATTGCGCATGCCCGTGCTAAAGACTCTGTATCTGTCCCACACCAGGATCATGACACATGCAAGGGTGGGCAAGGAGTATATCCGTTCCTGGGGCCTACAGACCCATGACTGGGAGCGGTTTCCCCCCGGCCCCTACGATGCCAGCCGCGACCGCGATGTGGTCTTTGTGTATGGCGGGCGCTGGCATTACTTTTTCGATCGGATCAGATCGGAGCTCAAGACGTTGACGGATATCAGCATCTGGTGGCCCAGGCGGCCGCGTGGGCCTATTTTCCCCCTGGGTGCTGATCCTTGGACTTGGGGGCGAAGCTCAGAGCTGGATGCCGAGCTCCCCCTGGGCCGTTACATGGTTTTTGAGCAGTGGCTGTGCCCGAGTCCCTGGATATACCCGAACCGGGACGGCGTCGTGGAGTTTGCCGACTACAGTCCGAATCCTGTTCATCCACCCGTCAATGTCGGCAAGGAACACGGGCCGGAGGACAAGAAGGCTCTCGAGGATCTCATGCAGGCCACTTGGGCACGGCGGTGAGATGGACATGGCCAAGGGATTGGATGGATAGTCTGACTACCTCGAGGGCGTCTGACGTTGCCCAGCCCAACGACAGATGGCGCTGGTGCATTGGGGCCGAGCGGGGATCGACAACGGAAACGCAATGCGCCATGCAGATGCAGAGAACTTGGGACAATCGGGCGTAATACCGCTCAGCTGCTGCATACATGCAGGGCGCACGTCAAACACGAGGGGACGGTCAGCGGGCGCGTCCTTTTCCGTGTCCAAGCCATGAGCGAACGCCAGACGCTGTATGGGCAGCGTAGCGAAGAGGATGCCGACCGGAGCTCAGGCCATCTTGTCCGTCATGCAGGGTGCAATGGCCAAGCCACGATCTGTCGACCCCTCTCTTGTCAGCACGCACAGAGGGAATGATGGGCATCCTACAACAAAGCATCGACTTCTGACGGTTGCATCACAAAATGCCGTGTGCTGTCGGTACCCAAATTAAGGCAGCACCGTGATTCCTTCGCTAATGTATGCGGGAGGACCCTGTGGCGCGTCGAAACTGGCCAATCACGTATCTCCAATCCACCGTGTGAGGCACCAATCCGCTGTAGGATCCCCCCTGCCGGACCCGCCGCCCTCCTTCCGTCCACTGTGTTGGCACTGTGCGGCAACAGCCATTGTGGGTCCAGCCAATCAGCCTGAGATTGGACGGCTCTGGGGGAAGGAGCAGGTCCCGGTCCCGTCTCGTCTCCCGTCCAAGGCAAGGCAAGAAGCCCAAGAGCCAAGGCGGGACCCCAAAACGGACGGAATGGAAATGACCCCATCTCACCACTGCAACCAACGTCAGCTACGTGCCTTCCCTCCTGGACCTAGACTTGGACAGCATGGTCATGACCACCTGCCTCGCTACGTTGGCAACCGACGACCGTTCCGCCTCAGCCTGGGGACATCCTCCGTTCTCTCGATGACCTGATCGAAGCAATCGCTGCCTCCGCTTTTCGAGAATCGAGTCTGTCTGCAGGACCACACGCGCGGTGAGATCTCGATCGAAACGACGTCTCCATACTGTACCTCTCGGCACACCTGGCACTGAGAACCCCGTCGACGCTGCCGCTCACGCCCGACGAAACACTGCACGCCCTCCACGCGCCATGACGATCGAGCGCCAACCCGTCTGTCAACGCTGCGCCCAGATCAAGCAGGCCTGCGACGGCCGCATCCCGTGCTCGCGATGCACCCGACTCAGCCTGCCGTGCCAGTCGCGCTCCACGCCCGACAACGCCAGCCCGGCCCAGCCGTCGGGACCCAGCCTCCCCGTCCAGACGCCCAAAGCCCGCATCCGACGCGTCCAGACAGGCTGCACCATGTGCAAGCAGCGCAAGAAAAAGTGCGACGAAATCAAACCCAAGTGCGGTGACTGCAGGAGGCTCTGCCTGGACTGCTGCTGGCCGGCCGAGAAGCCCAAGGAGAGGGTCCATCGCGTCAAGGACACAACAAGGGCGCGCGAGGCGGCGCCGCCCACGCCTGCTTCGACATGCTCCAGCAGCAACGCAGTGGTGGCCTCGTCCACGACGACATTGGCCCTCTCGACGCCTAGCACAGCGGCAGATAGCGATACCGACAAGTCTCCTGGCTCATCAATGACGCAACCTTTTGGTGCCATGACTCTACGGCAACAGAGCACCGGGCTGTGGGACGTTGCGGCCACCACGAATCGCCACTCAGATTTCAGCGCCCCTGATTGCTCCGCGGGCGTACCACCGTCCGATGTGGCAGCGTTGGAGCGCAGGCCCAGTCACCCGGCGAGCCTTGTGGCTTCGCTCAGCCCGCCTGGTTCGCTCAGCCCGCCTGGTTCGCCCCTGGATGCATTGTCGGTGCATGTTCCTCAGTCCTTTCCCCGGCTCCGCGATCCCCAGGATCGTGTTCTACTGGACCACTACTTGAGAATCGTCTCGCCCCTGCTATCACGACGGTCGAACCCGGCGTCCAATCCATATCTGCACTATCTACTCCCCATGGCCAACTCGAACGAGCTCGTTCTACAATGCATCCTCGCGCTCTCCGGCAACCACTGGCGCAAGATGCTGCCTCACATGGGCCACCGCGGACTGCTCCATCAAAGCCGGGCGACCCAAGCGCTGGCGTGGTTGCTGCCGCACGTCGATAAAACCAGCGCCGACATTGCGCTCGTCGGCAGCCTGCTCCTCTGCATGACAGAGCTATTCGATGGCACGAGCGTCGGCTGGCAGCCGCATCTGCGCGGCGCCAAACGCTTGCTGGCCGCCTTGCGACAGAATCATGGGGACCTGTCCAGCGGCCAGTACATGTTTCTGCTGAGGCTGTCTCGCTTCCTGGATTCTGCGGCCACCGTCGCAACGTGTCGCGCGCCCCTCCTGGGGGACGAGGCTCGTGATGCAGAGGCATTGGAAAATCTGGACCTGGTGACCGACGCGGAGGATTCCGCCGTGTACGGCATCCCCAAGCAGCTCTTCCACCTGGTGGACTTTGTCAACAGCCTAGCCGACAAGCGTTCGACGCGCGTCAGCGCCGAGGCAGAGGCCGTGTTCCGCGAGGAAGCCAATCGGGTGGAGGACAAGATCAACCAGTGGTCGTACGACCATGGAGGGCTCCATCGAGCGGTACACAACCTGGCACCGAACGAGGCAGATGCCGTCTATGCAACCCGCGCCTTTGAGCATGCGCTGCGCCTGCGACTGCATCAGATTGTGGAGGGGTACGCCCAAGACTCGCCCAAGGTCGTCCACGCTGTCAACTCGATACTCGAATGCGTGCAGCAGATTCCGTACGGGCGGCCGCTGGAGCCGTGCTTGCTCTTCCCGCTCGTCATGGCCGGTGGCGCTTGCTGGTCCTTGGAGCAGCGGGCGGTGATCCTGGACCGGCTCCTGGTCATGGAGCGCACCTGCGGCTTCGGCTACGTGTACAATGCGAGAGACTTGGTCGAGCGCGTCTGGGCCCAGCGAGACAATGGCGGTGGCGCAGAGGTCAACTGGGCCAAAATTCGGTACGAGGAGATGCACGGTCTGGTGGTTTTCTGAAAGATGGGGGGCCGCATGAAGCTGATCAGTCCAAGACCCCAAGCCGACATTCACTTGACCAATTGTCGTCGCGAACCAATCTCTCGACGATGAGCACGGGATCATTGTTGCATTCTATCGCGCGATACGGCGACCTCCATCTAATTCGGGCGATAGGCTATGCGGGACACCAATCTTTTTCTCAGGGTTTTGCCGACCCCGCGCCCGCCCCGCGGGTCGATGAAGCGAAGTTGGGCGGCGGACTGCAAGTCGCGCTGGAGTCGGTTCCCACATTTTGCGACGGCTGCGTGGGGTTTGCGCCGCTGGTGCTGTCCTTCGCTAAGCTTTCCTATTGTTCCATCTCAGCCTCCGAGAGTCCGCACAGCCGTTACCAATTCTTCGGTCCGTTTGCGACGGATGGGCGTCTAATCGGGACTAGCTGGCGGCTTTTGGGGTGCCGACGAGCGAGGGAGGCAGCCCTCGACATGCTGTGGAGCAGCCAGCCATGCAGGCGGGACTGGACATGGACAAGGTGGTGGTGATTTGGGAGGGAGCATTTAATAACCCAGCACAATCCCAGCACGCCACGATGGGGACCCCGTGTTGTTGACATCTCTTTCGAACCCGATCCAGTGCAGAACCCGTCTAGGAAAGGGACATGGCAGTCAGACATTCGACCCCGGCGGCGGTTGCTGGACTCCGCCCGCCATCTCGCGTCCTTGTCACAGGCGGCAATGGCTTCATTGCGCAGCACACGATTGCCGTGCTTCTCAAGGAGGGCTATCGTGTCATCACCACTGTCCGATCCGAGGAGAAGGTGGGCGTCGTGCGCAGGACACACGGCGACCATGCCGGCTTGGCCATTGCCGTCGTAGGCGATATTACATCTACCGACGCATATCTGGCGCAGCTAGGAGACCAGAAGATTGACGCGATACTCCACCTCGCAGCACCGTTTACATATGCGACCCAGAGTTTCGAGAAGGACCTCATGATCCCCTCGGTGCAAGGAACAGAAGCGGTTCTCCATCTCGCGGAAAGGCTCGCTGTGAGGCGAGTCGTCCAGACCAACTCGTTTGCCTGCATCTACGACGCCAGTCTGGGCCCGCAACCGGACAAGACTTACTCAGCAAAAGACTGGTCGCCTCTCACGTACGAAGATGGCATCTCCGCCAAGGACGCGCCCACGGCGTATCGTGCGAGCAAGGCCGCTGCAGAGCGGGCGGCCTGGGACTTTATGGGGGCGGGCCGGCGCTTTGACCTCGTCAGCCTGTGCCCCGCCATGGTGTTTGGGCCTTGGCTCGAAGCGCCGACGACGACAACCTCCATCAACACGAGCAACATGCTGGTGTACAATGTGGTGTCCCTGCCAGAGGAGGAGAGCGTGCCACCGACCAGGGCACCCGTGTGGGTGGACGTGAGGGACGTGGCGATGGCGCATGTCCAGGCGCTGCGTGTGGCTGAGGCGGGTGGCAAAAGATTTCTCCTGGCCGCCGGCGTCTACTGCAACCAAGAGATTGCGGATGTCGGGAGAGCGACGATACCGCCGGCCGTGCGCAAGGGCAGGATACCTATAGGGGAGGTGGGGAAACGGGAGCACGAGACGCACTTTGGGGTCGATGCGCAGGAGACGCAGAATGTCCTCGGTCTACAATGGAGGGGATTGGGCGCGTGTCTGGAGGAACTGGTGCCGCAGCTGTATGCCATTCAGGATAGGACGACGAAATGAAGAAGGACTCGATATATACAGTTTGTCCTCCGTTGCCCGTCCCTGCTCGCCATCTCCCACTACAGCTCCCTCCCTCCCTAATGGATCCGCCACTATTGGGGCATGGGGTTGCAGTTGCCGTCGCTGGTGCGCCCCCAGCTGTTGAGGGTGTGGTCCTCGCAGCCGCCTGGCCAGACGGCGGGCCCCGGGGAGATGTACTGCTGGGGCGGGGGCCAGTAGATGCCAATGAGGACGCCGGGGTCGTTGCTGGCGTAGGCGCCGGGGAACTTGACCTTGGGGCCGGGGTTGCCTGAGCCGCCGCCTGTGACGGCGATCTGTGCGCAGCCCATGTAGAACTGGGCGCCGCCGACGCTGCCTGCGCCGTGGAGGGCAATGTGCTCGCCGCGCATGAGGTAGTTGCCCGAGGGCAGGTCGCGGGGGAGGGTGAAGGTGAAGTTCTGGGCGCCGCCCTGGTTGTTGGGAAAAGTGGCCCAGGAGAGGCCGGTGTTCTTGTCGATGCGGCTGGTGGTGAGGGCGTAGACCTTGAACCAGTCGCCGTCGCCGCGGTAGTCGGAGAGGGCGACGCCGTCGGGGGCGCGGCTCATGTAGACGTAGAGGGGGCCCGGGTGGCCGAGCTCCGAGTTGATGTCGAAGCCGACCTCGCTGCCGGCGGGGACCTGGTAGGTCTTTGTGCGGGCGCGGATGGCGGCGTCGTTGCCGCCCTGGTTGCACACCATGTTGGGCGAGCGCACGTCCTCGATGGGCGAGTTGGAGTTGGTCGTCTGCCGGACGTACTCGTACGCGCCCGTCACCTGGCCGTTGACAATGAGGCGCTCAAAGTTGTAGTGCGCCCACGCGGCCTGGGGCAGCACGCTGGCCGCCAGCAGCGCCAGGCTGGGGAGGGAGGGGAGCATGGTGGGTGTTGTGTTGCTGGGCGAGCGGTGGATGTGTGGGAAATGTGTTGATGCGTGTGGTGATGGTTCTGGCGGTGGCTGCTGTTCTTATAGACGTCGGACGTCTGCTCGTCTGCGTCTGTCACGAGAGCACGAGTGACCATGGATGGATATTGTTTTGGCACGCACATGGTCCAAGGGCCAATGGCATCGTTTGCCATGCTCATGACGGCGCATAGATGATCAGTTCACGACACACGGGCCGGGTTCCCTGCGCAAGCATCGTCGGTTTGGGCAGTCCCGGAGTGCCAGGCTCCGCATTGGCCTTTTACGCGTAGTGTCTCGAGGGCTGGGGTCGCCAAGTCTGCAAAGTTATCTCGTCGGTCTTTTCAACTTTCGCTCGGGTTTTCTTTTCCCCACGAATCTGCGAGCGTGCGAGTATGATTTGACTGTCGCCCTGCGGCGGCAAGGCCGACGTCTGGCGTCTTGGTTGTGTCTGAGATGCGCCGTCGCATGGCATCTGGCCTGTGATGAGTCTTTAGGGGGTTTGAATGCGGTAGCCATCGCGATCATGTACATTTGATGCGCATGTGACCGGTGCTGTCGCCAATATTGGTGTTGTCCACTCTGACCATCTGCGAGCGTGGTGAATCCGCGCCAAGCCTTGCTGAGAGAGCAGGTCAATCAAGGCGCCGCATTTTGTCATGATAAGATTCACCGTCAAGCAGCGTTTCATGTTTCACGAAATGGGCTCGCAGCATGTGGCCCTCAAGAGCCGGAACACAATGCATGTCTCGGATAGATGTGCGCACCCGCTGAGCTGGCCCCGGCTACCATGTGGGCGCATCAACTGTCAAGTGTGGAGAAAGTCTCCTCGATTTGTCTGGTGGCTGTGATCTTACACAATTTCAAATGGGCCCGTCTCTACTCCCAGTCCTCTCCGAGCACGGCCCTGCGAAACCCCTGTGCACCCATTCATTCGGCGCCGCTGTGGCAGACGGCCTCAATGTTGTTCCCGAGAGGATCCTTGAAGAAGGCAGCATAGTATCTGCTGTGGTACTGTGCCCTGATGCCCGGTGCGCCATTGTCCCGTCCGCCGTGCTGGAGTGCCGCGGCATGGAAGGCGTCCACGCTCGCCTTGTCTGTGCTCATAGTCAGCAACAAGTCGTGCCGATGCCTGGTGCATCTCTTTGCTCACCCTTGGCCGTGAAGGCGAGGTGCATCTGGACATTGGGCGTCACGTCAACGCCAGTGAACCATAGGTCGCAGCGCTTGTAGTCGCCCACGTCGAGCTCGCTCTGGCCCATGCCCGTGACGGTAGGTCCGAAGCTCATGCGAATCTCGTACCCGAGGGGCTTGAGGGCTGCCTCGTAGAGCGTGAGGAGCTCGCTGTAAGAGGCGTTGGGGAAGAGGAGCTGGGCGTGGTCAATGGTCATGGCGGCGGTCTTGCTGTGTTTGTGTGCCCGGCTGTTGTGAAAGATGTGTCCTGAGAGAAGGCAGCTGTTGTTTTCTTGGGCTGTGAGATGGAGAGCGTCAATGTCGAAGTCATTGTGCGTTGCTTATATGTCCATGTTGGGACAGTGGCCGGACAATGTGTCGCGCTCCGGCCAGTGAACACCCATCCGGACAATTGGCCTTGTCCGGACCGTGGCTTCATTGCTGATCCGTGAACCGTGCAAAATAGCGAGGGTGACGGAAATAGCCGTGCTCGGGTGCGGTGTGGGCGTGGGGAGGCTGTCAGCGTGGATCCCGCGAGGCACATGGCGTTCACGACTGACTCTGTGTGGATGATGTAGAAGTGGCATCATCCCCGCTCTCGAGAACGGAAGAAATATGGTGACTACGCGGTATTCGCAAAGTCCCTGACGACGAGCGCTGCTCTCAATTCATGCACAAGCAGTCGTATGGTCGTGGCTTGCGTAGAGGAGATAGAGCTGCCGCAAGTCGGTGCTGCAGCCATGCGGACAAATTGCTCTGAGCCACAACTGGCCAAAGTACTTTTGTGACACGAAATCCATGGGTGAGTTTGTTCATTACGCAAAAATCATCTGACAACAGAAGCAGAGCGCTGGAATGGGTTCAACAGCCAGGCCTATTGTCCTGCCTACCCTGCGTCTGAGTGTGAGTTGACTCAACGATATCTTCCAGCTAAACACCACAGGGGCCCAGAAGCATGCACAGAGAGCGTCAAGTGCACAGGCCCCATGGGAATGTTCAGGGACTGTCGTATAATGGTTGCTTCTATGAACACGGCACTGCAACCGTAGTTCAGTCCAAAGTCTCAAGGAAGCAGAAGAGCGCGAAATGGGTGCTTGGAAGTAGAAGTGAGGAAAGGTAGGTGACAATCCGAGAAGGTCTGAGACCATCGAATCCCTCTTGTACGAAAAGTTTTTGCGTGTTCAGATCGCTCCAAAGAGTGTCTCATGAAGTGCAGATTGCTTGTACCGAAGACTGTGATTGCTTGCCCTCTGGCGAGCCACGACATGAAGACGCTGGCACTTGTCTTGTCCAGTCAAAAGGACTGGACCATGGATCACACCCGCAAACTGTCACGGAAATTTCTTACCTTGTGCCTCCAAATATCAATTTCTCCTTCATCATGCACGGCACTTCGGAGCGTTTCAATCTCCAACCCGCGCGCCCCGGGCCCCGGTCGCTGGCGGTGACTGTATCCCCGTCGGCATCCGCGGGGCCCGCCCTCGCGCCCCGCGTATTCAGAACAGGGCCAAGTCCAGGACGGGCATAGTAAGCCCAAAATCGCCGGAATCAAATGCCGTGATGATGCAATTTTCAAAGTCGTTCCTGCAGCATGGTCGACAGGGGCAAGCTCATCCTTGCGTCGCCCGCGGAGCCCGACTCACGGCTGGCTCTTCGCTCTCGCGACAGAGCCATTCTCGTACCGCGCGGACCACGAGCACAGCATCGAATGGTGGCAATACTATTAAATATATAGATGTCCGTAGCAATCAATGCCATTCATCCTCAACAGTACTCACTCCCTGATTATTTCACAAGGGTGGTGGCACGACTACTTTCCAACCCCCCACAAGATGCCAAACCAGCAACGAACTAACAGCCGACAAGGGCTTGGCAGCGAGAAGACAGCCGGGGACTCGAACGCAGTGCATCCTATTGAAGATGAGTCTCTTTCAACAGAGGGCATGGACGATAAGATTGGCGACCTCGCAAGAAGACTGAGTCGTGCATCCACAAACGTCGGCGCAGGATCGCATCCCCTTTCACCACAACCCGGCACGAAATTCGACCCCAACTCGTCCGACTTTGATGCGCAAGCCTGGGCAAAAGCATTTGTGGAGGTGCTCGAGTCGGAACCAGGCGCGCCACCGCCTCGCAGTCTTGGTGTTGCCTTTCGAAACCTCAACGTGTCTGGCTGGGGCAGTGGCGCCGAGCGTCAGAGGGATGTCCTCGACTACCCAACCGACTTTGTCAAGGCCATGGCGAGGTTTATAATGCAACGGGGGAAAAAGAGGCAGGTGCCCATCCTCCAAAACTTTGAGGGCCTTGTGGACAAGGGCGAGATGCTTCTCGTCCTTGGACCACCCGGGTCAGGCTGCTCGACGCTTCTCAAAACGATTGCGGGCGAGACATCTGGTCTTGTGGTCGATCCCAGCACCACCATGAACTTTCGAGGTTTGTATTCTTCCCCGTCTTGAACTGCTAGTCCGTTAATGAGCCATGCAAGGCATCGACGAAAGCCACGTGCGCGCGACCTTTCGGGGCGATGTTCTCTACAACGCCGAGGTAGATACGCATCTCCCCCACCTCACTGTCGGCGAGACACTCTCCTTTGCGGCGCGGGCTCGCTCTGTGCGCCATGTTCCCGGCGGCGTGAGCCGTGCTGAAGCGGATGAGATGATGCGTGATGTCATGATGGCCATCTTTGGTATTGGCCACACCGTCAACACGCGCGTCGGGAGCGATATCGTCCGCGGTGTCAGCGGTGGCGAGCGCAAGCGTGTCAGTATCGCCGAGGCAGCGCTTACGGGCGCAAAGCTGCAATGCTGGGACAACACGACGCGTGGCTTGGACAGCGGCAACGCCATCAACTTTTGCAAGACCCTGCGCGTGCAGGCTGACTTGGTCGGCGTCGCTGCTGCCGTGGCCATCTATCAGGCACCCCAATCAGCATACGAAGTAAGTTGTGTGATCCGTTCTGGAGAGGTGAATCTGTTGCTAAGACAAGGCAGCTCTTCGATCGGGTCACCGTTCTCTACGAAGGAAGGCAGATCTTCTTTGGTCCCATCAACGAAGCAAAGCCATACTTCGAGAGTCTTGGGTTCGAATGTACGTCTATACGTCCGTCGACAAAAGGTTTCCACTGACTAGGCAGGCCCTGACCGGCAAACGACTCCCGATTTCCTCACATCCATGACAAGCCCCCACGAGCGGCGCATTAGACCTGGCGCGGAGCACACTGCTCCCCGCACACCAAACGAGTTTGCCGAGCGATGGCAGGCCAGCGAGCAGAGAAGGCGCTTGCTTGACGAGATTTCCGCGTATGAAAAGCAGCATCCTCGAGAACAACGTCTCGCGGAATACCAAGCCTCTCGCCAAGCTGAGCAAGCCAAATCACAACGAGCCAAGTCCCCGTACACAATCTCGTACAGACAACAAGTTGTTCTGACACTATGGCGCGGCTGGCGTAGATTGCTCGCCGATCCAGGCTTCACCATTGCTTCGCTGATATTCAACCTCGTCATGGCCATTGTCCTGGGCACCCTATTCTTCGACTTGAAGGAGGATTCATCGACCTTTTACTACCGTGGCGCCGTCATTTTCTTCTCCCTGCTCTTCAATGCTTTTGCTAGCCAGCTTGAGGTATATTTTCCTGGCCTGACCAGGACACGTGCACACTGCTGACAGCCCAGGTTCTGACCGTCTATGCCGAGCGCCCCATTGTCGAGAAGCAAAATCGGTATGCCTTCTATCATCAGTCCGCGCAGGCCATTGCAAGCTACGTCACGGATCTGCCCTACAAGACAATCAACATGTTTGTCTTCAACAGCATACTCTACTTCCTGGCCCACTTGCGCAGAGATCCCGGTCACTTCTTCTTCTTCTGCCTCGCCTCGTTCCTCTCCACGCTCACCATGTCGGCCGTGTACCGCACGATAGCCTGCCTCACGCGCACCTCGGCCCAGGCCATGGTGCCCGCTTCCATCCTCAGTCTCGGTTTAATCATCTACACTGGCTTCACCATCCCCACAGACTACATGCCGGGATGGTCGCGATGGATGGGATACATCAACCCTCTCGCCTATGCTTTTGAGGCTCTGATGGCGAATGAGTTCCACAATCGTCAGTTTCCTTGCGCAAGCATCGTGCCCAGCGGGCCTGGGTATGACAGCCTGGCCTCGCAGTCCCAGGTCTGTGCCGTCATCGGTGCGCAACCAGGGGCGATGACGGTGGACGGCGACAGGTACATCAACATCTCGTTCAACTACTACAACTCTCACAAGTGGCGGTAGGTTTTCTAGTGCCCTTTTCTTGACCACTTTTCTAATCAGAGAACAGCAACATTGGAATCGTCTGCGGGTTTCTCGTGGCTTTCCTCTTCGCGTACATCACCGCCGCTGAATATGCCAAGCCGCCTGCAAGCAAAGGCGAGGTGCTTGTCTTCAATAAGAGCAAGAAGCTGGCCGATCTCGAGACAAGCGGTGATGTCGAGGCGCAAGGACCTCAGAAACTTGTCTTCGGGGAGAAAGACACAAACGCGGGAGGCAGTGGCCTGTCCGCGGGTGCTGCCACATTCCACTGGGAGAATCTGTGCTACGACGTCCAGATCAAAGGCGAGGAGCGACGAATCCTCGATCACGTGGATGGATGGGTGAAGCCTGGAACGTCGACAGCATTAATGGTGCGGTGATCCCTCTTCTTCGGTTTCTTCTCCTCCCGCTAACAGAATCAGGGTGTCTCTGGCGCCGGGAAAACCACTCTCTTAGATGTCCTGGCCACCCGCGTCACCATGGGCGTCGTGCATGGCGATGCCCGCATTGACGGCAAGCCGAGCGATGTTTCGTTCCAACACAGCGTCGGCTACGTCCAGCAACAGGACGTCCACCTCAGCACCATGA
Source organism: Emericellopsis terricola (assembly GCA_027569275.1). Taxonomy (NCBI): domain Eukaryota; kingdom Fungi; phylum Ascomycota; class Sordariomycetes; order Hypocreales; family Bionectriaceae; genus Emericellopsis; species Emericellopsis terricola. The sequence continues at coordinate 294,153 of JAPDEU010000011.1, read as the reverse complement.
CGGTGCGTGAAGCGCTGGAATTCAGCGCCCTTCTTCGTCAATCGGCCGAGACCTCGCGCGAGGACAAGCTCAGATATGTCGAGCATGTCATATCCATGCTTGACATGCAGGAGTTTTCCGATGCCGTCATTGGCAAACCTGGCGAGGGCCTGAATGTCGAACAGCGGAAGAAATTGTCCATTGGCGTTGAACTGGCTGCCAAACCGCAATTGCTCATCTTCCTGGACGAACCCACCTCTGGACTGGATTCCCAAACATCGTGGGCCATTTGCAACCTCATCGAGAAGCTGACGGCCAGTGGCCAGGCTGTGCTCTGCACAATCCACCAGCCCTCGGCGGTGCTATTCCAGCGATTCGACAGGCTTCTTCTTCTGGCCGCTGGAGGCCGCACCGTCTATTTTGGAGGTTGTCCTCCCTCACTTGTATTCTTGTTCCTTGGCTGACCATGTGTAGATCTCGGAGATGGATCAAGAAAGTTGATTGACTACTTTGAGCGCAACGGCGCACCTCCTTGTCCCCCCGACGCGAATCCCGCAGAATACATGCTTCAGACCATTCAACAGTCTCCTGCAGGTGCGCCAGGCTCGGATTGGCACCAAGTCTGGCGAAATTCTCCTGAATTTCGTGCCGTCAAGGCCGAGATTGTTCGTCTGAATAGCCTGACTTCAGGGAATCAGCCTTCCGTCTCGAATGCAGCCGAACATGGCGATAAATCCCAGCATCTCGAGTTTGTTGCTTCGTTTTGGGACCAGTTCTGGATCGTTTTGATTCGGACTTGGAAACATTTTTGGAGGTCTCCCACCTACATCTGGTCCAAGATGACTCTCATCGTCTTGTCTGTGGGTAAAATCGTTCCAACGTTCATGCATCTAGCTGACCAGCCGCAGTCTCTCTACCTCGGTTTCAGCTTCAAGGCCGACAACTCCATCCAGGGCCTGCAAAACCAATTCTACGCCATCTTTATGTTCCTCGTCCTCTTTGGTAACATCAACGAGCAGATCATGCCCATGTTCATCCCGCAGCGAGAGCTGTACGAAGTCCGTGAGCGGCCCTCTAAGATGTACCGATGGCAGAGTAAGTCCCACACCTGGTCCAAGAATTGCTGCAAACTCATCACTCACCATCGTAGCCTATCTTTTATCGAACATCATCGTGGAATGCGTCTGGAACACCGCCATGGCCGCCCTCATGTACTTCTGCTGGTACTACCCAGTCGGCTTCGTTCGGAACACCACGTCCGAAGACCAGGCAGCCCGCGGATTCCTCATCTTCCTCCTCCTTTGGATGTTCATGCTCTTCACCAGCACATTCTCTCATTTTGCCATTGTGTGGATCGAGACGGCCGAGGAAGCGGGCGTTCTGGCCTCTCTGCTATGGATGCTCTGCATCTCTTTCTGCGGGTGAGTCCACGCTTGCGCCAGGTCGGAACATTAGCTAACCAAGAGCAGCATCGGTGTCCCTTACGCAGACCTTCCCAAGTTCTGGACGTTCATGTATCGCGTCTCGCCAGCAACGTACCTCGTCAGCGGTATCATGTCCTCTGCCGTCGCGCAATCGGATGTACAGTGCGCGAGCAACGAGATTTTGCGCGTCGAGCCACCCCTTGGCATGACTTGCAGCGACTTTATGCAGAAATTCGTTGATGCAGCGGGTGGATATGTTTTGAACCCGTCGTCCAATGCATCCTGCCAATACTGCCCGCTTGACTCGACAGACCAGTTCCTCGCCCGGTTCCAAATCGACTACAGCGACAGATGGTGGCATTTTGGCGTGCTTTGGGTATATCTTGCATTCAACGTCGGCGCGGCACTGGCGTTGTACTGGTACTTTCGTGTTCCCAAGGGCAGCGGTGTGAAGAGGGCTTGATACTAGTCACACAAGGACTATTACGGCTAAGGCATCAGGCGGGGAAGGGGAGAGTCACATTGTGACATAATTTCAGGAGCCATGGGAAATGTACATAGAAACCTTTTAGAGAATTCAGTCAGACAAGAGTTGCCCATTCCCAGCCTCGTTGAGAGTGGAGACAGCGAGGGTAGGACCAGCACCTTGGTGCTGCAGGGTACGGGATGCTTCTCATGTTTTTCTTCTGAAATCACAGCACGGCTGTCACTGCTTTTCGTCTTATCAGCGTGCCCTGTATTCTTGAGTCTGTGCTTGCGCTCAATCCCGCTTAGCTTGCGTGATCAAACGCGGTGGAAAACCGGAAGCCGTCTCGTCCTTGGCTGCGAGGTCTAGTCTACTTATGAAGGTTCAATTGCCCGGATAGGAGGGACATTGACCAGACCAATTCGAGGCATTGTGGAGGTAACGGAATCGACTGCCAAGGTCATCCCCAATTCAGACAAGAAAAACAGAAAGAGGAAAGTCCATGCGTATTTAGGAAGTCCAAGCATGTAAAAGAAATCATTATAAGTACTCCTGGGCTCTGAGCACGTCCTTTGAAGCTGTTGTGGAAGGTGAATTCAGGTCTGATGTGGTCACTCATGCGACATGAAACAAGTACTTGTCGCTCTCCGCCCGGATTCTGCATTGTAAAAATCTATCGTTGTACGTATTGAGTGCGCAGAAATTTGTTTCAAAGTCATCGTGACGCAACGCGATGCAGATCCGGCCGGTGAACGGAGACGGAAATTGGCATGCGGAGCGTCCTCGCCCCAACAAGTGTTCCTTCATTCGCAACTTTCCCTTGCATCTCGCAGTCTCCACCGTGGATTCGTACATGGCTTCAAATGAACCTCACGTCCCAGTCATGGAGAGAGTTTTTGCGAGTATGTAAGGATGATGTGTCGTGCCTATGCCACCTCCGTGGTCGTGCAAATCCCATGACCGCAAGGAGCACTGGCTCCGGTGGCAGAGAGACGTGAACATGACATCGAACTGTGTCTATGCGCAATGTGCTAATGTATATCGCATGGACCCCATCTATAAAGACCACTGTCAACGTACTTCCTGGGAAGCGCCGCAAGGTAGTTTTCCTGCGCAAGCTCATCTGCTAATTCACCTCTCTCAAAACTTCCTCTCTTGAAATTATGCGTGGATTGAGATCAGTGAGCGTCCGGTCACTGGGACCCCGAATCCAGGCCACTCCCAAGACCACTGCCTTGTTGAGGCACACCGTCCTGGCGCGGCGTCAAACTACAATCACCCCAAACCAGGCCACACAGAGGCACAAGACGCGCGATGACACGCCGAGAAAGGTCTCTCCCAACACGGCTGGACTGCCGCGCGACCTCGACGTCGGCAGCAAACGATTTGCAGACTTTGATCTCGCTGGCAAGGTCTACATTGTGACTGGTGGCGCACGAGGTCTGGGCCTCGCGCTTGCCGAAGCCCTCGTCGAGGCGGGAGCACAGGGTACGTTTGTCCATAGTATACATCGCTTTATGACGCCAATCTGATCACGACAGTCTACTGCCTGGACCGGGCCCAGCGTCCGGACAAGGAGTGGAGCGAAGCGCAGAGCCGCGTCGTTCCCGAATGGGGCGGCTCCTTGCAGTATTGCCAGCAAGATGTGCAAGACGTACCAGGTCTTAATCGGTTGGTGGACACAATCGCCAAGGAGCACGGTCGTATGGACGGATGCATTGCCGCCGCAGGAATCCAGCAGGTTACGCCGGCCACCGAATACGACCCTAGGGACGTGAATAGGATGCTGGAAATCAACTACACGGGCGTCTTTATGACGGCGACTGCTGTGGCCCGCAACATGCTCCAGTACAAGTGTCATGGCAGCATCTGTCTCATTGCCAGCATGTCTGGCTCCATCGCGAACAAGGGCCTCATCTCTCCCGTCTACAACTCGTCAAAGGCTGCCGTCATCCAGCTCGCAAAGAACCTGGCCATGGAATGGAGCCCCGTCCGCCCAGACGGCAGCGGCGGTATTCGCGTCAACTCCCTCAGCCCTGGACATATCCTGACGCCCATGGTCGCGCAGAACCTGGAGGACGAGCCAGGACTCAAGGAAACGTGGTGTCGCGAAAACATGATGGGGCGCCTGGCCGAGACGAGCGAGTTCAAGGGCGCTGCGCTGTTTCTCCTCAGCAAGGCGAGCAGCTTCATGACGGGGAGCAACTTGGTCATCGATGGCGGCCACACGGCGTGGTGACACCCACGGTTGCTGGCGCATGTTGCTTGGCGTGCTGCATCATTTTTTCAGGCATAGCGTCGATTTTTGGCAGATTAATTCTCATTCATCCTTCTTGATGCCATGGTGATGCATATCCTACGTGCGAATGAAGTATGCACGTCATCGTGACATGGCCAGCGTCCGCGCGCATATGAATGCCCAAGGTACCATGAACATGAAAGCAAGACGACTGCAAGAATCTTTCCATTTGATAGAAGAATTCCAAATACAATGCCTTCAACAAACTCCATTCAATTGAAACCCTCCCAGCGGCAACCGCTGCTCAAGTCCCGTGCGCAGAGAGCACAACCGCTCGAGGCCAAGGCCATAAAGTCACACCCAAAGAACGGGAGATCCAAGGGCACGGAGAATGCCAGCCTCTACTTTGTTGGCACGGCCACGACAATTCTTGAGTGGGAGGGCATACGGCTCATGACGGACCCCAACTTCCTCCACGCCGGTGACCACGTCCATCTTGGGCCAGGCGTTACAGCGGAGAGGCGCACCAACCCTGCGCTGGAACTGGAGGAGCTGCCGTCTCTTGATGGGATCTTGCTGTCGCATTACCACGCCGACCACTTTGATCAAGATGTGGAGGAGGCACTGGACCGCAACTTTCTGATCGTCACCACGCCCCATGCACGCGACTGTCTGACGGCCAAAAAGGAACCCTTTCGCAACGTTCATCCGCTCGACGTCTTTGACAGCGCGGTCTTGGAAGCCGATGATGAGGAGCGGAGGGTGATCAAAGTGACCGGCATGCCTGGCAAGCACGTCCCTCCCGGTTTCTTAACGGTCGCAAACAACCTTCTCGGAGCCGTGCCACCCACAAACGGCTGGATGCTCGAATTGGGCCACCGCAAGGGGCAGCAAAGCAGTAACAAGGAGGAGATGCGCGTGGGCTATCGCATCTACATCTCAGGCGACACACTCTTTGTGGACGACTTGAAGCGGATTCCTGAATGGCTGAACGGCGAGAAGATTGACCTCATGCTCATACACCTGGGCGGCACGTCAATCCCCAATGCATCCGCGCCTCTCGTGATGGTGACCATGGATGCGGTGCAGGGCGTGGAGACGATGCGCTTGATGAACCCGGATGTGACGGTGCCCATTCACTTTGACGACTACAGCGTGTTTGCGTCGCCGTTAGACGATTTCAAAAAGGAGGTCCAGGGGGCTGGCATGGAGGACAAGGTGGTGTACATAGATCGGGGGGAAAAGTACGCTTTCGAGGTGAGGCAATGAGCTCTGAGGACGCTAGAAGCCTTGTGGATCGAAAGTAGATGAATCATCCGGGTCGAAATACATGGAGCAACTGAATTGTCTAGATCGTGGTCGCTCCGCAACGTCAGCAATGTAAGGAAGATACCAGTGGCATTTGATACTAGCCCAAGATAGTAACCATGCTTAGAGGGTCTCAGGGGGTATAAAATTCATCTGTCATTCATGAAAAGAAGAAGAGTCGGATCTGCTTTGGAAACTTCAAGTGTCAGTGCGATGGCCTGACGATACAGCATTGCATAGTCGGGTTGCGCAGATTTGGTTCCTCTGCAGGCATACAATCGTCCCTTATTGCTTACATGGAAAGCTAATCTTGGTGTTAGTTTCCTGCATGTCCTTATGAACGGACTTGATTCAGAGTCTTGAGTATATGCACTGGTTGGCTTCGGGGCCAAAACTGGCAGTAGTTTCATGTGCTCGTTGCCTCGCAAGTGGAAAAAGCTGTGGTAGCGTCATGATAGCTTGTGCACCGAGGATCGTGGAGAAAATTCACCATGCTGTATGAGGCGACGCTTAGTTGTCGGCAAATAAGTTAGATGCCATGAGCGATGATGTAAACGGCTGTAATCGGCCACCACGGAGCTGGCGCCGGCCGCCCTGCGTCGATATTTGGACCTTGCTTTGATCAAAGTCCCTTCCCAATTCCAAGAAACGGTTCTTGACGCTCTGTCAGACATGCGCCCTTCGAAACGAAGCAAAACGTCCACCAAGGGCGTCAAACAGACTCCCTCGAGGCCCGTCGCCTCCCGAACCGCAAACATCGAGAACAGAGGCGGGTCTGAAGAAGCACGAGAGGAAGAGAGCCAGCAAAGCAACAACCTGAACGAGTCAAAACATCCTGAGGACATGGAAATGACGATGATGAGTGACGAAGAGGACGTGCCGGACGAGGCTGATGAAGAGGTGACGCAACCAGGCCCCAAGCCAGATTACTATGCCACAGGTGGCTACAACGCTCTCAAGACATTTCGCGGGCAGGTGTACTCTGGAATGGCCGTAGGAGCGTCACACACGTGGAATTACGACGCCGGTGTGTGGAAGGAGACCAAGGAAGAGCCCGACCTGTGGAAGATGGACTATCAAACGACCAAGAGAAGGGCAAGACAAGCACCCAAGAACTCTGGTTGCCCCGTGGGTGAGGAGTATCACTGGCTCATCGTTGCGCATCAGGTACGGTACTGCAGTTTGATTGTTCATTCACCCAGCCAAGCCTCGTTATACTGACCGATCCCAGCACGTAAGGAAAGTGGACGCCAACACGTACGACACGCACCTCAAGGGTTCCAAGTACAAGTTGGCGCACAAGGGTGCGTCCTCTAACTCATGGTCGGTTCCCACCGTCAAAGGCCAGAGAGAGAGGGAGATTGAGCTTCTGGAGGATGCAAAGCGCCGCGTGCTGAGACTACCACCGGTTTCGTCCGCGGAAAAGGTCAAGGTCGAGCGGCATGAGCGAGGCCAGCAAAAGCTGGATACCATGTTTGCCATGGCTGGCAGGAAATCGCCCCTCAATGAGACTGGAAAAAAGCGGAAGAGAGACTAGGGACCTCTCAGTGACGGAAACTCAAGTCCATGCGAAAATGTTCATGTTTGAAATCACGGGCATGATTTGCTGGTGTCCGGAGGCGTTTGTGCCCTCGAGATGGATTATTGCATCCTCTCTGTAACCACAATTTTCATGAGCCAGGAGGAATAGCAGGATTATTCATGTGAGCTGATGCTCCAACACACTTTCAGGGGGGAGTTCCGGGCTGTCTCTGGTGTCAAAAGGGAGTGATCTGGGGATATAGCACTGGTCCAGGCTGAAGAACTAGGCCAGATTGACGCTCAATTATCCAATTCTTTCCAGTTCATCTGTGACAAGTCATCATTTGAGGACGATTCGATTTGGATCAAGTGGGCACTCGATTATATGGCAGCCTTTCTCGTCGTTTTCGCGGCGGGGCAGTTTCGTCTGTGATGACGCAGCGTAAAACCGCCGCCACCAGCTCTTCTCTAGCTTGCTTGAAAATAAAGAGCCCAAGAACGGCAAAGTGTTTGCCAAGGCGGCTTAAGCACACCAAAGGTCGCGAGGGCGGCTCATTTCTGGCCTCAAACCTTTGTTCAGCGGCAGCCCCAGCTTTCTAAAAGCAGGCATCGATGCGCCAGTGGCTCCCAGAGAAGTCCTTCGTCTGCAGGGATGATGACAAGAACGGATTTGAAAGAAATTCATCTCTTCAGATGATCTTTAAAGTCGGCGGATAGGCGGACCAGCCTCCAGATGGCCTCGAATCGCTGTCGCCTCAGATGAAGCATACCCGTGGTGATGGGTGGGATGAGACCACAACATACAACATGGAATCAGGCTGCTGGGTTTATGACGGATAGAGCATTTCCAGACTGATTTCTTATCTCCTAAAAATGAGGTGCGATCGGCGATATTGAGCACGAGATCTTTCCATGAAGCAGTCCAAGTTTCAACTTTGGCTTCGACATTTCAAATGTTCATGTTCAAACTGAAGCACTGAAATCCCAAGATCAGGCTGAGGAATCGGGGGTGGCGATATTACAAGTATGCTGTTTTTCCTTACTCTCGAGCACAGTCAGCAGCTTCGCAGCAGTTTGCTTCCCTTAACTGTTCAACTCGTCGGTCGGGTCGTGGTCTGGATCAGATCTACGTATCTTGATGACCGTTTGGTTGAATATGACTATGTTGGAAGCCAGGCTCACAGCAGCGAGGAACCCAACAGATTTTTCCATTTCTCAGCCTTTGCTTACTCTTTCTTGAGGCTTCTTTGTGCACTGGTCAGTAATAGATGAGGTTCTGGTCACCGAACGGTACACAATATGCTATGGACATGCATAAAGCAAGGTCGGCAGCACAATCAAAATCATGCCGCCAATAGAAGCAATGGTGAATTTTTTTCGGGAATGTTCGTCAACTATGTGCACAGATATAGAGCTTGATGTACATGATCTCGGGCCCCTTGAGTGTCTAGGAGAGGGGGCGACTGAATGTGCGGATGCATACCCACCACGCACACACGTTGGATTGCCGCACCGTTTCTGAGCATGGAGGCGGTGCAAGTGACTGTTTCCATACGTTGAATGATTCACAACTCCATTTATTCACCTAGATATGTGAGGCTTACATTAAGCTTATTTGTTTCGAACTACACGAAGTAACAAGTGCGATAAGCAAGTCGGGAAAGGTGAAGCTAACCGCATGGCCAATGCAGCACTGCTGAGCAGTACTTGATTTAATCGGACGGCAGTAATCGTCTGCGGATTTCACCAGCATCCCAAATTACGCGGCCCGGCCCTTCGGTGGGAGGAATCATGGTCGCAGAGTGGACTCGGTCGAGTGCCGGCGCCCATTCTATTTCATCCACCCTTCCCATAGTCCGTCCCATCATTCATTCATCATGGGTCTCAGTCGCCTCTAGAATGGGTTAGACCCCTGATTCCTCAGCCCTGCCATGCTTGGCGCCAAGCGATCCCCTTCAGCTGCATGCCCCCTCTCTGCAGCTGGGAGCCTGTGGCCTTCCTCCTGTCCAATGCAAGGCAGGACTGACATTCACGACTTCCTCCTCGCCTCATCATCATCTGGCTGCCCCAATCAATCCCTTCGCGGGCAAAGCTCACGATGGAACCGGTCATCGTCATATCATCTGATGAGGAAGACGTATTCGAGAGCCAGACGAGATCCAAATCCACGGCCAACCTCAGCGCAACCCCACGGCAGGATTTAGGCGTCCGGTTCACACGCACGCCGACACCCAAGCGGCGGCTTGTCCACAGCGAATGCCTCGATGACGATTCCGAAGAAGAACAGGCTCCCATGACGAAGCGCCGCCATACCTGGACCCACGAAGACTACACTGTCGCATGGTTATGTGCACTGCCCATCGAAATGGCAGCAGCGCGCGCAGTGCTCGACCAGGTTCATGAGACACTTCCCAAAGATCGGCACGATAACAACTGCTACGCTATGGGCAGCATAGAGGGACACAATGTGGTGATTGCCTGCTTGCCTTTCGGGCAGTACGGCCTTATTAATGCGGCGAGCGTCGCCACGAATCTGCAACGAACCTTTGTCTCGATCGACATTGCCCTCATGGTGGGCATTGGCGGCGGCGTCCCAGGCATAGCTAATGATCTGCGTCTTGGAGATGTTGTGGTCGGGACACGGGTCATGCAGACTGATGCGGGAAAATTCACTGGAGATGATTTTCAAAGAACAGCCTATGCCAGGGTGCGGCCCCAGAAGCTTGGCACCCTCGTGTCAAGCTTGCAATCAAAGAACGAGCTGGGCCTCGGCCGATTGCCGGCTATTTTGCGTGACAAGTTTGACCATCTTCCCGAATTTTGCCGTCCAAGCTTGGATGACGATCGTCTCTTCCGCTCCGCATATGAGCACAGGTCTGGCGCTTCCACCTGCCACTCGTGCGACAAGACGCAGCAGGTCCCGCGCAGCACGCGAGAATTCACACAGCCAAAGATACACTACGGGGCCATAGGATCCGGGAATCAGTTGATGAAGGACGCTGTCCTTCGAGACCGGGTCGGGAAGGAGCTTCGCATTATGTGTTTCGAAATGGAGGCAGCCGGGATTGTGGACACCCTCCCTTGCCTAGTGATACGAGGCATCTCTGATTACTCTGACTCGCATAAGAACGACAGCTGGCAAAGATATGCGGCCGCTACTGCAGCGGCATGTGCTCGAGAGTTGGTGGGTGAGCATCGAGCGCCTCACGCAGGGAGGCTTGTCGCCCCCACAGGAGACGCACGAGCGCCAATAATGCAGCGCTTCATGGAACTCCTAAACTTCGACAATATCAAGGCCCGCGAGAGAGGTATTGAAGAAGCTCTGGCCGATACTTGCCGGTGGATTACGGAGCATCCGAGCTACCAAGCTTGGCTCGACCTGACGCAGGTTGCTGAACATCGCGGCTTCTTGTGGATCCGCGGCAAGCCAGGTGCTGGAAAGTCAACCCTGATGAAGTTTGCTTTTTCAAATTTCAAGCCTCCGGACGGTCGACGCGGTATCGTCTTGTCCTTCTTTTTCCACGCACGAGGTCAAGATCTCGAAAGGTCAGTGGTCGGCATGTACCGCTCCTTACTTTATCAGCTCTTCCAAAGGAGCAAGGAACTTGCAGTGGTGTTAGATCAAGTGCACGACATCGGTCCTGACCAGACCGAATGTCCAGATTTGACGACCCTCAAGAAAACTTTCCGCTCTGCGGTACTTTTGCTCGGCACACGCTCACTCGCCTGCTTCATCGATGCTTTAGATGAAAGCGACGAACAACAGATCATTGAAATGGTCCAATTCTTCGAGGACCTTGCCGATAGTAGCTTCCAGAAAGGAATCAGGTTTCGAGTATGTTTATCCAGTCGACATTATCCTTACATAGAAATCCGCAGAGGAGAGCGACTTGTCTTAGAAAGCCTCCATCAACACCAGCTTGACTTGAGGAGATATGTGATGAATCGACTGCGAATCAGCGACTCGGATTTGAAAAACACCCTGCAATCTAAGATTCTCGAAAAAGCGGAAGGAGTCTTCCTGTGGGTCAAAGTCGTTGTAGATATTCTCAACAGAGAGAACAGCCGCGGTGGGATGGCCCTTGAGAAACGGTTGGCAGAGCTGCCACGAGATCTAAGTCGTCTTTTCCAAAGCATTTTGGAGAGAGATCAGAGCAACATGACGGAGCGAGACAAGCTTGAGCTGCTCCTTTGTTTGCTCTGGATCCTTTTTGCTAAAAGACCTCTGTCCCCACGAGAATTCGACCACGCGCTCTGGTCTGGTCTCCAGCCGAAAGGCTTTGTCGATGATGAACTCCCAGACACTTCCACTCGACTTCACAATGGAAGCATAGAGAGGCTGATAATCAGTTCTTCCAAAGGCCTCGCTGAGCTCACGAGAAGCGAATCACCGACGGTACAATTCATGCACGAGTCAGTCCGTGATTTTCTTATCAAAGACCAGGGTCTCTCCGTTTTATGGTCAGATCTTGGGTATGGCGCATTCGACCGTGACGGCCTGTGCCACGAGCGGCTCAAGAGCTGTTGCCATGCATACCTGGGTCACCATCACGTACAAGATGCCATCAAGGAGGGAGGAAAACACAAGCTATACAACCTAAACCATCGCTTTCCATTCGTAAAATATGCCAGTCGGCACGTTGTCCACCATGCCGACGTCGCAGCGTCAATGGTTGCACAGGAAGACTTTGTGTCCGATTTTTTCAATGCGGATGGTATTGAGGTCTTGAACTTGTTCCAAAAACACAAGAAAAGACGGTACGAACTGGGTACGCCCACTCTCTACGTCTTAGCGGATCATGGTTGGGAGAACCTGGTTCGCTTGCAGATGAGGAGAGAGCAGCCAGCGGAGGTTCCCAGTGGGCGATATGGGCACCCTTTCTTCGCCGCTGTGGCCAATGGCCACAAGGGCACGGTAGCTGCCCTGCTCGGCCTACCTTCTGTCCACTTTGAGGGAAAAGATATCACTGCAGGTTTGCGATGCAGAAAGAGCCGGAAAGAGTACAAAGGTCGTACACCCTTGTCATGGGCTGCCCAATATGGCCAGCGGGACCTCGTGAAGGCTCTACTCCATCATGGAGCAGACCCCGACGAATCCGATACCGAGGGATACACTCCGCTCATGAGGGCTGTAGAGAACGAACAAGAATGCACAGCGCGGATTTTCGTTGACAGCGTGACGCAACCGGGATCAAGTAGCTGCTTTGCACTGGGGATTGCCGCACGGAAAGGAGACGAGGCCATGGTACGGCGGCTTATTAGAAAGGGATGGCCCGTGCAGAGGGGTTGGTATTGTACTTGGAACACACCGCTCCACGAAGCCTCGTCTCATGGACACTGCAACATAGCGCGGATCCTGCTTGACGAGCACGGTGAGAATGTTGATATCAGGCATGACTTGAGATCTATGTCGCTGGTGAATGACTCTGCGAGTGGGTATGAAACCTTGGCGTCACTCTCTGTTCGTTGCGGGCCATACATTGATGCCCGGAATTCTGCGGAACAGACGGATTTGATACTCGCGGCGGACACGGGGCACGAAGACGTGGCGCGGTTTGTCCCAGGCGAGTGGTCGGATCTGGAGGTCAAGGATCGCATTGGATGGACAGCGCTCCATTGGGCGTCCCGTAATGATAAGGAGGTCGTGCCGAGACTGCTGATCGACAGAGGGGCGGACGTCAACGCGCGGAATACTCAGGGACAAACACCACTCATGACAGCCTTAGTATTCCGGCATGAGACTGTAGCGAGATTGCTGATCGACAGAGGAGCGGACCTCAATGCGCGGGACGATCAGGGTGAGACGACACTTATGAAGGCTTTAGCATCCAGGCAGGAAGCTATGGCGAGACTGCTCATTGAGAGAGGGGCGCACGTCAACGGGGTGGACAGTTGGGGACAGACGGCACTAATGAAGGCCTTGGTATTGTGCGAGGAAGCTCTAGCAACATTGCTGATCGAGAGAGGAGCGGACATCAACGTGCGGAGTATGGTTGGAACCGCAGCACTCATGTTTGCCTCTTCGCATGGGAAGGAAGCCACGGCGAGACTGTTGATCGAGCGAGGAGCGGATGTGAACATGCGGGATGAGGATGGATCTACAGCGCTGTCCATGGCCTTCAAACACGGGCATAGAGACATAGTGACCCTTCTACTTGCAAGCGGAGCTAGATACGAGTCTTAATGCGATAGCATCAACCGCTGCACCGTTAATCCTCCCTTGCGTGTCGAAATCAGTGGGGCTCCATCCTTCGGTATCGATAAGACGCAGGGAAGAAAGATGATCAATATACAGCGCGAACAAAGCACTCAGTGTCTCCGTTAATTCCGCTTCCTCAAGGTGACATGATATTCCAGGAGGCTTTGATTAGACTTGGTTTATGATATAGATTTTGGAGATATGATTTGTTGACCTGGGTTCAAAAGATCAAATCATGGCGCAACATAATCGCAGCCTTATAACTTAACGTAATTACCTCCGCTTACTGTCAACCACAGGCGTGATGAGCACGTCCTGAAATACCTCCATACTACTCTTCTCGCTGTGCTTCCAGCACCTGCAACTCTGCGAAGCCCACATGTATATCTGGTTCCTCCTTAATAGAAAGCCACCAGCCTGACTTCCACGCTTTCGCGCGGCGGGCCTGTTGAGTTGGGATTACAGACAGCAGCATGAAAGCCCCCTGCACTATGTCAGCAGGATGCCCGGGCTGGAAATTTCAGCGTCATTGAATCTTCAATTACTAGCGCGGTCGTGAAAGCCTTTTCGACACGGAGAATGGGGTCCCGAACGATGTATTGGATACTTGTCTCCATTGTAGGGCTGCAGGGCTAATGGTTCAACCCTTTCAGGTACAGAGAAAGATGCCAGTCGTAGAATGGCAAGGTCTGTTCAAAAAAGACACACGCAAGGTGGCTATGAGCCGTAGGAGATTTGACAAGGTTAGCCGTTTCAATCAGAACCACCTCCCACACGCCGAGGATATATGATATATACTATTACCAAGAGAGGACGGCAGCGGGCGATCCAGCAGCTCACGGCTCATTCAATGGACATTGAAATCACGTGCGTAGAGACACCAGATTAAGCAGTAATGATTGTACCTGTACCACGTCGGTTTTCAAGCCACCCGCATGCAAGTCCAAATAGGGTCGCATCGCGTACCCCGAGAAGGATAACTCCTCGGAGCCACATGAATTTGATTGGCAATCCTCCTCATAGGACGTCACCGGTCCGCCTCATCCTGTGGCCAGATTCAATCGAGTCTGAGGGTGCGAGCCTGTGAGGGTCACAAGATTGTCGCCGCATAACACAAGAAAAGATACCTTTGTTCGAGAAACATTGATTCGCGAGGACCTAGGCTTCGTGATGCGGCGCCTGGCACTCACCAAGCTATTTCTAGCTGATTCCTCTTCTCACTCTTTGTGTACATCTACTTGTTCTCCAATCTCGTTTTGCCTTGGAGATAGCCAACTGGTTCAATCATTCTCTTAGCACACCAAACACAGGAAGGATCGTTCAAGCTGCCGCCATGCCATCTGAGGCTAAACAATCCGAACTACCCCAGCCATGGAAGGCCTGGCACTCGAGCCTTGATCCGTGGAGCCGCCAGGATATCAGAGATGGCGCGGTCTACGTCGATGCCGACAATGACAAGAACCATGGGACTGTCGCAATTTCCAGGAAGGATGTGGACTTGAGTGCCGCCAAGGCGACTCCCAAGCTGTCGGTCAGTCGGATTATGGGTGTTCAACGTACTCACGGAAATATACAGTCCCACAAATCACAAGAGCTGATCAGTTCCTTGCTGGAAGGATGTAAGGCCTTTGAGGCAATGGGTGGGTGGTCGGGCGACATGGAAGCAGCCCTCACCGGTGAGGCACAGCGGGGAAGCGTTTTCAGCTGGCTGGTTCTTGAGGGTTTGCAGCATCTGTTTCGTGTCCTTCGTCCCACTTTGTGGCCAATAGACAATTGTCGACTGATCTTACGTGGCTATCTCAATTTACGTTGCGCTGCCCTAAGACAGGCTCTCGCAGACTTCCAGCATGAGCAGCCGCCACCGCGTGACCAGGTAATCCCCAAGCTGATGTGTTGTCACATAACCAGTGGATCTCGAAAGTGCAGTTTCAGGACTACTTCATGCGGCAAAAATAAATGCACTCTGGCCAGCTTTTGGGACTAGAGGGAGCACCGCCTACCCGAGCTTGACAGCGCGCCGCGCTTGTGGCGGCAAGAGGATTGGAGACTGCTACTGCTGCCCCGAGGTAAGATATGTTGCCTTTTCTGAAAATACTCGTCTCGACATCTCCGCCAGATATTTTACTGAAACTGCGCTCTTCTCCGTAGTCTATGGCTCTTGAGACTGTGAAATGAGCCTCAATGCTATTTACTCCCACGAAAGCACGGCGAATTCATTACGTTCGCGCGACTTTTCCAGAGGCCTTTCAACGCAACACTGCCTATAGCTTCTGTTTGCCAATCACCCAGGGACTTTTTGCTCAGATAGACGACTACGACGACGCTGCCCATTCCGCTGTGGATGTCGAGGGGCAGCATCACTGGGGATCGGGCCGTTCGGAAAAGCGAGATAGTCTTTCTCGCAAATCGAAGATCCCGGGCTCCATACATGTAAGTTTCTCAGTTGTCCGTATGTATTTTCTAATTTGTGTTCATGTCGTTGCTGGTTTTGACAGCGCAGACAAGCTCCTCTTTACGAGAGCCCGCTGAGCAAGTCCACTTTTGCAGGCTCCGTATGAAGGTTCATCGTCATGCGGCAGCCTCTGTCGCGACAGAAACTACATTCGGATCTATGGCATCCTCTGTTTTAGGTCTAAGAACTCGTCGGTATATTTGCTGAACCAGCTTCTACTAGATGAGCAGTCACCAGAAGAAAGCGATTGAGACAGTCTTTGGTGCTCCAGTGCAAGCCCTGTCCGAGTGGCCTGGATTGTCCGTCTTCTGCACAAACCTAGAGAGACAGATCAAAGAGCTTCTCAACGATCGGTTTAGTTTTCTCGCCAAGATTCTCAACGAGAATCCTCCCATGACGCTGACCGATCTCTGGCACTGGGTCTCTGTTGTGCTTGATGCGTTTGACTCTCTCCAGGCTCACGATAGTGATGCTAGCATCGCGAGGGCTTTCCAAGAGATAATCAGCCATGCAGGGATTCCAGAAATTGATATTGAGGCTCAAGAAAAGAGGAAAGTTATTGTCGCTATGTTCGCTGTTATCTGCTGGTGTTCGGCTGCCCTACGACCAGTTCTGGAAAACGATGAGCACACGAGCGCGGATCCGGATGCGCCACCGATCACGCGAGTGGCACACAGTATTTGCCTCGCCGCCGAGAACTCGTCGCATGTATACTCCACGCGCGACTTACGAAGGCCTCTCAGCAAGATGTTCTCATCTTTTCGGGGCCGGGCCATTAGTAGAGACCAGGAGGAGCCACCCAAACCGGGCATCCACTCCTACGGCGACGTATTGCACAAGTCAAGCCTGAACTACTTCTCTTTGTACACGATCGGCAAGGGCTGGCTGAAATGGGTCGAGACGCTGACCGCTCACCTGGCGTTCGATCAATCGACGCGCACTTTGTCTCTGTACCGCTACCCTTCACATTGCGCAGTAAGCATATTACGGCCAGACAACCCGGTAGCCCTTAAAAGGTGCGTGTATAAGGAGACTTGCCTATTTCTATAGCCGTTCTCCTAGCTCATCGTAACTCTGTTCACTTGCAACAGTGCTGACACCTCGATTGCGCCCCTACAGCGTCGTTGCAAAGCTTTTCTACTTAAACCAATCTCAAAGTCTTCCCGAACAGGCAGCCGCACTGTATCGCGAAATCCTTCTCTCCTACAGACTACTATTTGGTCGGTCTTCCAAGTCTTGCGCCCTGCTCCTGAAGACTCTTGCCCTCCACGCTACACCTGACACTCAGGTCGACCCTTTCCTCTTCACTGTATGCACGGACTCTCCTGGCCGACGCTGGCCGTGGAAGAGTTCCGTCTCTGAACTTCCCAGCAACCTCTTCCCCGCATCCGCCATTGACCTAAACAGGCAGCTCCAGGAGCTTGATACCTATTCTGTGCGAGACCATTTTCCTGTTTTCGGCCACATGCTCCTCGCGCTGCAGCACTATAACATGCGTCAACAGCCGAGCAGATTGAGGGATCTTTGGAGCGACCAGAGAAACCTGCTCCAGTGGTATACATTCTGGGCTGTTATCTGGGTTGGCGGTGCGAATCTTATTCTGTCATTTCTTTAGTTGGGTGTGGGCGCCGCGCAGCTATACTATGCCATCATATCCCATTGAAATAAGGCACCAGGAGACTTGTTTTATGTTTGCATGGTATATCAGCGAAGTATTAAAGTGATTATTTCTTACGTATTCGGTCCATAGATCAACTTTTACACATGTTTGCTGAGGCACGAGCTAAAAACATGCTGATACGAGGAGTAATCCTGAAATCGCCCAAACTTGTTGTTATCTCCAGAAAATGGTGATCAACCTGTCATACGTATCCCCGATCCCACGATTCGAAGCGTCTGGAGCCCGCATCCTAAGGTAAAACTCTGCTTCCTCACGCATAGCCAACGCTTCCTGATCGCTAGACTGGCTCCCGTCTTGTAGCAACGCTTCTGAAAGCCTGAAAATGACTCGCGCATGCTCGACTGGCCTTGTATGCCGATGCAGCTTGGTGACCACACTGGCGTCGTAAAAGTGTTTGTTGCGACACCATTAGCCGCAAGCAGAGAAATTCCACAAAAGCAGCAGCACTCACATGGCGGATTCTATCTTGCCCTGGTAGAGACAGCTCAGCCCGATCCGATACATAAACCCTCCATTGAACGGGTGGAGCCTCGTCAGATCACCCTTCAACCAAGCGTTTTGTGCCTGGAAGAAGTGTTGCTCAGCTGATTCGAACTCCTTTACCGTATGATGATACACTCCCATTAGAAAGTACCCGCTAAATATTGAAAAGCTTAGCATCAGCAGCCCTCAGCGATGCGACGGGATCAGGACTCGATTACTGGCCGAGAGTAGCCCAGTTGACCCTGTTTTTATCCTGCATTTCGGCCATGAAAGAGTATGAGACTCTTGGCTTTCTCGAACTCTCCGAGCTGAACGAAACATCTCGCCTTATTCGCCGTGATATTGGGCGGGAAGTTGGGCAAGTCGCCCCACCAGTCGCGCGCCTTGTCTAACCACTCGACGGCAACGGCAGGTTTGCTTGCTGCGCTATAGCAGTATCCGAGATTGGCTGCAGTGTAGCAGAGGACCACTCTGTTGCCAGGCCGCTCCGCTAACCGTATCTCATAGCCCTTAGGGTCGAGGCTGATAGCTCTCTCCGCGTCACCCAAGGACTCGACCATTTGCGCTTCATTGGAGATGATAGTCGCTTTGAAGTCTTCTTTGCGGGGCCCGTCCTTTAGCTGCTCCACCGCGATGTTATTCACGTCACACGTTTTCTGGCAGTCTTCTGCCGCCTTGATCTCGAAAAAGTACCTGACAACAGCATTGTTAGCTATGTAGACAAGCAACTGCTGAATTATCTGCCATTCTCAGACTGGATTCTAGTCACAGTCATTATGTTCATACCTTTGGCACCTGTTAAGCAGGTCGCAAAACTGCCAGGAGGGCTCAAAAGCTTTTGCGTTGTTTTGCTCTTCCACAAAACAGTCTCTCAATGAGATGTCGTGCTGGATATGTCGATTGCATCTATCCCATCGCTCATACAGTTGGCCGGCTTTGGTATCTTCAGCTGGAAACACGTCTGCTACAAGCAAGACTGTGTTATTGAAGCTTTTCTGTCGCTTCTCTGGTGTTAGAAAGCATTTGAACTGAGTCTGCACTATTCTGTGTGCCGATATTGTGCCCGTTTCGATATCTCTCTTGATTAATCCCAGATCTGACAAAGTGCCCAGACTCTCGAAAAGCCTGCACCGGCCACTATTCAGTACGATGCACCAGTGGGGTTCAGGGCAAGAGAAGCATCAACATACCGAACGTCATTGAGACAAAAGGCCAAATCATCAGAAAGATCCTGATGATTTTCGCCCCCAAGAACCTCTTGAGGAATCCCATCAGGCATTAGGAAGGAAACGATTCCCAACAGGGCTCGACAGTCGTCGTTGAGAGACTGGAAAGAAATTTCCCATATGGCCTTAAGATCGCCCCTTTCATGTGCCATCCGAGGGTTCTTGAGGTACACGGCCATGAAATCACAGATGGAGAAGTTGAACTTGTGTATCAGACAAGCCAGCTGCGAAATCACCAAGGCGTGCCCACCAAGGCGTTTCGAGAGTGCGAGGGCGGAATCGGCCTCTGCTTCCAATTCCATGCCAATGTTTCTCCTGAGGAGCCATAGAAGGAATTCTGATCCAGTCATTGCATCCCACGACCTGACCTCAAGACCCTCGGAGGCAGGCTCGAAAGCGAGAGATTGGTTCCGGGTTGTGATGATTGCCCGGCCCTTACTTGATGCTGGCCAGTAAGGCATGAGGATATCTGTGGACTCGACATTGTCGTACACGACTAGCCAAGAACACTATGCCGGCCCTCGAAGTCAGCACATCATGATCTTTTGGTCAGAAGTTTTCCATTCCCATCATCTTCTTACCGGTAGACTGAAACCAGTCCTGGACAAGGTTCAAGTTGTCGTCGGGATTCTGGCGATGTGCGCCGGGGAGCTTGAGTCTCAGTGCAATGTCTGTAAAGC
Organism: Emericellopsis terricola; assembly: GCA_027569275.1. NCBI lineage: Eukaryota > Fungi > Ascomycota > Sordariomycetes > Hypocreales > Bionectriaceae > Emericellopsis > Emericellopsis terricola. The sequence continues at coordinate 274,495 of JAPDEU010000011.1, read as the reverse complement.
TTTGTCTTAGGGACGCCGACTTTTCGCCTCGCACCCAAAGACCCACGTCGTAGACGTTCTCCTTGTACCGTGACTCCATATACGTTGAAGCAATGCTGCTCTTGCCCACTCCGGCCAAACCATAGATAGCAACGGATCGAAGCGCAGATCCCTTGGTGGCTCGACCAATGACTCTGTCGAGGTCCTGTAAAGTATCAACGCTATTGAAAAAACGAGCGGTTCTTGTTGGGGGGATCATCAAACACCGAGTGAGCCCACTGATGCGCGGCCGCTCCATCTGCGACGACGAGTCGACGGTGACGAGCTTTTCAACCCTCGCCACAGCTTCGCCCAGCTCCTGGTTGGTCAAAGCAAAACGCCTTTCGATGAGCTGGAGCGGAGTCTCCGCTTCTGCTCCTCGAATCACCACGGTCGGCATGGTCAGCAATTTGACATGTGGAGTGCCTACAGGGCGCTGGAAAGTACGGGAAAACGCAAACCATGCATGGAGACTTCATCGAACCCATGAATGTATCTTATTGAATCCGTGAAAAACTCGGCAAACTGAATCTGCATATCGAAACAGGCTTCTCGAATGGCGTGGCTCACGGCCGTATCATCTCCACAGCACCTGCTGAACGCCTCGGCCCTATGAGCGAGGGACTTGATCATGCGAGGGGTTTTGGCCAATAGATTCCGGTCTTCTGAGCATAGCTAGAAGCTATTAGTGCATGCAAAGAGCTTTTCCACGAACCTGACAGATGCTGGTGACAGTGTTCATGCCCCTACCTACCTACCTGCGAAAGACATGCGATCGTGCCCCATAGATACAAAGCATCAAGTTCAGGGCCGAGTTTCGTTTCGAAGAAGGTAAAGAACCCGTGAAAATGGCGCAGGGCTGGTTGTATCAGGATAATGGATGGGGGAAAGCTGGTGAGGAGCTCATCTTTGATGTCGCCCCACGATGTGAAGCGCTGGATGGTTTCCAAATCATCTTTGTCTAGCGACGCCTGGCATCTCAAGACCTCCTGAGACCAGTTGGCCAGGAATAGTGATTCTCTACTCAAGCATGTTAAGCCTATCCCAGCAGCAGGATATACAGGGCAGATCGCTCAACTCACAGCTCGGCCGTCTCCATGTCGCCTTGCGCCTCTCGTTAGTGCAAATGATGTGTCACCTATGTAGCATGAACGAAAGACTCTGAATGTTCCAAAGAAACTAAACATATCAAAACTCCCACTATTTGATGCTTAAGGGGATTCCTACTTTTGTCCAAGTCCGTATGGCGATACCACTTGCGAAGTTCGCCGCGCTGACCAGGCTGCTTCCCCGCACCGAGTCTCACCTACCTATGCACTTGTTACGCAGTTCAGTCTCACCAAATTTCCTGTGCCGTCTAGTTGCCTGAGGCAGAATGTTACACAAGTACAGGTACTCGATCGATGTAGCGGTACAATGTGATGTCGTGAATTTGATGTCGGACTGGAATGGTGTGTGACTCTCGTTGGCTCGACTGTCTCAAGAAACTCCTGCGCCTTCCCCTCAGCTCCAAGCACACACAAACCAGCTTAGCTGACGTGGGAGCTTCCTACTGGGTCACTTCGTAACACGGACCTTGATGTGGCTGCTTCCCCCGGTGTGAGCTGGGGTTGAGCAGCACGAGAAACTTGCTGCAGTGGCCTTGCTCGGTCTGTCAGTCTCGCATGCCGTGATGACTCAAAGGCTGTAGAGAAAGTATCATGGAAAGTATTCCATGATTCGGCTGAAGCACAGCCTCTTGTTGGGCAGGTCATGGTCAGCAGCATCACCCCTTTTGCGCGTCCTGTCCAACTTGTGCATCCTGTGCAGACGAACCGAAAGCACGTCGATACAATCCAATCGCACGACATGAAGGCGATGTCCCCTGTTTATCAGCTCGAGATCGAGGCAGTCTTCAATCGACTTACTCCTCGCGAGAGACGATATGCTCATCACATCGGAACGGCTGTTTGGCACGGCAGCAAGATTGTCATGCGGCAAACCTCGTCTGAGAGCGAAGGTATATACGACTTCATCCTGGAGCTACACAAGGCATGTGATGGGCAGTGGTCGCGGCTAATAGACGCTCATGGCGTCAAGCAGAAGGATGTCGATGCTCTGCTCGAATTTGCAGCCCAATTTCTTTCTCACCTAGGGAACTACTACGTAAGTCTTTGATGACTTCCACCCGAGGAAAGACCGGCGCCGGCGTGAATTCGTATCTTACCAGAGGGAAGGCCGTGGGAGACAGAAAGGTGGTACCACAGGTCTCACCTGAAGCCCTTCAAGAGATGGCCAAGATATCTGTGGAGGCCACCCGTGCTTTGGGAAATATTATCGAACCGATGTTCGCCGTTCCACCGTATCACCTGGGCTATCCAGGAGAGACAACGCAGTCAACATATTACAGTGGGGAGCTCATCAAGATGGAAGAGGTCGGAACAGTGGCGAAGGTCATGGAAGCACACCATATCGAGCCCGAAAACACTCGACTGGACAAATGGATAGATCAGACGACACCTGTCTTTGACATTTTTCAGGCGTCTGTCGAGAATGGCGCCCCAAGGACGCTAGAGAGGACTCCCGAGGCGATATACAGGGTCACACGTGGGGCCCACGCTGCCGAGCTTTCCATTATCTGCGCGGAACTTGAGAAAGCTGCCGAGTACGCCGCCAACAAGACGCAGGTGTCTCTGCTGCGAGAAAGCATCCAGTACTTCCAGACCGGTGACATTGAGCATTTCTTCAGCGCACAGCGTCTCTGGGCGACGGACCGTTGCCCGCGAGTGGAGCATGTGATAGGATTCATGGAATCGTACAGAGATCTCTATGGCGTGCGATGCGATTGGGAGAGCATCGCATCGATATCCGATCCTGATGAGACACGCAAGCTGGATGGGCTTGTCGAGGGCGCTACAAATTTCATTCGTCTACTCCCCTGGGCTGTTCCAGGGGAGAATGACGGAAAGGGCCCCTTTGAACCATCTGAACTCAACGCACCGAATTTCACGGTTGTCCATGGTGAGCGAGCCTCCGTTTCAAAAGTTACTTGCGAGCGAGATCTTTGACTTCTGACTACGCTAGCCCTCGCCTTCTGCAATAGTGATATGGGATGGATGCAACCTGCCGAATGTGAGCGCCTTATGGGCCCTTCTTGGCTGTAAACGGCCCACTAACTGGACATATCGCAGTATTGTGACATTCGCGAGACGTACGGTGCAAAGAACATTGTCTTTTCGAATCGTCTGCGCATCAAAGAAGAAGCAACTCCCCTGTCTCCGTTTGTTGATGCGTCCGACGCTGGCGTATTGAAGAAGTATAGTGGAACGATCCACTTTATTAAGAATGCAATCCATGAGCTTCTGGGACATGGCACAGGAAAGCTGCTGTCTGAAACGGCACCGGGTGTCTTTAATCTCGACCGGGACAATCCGCCGACGAATCCTCTGACGGGTGCGCCTATTCAGACATGGTACAGACCTGGACAGGCATGGCAAGATGTCTTTAGCGACTTGGCCAACTCGATTGAGGAGTGTCGAGCGACCCTGGTCTCGTACTTTCTCTCCGATGAGAGGACATTCTCAAGGTGTTTGGCATTTATGATGAGGACACGAGGGGGGAAAGTGAGTCAACGCCGTGCCCTCCTTTCGAAAAGGTCATGAGTTGCATCTAACCTGGGAAACAGTTGTCTATCATCTCTACTTGACAGGAACACTTGGCCTCGAGTCTTTAGCATCATTCAACTCGGAGAACCGCGCTTGGGCTGACAAACACCATAGGGCAAGTCAAAACACTCCACTCTCGCCTGTAATTCTCGGGGTTGTTGTAATGGCTAGACCTCGAATCTGACATTGTATGTAGGGTGATTTCGCCATCTTCAAGCATTTGCTACTCGATGGCGGCGGTGTTATGGGTGTCGACTACTCCTCGGAAGCCAACACCGTCCGGGTCCAAGTGTATCGGTCCAAGATCGTTTCGCACGGCAAGCCTTCACTCGGACGACTTGCTCTTCGACTCCACGTGTGGCGATGCATCGCCGGCGTGGACTCGTGCAGGAAGTTCTATGATCCTCTCACCACCATGGATGGCGAGTATGAAGCTTGGAGGCAGGTTGTCATCTCAGCGGACACGGAGGGCCGTGCTTCCTCTGTACGGACAGACCCCGGCGGGAAGATTGTGCAAGCGAATACTTTCCTGAGCCAGGATAGCAGCGTTGACTTGCGGGTTTACGATGCGACCAATGAGGGGATCATTCAGTCGTTCTTCGACAGGGCTGTTTGATGCGTTCACTATTTCTTCATGGGCAGTGTTGATCTCTACATTGCCAACATAGCCTGGCGGCAGTCGAGTGACGGCCGCGACTAAATGAATAGACATGAGTGAGATAATGCATGCCCTGAAGCACAATGTAAGCAATCCCGAAAGATATCTCTGCGCCACGACATCTCGAATGGAAGATATTCCACACTGAGCCGCCCCTCGAGAAGGGCGACAAGTCTCCGTAAGCCCCCGATCCGAGGTCCTACACCACGTTGGTCTAGTGATTCCACTGCGGGACGTTGATGGCCATGCCCATGATGACACCGGCGACGATGCCCGCGCAGGGGACGGTCAGGCACCAGCCGAGGAAGATCTTGCCGAGCTGCTTCCAGTTGATGGACTTGAGGTCCCAATTGACGAGGGCGACGCCAGCGACGCCGCCGGTGATGCACTGGGTGCATGTGGTGGAGACGGGCAGGCCGTACTTGGAGGCGAGGGGACGGTGATGGCGGCGCCGAGCTCCATGGCAAAGCCTCGGCTGGGCGAGGGCTTTGTGATGCGGTTACCGAGATTTCGCATGATAAAGTACCCAAAGGACCAGAAGCCGACGCCGAGGGTGAGGCCGCTCACGCCCTTGATCCAGGTCGGTGTGTCCGTCTTGGCGCTGGTCACGCCGCTGCGCCAGGTCGTATACTCGGTCGTGAAGGGGCCGATGGCGTTGGAGACGTCGTTGGCGCCATGCGAGATGGACATGATCATGGCCGAGCACACCTGCGCCGTTGTCCAGAGATGCTTGACCTTGTTGTCGAACTGGGGTGCGCGTGCGTGGACAGCCTCGAGGCCCTTGCTCTGATAATGAATCACATCGCGCGTGATGCCGTGCGTGAAGACGAGCCGGACGGTAACCCAGAGACGCTTGGGATGGATCCAGGGCAGCCTATCGACGGCCTCAAGCGTCTTCTGGCGGTCATGGCCATCGACGGCCTCCTGCTGCGCGGCAGCGGCGGTGCCGTCGTTGTCAGCTGCGGCCGGACGCTCGCGCGCATGTTTCTGGGCGTCTTCTGCGCCTGGTTCGGCCGCGTCGGACGTGCTGCCGCTGTATTTGACGTAGTCGTTGGTGTAGTAGTCGACGGTGACGGGCATGTCGGCCGAGCCAGGCCAGTACAGGGTGTAGCCATCGCGCCAGAGCAGGGCCCCATGGGCAGGTGCCAGAAGCGCAAGCGGTGGTCCTCATTAACGAGCTTGGCGTTGAAGTAGGGGATGAAGAAGACGGTCGAGAGGAGCCAGACGCCGGCAAAAACGTCGAGGATGATGTCGCAGACCTTGCCGGCGCCCATGGCTACGGGGGTGGGGATGCCGTGGCCGCCGTCCACGATGATGAAGAGGGCGAGGGTGCCGGGCGAGTCGAGGAAGGGCTCGAGGTCGAAGACGCCCTTGCGGATCGTCACGGTGACCCTTTGGCCGAGGGCAATGGCGCCCACGAATTCGGTGATGACAGCGAGCTAGAGGGGTCGTGTCAGCAGCTGCGGGTGTCTGTGGACGATCATGACAGGGCAGACGTACCCATCCGGCCTGCACCAGCGTCAGGGACCGGGAGCTGACAGACGTGGCGTACGATTTGGCGACATCGTCAGCACCTGTGGCTCACGATCAGTATCAGAGACGGGAACACGCCAGGGGCTACAAGGTCGGGGTGCGCACCCAAACTCCACGCGGACAGGAGGAAGGAGAGCGTCCCATTGGCAAAGAGCCAGTCGAGGTCGTGCATGGTGCCGGCCATCTTGAACACAGTAAAGATTTGTCTACCAAGGCAAAAACGGAGCGAAGCTGTATGCACGGTCTGTCCATCACTAAGAGGCTCTCGGCCTGTCGCGCCGCATCCAGTCCTTTACACCAGAGACGCTTGCCTTTGCTAAGTCGGCTGTCTGCGAACACCAGCCAACGTACAGATTTTCGCTTGCGCATCATAGCTGCCCTTGGTACAAGCTGCCTATTCCCAGCAAGTGTCGCATCGATACCAGGTCGCGGTGGTGTCCTCTCAGCAGCCGACTTCCGGCGCAGAGTCTTGTCCCGGACGCTCTTTGCGTGGTGTTGAGAGGCGGGTGCGGTGAGAAAGAGCACGCGGGCCCATGGCGAGAGACGATGAGTAACAAGAACTGAGGATTATTTGACGTGGTGCCTTGATGCTTACTGGAACTTTCTATGCTATCAACACTTGTTCTACAAAAGTTCCCTCGCTAACAGCGCCTACCGTCACGTGTCGTGGATCGTGCCAGTACTATCGATCGAAGTGTTGTATCTACTGTACTGTTAGTGTCGCTCTCCAAGGTGACCTGTCCGGTCGTGCTCTGCTCGACATTTGGCCTGACCAGAAGCTTTAGAGCTTTCTCGAATAATGAAGCGTGAGTCGGCCTGTCCCGATCAACCTCCCATGTGTTTCTTAGGGAGCTACCCGTCCTACGAAAGGCGGAAAGGAACGGTCATGTCGATTAACAGACTACATGATGCCGTACCGTCGAGAGCAACCAGGTTCATATCGAAGCAGGCTGCGAAATAGCCGTGTCCTGAAATGTGCCTTGGCCGAATGTTGTCTCAGAATCCTTCATGCTCAACCTAACGTGCCATCTCCTCATATCCAGCCAGGAATCTCGCGTTGAACCACTTTGGCCTTGGTGCACATACATGCTGCCATCCGTAGCCCTCCTCGCTAACTAACGGAGCACAGTCACTGCTTTGGCTCCGTGTAGTGTACATGACTTGCGTCAATATACCCCACAAGTATACGTCTCTTTACGCTGAGTGCAATCCAGGTCAAACTGAATGTGCACTAGTAACAGTAATTCATCATAAGCGCCCCTTCTCGGGTTTCAAGACAATGCTACAGCGTCAAGAAAAGTTTAACTCAAGGGCTCTGACTCGGCAGAATTCTTCACCAGAGAAACTGAAAGCAGTGGTGCCACAAAGCATGACAGCCACCGACAAAGGGCTGGCTTCCAGCGCTCTCTGTTCAACGATGCCCAAGATGACCAATTACATTCACTGATCTAATTCCCCAAGAAAGCACATACGACCATACCCAGTGGAAAATACGGGATCCCGTTCGCTCTCCCATAGTCAAGCCGCTGAGGGGCCAACTAGTAGTTGGGTCGGTGACGACCAGCGAATCCTGGCTGTTGTATGTTTTGCTTTTTGCTACCCAGGGAGCGAGCAATATCTGCGAGTCTGTGGCTTACTTTTTGGGAGCGATGTAGCTTGGGTTTGCGGTCATTACTAGACTGTATCTATAGGACTGTACCTCGACAATATTCGGCATGGATATGCTGGCTCCGGATGGAGCAAGCGGGCAGGACCCGATCTTGCCAGACACGCGCGTTGTCTGGCTCTTATGTATCCTGCAGGTGGGCATGGACTCAACAGATAGGGTTGCACCGGGCTTGGCGCGCAAGGTGCGTATGGCCAACGGCCACATGTGCATATGCAAGGGCATGCACCAACCGCTCCCGGGAGTCCAGTCTAGTCCAGGACTGGTGCGAGATGGAGTGAGCAGGACCCCGGCATAGTGTGCTAGATTTGGCGCCTGGAGTATCTCCCGAAGTAGGCAAACCATGAAGAAGGCGCATGACAAAGGGCAGTATATGCTATGGCGTTCTGAGGGTCGCCACGGCTTGCGCCAGACGGCTCGCATCGCCAGGGTTGGACTGGTCGGAACCTCGATGCTCGCTTCCGCTGTGACCTCATGACAGTCCTCAAATTTGCTCTAGATACGCAGTGAACATGCATACGCATGAATCGAGGCTAGCACGTGAGCCGCGCGCGCAGATAGAACGGTCACTTTGCCCCATGGAGGGCCACGAAATGGTCCGCAAACGCTCGAGTCCTCCGCAGCCACGACCTTGGTGTCCGCGATTTCGCAGTGGCCGGGGCCGATCGGTCTAGTCTCCGATTCTCCGCTCGTTGTCCGGGTTGTATGGAGGTTAGTGAAGGGTATGTCCCCGGATACAGGCCTAATTTAGTAGTCCTGTCCCGATCGTGGCGGCGGCACGCGGGGTCAGATTCTGTTTCAGGCTTCTGCACCATCGTGGGAAGAATCCTGGATTGCTGGCTATAAGATTGCAGGGGCGGCCTGGTCTTCGTTGAGAGCATGCGCTCGCCAGGTGCGTCTTTGCAACGACCAGCCCTACAGGGCGAATTCCCATCGCTATTTCAGAAGTGCGCAGGCAAATAACGTGCGCTTCATGGGTCGAGCCACGTCAAGTGATATAATCGTTCATGCTTGCTAAGGCCAGAGGCCTCACTTGGCGACCGCTGCTTTGTCCACCCAAGCGAAGCCTCCAAGCAACATCCTCACCATCATGGCTGTCCTTTAACTATGTCCGCTGACCGCCGATCGGCAAGGCGTCGATGCATGACGATTGGGCGAGCGTCAAGCACAGGGGCCGACTGTGACGCCTGAAATGCCATGCCACGTTGTGCCCATAGGACAGCATCGTTGGCGACCGCGACGTGAAGTCGACTGATTCAACTGACTGGGCATCACATTGACCTTTGAAGATGACCCTACGGGTGTGCCGTTCATTTTGATGCGACTGTGGCCCTCGTGAGATGCAATGTGTACATGTAGTGTCGCGACGCACGGCTGCTTCGAGGACAAGAGGACCTCACTCTGTCTACATGTGCACAAGCGCGACAGCTTGACACGGTCAGGCACTCGCGTCCGCGGCCTATGATAACCAGACAATGGGCCTTTGAGGTGCTCTACTTCAGCCGCAAGAGCATGGCCGGATAAGTCGGCTGGGCAACGCAAGCGCCTTGTCTAGACTTGTGTCAAAACAGTGCTGGAGGATACCCCGTGCATGATCAGCTCTGACTTGCCGCGTCAACTTGTGAGTGTAAAGAACGACTAATTACTCTCCTTCTCGGCATCAGTTGCCGATAGGTGTCCTGTATGCGACAAAGTTGACACAGACCAAACAACTGACTGTAATCGTCCCATGGCAGATACGTAATCAGACGAACAAACACCCGTATCGGTCGTGCCGTATTTTCCATGAGCCTTGCTTCTAGGGATAGGGTGAGCATTTTGGCGGGTTGCTGTTGTTGTCCGACGCATGTAAAACTGGGGTTGAAACGTGGCTCGCTGAATCTGAAACACTGGCATGCATCACCGCAGCGTGCGCATTCATGCTCGGCTCTCGAACGCCCCTTTATGCAGGGATCCGAGCAATTCAGACTCGGAAGCAGCCGTGAACCGGTTTGAGGCTCCCAAAATGGCGCTTGTTGTTGATCCAAGGACCTGTCACGATGCACAAACACATCTGGTGACTGCGACGTCTGCCTTCCAGACCGTCAGGAGCCCTTTTGCATCTGCGACGTGAATCCTGGAAACTTGTTCCATCGCAACTGAAGTTGAGGTGAAACCGATGTATCTCAGCCGCGAAACCGGCGAGGAGGACCTCGGCCACTGGAGCCAGCGCATGACGATGGGCATCGAGAAATGTTTATATGTCTAGGCGTAGTGCCTCTTGAGAGTGCGCGATCCGTCAATCATTAACGAGAGCTCATTGGGATAACCGTTTCCTTTCCTTCTATTCTCTTTCTTTCGCGTTCTGTGAACCGACATTCCCTTTATCTTGGATCGCGACTGGTTTCGCTCTTTCTGTTCACTTCTGCCATTCATTTCAGTGCCATCATTCCCCCAGGAAACAGGCCATCACCAAACCTTTACTTTTACTGTCTCGATACCGGTTCTATCACCATGAAGTTCTCGTCTGCAACGGCTCTCTCTGCGAGCTTGGTCGGCCTCGCCGTGGCCTCTCCCATCAAGCAGTCCGTCCGCAAGCTTCACAGTCGTGAGGTGCCCCAAGAGCACTCACACGACTTCGTTCTCGCCATCACCAAGGAGTTCTTGGACTTGGATAACCCTAAGGGCATCGTGGATCCCGTCTTTGGCCTCCTTGGCAACGCGGCTGCCGCCCAAGGGGCCGGCACCGTCACCAACTTTGACTGTCTCAAGCAGGAGACTGCTGACCAGGCCTTCACCAACGCCAAGGCGGCCAGCGACCTGCGTGGCATGGCAGGTGCGTTGCTCTACCAGGCTATTGAGAGGAACACGGGAAAGGTTGGCCTGGCCAGCGTCCTTTGCAACGAAAAGGCCATAAATCCCGAGGTTGCAGCCCTATCATCGCATCAGGATCCGGCCTCCCCCGGAGCCGCCGAGATCAACAAGGAGATTACGCTCGAGCTGGCCAGGCAGCTTGCTGGTATTGGAGCGGACCCAAATCTGGCCCTCCTCAGTGGAACCTTTGCGCCCGGTGATGTACGTACTATCCAGCTCTGTTGCTCGTCACTGCAGTGGCCTTGATTAGCTTGACTAACGCCGTCCAGCTCAATGACAACACTGGCAAGGGTCTGAGTTGCAACACTCTCGAGCCGGATCTGGGCTGCATTTTCTCTCAGAAGCTGCTCGTTCTGGATGCCACGACCGATGAGATTGCTGCTGCCGTAGCGGACGTGACGCCCACCTTTACTGGCGGCAAGGGGGGGATCACGGCTGCGGACATCATCGACTTGTCCCAGTTCTCCGTCGCAGGAGGCGGCGCTGCTGCTCCTGGAGGTGGTAATGCAGCAGAGCCTGCCGAACCTCCAGCGGCGCCCGTTGAATCGACGCCAGCCGCGATCGCAACTGGCTGTGTTGCTCAGCCTCCGCCTGTCTGCTCCGCCATCACCACGACGGTGGCCGCGGATGCCATGTCCTCTCTGATGGCCTCGATGACCTCCGCAACTGTTGGTCAGGTTACAGAATCGCCTATCGCGCCCCCATCTGGTAGTGCCAACCTGCAAACCTTTACTGGTGCTCTTGGCGGACCCCCTCCACCCGTCGAGTCGTCTGCCGGAGAGCGCCCCTTTTCCACAAATGGAGCCACCTTCACAGGCCTCTCTGCCGCGCTCGGTCGATCCTGCGACGTCCAGCACAACCGATGTGCCAATGCCGCCAACGCGGGCCAGCTCGCTGGCGGCACTGGTCAATGCGGAACCCAGCTCAGCCAATGCAAGGCCAGTGCTAGACAGCAGAAGAAGAGGCAGGCTGCTCTAGACTTTGGTTCGTGCTCCGACCCTGGCATGATCTTTGCGGACGGTCTCGACGGTCGCAAGGAGCCTTCCTTCGCGCCGTCCAACAAAGCGGACTTTGACCACGGTTCTGCCCTCGGCAACAAGGTCATCACCAGCTTCATCTGCGGTCAGCTCAGGAACAAGTGCAAGGCTAGCCAGGACACCGTCGCAGCTTGTGAGAGTGGCGCGGCTGCGGCTGCGGCTGCATCGGGCCAGGCAGCTGCGGACGCGTTCAATGCTGCTCTGGGTGTTGGCGGCGCAACTCCCACGGCTCCCGATGCTGGGGTCGTGACGGAGGCCCCTGAGCAGACTGTCGCTCCTGCACCATCCGTTGTGATGACCATCACACAGTGTGCCTAAGTTTCGTCAAGCTGGAGTGCCTACGATGCAGAAAGAGGATTTTCTGTCGCATGATTGAGGCTGGTGGTGGGATGTGGTTGAATATAGACTCGGTTTACTACGAAGTCATATGTTTTATCGCTAAGGAATTAAATACTTAATTTAAGCTATCTTTTTAAGAGTATTATTATTAAAATATTAATCCTAATAGTTAATTTTTTTATTTTCTCTAATTTCTTAATAATAGTAAGAATTAGATTTAGCCTTATCTTAAGGTAAATAATTAATAATATAAAGATTATTTTTAATAAGATTTTTTTAACCTCTTTTTTATTTTTATTATATATTAATAGCAAGGCTTAGGTTAGTTTTAGCTAAATAATTAGTTTATTATTAATATTATAAGTATAGGGTATATAGTAACTCTTGCAGGGTAGTTAGTAACTACTACAGGGTATGTATATTACTGTACCTATTATAGGGTAACTAACTATTACTATAGGGTAACTAATAACTACTATAGGGTAAGCATGACTTATGCTTACTACTATAGAGTAGTTAATTATTATTAATATAAAGTTAGTAACTATTTATTAAGTATAAAGGCGTTCTATATAGCGTGAGTTAAGGTAAGGTATAATATAGGTCCGCGAGGCTAGTAGCGGCTAGAGAAGTATTAAACTAGACGCGGCTATACTACTAGGTCTAGGGCCCGGCTAGCGTAGCTATAAGTAGCTCGGCTAGGCTAGCGAATATTCTTATATAAGGGCTATAGAGGCCTTAGAGTTCCTTAGAGATTAATATAGTTATTACTAACCCCCTACCTTATAGTTAAGGAGTAGCGCGAACGTAGTAATTTAGTAGCTATAATAGATAATTATATACCTCTTTACTCTTCTCTATATTCCGTTTCTAACACTATTATAAAGTAGGTAGTTAATAGCTATAAACCTTTATAAGAATTAGAATAAAAGTTCTTATAAAAATATAGAATCTTTTAAAAATTTATTATTAATAGGGTAATATATATAATTATATATATAGCTATACTAGAAGATTCGATTCTATTATTTTAATTACTAACTAAAGTCTTAATTATTAATTAAGTTTTCTAGTAACTTTTTCCCTTTATCTATTTATTAGAATAATTACTCTTATAAATAGAAATCTTATTAAGTTTTTCTTTAAGAAAGTTAGCTACCCTATACTTCCGAACTATTATAACCCGATATATAACTATATATACCTCTTATTATACCCTACTTTTTCCACTAATACTATATAAGCCGCCTAATAGCCTAGTTAGCCTTACTTATACTAGCTACTTATATACTAGCCGACTTAATATTATAATCGACTTTAGTTATAAGTCGATATAAGCTAACTATTAACTATAGTAAATTACTATACTTACTTATAGTATATAAAAAGCTATACTTTACTATAGTCAGTCTTTACCTAGCTTATTAATTATTAATATAATAATTAATACTTAGATTACTACTATCTTTATATATTAACTATAACCTAACTACTTAAGTTTATAATAATTTAATATACTTAGTTTATAAACTAACTTTAGTCTATCTACCTAGTAGCTAGCTTAACCCGAATATTATCTATTAATAGCTCTTATTTAATATATTACTTTATTAAGTACTTAAATAATATAATATAATAGCTAGTAAATCCTCTAATACTCCTATAATTAAGCGTACTAAACCTATATAGCCTGCGCTACTAGCTTAACCTATAAGTATAGATTAAAATAATAATAACTTTAATAATAAAAATATTAAAGCCTTTAAGGGGTAGATATAAGAACTTTAGTAAGCTATATAATAGCTTATAAATATATAATAGTATAATAAAGAAGTATATAATATATCTTACTAAATATTTTAAGAAAGAATAGCTATATATATTTAATAATAGGAATAACTATATAATAAAATAAATAATATTAATAATACTATTATTTAATAAGTTATTAATAAAAATCTAGGAGAAATTATAAAGCTATACTAACTAGGACTATTTAATAGAACTATTAAGGACCTTTAGGGGTTCTTAATATAGCTTAAGGCTTATTAATAGTATTTCTTTACCTTATTATATATTAAAGAAGATAAAGTCTAATATATATTTAGATACTTATTTAGAGCTACTTTATATTAATTTAAACCTATACTTATAGACTTTATAACTAACCTTTATAAAAATAAAAAAGAAAAAACTAAGTATATCTTTATATATTATATTAATTTAAAAGATATATTAAAAATAACCTTTAGTACTATTAATAAAGAATAATTAATAAAAAACTAATTAAAAATATTAAAATAAAAAAGAACTACCTTTAATTATAGTATTTAATTAATTTAGATTATATTTAGAACTAATAAAAGTAAAATAAATAAAATAATAGCCTTTTATCGCGAACTTAAAGATAAAATTAATAATAAACTATATAAAGAAGATAGACCTTTTATATTATTAATATATATTATTATAATAATAAAAATTAATAATAGATAGTTTAAGAAATATTATAAAAAGAAAGGATAATACTTTATTTATAATAAAGAATACCCTTAATTATAAAACTTTAAAAACTATATAAATATAAAATAACTATACTTTAGGCTAAGTATAGTATATAAGATTTATACTAGACTTATAAACCTAGATATAATATAAAAACTCGCTATAATAAATAAAAAGAACCTTATTTATTATAATTATAATAAGAAAGGATACTTTATATATAAATATTACTTACTAAAAAATAAATAAGGATAAAAAAAAGTATACTTTAAACTAATACTAGAAAATAAGCTTAAATAATTAAATATAACTAAGTTAGGATATAATATATTAATTAAGGAAAAATTAAGTAATAATTTATTAATATATAGCGCGCTATATTAAATAGGATACTATAATAATAATTATCTTATTTATAAAGATAGTAAGAATAATATAGGATAGTTCTTTAAAGAACTATAATAATATATTATTATTATAATATATAAGATTATTATAAGGTTAAAAAAATACCTTAATAATATAAATAAATTATTAAATAAATCTATTAATATTATATTACTTAATAATAAAGAAACCTATAAATATAATATATAAGTATTTAAAGGATAACTCTAGAATAAAATAATAATTAAAGAAGAATAATAAAAAGTAATACTCGATTATTATACCCCCTTATTATATAATAATATTAAATAAATAATAATTTTAGCCTAAATAATAAATAATAGATTATTTTAGACTTAAAGAAAAAGGCTTATTCCTAAAAATAATAAAAAATTAAATCTTAAGAATTTTAATTATTATAAAATATTATAATTATTATATATATTTTATAATTATAAGATCTATATATTAAAAAAAGGAATATATTAAGCTTAATTAATATAAGGATATTTAGGATAAATTATTAATAATCTTTATAAAATTAATAAAATATAGTATTTTTAAATAATAAAAAATAAGCCCTTTATTAACTATATTATACTTAAATAATTACTAAAATACTTAAAAAAATATATATATTATTAATATAATAAAAAAACTATTTATTAATAAAATATTTAGTTTATATAAAATATAAACTATTTAATTAATATAGAATTAAAAAATAATAATAATAATAATAAAATAAATACTAATATATAAAAAAAAAGAAAAAAAAATTATATAAAAAATAATAACTTTATATAATAAATATTATTATTTTAGAAAAATATAGAATAATATATAGGTACTAGTATTATAGATACCCGGACTATATATTTATAAAAATATATAAATAAAAGAATACCTTTTATAAAGGATATAATAAATATAGATAGGTATACTTAATATATTACTTAAGCTAATATAATAATAACTATATATATAAGCCAAAAAATAATAAAATTAATATAGAATATTATTTAATAAAAAACTATTAATATTATTTATAAAAAGAGTATAAGATAATAAAGAAAACTTAAAAACCCTTTATTTAATTAAGATAGCTAGAGGCTAGAAAATAGTCTTAGAAGTCTAGATATATAAGTATCGCTTATAAGTATTAATAAATAATAAAGCGATAAAAAACTATATCTTCTTAGCTATAATTAATTAATACTAGTTATTATAAAATTAAAAAGCTTTATTTTATAAGCTTTTTAATATAGAAAGATAAACTTTTAATTATAATAGTAGAACTATTAATTATAAGACTAATTAATTTAATATTTTAATATAAAGATATTATAAGTAAATTATCTTTAATATTATAGACTTATATAAATATAATATAATTTTAAGTTATATATAATTATTAAGAAATAACCTAATAATTAATTAATATATAGGCTAGTTAGTGTAGATAGATATAATTATATAATAATTATTATTTAACTAGAAAAAATAAATAAATATTTATAATAACTTAGCTACTAGAGAATATAATATTCGGGTTAGGCTAGCTACTAGGTAAATAAACTAAATTCAGTTTATAAACTAAGTATACTAGATTATTATAGACTTAAGCGGTTAGGTTATAGTTAATATATAGAGATAGTAGTAATCTAAGTATTAATTATTATATTAATAGCTAGTAAGCTAGGTAAAGACTAATTATAATAAAGTATAGCTTCCTATATATTATATAAGTAAGTTATAGTTAATAATAGTTAATTATTATCTATAAGTATTTTATAATATAGTCGCTTATTAGTATCGCGCGCCTATAATTAACTACTAGGTATAATATTAGCTTGCGGTATAATTAGAGGAAAAAGTAGGGGGTATATAAGAAATATATATAGTTATATATCGGGTTATAATATAATATCTCCCCTCTAGTAATTCTATCCTAGAATTAATTAAAACTTATTAATTATTCTTATAAATTATACTTATTAACTTTCCTTCTTTATTATACTTAACTATATATAGAAATATCGCTACTCTTATAAGGATAGAAATAATTTATATCGTACCGCTTTAATTAAAGCTATTTAACTTAATAATATTAAAAGTAAGATACCTTATACTTATTATTATCGCTTAAAATATATATATTAAATAAGTAATAATTCTTATTATTATATTTTATATATTAAGCTTAAGAAGACTTATAATAGTATAAGTATAGTATTATATTATAAGTT
Source organism: Emericellopsis terricola (assembly GCA_027569275.1). Classification (NCBI taxonomy): domain Eukaryota; kingdom Fungi; phylum Ascomycota; class Sordariomycetes; order Hypocreales; family Bionectriaceae; genus Emericellopsis; species Emericellopsis terricola. Next base: position 257,606 of record JAPDEU010000011.1, on the reverse strand, counting down.
ATAGTGACTCTAGTAGTATAATATATATTAATTCTATTACTTAATAATATATATAGTATTTAAATAGAAATAAATAAAAGTAGATTTAGAAAAATCTAAAAAAGAGCTTTAGGAGGCTCTTAAGTATATATAGTGTTTATATTATTAGCGCGAGTTAATTTATAATTAGATATTAAAGCTAGTTATATATAATATATATAAATTAGATAAAGAGGATAGGGTTTATTCTAGGAGGAGGCTATCTTTAAAGAATAATAAGTTATTAATTATATTTAAGAGCTTAATATTTTTAGGATTATTAATTAGTCCTTAATAATTAATATATTTCTTTTTAATAATACTATTATAATAAGTACTAGTAATTTATTAAGTATTTAAGGGGTTCTTATATAATCTTATTATTTATATAATCTTTTTATTTAATAAAATATTTAATTTTTTTATTTATAATTTATTTATTAATAATTCTTTCTAGTTTATAAAGTTTTTTAAGAATTTCTAATATATAATTTATTTTTATATTTTTTAATACTTTTTTTAAAAAAAAAATATAAAATATTAAATATATCCTTATATTTAAGAATAATAAGAGTTTATAATTAATATTTAAAATAAATTCTTTAATTTTAAATAATCTTAATTTTTTATAATTAAGCTTTAATAAAAATTAAGTTATTAAAAAGTTTTTATATAATAAGTAGGCTATATCTTCTTTCTTAAAGATTAATCTTTTTAATTTTTTAAGGTTATAGTATTTTAATATTTATAATTATATAAATTTAAGTTATTTTTTATATATTTATATAATAAATATAATTTATTTATTTTAAATATTATTTTTTTAATAAAAAGTTTATTTTTTAATATTTTATTATTAAACTTAGGTTTATATTTATAGTTTATATAAAATAATAAAATCTTTATTAATTCTATAAATATATTATTATAAATAAATAAATAAATAATAATTTTAAGACCTAATTATTTTATTTATAATTAATATAGTATTATAAGTATTATTCTAATATCTAGTTTAGTTTCTTTATTTATTTATTTATTTAAAGATAGTATATTATACTAAGCTTATACTTAGTTCTAAGTTATATTATTAAGGCTTATTAAAACTTAAAAATAAATATTATTTTTTTATTTAAAATAATTTCTTTTAAAAAGCTATAATTAATTATAATATATTTAAATACTATATATATAAATACTTTTATATTTATTATTTCTTAATATAATAAAAAATATCTAAATTTATTTATTTAATCTATAATAATAAATATATTATTATATTTAATATTAGATCCTAGTTTTTTAAATTTAAATAGCTTTATAATATAATTAAATATTATTAATTTTTATAATTATAAAAATACTTATAATAGCTTAAGTTTTTTATAAAGCTTATATTATATAGCCTTATTATATATATAGTCTTTATATTATTTAATAATATATATAATATTTACTTTAATTCTTAAATAATTATATCTTTATTTAATTTATTTAAGAGTCTTTTTAAGTCTTTAATATTTTATTATAAAATATATATAAATATTTATAAGGATTTTATTATATAATAATAAAAATATCTATATAATTCTATTCTTATAAAGTACTTTTTTTAATTTAATTATATATCTTTCTTAAATCTTAAGTTTATTATTAAATATTTATTATATAATTTTATTATAATATATAGTATTTATTTTTATTCTAAATAATAAAAAATTAATTATTATTTATATATAGTTTTTTTAATTATTTTATTAAAGTATTTATCCCTTTATTTTAAGTATTCTAATATTATAATTTAATTAATAATTAAGTATATTTATTTAGTTATTTTTTAATCCTATTTAATAAATAATTTTAATATTATAATCTATAAAAAACTTAATATAATATATTTATTATATATTAAATTTATATATTATTATAAAATAAATAATATTCTTATAATTAATATAAATTTTAGTTTTAAACTTAATTCTTAATATATAATACTTAGATTCTTTAATTATAAAAATAATTATAAAGAATTCTTTATTATAAATAAAATAATTTAATTTTATATTATAAAATTTCTTTAAAAAAAAATAATTAATTATATATTATTATTATTATTTTTTTAATTAATTTATATTTTTATAATATAATTTAATATATTTATTTTTAATTTTAATAATTTTTTAAGATTATAAATTATAAAAATAATATTTAAAAAGATATTATTTTATATAATTTTAAATACTTTTTATTATTCTTTTTTTTATTAAAATTTATTTTTATTTTTTATAAATTTAATAAATAATATTATAATTTTATTAAAATTATAAATAAAGTATTAATAATAATTTATAAAATTTATAAAAATTTATATTTTTTTAAATATTATTAATATTAATTATTCTTTAATTATATTAATTTTTATTTATTTTATTAAGATTTTATTAAGTCTAATTATATATCCTAAAAAGATTATTTTTTATATATAAAATATAGTTTTTTTTAAATTTATTAAGAAATTTATATTTTATAATATTTATAATATTTTATAAATAAATTCTTTATATTCTTTAAAAGTATTTAAAAAAATTAAGATATTATTTAAGTATATTATAATAAAAATATTTAAGTATTTTTTAAATATATTATTAATTATTTATTAAAAAATAATAAGGGTATTAATAAAATTAAATAATATTATTAAATATTTAAATAAATTAAATTTAATATAAAAAGTTATTTTTTATTTATTTTTTTTTTTATTTAAATAAGATTATATATTTTTTTAAAATTAAAAATAATAAATTATTTTTTATTATAAAGCTTATTTTTAAGTATATTAATAAATAATAAGGGTATTCTATTTTTAATTATAATCTTATTTAATTATTAATAATTTATAATTAATTATAGTTTTTTATTTTTTTTAAATATAAATATAATAAAATAACTTATTTTTAATTTTAAAGTCTAAATATAGCCTTTTTATAGTATTTTATTAATATATTCTTATAATACTTTAAATTACTTTTTATTAAGGTTATAAAATTAATAAAATTTAATTAAAATTCTTTCTTTAAAATAGATTTTATAGTTTTATTAATTATATTATAATAAATTAATTTTAAATATTTTATTAAATAATTTATTATACTTTTAGTATTTTTATAGAATATTTTTTATATATTCTTCTTTTATAATAGGTTTTTTTTTTATTATTTTTATAAGGCTTAATTTATTTTATATATTTTTTAAATAATATTAATAATAATATATTTATAATATTTATTTTATTTATATTATATTCTTAATTATAAAGCTTTTTTAATTAATATATTAGTTTTTTTTATTTTTTTAATTTATTTATTATTTATTTATATAGCTTTTTTAATAATTAAGTTATTATAAATATTTATTTATTTTTTTTAATTAAATAATAATTATTATATTATTATATCTTTCTATATTAATTAGTTTATATATTAATTAATTATTAAGTTAATTCTTAATAATTATAAATAACTTAAAATTATATTATATTTATATAAGTTTATATTATTAAAAATAATTTATTTATAATATTTTTATATTAAAATATTAAATTAATTAATCTCGCGATTAATAATTCTATTATTATAATTAAATATTTATTCTTTTATATTATAAAGCCTATATAATTAAGTCTTCTAATTCTATAATAACTAGTATTAATTAATTATTATAAATAATATATAGTTTTTTATCGCTTTATTATTTAATAATATTTATAAATAATACTTATATATTTAGACTTTTAAAACTATTTTTTATTTTTTAATTATTTTAGTTAAATAAAGGGTCTTTAGGTTTTCTTTATTATCTTATACTCTTTTTAAAGTAATATTAATAGTTTTTTATTAAATAATATTCTATATTAATTTAATTATTCTTAGGGTTATATATATAATTATTATTATATAAGCTTAAGTAATTTATTAAATATACTTATTTATATTTATAATATCCCTTATATAAGGTATTCTTTTATTTATATATTTTTATTAATATATAATCTAAGTATTTATAGTATTAATACCTATATATTATTCTATATTTTTTTAAAATATTAGTTTTTATAATATAAAGTTATTATTCTTTATATATTTCTTTTTTTTCTTTTTTTTATATATTATTTATTATTTTAATATTATTATTATTATTTTTTAAACTAATATTAATTAAATAGCTTATATTTTATATAAATTAAATAATTTATTAATAAATAATCTTTTTATTATATTAAATAATATATATATCCTTCTAGGTATTTTAAGGATTATTTAAGTATAATATAGTTAATAAAAGGCTTATTTATTATTACTTAAAAATATTATATTTTATTAATTTTATAAAGCTTATTAATAATTTATCCTAGATATTTTTAAACTAAATAAGCTTAATATATTCCTTTTTTTAATATATAAAGTTTATAATTATAGAAAATATATAATAATTATAATATTTTATAATAATTAAAGCTTTTAAGCTTTAATTATTTATTATTTTTAAAGATAAGTCTTTTTTTTTAGGTTTAAAATAATCTATTATTTATTATTTAAGCTAAGATTATTATTTATAAAGTATTATTATATAATAAAAGAGTATAATAATTAAGTATTACTTTTTATTATTCTTTTTTTATTATTATTTTATTCTAGAGTTAACCTTTAAGTACTTATATATTATATTTATAAGTTTCTTTATTATTAAGTAATATAATATTTTTAGATTTATTTAATAATTTATCTATAATATTAAGGTACCTCTTTAACCTTATAATAACCTTATATATTATAATAATAGTATATTATTATAGTTCTTTAAGGAACTATCTCGCGTTATTTTTACTATCTTTATAAATAAGATAGTTATTATTATAGTATCTTATTTAATATAATATACTATATATAGATAGGTTATTACTTAATTTTATTTTAACTAGTATATTATATCTAGACCTAGTTATATTTAGCTATCTTAGCTTATTTTCTAGTACTAGTATCTAGTATACTTTCTTTTATATTTACTTATTTTTAAGTAAATAGTATTTAGATATAAAATATCCTTTCTTATTATAATTATAATAAATAAGGTTCTTTTTATTTATTATAATAATTTATCTCTATATAGTATTTAAGTCTATTAGTCCTAGGATATTTATATATACCTATATAATATACTAATATAGTTAGCCTTAATTAGATTAATAGCTTTAGCCTCTATTATATATCTAGGGATAAATTATATTTTTCTTCTTTCTTAATATCTTATACTTTATATATTAATAATTATTAATCTTAATTATATTAATAATATATTCTATAAGATTATCGGGTATATCCTAGTTATAGAGTTTTTTTTATACCTCTAGCTTAAGTTTATTAAAAAAGTAGGTTATAAGTTATTTATTATTTTATCCTAGTTTATTAGATAGCTAATAGAACTTTATTATATAGTCTATAGCTAATCTTATTTACTTAAGGTTTTAAAGAGCTAAGATATTAATTTAATTCTTATTAATATTTTTAAAGATACTTTAAATTATTATTTTAAAGCCTTTATAACTTATAAAAATAGCTTATATTTTATTATCTTAGAGGTTAATAATAGTCTTTATAAAATCTCTTATTTATAGTTTAAACTATACTAAGGCTATACTAAATAAATATATTCTTATATAAAGGATTTTATTTATATTATTAATAAGCTTAATAAGGAATAATTAATAAAATATCTTAAGTTAAATAAGGAACCTATTAAGCTATAATAGAGTTCTATTAAATAGTCTAAGTATTTTAAGCTTAATAGTCTTATTTAAGTCCCTTATAATATTATTATTACCTTTTTTAGCTATAATAGTATATTATTTAAGTACTTAATAAAGTAATATATTAAATAAGAGCTATTAATATATAATATTCGGGTTAAGCTAGCTATTAAGTAAATAAACTAAAGTTAGTTTATAAACTAAGTATACTAAGTTATTATAGACTTAAGTAGTTAGGTTATAGATAATATATAGAGATAGTAATAATCTAAGTATTAATTTTTATATTAATAGCTAGTAAGCTAGGTAAAGACTAACTATAATAAAGCGTGGCTTCTTATATACTATATAAGTAAGTTATAGTTAATAATAATTAATTATTATCTATAAGTATCTTATAGTATAGTTATTTATTAATATCGCGCGCCTATAGTTAATTACTAGGTATAGTATCGGCTTATAGTATAATTAGAGGAAAAAGTAAGGGGTATATAAAAGGCGTATATAGTTATATATCGGGTTGTAATAGAGAAGCTATATAAGTAAGCGATAAGTAAGTTAAAAAGGCAAGGAAAGCTAATATATTAACTAAGAAGGCTTTATAACTAGGAATATAATATAAATAAAATAAATACTATAAATATATTATTATTAATATTATTTAGAAAATATATAAAGTAAATTAAGCTTTATAAAAAGAATAAAAAGAAAAACCTATTATAAAAAAAGAATATATAAAGAATATTCTATAAGAATACTAGAAATATAGTAAGTTATTTAATAAAATACTTAAAACTAGTTTATTATAATATAATTAATAAGATTATAAAATCTATCTTAAAAAAAGAACTTTAATTAAGTTCTATTAACTCTATAACCTTAATAAAAAATAACTTAAAGTATTATAAAAATATATTAATAAAATATTATATAAAAGCTATATTTAAACTTTAAAATTAAAAATAAGCTATTTTATTATATTTATATTTAAAAAAAATAAAAAACTATAACTAATTATAAATTATTATTAATTAAATAAGCTTATAATTAAGGATAGAATACCCTTATTATTTATTAATAAGCTTAAGAATAAGCTTTATAATAAAAAATAGTTTATTATTTTTAATTTTAAAAGAATATATAACTTTATTTAAATTAAAAAAAAAATAAATAAAAAATAGCTTTTTATATTAAATTTAATTTATTTAAGTATTTAATAATATTATTTAGTTTTATTAATATTTTTATTATTTTTTAATAAATAATTAATAATATATTTAAAGAATACTTAAATATTTTTATTATAATATATTTAAATAATATCTTAATTTTTTTTAATATTTTTAAAAAATTTAAAGAATTTATTTATAAAATATTATAAATATTATAAAATATAAATTTTTTAATAAATTTAAAAAAGATTAATTTTATATATAAAAAATAATCTTCTTAAGATATATAATTAAATTTAATAAAATCCTAATAAAATAAATATAAATTAATATAATTAAAAAATAATTAATATTAATAATATTTAAAAAAATATAAGCTTTTATAAGCTTTATAAACTATTATTAATATTTTATTTATAACTTTAATAAGATTATAATATAATTTATTAAATTTATAAAAAATAAAAATAAATTCTAATAAAAAAAAGAATAATAAAAAGTATTTAAAGCTATATAAAATAATATTTTTTTAAATATTATTTTTATAATTTATAATTTTAAGAAATTACTAGAATAAAAAACTAATATATTAAACTATATTATAGAAATATAAATTAATTAAAAAAATAATAATAATAAAATATAATTAATTATTTTTTTTAAAGAAGTTCTATAATATAAAATTAAATTACTTTATTTATAATAAAGAATTCCTTATTATTATCTTTATAATTAAAGAATTTAAGTATTATATACTAAAAACTAAGTTTAAAACTAAAGTTTATACTAATTATAAGAATATTATTTATTTTATAACTATATATAAACTAAGTATATAATAAATATATTATATTAAGTTCTTTATAAATTATAATATTAAAATTATTTATTAAAAGGGATTAAAAAATAGCTAAGTAAACGCGCTTAATTATAAACTAGATTATAATACTAGAGTACTTAAAATAAAGGGATAGATATTTTAGTAAATATAATATAAGATTATAGATTAAGTAAGAGGAGTAAGATAGGGTTATATTATTATAGTAACTTAAACTTATTATCCTTTATAAAGGTACTATAAGTATTATAAATATATCCCTAAGTATACCTCTTAAGGTTACCCTATAGGTAGCTAGAATAATTAGGAATCTCTTAAGGTTCTATATATAGCCTGCCTTAAGTCGCTAATATAGCATAGCCACAGCCTTATATATAGCTTATATAGGTATAGCTATAGGCTAGCGTTATAGTAAAATAATTAAAAGAACTATATATAAATAATACTTAATTTCTTATTATTTAGGGTAGAAATAGATACTATATACTATAATAAAATTATAAAATAGATATTTAATAATAACTTAAAAGTCTTAGAAAGATATATAATTAAACTAAGAAAGGTACTTTATAAGAATAAGATTATATAAATACCCTTATTATTATATAATAAAATCCTTATAAATATTTATATATATTTTATAATAAAATATTAAAGAATAAAAAAGACTCTTAAATAAATTAAATAAATATATAATTATTTAAGAATTAAAATAAATATTATATATATTATTAAATAATATAAAGATTATATATATAATAAGGGTATATAATATAAGCCTTATAAAGAATTAAAGCTATTATTAATACTTTTAAGATTATAAGAATTAATAATATTTTATTATATTATAAGCTACTTAAATTTAAAGAATTAGGATTTAATATTAAATATAATAATATATTTATTATTATAGATTAAATAAATAAATTTAAATATTTCTTATTATATTAAGAAATAATTAATATAAATATACTTATATATACTATATTTAAATATATTATAACTAATTATAGTTTTCTAAAAAAAATTATTTTAAATAAAAAAATAATATTTATTTTTAAATTTTAATAAGCCTTAATAATATAACTTAGAACTAAATATAAGCTTAATATAGTATACTACCCCTAAATAAATAAATAAATAAAGAAATTAAATTAAATACTAGAATAATACTTATAGTACTATATTAATTATAAATAAAATAATTAGATCTTAAAGTTATTATTTAATTAATTTATTTATAATAATATATTTATAAAATTAATAAAGATCTTATTATTTTATATAAATTATAAATATAAACCTAAGTTTAATAATAAAATATTAAAAAATAAACCTTTTATTAAAAAAATAATATTTTAAATAAACTAGTTATACTTATTATATAAATATATTAAAAAATAACTTAAATTTATATAAATATAAATATTAAAATATTATAACCTTAAAAAATTAAAAAAACTAATCTTTAAGAGGGAAAATATAGCTTATTTATTATATAAAAATTTTATAATAATTTAATCTTTATTAAAACTTAATTATAAAAAATTAAGATTATTTAAAATTAAAGAAGTTATTTTAAATACTAATTATAAACTCTTATTACCCTTAAGTTTAAAAATATACTTAATTTTTTATATCTTTTTATTAAAAAAAGTACTAAAAAATATAAAAATAAATTATATACTAGAAATTCTTAAAGAATTTTATAAACTAGAAAGAATTATTAATAAATAAATTATAAATAAAAAAATTAAATACCTTATTAAATAAAAAAGTTATATAAGTAATAAAAATATATAAGAACCCCCTAAATATTTAATAGATTATTAATACTTATTATAATAATATTATTAAAAGGAAATATATTAATTATTAAAGATTAATTAATAATCCTAAAAGTATTAAGCTTTTAGGCTTAATTAATAGCTTATTATTCCTCTAAAATAGCCTTTTCTTAAAAATAAACCCTATCCTCCTTATTAAACTCCTTTATACTATAAATAACTAGTTCTAAGGAATATATATAAAGTAAGTTATATTAATAATATAATCGCTCTATATAAAAAAGGACCTTATAAAGCTCTCTCTTAGATTTTTCTAAATATAATTTAATATACTTCTACTTATTTATAATATATATTATTACCCCTATTAATAAATATAAAACGCCCTCTAAATATCGCTAACTTATAGTAAGAAATAATACTATTCTTATTATAAGTTTTCTTTTATATAATATAGCTTGTATAGCGATAAGAATCCTTATTAAAGTAATATAAATACTTTATATAAAAATAATAAATATATAGTATCTTAGAAATATAAGAATTCTCTAGTATATAAACTATTAATAGCGAGTAATAATAAGAATTAAATATTTATTTCTATATATAGTTAGGTATAATAAAAAAAGGAAGTTAAGGAATACTTATAAAGTATAATAACTAATAATTTTAATAGATTCTAGGATAGAATTATTAGAGGGGAGATATTATATTATAACCCGATATATAACTATATATACCTCTTATATATACCTTACTTTTTCTACTAATACTATATAAGCCGCCCGATAGCCTAGTTAGCTTTACCTATACTAGCTACTTATATACTAGCTAACTTAATATTATAATTAACTTTAATTATAAGTTAATATAGGCCGACTATTGACTATAATTAATTACTATACTTACTTATAGTATATAGGAAGCTATACTTTATTATAGTTAGTCTTTACCTAGCTTACTAATTATTAATATAATAATTAATACTTAGATTACTACTATCTTTATATATTAATTATAACCTAATTACTTAAGTTTATAATAACCTAGTATACTTAGTTTATAAACTAACTTTAATTTATCTACCTAGTAGCTAGCCTAACCCGAATGTTATATAAATAAGACTATTGCGATACTTCTATTACTATTAGAATACTATCTTAATATTACTACCTAAATATAGCGACTTTATTAATATATTCTTAGGAAAATTAGTAAATAAATTACTATTACTTAGCGGCCGTGAGTATATAATTAATCTAGAACTTAGAAAGGCATTATTATATAGATTAATTTATAACCTAGTGGATAGGGAGTTATAAGCCCTCTATAAATTTAAATATAATAGATTAGCTAAGGGATAAATTAAGCGATTAACTAGCCTTACTAGCGCCCCTATACTCTCTATACTTAAGAAAGGCGTAGATAAGTTATAGCTATATATAGATTATAAAGGCCTTAACTAGGTAACTCGCTATAATTATACGCTAATCCCGCTAATAAATTAAATCCTAGATTAATTATAAGGCGCTAAACTATATACTAAGATTAACCTAAAGGATATATACTAATAGCTATATATCCGCGAAGGTAATAAGTAGAAGATAGTATTCTACTATTATTATAGTTACTTTAAGTTCCTTATAATACCCTTTAGTCTTATAAATATACTAGCGATTTTCTAAGAATATATTAATAATACCCTATATAGCCTAATTAATTATATATATATTATCTACCTAGATAATATCCTAATTATTAGAAATACAAGCTATTCTAGGCATTATAAGGTTATTATAACCCGATATATAGCTATATATATCGCTATACAAGCAGTATATAACGAGACCTATACCCTATTATTTTCACCTAACTATAACGGGATTATATTTATAATACTATAATCTAGGATTATCTTACTTATTTAATAATCTTTATAATCCTTACTATATTATTACTATAATAAGATAATTCTATAGTAGATAGGAAGCTATACTTTACTATAATTAGTCTTTACCTAGCTCTCTAGCTATTAATATAATAATTAATACTTAAATTACTACTATCTCTATATATTAACTATAACCCGACTACTTAAGTCTATAATAACCTAGTATACTTAGTTTATAAACTAACTTTAGTTTATTTACTTAGTAGCTAGCCTAACCCGAATGTTATAATATTTTACTAGTTCTATAACTACTTTCTACCCTTTATAAAGCCTTATCTAGCTAGCCTAACCTATATCCTAATCCTAGATAGCGCGAGGCCTTATTATACTAATTAGCTAATATAATTAGCCTTAGAATATAATATATACCTTATTTACTTACTAGTATATATATTATACCTTGTATAGCTGCTTAATATAGGCTATTTTACACTATTAAAGGCCTATCTATATAATAAATTAAGGCTATATTAAAATGTTCCCTTAATAGCGCTTATAGCTAAGTAGTATGCCTTAGAAGCTTATAAAATAGCTTATTTAAAAGCTATAAATAAGAGGACTATCTAAAAGGCCTTTAAAGCTACTAGTATTTAGCTAAGGGGCTTTAATTATATATAAAAGCGGCTATAAATAATAAACCCGACTTTGTAAGAGTAGTAGGCGCTTATAATACTTAAAAAATAGCTAAGCCCCGGCAGCTAGCTATATTACACGCCTTAGGGCTATAAGGACCTTATAGACTAAGTTACGCCTATTTAAGACTAACTTAAGGGCCTTAATTAAAGCTTTATAATACTTATAAAGAAAGCTAGATAAAGTCTTAAATAAAAGGATAGCGAGATAACGCTCTTATAATTAAAAAATACAGAATTATAGCTAGCCCTCGAATTTATATATTAAAGGAAGAAAATAACTATCCCTTAAGACCCTAATAGTGTCTTTTATAATACCTTTTTAGCTAAATAAGCATAATAAAAGGCTATAAATAGTCTAATAACTTAAGCTATCCCCGACTACTAACTTAATAACCTTAATATATAAGAAATTATAAAGATAGTTATAGAAGCTATTATCGAGTCTCTATAATAAATTTTAAAATAAATAAATCGCGTAGTATTATATAGTAATTAATTATAATTAAATAAGGCTTTTCGCGATAGTATATAAATTATTAAGTATATAGATTAGTAGTAATACACATTAATATAAGCGCGGCGACTTAGCGGCTATAATAGATAATTATATACCTCTTTACTCTTCTCTATATTCTATTTCTAATACCCTATTTATTACTTTTATAAAGTATATAAAGTAGTTAAGTAATATAATTAAACTCTTAAATTAAATAAATAAAAAAAAGTTTTCTTAATATTAAATTAATTTATAAGATATTTTATTAATATAAGTAAAAAGAGTAAATTAAAGGAAGTTATAAAATAGGACTAATATTTAGTTATAATTAATTCTAAGATAAAATTATTAAGGGGGAGATATTATAAGTATAGGGTATATAGTAACTCTTGTAGGGTGGTTAGTAACTACTATAGGGTATATATATCCCCGCACTTATTATAGGGTAACTAACTATTACTATAGGGTAATTAATAACTACTATAGGGTAAGTATAACTTATACTTATTACTATAGAATAGTTAGTTATTATTAATATAAAGTTAGTAACTACTATAGGGTAAGTAGTTAGTAAATATAGACCTTTATAAGAATTAGAATAAAGGTACTTATATAGATATAGAATCTTCTAGAAACCTATTATTAATAGGGTAATATATATAATTATATATATAGCTATATTAGAAGATTTAATTCTATTATTTTAATTATTAATTAAAGATATAATTATTAATTAAGTCTTTTAGTAACTTCTTTTCTTTATCTATTTATTAGAATAGTTACTCCTATAAATAGAAATCTTATTAAGTTATTCTTTAAGAAAGTTAGCTACCCTATACTTCTAAATAAGACTACTATAATATTTCTATTACTATTAGGATACTATTCTAATAGGTTATAAGCCTAGGAGAGTCTTTTTAAAAGTTATACTATTTTTAAGACCTCTTTTTTTATAATTACTAGTTATAAATTCCTTTAGTTATATAACTTCCTTAATAAAACTTTTATAAGGTAACTAAGTCCCTATAATTAATCTACCTACCCTATACTATAGCCGATTAATAAATATAATAATAACTAGGCACTACTAGTACTTAAGTATTAGCTAATAATATTAGCCCTATACTACTTAATTTTCTTTAGTAATAATAATTTAAGATCTCTTATTTAAATAAAGCCTTTTTAAGACTTTAAGAGAATCTTAATTATTTAATTAAATAAAGTATTTAAGCTATTCTCTTAAGGCTTAATACTAAAAACTTTTTAATTTTAACTTTTTTTTTATAATACTTTTAATTTCTTAAGACTCCTTTAAACTAGTAATTTAAGAGTCTAGCTCTTAAAGACTTTACTTTTTAAAAAATTAGTCTATAATTTAATAAAATATTACTCCTAACCCCTTAATTAAAGCTTTTAATAACTCTATTATTAAGGATTTTAATAAGTATATTTATACTTTCTTTAATAAAGCTAAGCTATAAAGACTTTCTAACTTTAATTAATAAAAATAAGCTTTTAGTATTTAATTTTAAGCTCTTAATTTAGCTAAATTTCTTATAAATCTAGCTATAATTAATACCCTTCTAGATCCTAATTAAGTAATTATTTTTATACTCTTAAGAAATAGTTATATTAAGGGACCTTAAGTAGCGATTATTTAGAAATCTAGTTTTTCTAAAGCTTATTAAGTTTTTATAAAATAATACTCCTAAAATAAAGAAATTTAATATAGTTACCTTTATATAGAATTTTATTTACTTTTTTTTAAGGGTTATAAAAGTACCTTAAAGAATTTTAATACTAATTTTAATAACTTTCTTATTAAATTTATTTTTTTAAATATCTTTATTAAGTTAATTAATTAAGCTAATTAATACCTTAAGGCTTTAAAGGGAGTCTTTCTATACTAAATTAAGCACTAAGAAAATAATATTTATATTAATAAAGCTATAAGAATAAAGTACGATATACTTAACCTATAGTTCTTTATAGCTAATTTATTTAAAAAATAATAGGATAAAAGCTCGATAGTCGCTAAAGCTTCTTATTAAGCTTCTTAAGAGAACTCCTAATCCTCTTAAAATAAGAGGAAAGGGAAGAATTAATATTAATTATCTAAAGATAACTAAGAATTAATAAACTAGAAAGACTAAAAAGGATAAAAATATTCGAATAAGAAGAAGGAGTCTAACTTTTAGTCTTTAAAGGAAATAAATTTTAATAACTTTCTTATTAAAAAAGTCTTTTTTTTACTAGTTCTTACTTTTTATTAAAAAACTAATCTAAGTCTAACTCTAAGGATAAAAATAGCTTTAAAAGCTTTAATCTCCTTAAGTCTCGCGATTTATAGTTTATATATCGCGCTTTATAAAAGGGCTTTAAAATAGATACTTTTTTTTATAATACTAGCTCTATAAACTATATTATTAATAATAAGGCTAGGTTTATAACCTATAGGGCTTATTTATTTATTAATAATATTTAACTAATTAAAATAGCTAAAAGTCTTACCTACCCTAAAGGAGTTAGTATTACTAAATTCTTTATACTTATAAGTATTAAGCCTACTATTTATAGGACTCTTATTTTTATAAATAGTCTTTATATCCCTAGACTTAATATAAATCTAGTTAGTAAGATCTATTATTATAAATCTAATAATACCTTAATTAAATAACGCCTTTATAGTATTAATAGAAAAGTCTATAATCTCCTTAACTTTAAGGAATATAGATTCTTTTTTTAGCTTTAAGACTTTCTTACCTTAAAGTTCTTTAGCTTTTCCTTATACTTTATATATCTTATTAAAGTATAAGTCCCCTATAAGGACCCTAAGGAATTTAAGGACTACTAGTTTATTAACTATTCCTCTAACTTAGACTCTAGTAAAGTTATTAAGTTTAATTAATTTACTTAAGAAACTATAAATATTCTACTCGCTCTTAATTCTTTTAAGCCTTTCTTTAAATTATTTATAAATTACTTAAAACCTAGAAATTATTAAAAATTACTAAAATTAGCCTTTCTTTAGTATATTTAATTAGATTATCTAGGACTTATTTTTCTTAAAAATATAGCTAAGATTACTAAGGGTTTACTAAACTTTATTCTTATTAAGGATTAAGATTTTAAATACCTAGCCTATACTAGAGCTAAGGTAATTAGAATACTATCTAAAGATCCTATACTTAATCCTCCTAGGGCGCTTAATTATCTAGAAAGGGATATATTTATAATTAAGCCTATTTTTTATAATAAAAAGCCTATATACTTTTTATTAATTAATTAAAAGACTAGATTCTATTAAGTCTTTTAATTACTAAATAAGGAAAGAATTACCCTAACTTAAATAATAAAAGGTTTTTTTCTAAAGTTTAAAAGGCTCCTATAATTAGTACCCTTTAGGGCTTTATTTTAATAATAATATTAAGATTATTAAGGAACTTTAGACCTAGCTTATCTTTAAGGGTATTAATTTTAGTACTTTAAGCCCCTATATTTATAAATAAAATAAGCTTATAGAGCGCTTAATTTAAGTTATCCTAGACCGCCTATAGGCTATTTTTTAGTAAGTATAGTTACCTCTTTATCTCTAGAATTTTATTTTTTTAATAATTATTAAATTAATTAATTATACTATAGTAATTAATAAGCCCTTAACCCTTAAGTAATTATTACTAAAAAAACTCTAACTTTCTAGCCCTTATACCCTTAATCTTTAAATAATTAAGGTAATAAAATTATATTATAAGGTTTTAATCTTACTTAAATAATATATTAAGGGTATAAAACTCGCTCCTAAGACTTAACCTAGTCGAATCTTTATTATATTTAGCTTAAAAACTTATTAAGTTTATATTCTTTTATAAAGGCTTATTATTAAAACTAGCTATTTAAAAATTATTAAAGATATTAATAATCTTTATTTTTTATATCCTAATCCCCTAAAGAGTTATTTTTTAAAGGGGGATTTTTTTAACCTTTAAAAAGACTTTCTTTTAAAAAGAGAAATTAATTTATTAAAAAGCTTATTAAAAAGTTTAATTAATCTTAATAAGGGACTTAAAGAAGTAAGAGATTCGCCCCTTATTAATTAGGAACTACTATATATACCTTAAAGCTTAAATAAGCTATTTAATATATCTAAATTACTAAATAATAGAAATTAAATAGATTTTTCTTATAGATCCTTCTTTCTTAAGGTTATTATAATAAAAAAAGACTAAGAACCTTAAATTTAAACCTAGATCTTTTAAAGCTTTAATAAGAATTATTATTTTAATATTATTTTTAAAAAATTTAAGTAACTTATATTTAATAAATCTTTTAAATTCATCCCTTTTTAAGAAGTTCTTAAAGGGAAATAAGTTATTAAAGGATATCTAGTCCTTAAAACTAAACTTAATTTTAATAATTTATTATATAAAATTAAGGCTAGACTTATAGCTAAGGGGTTTATATAAGAAAAGGGTTTAGATTTTATTAAAACCTTTATTTTTTTAATAATTCCTCTTACCTAGTGCTTCTTACTTATACTTATAGTATATTATAACTAAAAACTTAAATAAATTAATTTTATAGGAGCTTTCTTTAATAATTACTTAAAATAAGTTATTTACCTTAAAATTCCTACTAGTTTTAATACTTTTATAAAGGCTAGGCTTAATCTTATATATTTCTTAATTAAACTTAAGTATAATCCCTCCTAAAAATAGGTTATTAAGCTACTTAAAGCTCTTTATAGACTTAAATAAGGTTTAAGGGAGTAGTAAGAGGCTTTAAGAGCTCTCCTTAGATTACTAGGTTTTACCCTAATAATCTTAGACCTTATAGTCTATTTTAATTATAAAAGGTCTATATTTATTATTATTTATATAAATAATTATTTAATTATTAAGCTAGATTTAAAATATATTAATAAGCTTAAGTTAAATCTTTATAAAATTTACTCCCTTAAAAATAAGGGCTTAGTAGCTTTTTTCCTAGGTATTTAAATTTTAAAGGATAGACTTAATAAAGTCTTAAGAATTTATTAGTTTTAATATATTAATAAGGCTTTAAAAACCTTTAGCTTATAGGACTTAAAGTCTATATAAATCCCTCTATAATTAAATATTACTTACTTATTATTAAAGGCTATAGTAGCTAAACCTTTAAATACTAAAGATATTTACCTTTATTAATAAATTATAAAAACTTTAATATACCTTATATTATTAACCTAACTTAATATTACTTTTTTAATTTAATAGCTTTCTTAAGTAATAAATAAGCTTTATTAGACTTACCTTTTTATTATAAAGAATTTTCTTTAATACTTTAAGGGTATTAAAAACCTATTCATTAAATATCTAAGGTTTTTAAAGAAATTATTATAGCCTATAGGCTTCTATAATAATAATTTTATAAATAATAAGGGCTTTATTAAGTCTACTTATAGGTATTTTTTTAATCTTATTTAAGGACTAATTAATTAAAAATCTAAGAAAACTATAATTATTTCTCTTTTAATACTTAAAGCTAAGTCTAATAATCTTATTAAAGCTATTTAAGAACTTTAATAAATTTAAGGGTACTTTAAGGAGTTATAAATACTACTTTCTCTCTCTATCTAAGTATTCTATAATAATTAAAGAACTATTATTAGTATTAATAATTTTATGCTTTATTTTTAAATAAAATATACTCTCTTAAAGTTTTATTATAATAAGGAGTATATTTAAACTAGACTTATTAAGCTTAAATACCTAAATATAAAAGCTATATTAGCTAATAAATTTATAAAGCTTTTAATAAAGGACTTATACTAAAAGTTTATAAGCTTATTAAGCCTTAAACTAATTAAATAATAACTATTAGTCTTATATTAGGCTATAGGCTTAATACTCCCCCTTAAGTAGCTTTATAAGGAATTACCCCTTATTATTTATAGCTCTATTTATTTAATAATTTAAAGATATAATCCTTTATGAAATTTACTTTTATTACTTAATTAAGCTCCCTTTATTATTATTAACTTTTAATTTATTACTATTCTTAAAGGTATTATTCTTTTATAAGTTTCTTCTTTATTATTTATAAACTTATTTTAAATTAATTAACCTTATTTATAAGGTATTACCCCTTTTTATCTATATACTTAAGGGCGCTATACCTTACTATACCCTCCTTTATTTAAGGTATTTACCCCTATCTTTCCTCTTTTATAAAAAGTATTATACTTAATTTCGCGACTTTTATAAGGGTATTATATTTATTATATTATTATTAAAAAAGCTTTATACTTTATATAGTATTATTAATTAGGGTATCGCGCCTGCTATTATCCTTTATAAAAAAGCCTTATACCCTTTTTTATTCTTTTTATAAGGGTATTATACTTATTAAATTAATTAATTAAGGGTACTATCCCCTATAATCTAGGCCTATAACTACTATTATATTATTCCTAATAATAACTATTATTCCCTTTAGTATATTTAAGCTTATTATTATTTATAATTAAGATATTCTATTATTTATTAGCGATTAGCTATAATAATAACTTATATTATTTTATATACTTTCTAAAGCCTAAGCCTTTATTATATATTTAGTTTAGAGGAAAATCCCTTAATTTATCCTTTTTTAAGGGGTTATTAACCTTTTATTATACCCTATATAGGAGGAATACTTATAATAGCGCTTATTATAATATATACTTATATTTATATTAATAGTCTTACTTATAACTTATAACACAAGATTGTAGATTAGGTAAGAGGAGTAAGATAGGGTTATATTATCACAATAACTCAAACTTGCTATCCTTTACTAAGGCACTACAAGCATTATAAATATATCCCTGAGTATACCTCTCAAGGTTACCCTATGGGTGGCCGGAATAGTCAGGAATCTCTTAAGGTTCCGTGTGTAGCCTGCCTCGAGTCGCTGACATAGCGTGGCCACGGCCTTATATATAGCTCACGCAGATGTAGCTACGGGCCGGCGTTATATAACTATATATACTATTTTTTTTTTTAATATTCTTAAGGTATTATTTAATTAAAATTTAGAATATTAATTAATTAAATATACCTATCTTAATAGCCTATAGTTATTATATCTTTTATATTATAGTATTATTATATTATAATACCCGCTGTAATTAATTATATAGGGGGTCTGACTAGTATAGCCTACCCCCTCTTATAGGCCCTATACCCTTAAAGTAGCCGATTATTCGCGAGACCGGGCTAGGTAGCCTATTTCTAAGTTTTAGTAAATTTATTTAGCTATATTTTTATTTAAATCGACTTATAGCTACTTATATATATATATTATAGCGGCCCCCCTTCTTAATTAATTATGCTATAGAGGGGGTATTATAAGTATAAGGTATATAGTAACTCTTATAGGGTAGTTAGTAACTATTATAGGGTATATATATCCCCGCACCTATTATAGGGTAACTAACTATTACTATAGGGTAACTAATAATTATTATAGAGTAAGTATAACTTATACTTATTACTATAGAATAGTTAGTTATTATTAATATAAAGTTAATAACTACTATAGGGTAGATAATTAGTAGCTATAGACCTTTATAAGAATTAGAATAAAAGTGCTTATATAGATATAGAATCTTCTAAAAACCCGTTATTAATAGAGTAATATATATAATTATATATATAGCTATATAAAAAGATTTAATTCTATTATTTTAATTATTAATTAAAGATATAATTATTAATTAAATCTTTTAATAACTTGTTTTCTTTATTTATTTATTAAAATAGTTACTCCTATAGGTAGAAATCTTACTAAGTTATTCTTTAAGAAAGTTAGCTACCCTATACTTCTGAATAAGACTACTACGATACTTCTATTACCGTTAGGATACTATTCTAATAGGAGATATTATATATAACTTAATATATAACTATATATACTTTATATATATACTTTCTTTTTTTTAATTAATTAAATATTCATTATATTAATTATTAAATATAATACTATAATTATAGTACTTAATTATATTTAATTACTTATAATTACTTTTATTCCTTAATAATTCCTTAATAATTATTATAGTATATAAAAAGCTATACTTTATTATAATTAGTCTTTATTTAGCTTTTTAATTATTAATTATTATAATTAATATTTAAATTATTACTTTCTTTATATATTAACTATAACCTAATTACTTAAGTCTATAATAATTTAGTATATTTAGTTTATAAACTAACCTTAGTTTATTTACCTAGTAGCTAGAGTAACCCGAATATTATAAATATTAAATAGTTCTATAACTAGTTATAAGAAACAAAGTCAAAGTTAAATTCCTTGCCCTATTAAACAGATTAGAATTATACGCTAGGAATGCTTTAGTTTACGGACTAGCTCACTAATCAATAGCTGCGGTGGAATAAGAAGTGACTGATTAGTCTCAGGACGAGAATATCTACATCCCAGGGTTCGAGACAACAGCGAACGAAGAAGTCTCGTCATTGTTGCGTGCGAATCAAGTTTACGCTATTTAGGCACGGCGGTGCTTGATGTACCTGGTTTCATGAATTAGAGTTCAGTCTGAGTCCGAATATGCAGCCTTGACCACTCTTCGTGCAGTGAATTCGTAATGCTTCTTCACCTTGTGGAAGCTGTCACCAAGGGCCGTTATGTGACAAGATATGTGACTGACCACATACGTATTGAATACAAGATGCGACGGCAGGATACGAGTTGCTTGCCCACGGAGGGAAGAGGGGATGTGACACGTCCCGTGTTGGTGGTTTGGCAATAGACTGTCAGGGTCCGGAATCTCACCAACTCATCCCTCCATCCACAACAGAGAGTGACAGTAGCATTACAGTGTCTATGATAACCGACCCAACTGGCGTAAAGGATCTCGACCAGAAACAACCTCAGCCAAAGAAGCGCATGCGCCATCAGGTGCGGCCCGTCAGTACTGACAGCTTACCGTCCAAAAAGATCAAGACGCCACTATCAGCTCATCACCGAAAGATGATGTTGATGGGTTGAACGAAAGCCCTGGAGATGGCAGAAATAAGAGCCACCTGCGAGCATGTCGTCATGTAGCCGCGGCCAGCTTCGGTGAACGCTTGTGGCAATTGGTTCACCACCTCAAGATGGAGGAAGGACGCGCCAGCACAACAAGCCGCCGATTTGATTCTGAGATTACGCAGCTGAGAGACGAAATATCAGTGCTCAAATACTATTGTTTGAGCATGCAGGATGTGGATGTTGCCACACTAAAGATTACACCAAGCATGCAGCGACATGTTCGGATATCAGTTCGTCTTCTCCCTCTAGCTAAGGCTCGGGTTCGGGTTACTGTTAAGGTACATGTGCTGGACGACTTTATAGTGATTGATCGCGAACTGCCTTGCGGGGTAAATTGCACTTAGTAGGGTCACTTGCACTTACGTAGAGTGTGTTCCACTTGGATGTGTACCTTGCCCCCAATTGGCACTCAGAGCAGTTCAGTAACGCTGGATCAAATGTTGCGCTGGTTTGGCGGATTGCGGCGGTCTGAGGAGGGGCTTCGAGTAAACCGCATGTTCTCCACTTCTGCATGGCATACTCTCCGCTCATATACTCGTACCTATTACCAAGGTTGCGAGAGAAGGTATGCACTGGGTCAATGAAGTAGGAAGATTTGCTCGAAAATGTGAAGCTTGTCGGGCCTGTCGAGTCTGACTAAGCGCTCAAGGACTTCCCGCAAGTGGCACTCCCACTAGCCGGTTTAGATAGCACAGGAATTACTTTTGACTAGATTTGTTCGTTCTGAGACCATGGACAAACGAGCAAGTCATGCGGGTGATGCTAACGAACCTCAGGTTAGTCAGTTAGTTTATTTTGGTTCTTCCGGATTCTAGCGCCGTACCGAGTAATAGATAGCTATCGCACCTGTAAGATGCTTTGTCTGGTGACATCACTATGTAACGTGATCCATTATCTCCATTACTCAGTGTGCCACCGCAGAAGGAGATCCGAGAGCACAACACTTCATGTAACCCTAGGCACGAGTATCGACTTTTCCGAACAGATGGCAGTCAGGCTGCGAAGACCAGCCGTCGCTCTCTCGCTGTTGTGCAGCGCATGAATTCCACTCTCTGACCGTTGATCGTGATGCTCGCCGGCAAAACTGCTCAGCATGCGACCTCCAACCATGCTTGGGCGGCGCCCTTCATCGCGGGAATCAATACGCTCTTTCCGCGTCTAACGTCTTGACAGATTCTTTCTCGACGAATGCTACACACCTTTATTGGCACACTCATCGTTGATGTAATCTGTGATGAGCACAGAGGTTTTCCGCCCTGTTGAAACAGCGACCGCACAGCGCGCAAGAAAAAGCGGGTTATCGTTGTAGTCCTGCTCAGCATTCAAAAACACCGCGTTTCGATTCATTTGCGAGGATCGAAAAGTCATCAATACGTGGAACTTGTTGGACAACCGCGTAATGATGTCTCATTCTTGTCGAACGGTCCAACTCTGTGCACAGCAGCGAGTCCCCTTGGAAGGCCACGACCGGGTGCAGGGCTTCGAAGTGTTCTCTGGTTGTGATTGAGATACTGGATGAGAGTTTACCTGCCTCATTGCCTCATCTCCACGAGAAAGTCGACGACAGAATACACCTGTGTCGATGCATTGATTGCGCTCTGCTGGGACCGCCAGTGTAGAACCGTGCTGCTTGCGTCACCTCCTCGACGGGTCCCTGTCTGCCTCTGCTTCGACTCGGATGATGCGGAGCACAGATCGCTCCTTCCAGGTTGTATTTATAGGAGAAGCTCGTCATATCGGGTCGGGCGAAAGTCATCGTACTTTGTGCGATCGTCCGAGAGGGTCTCCGGCTTTGAGGTACGGCAAAACCACGGGACATGAAACCAAACCTCAGCTGTGCGGCCCGTCGGAGGGCAACCTGGTGAACAGAGAAAGCGCAGGGTTATCTTCAGCGGCACAGCGGTGGTGTCATGCGCCCAGTACGGTTCTCAGTGGTCAAGCCGTGAGAAGTTGGCGAACTGCGAGCCGCAAGCTGTGGCAAGAGCCGTTACGAGAGTGGTTGGCATTACGGTCTCATCAAGATTGAAAAGGAGTCTGGTCCGCGATTGGAAAAGCGTGGCTGGAGAGAGCGAGAGACGGCATTGGCGCCTCTTGTCACCAACGAATGAACTCGCTGATCCTATACACAGGGAGGCTGTAGGTTTGCGGCCCTATAGGACAGCTTTCCTTGGTGCTACTTGCGTTAAGGCCCCCGATCGGATGGCCAACAAGTGGGGTTCCGAGATCAGCAGCCCGCAACAACACCAAAATCATGACAGGACCGTGGGATCGTTGATTCCACGAGGACATACACGCGGTGATCACCGGCGCAAAATGCTCAAGACTCGCTTCCAAACCGCCGGGCCATGCGGAAGATTATTCAGTGGGTATCCCGTCCGATGCCTTCACAGGTGTTTCGTGTTACCTCATGCAGCTTCATTAGATGATACTTGACGTAATTCAGATCGGGGAAACCACGACTGACCATTTCAGTGTCCAGATTTGAGGCGCCTCGCCTAGGGAATTCACGCAGTGACTCGACCACAGTTCATATCAAGAAACACAACAAAGCCATTGACACCCAAAACGTTCTGATTACCTCCTCACCAGCATCTTGGGCACCTTGGACAAGGCAAGGCCACCAAAAAGCTTGAGGAGCCCCACACAGTATTCAAAGGACATTCCAGTTCGACGCCGCGGAGACGGCCCAGCGATGGGCTGAACCACACCAACCAGTAGCGTAGGGGGCTCGCATCTACTCCGCAAGGGACGAATCTACCGTTACCTATGGCCCAACCGGGCGATGTGCCTCAGTGACCTGGGGATCCAGATTCCTACGCACTTTGCCGATTTGAAGGCGTGCGCGGTACAATGGAAGCACGCCCAGGACACGTGCCGCACACTGCAAGTTTGGCCCCAAGGGCACGACGATCAACAAGGTTTCTGTGTAGGTGTAGACTCACGAATCTTGTCCCATGCTGGAAATCTCTTTGCCTTTCTCTCCCATTCATGTGATTGGATTGCGGGTCAGGTGACCCATAACAAGGCGAGTATGGTGCCGTCATTCAAAGTGCCAGTAAAGCATACAGGACGCAATGTCGAGACATGGCGTGCAGCGCACAAGGCCCGAATGTTGTTCACCCCCGGCGCTGAGATCAGTGAATGTGGAATGCAATGTATCGGAACTTGTGGCAAAGATCAAGGGACAATCATTCGACGCCATAACTCTAACAGTCGATCAGGACCTACAGTACAAGTGCATCTCTCAGACGGTCACTGGAAATCAGCAACGCTTGAAGGATCCAACGGTGATCGGAACCAGTCCGTTCCGTCCCGTGTGCTGCATGTTGACAACTGGCCTGGTACAACTATGGACAGGGAAGCCGATTACATGGACCACCTCAAGCTCGTGATGGTTGAGTCGCGTCTGTTCAACCTGAGCAAGGAAGCAACCAGAACTGCGCTTGGTTTCTTCAAAACCGACCTTCCTCCAAAGTGCGATGGCGCCCGTGCCAAGTTATCGCCCCGAGCGACGGTCTAGAGAACGACAGATCCCGCCCCAAATCGACAACTCGACCGAGGAATAAGATGAATCTCGTCTCAATATGATCTTTTGCGAGGAGTATTGGGGCTCGGATACGACGTACATCGACCGAGTTAATAATCGAATTTGACGAGCCAGTTTTGTTCCACAACACAACCAGGAAACAACCCAAGCACACGCTCAGTCCTTCGAGGGCGCGTCAGTCGCGCGATGTAGACCAACATCCTGCTCTACTTCAAAGCAAACGCTTATGTTGAACTGGATTGTGCGAAAATACCTGAGCACCGTACAAGCCGGACACGCGGGTCGACGAATGACACGGCCGACTTGCACATAGCTGCACCATATTTTCGAAACCACTCAAAGAACAGAAACTGTCGCCGAAACTACAAGTGAGCAGCAAATAACACATTCGAAGCGTACTGTGCTGGTACCTTTGTTTTTTCTGAAAGCGGAATGTCCCCTACCCCATGATTCTCCGGGAGGGACCATCCTCGAAATGCGTAAGGATCGAGTCTATTTCGAAGACTGTGAATAAATGAACATCACAGTACTTTCGGGGCAATACGCCAGCAAAACAGTTTTGCAAACCCCAATGTGTTTGAGTTATTCTTGTTTGATGCTTTCTACGTCCTGCCGCCTTCTGATCTCCGTCGACGAAGCAAGTAGTGTCTTATTAACGTATTGTTCGGGTTCTCGCTATCCTCTGGTGGACACGGATGCCGTCTGGAAGAGTAGCGCATACCATCTATTGGGAGAAAGGCGTGGCGTGTTGTCCATGCCTGCCTTTCCAACAGTGCCATTCTGCCGAAGACCTTCCGCTGCCAAAATTCCTGGGAGGCCTACCACGAACCAACCACGTCGAAGAGCAGAGCGGGCCATTGAGGGGGTTCTAGATCTGATCACTTCATTCCACGTACTGTGTGCGAAGTTTATGCACGTGCGGTTTGTGAAGTCCATCAGATGATTGGTAACCATATGGCACATGTGGCACAGGCCAATCCCCATCCGTTGTCTCTGTCAGCACCTGAAAGGTAGACGATAAACACAGATTGCCAAGGTTTAGAGCAATTGTTCAGCACGTGTCTACAAAGCAGGATGTGATCAAAGTTTGAAAGGGTGTTGGCAGTGTGATTGAGGCCTTGGTGGCTGCCTTGAGACATGCATCATTCAACCCCCAGAGCATGACCCTAGAATCACATTCTTCGCGCATTTACGGACGCGAACCTTTTCAAAAACGCAATCTTTCAATACCACCGACAACGTACACTTACAAGATCACTTCGTGCCAACATGCCACAGCCGGGACGAAAATATTATGCTTGTCAAAACTGCCGCCAGAAGCGCTGCAAGGTAAACCTTTGCCTCTGCCCCGAGTGCTGCTCTGTCCGTGGACGTTCGGGAGCATTCCAAGAGCCTCTCCGTCCAGAAGTTCGCGCCTTGGCGCTTCCGTCTGGCACAGGAAGCTAGAAGACAAGCACCTGTCTCTGTGCGAGCGACGGGCCACATATTGGTTTGTCATCAGGTACTAAATTGAGGAGTGAGCTAGGGAGAGATTTGCCTCATGGGTGGTCCTCGCAGTCGCTTGCTTATCTACGTTTTTCCCCATGAAGTAACCACACCCGGCCTGTGCTCACACTTTTCAGTGCGATGGACAACAACCTTGCCATCGGTGCCAACTCTGCGGTACAAATTGTATCTTTCAAGAGCGCGACAATGAGACCAAGAACGAACTTCAGAAGATACGAGATGATCTACTCCAACACGAAAACAATGTCCACACCGTTATCGACGCGCTGAAGTCGAATAAACACGCTCAACAGACAATTCAGTCATTATGGCTACGGGAGAGCCCTGCGCAGATCGCCACCGACTTGAACACTGCATCTTGGGTGCAAGTAGACGGCAACTCGTCAGTGCGTTCTCCTAAGCAGGCTGCTTCTGGCTCGGACCTCCCGATCACCCCGAATCATCCCTGGAACAGCACTTCTAGGGCCATCAAGAGTCGAGACCAGACACTAGCACAGGTTTGGAGACCCGGTGAGTCCTCAACTCCTGATCTTGGGAAACGGCCAATCCTGACATCACAAGAAGGCGGAGCAAGAGTTGCCGAGCTTGCTCTCGAAATGGCTCAAAGTCAATGGGACCTTGCTGTTCTAGACACTGAGGATCTCCAACATCTATTTTACATCTTCTTCGAAGCGCAATGCATCCCCCTATTCACGATCGACCGGCAACTTTTCACCGATGACTTCAACGCGAACCAAAACGAGCACTGCTCGCCTGCCCTTATACGGGCGATAATTGCCCTGGCATGCAGGTATGAAGTTGGTTACGATTCACTCGAGTCCTGCCACGTCAACCTCGGCGATCGCATGTTCCACGAGTCGAGGGCACTTTTGGCTGCCAGGGGCCCGGCATACTTCAGTCTGCCCAATGCACAGGCATTGGGGGTGCTTGCTATCCACCAACTAGCCCGTTACGACCAGCAAGATACACTAGATCTCATGGACGAGAGCCTGTATATATTGGGGGTGTTGACCGGGGGGATACGTGCACCTCTCGACCGTTTTTCGTCGCCAACACCTCTGATAGCAATGTATCTTCAAGGCACGATTGCTGTTTCACGGTAGGTACAGCGATCAGCTAGAACTGGCCTGAAGAACCAAATTCATGTACTAACTTGGGGCTTGTTAGCATTGTCCGCATGGCTTGCACGTCTGTCCATCCTCCAAGCGCTGAAATTCAGCGGCAGAATAGCGAAGCGCTTCCTGATCCAAGAATAGATATAGTTGGTCGTGAGCTGTTCTGTCGTATCCGAACCGGTTATAACTACTGACGCTAGCCGCAAGTACTTGAGCACTCGGCCGAGCTCGACACACTCAGCAGTCTTGATCCATTCGAACAAACCTTCGCTCAAGTTATCGATGCGGTATACACCTTCTCCCGCGACCTCAGTAACAGGGAGAGATCATGGGGCCGAAACAGTTTCATGCAGACCTATAGAAAATGCCTTGAGTGGTACTCCAGGATTGCCGGAGCTTCTGACTTTGGAACCTTGGACACATCCATTATCATGTTTACGCAGCAAGTTTCTCGCGTCGTTAGACTTGACCCGCCCGCTGACCTCTGTCTCAGCCTCACGTACCACTTCTGCCTGCTGCAACTCCTCCGACCCTATTGCGATTCGACCTCGGCCGCCACAGCAATGGATATCAAGGAGATCTACAACGAGTCTGCAACTACCATTGTCGCGCTGTGCAGGACCTCGCATCGGCTGGTTTCTCGACGAGGTTGGCACTGTCTCCAGGCCCTGTTCGTCTACGAAGCCGGGCGCGCCCTGGCACCTATTCGAAACGGTTTGGAGAGCATAATTTCAGAAAAGAGGAGATTGACCACCTTCTATGCTACTCCGCTCATTTCTTCAGGAAACTTATCCACGCCGTCCACTGACAAAAGCACATTGTCTGCCGCGAGCGGCCTGGTTGCGCTGGATGAAACGGGAGATTCATCCCATTCGAATGCCTTCTACTTTAAAGAGGCCCTCTTTTGTTTGGGAAGGATGAATGGAATCCTTCCTGTGGCACGCATGACGGAATGCTGGTTGGCTGAGGCGAGGAAAGCCGAAGGTATCCACGAAGAATGAGCTTATGGGGTATGATCAATTGCTATGCCGTGTCTTCATGCTAGCGGCAATTGACTAAAGTGTACGACTTAAGTTGCCGAATTTTATGACTGAAGATTGAACGAAGAGCCCAAAAGCAATAGTGGATCTAAATTCATTCGACATTGTCACAACAGCACTACCATGACTAGAATCCATTGGAAGTCTCCACATCAGCGCTCCCACCATATCGCGAAGCCGCTCGCAGGCTTGCTCACCCTCTGCGGGAGTCCTACTCACGTTGACTTGTACGTACGTTGTAATTCTTTTTGCCGCGTGAGGCCCCTGCCCGACTCCACAGTGAGGGCCGGGTAAGAAAGGGGCATGGCCTGCAAGGTATTTGGCGCACACTCAGCGTCGCGGAACGACGCTTGCCAAGAAGGTCATGACTCGTGCTGCCTCGCATCGTGGTATCCTGACACCTGAGCTTAGGCATAGACAGCCCGCCATGACCAACTGCCAAGGCGCCCTGCCTAGACGCCTTCCCTACGACGTATGCTGGCGATCTCCGATCCCTTCCCGAAGCGTGGTCGCCACAGTTCGAGCCCCTGAGGTTCATGTTGAAACAGGGCCTCGCGTCCCGGGCGTGCGTAGTGCCGGCGCTAGGTTCGTGACAACATCCTGCAAGGGGCTTAGGCCTGGGCTACAGGGGTTCGCTCCACACGGCCGACCGGACTTTGTGACGCTGCCTCGTGGCTCGTGAGTCGTGACTGGTGCGTCGTGACCGCGATGTCGTCGGTGTCTGGCAGTTGGCTCCCGCCCAACATGGACTCCTCGTGGCGACGAGGGGCTGTGACAGGACAGCCATGTCTAAGTCTCATGTCCGTGCGTTCCCCGCGCTCGATGGCCATCCACCGGTGCGCATTGCCGTCGCTGAATGGTGTGAGATGGTCACCATCAGTCTGTCCATTTGTCCTGCACACAACGTCCAGCCTGAAGCACAGGTGAGCACCCGGCGACGAGCCTCGCAAGCAAGCCTGAATCTGCCCGACCCCAACATGAGGCAGAAAAGAGGCCAAAATACCAAGGCTTATGACATGCGCTGGCTTACTGAGCAGTCGAACGACGTTGGGTGGGCCAGATATCGATCTCGGCTGGCTCCATCGCCCAGGCGACGCAGTTCTGCGCTGTGATGCTTTTTTCCTGGGCCTCGCCCACTCGTTTCAGGAACGGCACCGCGATTCACCGCACGCTTGCCCGCTCCCAGTCTCGTCGACGTGTTACGCGTGGAGGGACAGTCACGGGACCAGCCTACCATTCGCCGATGCCACCAGGTGATCAGTCCCCTTCGCCGCTCCCGACGACACCAATGTCGGCTCCGTGGTCGATCACTCGCCTTGGCGTCTCGCTGACATTTCCAAAATGGGCGTGTTGGATCTGTGTTGCTGTGAAAACAAACTCGTTCTGTTGCAACAGGTGGGCATGCCTCGTGGCAGTGAAACAGCTTGGCAAGCCCAAATTGTCCGGTCTTGCGAATGACCACTCGATAGCTCGAGACAGCACTGAAGTGACAGCTTCCCATGAATCCCATCTAAATAAGCTCGACGAGGCCGCCCTGCTGAAGGCCACAAACCACATTGCATCGACACAAACAGCTGGCCTGCTCTCCATACCACTCTTCGCACCTCTCATTCACTGTCCGTCTTCTTCGCACCCTTCACTTCTCCACTCTCTTTTCCTTCTCCGTCATCATGAAGTTCTTGACCGTTGCCGCCGCCCTCCTCGCGAGCACCGCCATGGCCGCCCCGACCGTCGATCTCGAGGAGCGCCAGCTGGGCGGGATCGGCACCAGCACCAGCAACGACCTCGAGCGTGGCAGCGCCGGCGCGTGCCCCGAGGCCATCCTCATCTTTGCCCGCGCCACAGGCGAGCCCGGCAACATGGTGCGTCCTCTCTTCCCCTCCCCTCCCTTTCCATCTCTCCACGCTCACACCACCAGGGCGCCTCCGCCGGCCCCGCCGTCGCCTCGTCCCTACGGCGCCAGGTCGCGAGCCTCTGGGTCCAGGGCGTGGGCGGTCCCTACGGGGCGCGCGTGGGCGACAACGTCGGCCGCCTGGGCACCTCGCAGGCGGCCGTCGACGAGGCCGTCCGTCTGTACGCCATGGCGCACGAAAAGTGCCCCGACAGCGCCATCGTCACGGGCGGCTACAGCCAGGGCACGGCCGTCGTCGCCGGGGCCGTCAGCACCCTCGACGCCGCCGTCCGCGACCAGGTCAAGGGCGCCGTCCTCTTTGGCTACACCAAGAACGCGCAGAACCGCGGCCAGATCCCCGACTTTCCCGCCGACAAGACGAGGGTCTTTTGCAACCGCGGCGACCTCGTCTGCACGGGCACCCTCATTGTCGCCGCGCCGCACTTTGCGTATACCACGTCGGCGAGGGGTCCTGCTGCCGACTTTTTGGCGCAGCAGGTCCAGCGTGCGTAGGTGGGCAGCAGCCTGGGGGGGTGGGATGCCGCTGGTGGGCTGGAACTCGGACTGGGACTTGTCATGGCATGTATAAAGCCAGTATACGCTTCTTTAATATTAGATGATTATGGCCACACCTACATGTACGTTGACTCGCTCTCGACCGGACCCTTTCTTGGTGCTCCATGCCTATCATGGCGCTGGCACAGTATCAGAGCCCCGTTCACCATCCGGCTCAGGCGACGGCGAGACGCTCTGCAGTGCCACCGTCTCCACGTCCACGAGGTCCCCCGTCTTGCACTTCTGCAACGCCCTCACGGCCGGCTCCTGCTGCGCGCGTGCCGTGTACACGTACGTGATGCTGGGCCCCTGGGCGCCTCGTTCTGACACACCAGCCCATGGAGACGGACATGCCGCACTGCTCACGCCGACTGTGGAAGCATCGTCCTCTGCCCCCACCGGTTGGGGGATCCCATCCTTGGGCCCCTTCCACTTCATGCCGCTCACGTGCTCGTCGAGCTGGCGGTAGAGTTGCGTCCCGCTCAGCGCGGTCGCCCTGGCGCTCAACCTCTTGCCCACCTCGATGCGCCGCGCACCCTCGAGCAGCCAGACAAGCGTCCAGAGCGCAAGACACAGACACGGCGCAAGGATGATGAGGTCGAGACGCAGGGCCACGGCACCGCTCGCGCGCACGACAAAGTCCCGCGCGCCGTCCTGCAGTTGGCCAACGGACGCATCGAGCAGGTTGGGCGCATCGGATGACGGTCTGCGCGACAGGGCAATCTCCTGAAACACGAGTCTGGAGGCGAGGTAGCCCGCCATGATGAGGCGCGTCATGTCCTTGACCAGGGCGCTGGCGCCGGCGTCGACAAAGGCGCCGCTCGACGAGCCAATGTACGACTTGAGCGTGGCCACGCCGGCCGACATGCTCACGTGCGTCATCATGGGGTGGGCGAAGCGCGTGCGGAACACGGTGGCGAGACCCTCGGGAAGCGGCGCTTGGTCCTTCTCAGTTAAGTGGCTGTCGTAGCACCGGTCCTGGACGCAGATCTCCGTCGTCTCCCAGCAGACGAGGACGGGTCGTTGGGGGCGGACGACGTACTGGAACCCCAGGGCCGTGTCGGAGTCGCCGGCCGGCTGCGTGTGGTACCAGGGGTCGTCGCTGTGGCTCTGGCTCGGGACGAGGGCGGTCGACGCAAGCAAGGCAAAAGAGCGGTTGCGGGCCTGGGCGGGCGTGTCGATGTCGGGATGCAACCAGGTGACAAAGTCGAGGCGGTAGAGGGGGCCCAGCGTCGAGTAGGACTGGCCCGTGTCGCGACGTCCCCAGGGGTAGTACGTGTCCCAGATCCAGCCGCTGGAGGCGTCCTCTTCTTGCTCTGCCCACGAGTAGTCTGTCCGGCAGCGGCCAGCCACCTTGACCTGTAGGTCGGCAAAGTTCTGCAGCGCGAGGTCCTCGGCCGTCACCTCGTACGCGTAGTCCATCTGCGTCTGGGGTTGCTCGTCCGTGTGGTCGGGGGGCAGGCTCGTCGTCATGCGGACCGCGTCGAGCTTGGAGTTGAGCTCGCCCGCCTCGGCGCTGCCCAGCGCGCGCAGCACGCCTGGGCGGGCCTGGCTGTAAATGTCCACGACGGCCTCGTCGCTCACTGTGTCAAAGGGGCGCCAGTACACGGCGTCCGGGTGGACGGGTGCGAAGCTGCCCAGGCGCATCCAGTCCGCGTAGAGGATGCCAATGGCGAGACCCGCGGCCGCCGTGCCGCCTGCCACCGTGAGCATGAGCAGCGCGCGCCCGACGGAGCGCAGGGTCCTGTGCTGTGGCGCGAGGGTCACCCAGAGGTAGTTGGCGCTCTTGAAGGTGGCCGAGATGGGGTCCGGGCAGTTCCAAAAGGCGACGAGGCCGACAATCTTGAGGCGGCCGTTGACGCTCACGCTGACGAGGACGACCGTGGCCAGCAGCTGCCACACGGCCGCGAACAGGAACTGGACCACGATGGCGTAGAGCGCGAGCAGCAGGCTCGCGTCGCGGTCGGACACGGCGTACGCCCCCAGGACGTGCCCGTCGAGGGCCACGGAGAAGCGCGCGCCCAGCACATAGGTGTTTGACGGCGGGTTGGTGAAGACGTCCGCGTTGCTCATGATGATGGCCAGTGATGCGATGGACAGGTTGGCAGGCCAGACAGACGCGCCCTGGATCATACATGTATACAGAGGCACCAACTCGAAATGCCCATGTCAGCTTCCATGGCTCTCCTGTCTATGGCAATTCATGGCGAGATGCCAGTCGACCCCTGCGATGGTGCCTAGCTAGCGAATGAGCCCAGCTGATGCACGTCGTCGTCGTGGCGCACGCTACAGGGGGCCGCATTGGTCCAGCCCGTGAAGCTATCGACTTTGCATCACACGGGCCAATATTTGGCGTCGCCAGACATGACAAAGAGTTGAGGCAGGCAGTCGTTGGCGGTCTCGATCGCCGCGTGCAAAAAAAACGTGCAAAGCGATTTGATGATTGAGCAAAGCGTGGACAGAGGACTGGTGCTCGAGGTTCAGAAATAAATGCAAGTCGCAGATCCGCTGCTACAGCTTCTGTCGACTGCCACAACGAGAAAGAGTAGTGCAGCAGAAGCAACGACAAGCAGCACGCGCCAGGCACGCACACGTGCACAACACCACATGCAAGGCCGGGTCCGAGTCTACGGCGGACAATAGCGATATTTATATTAAAATTGCGGCAGGTAGTAAAATTTAGTATATATATACCTTAAGTATTATTTTATTAAAAACTAGGTATTTAATTAAAATTATAATTTTAAAAAAATCTAATCTAATATTAATCTTATAATATAATATACTCTTAATTATATAAAATATATTTATTAATATTAAATTATAGACTTTTATTATTAAGATTTATAAAAAGTATTAATAATAAGCTAATAATTATAAAACCTAATAAATTTTATAGCTTAAATAATTATAAAAATAAGGATTATTTAGCTAGAGAGGATTAATTATTTTATATAAATATTCTATAAGATCTAGTTATTTTAATTTAATTTTTAAAAAAAATAAAATTATTTAATAAAATTTATAATTAATCTTATAAAGATATAAAATATTAATATAATTTTAATATATTTATTTAAGAATAAAGAAAAAAGCCTATATACTTAATATAAGCTAGGGAATAGAATCTTTTTAAGATATATTATAAATAATAATATAATATCTAGAGCTTATATAAACTATATATATTTATTATAAGCTTTTAATTATTCTTTAAATAATAAATTAATAATTAAATTAAAACTTAATAAAGCTAACTAGAGTTTAAAGAAATATAAGAAAGCTATATAAAAATAAATAAGATTATTATTAAAAGATTAATAATAAATAATATAAAGCTTTTTTAATAAGTTTATTTAAGTATAAATAAAGAAAATATAGCTTAATAATTAAGGTAATAGAATATATTAAAGCAGGTATAAGCTAGTTTAAAAGACTTAGATTTTATATAAATTTATATAATTTTATATAAATTTATATAAATATAATTAATTCTTATTTCCTAAATATAATTATATAAAGGTACTAGAATATCTATAATATTTATAATACTTTATATTAAATAAGAATATTCTTTTATATAAAAATATAAACTAAATATAAAGTTTTATAAATTTTATAAATAAAACTTTTCTAAATTAATATAAAATATATTATAAAATATAAAAATAAATAATTTAATTCTTAAGATTATAAAAAAGACTTTTTATAAATATCTTATAACTAGCTTATAAATTATAAAAATAAGAAAAATATATTTATTTTTTATAAAATATAAGTATTAGATTAAATATATTAATATATTTTAAAGATTTTATTAATTAATAATATTATAATTTATTAA
Organism: Emericellopsis terricola; assembly: GCA_027569275.1. Taxonomy (NCBI): domain Eukaryota; kingdom Fungi; phylum Ascomycota; class Sordariomycetes; order Hypocreales; family Bionectriaceae; genus Emericellopsis; species Emericellopsis terricola. The sequence goes on along the minus strand of JAPDEU010000011.1, from coordinate 222,336 downwards.
ATAATTTAATTTTATTAATTTAGGCTATATAAAGTATATAAAAAGAAAGTATTAATAAAATAAAAAAAATTATAAAGCTTAAATAAGTAGCTTATTTTATATTATATTTCTTTATTATATTTTATTTTATTTATAAATTTAAGAATTATTATAACTTAATCCCTTATAACCCCCTATAAGTAGCTATTATACCTATATTAATTACTTATTATTTAATTAATACTTAATTTTTTACCCTAAATATAATAACTAGGTATAATTATTATATTTTAATTAAAAAGAGCTAATAGCCTAATTAAGTAAAAGGCTATTATTAAGGTCCCTTATTTAAGCCCTATTATTAATAAGGCTTTATATAAATAGCTTAAGTAGGCTTATTATAGAATACCTTAGGGGTTAATAACTATTATAATCGCGTTAATAATTCTAGTATATAGAGAGCCTTAGAGATCGGGATAATCTCTAGGAGGAGGGGAATTAATATTATAACCTAGTCTTTTATAACCCTTTATAAGTAGTTATTATATTTATATTAATTATTTATTATTTAATTAATATTTAATCTTTTGTTTTAAATATAATAGCTAAGTATAGCTATTATAAGAATAATTAAAAAATAAAAAAGTAGAATATTAGGAGTCTTTATTTATATTATATAATTAATAATTTTTATAACTTTATTTAATATAAATCTTTCTATTTATATAAAGAAATAATTTAATTTTTAATAAATAAATTATTAAAAAGAATAAATAAAGCTCTTATTTAATAAAAATAAAAGCTTATTTTTATTCTAAAGGATAATTTAAAGTCCTTTATTTAATAATACTCTATAATAATATATAAAGAGGTCTTAATTATAAAGTTTTTAAGTATTATAAATAAAAAGCTTAAGAGCCTATTTTAATAAAATCTTTATTTATTAAATAAGAATAAAGTAGATATTTTAGAAATATAATAAGACTTAATAATATTAGTAAGAATAAAGGAGACCTTAAATAATAAAAAAGGACTAAAAAAAGCCTTTAAAAAATAAATAAAGATAATATTATAAGACTAAAGAGAGGTAAAAAAAGAAAAGATTAAAGAAGTTTTAATTAAAATAAGCTTATTAATTATAAAATAACTAAAAAATAATAAAAGTTTAATTATTTTTATAAATATATAATTAAATATTTAGAGTAATATAAAATCTAACTAAATCTAAATAAAATTACTTATTTTAAAAAAAAGTAATTATAAAATATAAAGTATATTTAATATTATTAAATCCTTTTTTAATTATAATAGCTATACCTAGTTATTATACCTAGGATAAAAAATTAAATATTAATTAAATAATAAATAATTAATATAAATATAATAACTACTTATAGGGGGTTATAAAAGACTAGGTTATAATATTATTTCCCCTCTTCCTAGAGATTATCCCGATCTCTAAGGCTTTCTATATATTAGAACTATTAGCGCGATTATAATAATTACTAACCCTTAAGGCGTTCTATAATAGGCCTATTTAAGCTATTTATATAAAGCCTTATTAATAATAGGGCTTAAATAAGGGACCTTAATAATAGCCTTTTATTTAATTAGGTTATTAGCTCTTTTTAATTAAAATATAATAACTATACCTAGTTATTATACTTAGGGTAAAAAATTAAATATTAATTAAATAATAAGCAATTAATATAGGTATAATAGCTACTTATAGGGGGTTATAAGGGACTAGGTTATAATATTAATATCCCTAAAATATAGGATATTTTACTTAATATAGACTAAATAAATATAATATTATTAAATATATTATTTATTATTTTTAAATTATAATTAATATTAATATAATATTAAGTTCTTTTTATATATTTAAGAAATCTTTAAAAATTAAGAAAAATAAAATAAATTTATTCTAGTTAATTTTATTATTTAATCTTTCTATAATTCTTTAATCTTAATCTTATATATTCTTAAAAAGTCTTTTATTTATATAATTATATCTATATATTTTAATAATAGCTTTAATTAAGTATTTAAATATTATTTAATATTAAATTAATTCTTTATTAAAGAATATTATTTAATTTATAGGGTTATTCTATTTATAAGTTTATTTAATAAAAAAATATTAAAAGAATTATAAAATATTACTATATTTTATAATAAATAAGTATTTATATTACTCTCTATAAAATTAAAAAGTCTTTTAATTTACTCTTATTAATCTAAAAAAATAAGCTTAAAATAATTAATATTAAGTTTATACTTAGCTTTATTTATTTAAAAATATAGAACTTAAGGCTATTTAAATATAATATATTCTTATTATTTATATATAATATAAGTATATTAATCCTTAATAAATTCTATAATTATATTATAAATTAATTATATATAGATATATAATAATATAACCTAATTAAGTATAATAATATTAAACTATTATTTAATAAACTTAAAATAATTAAAGAGCTCTTAATAATTTTATAAGTTTTTATAATTATCTAAGATAAATCTACTTACTCTTTAAGGTCTTAAGTACTCTTTATAAAAGTATCTTTAGAATAACTTAATTTAAGTATTATATATACTTTTTTTATAAATAAAGATATCCTTAAATATAATATTTTTTATTTTTTTAATAAATATAATCTTTTATTATTAATTTAATAAATAATAATAAATTTTAATAAATAATAGATTTTTTTTATTATAGTTTATTTATATATACCTAAATATTATTAAATAACCTCGGAGTATCGAGATATATTAGTATATAATACTTTATACTATTATATTAGAGTATTTAATATAAACCTAAAAAAAACCTAAGAATATATATTAATCCTTATATATATTTTAATTTTAAAATACTTTAATTTATTATAATTATTAATTAATTAAGTCTTATAAAGACTAGTATTAATAAAAAGAATTTATAGTATTCTTAGAGTATTTTAAAATTATAATACTAGGTCCTCCTTTAAAAATTATTAGAATATTTTATATAAAAGATCTCTTATAATAATAAAATATTATTATTAAATATATAAATAAAATAAACTTCTTTTATATATTTTTATTATTATTTATTATTAAATCTTTTAATTAAAAAAAGCCTAGACTTATTTATTAACTTACCCTACCTTATTATTATTATATTAATACTAAAGTCTATATTATTTTTATATTATAATAAGTAATTTAATACTTAAAAGAATACTTTCTTTTTTAAAGACTTATATTATATCCTTATTATAAAGCTTTAGCTTAAAAAGGAGTATATAAATTTAATTTAATAAGTTATTATTTAATATAATCTAAGTTTATTTTCTTAAGTTTTATTATTAAAATATTTTTTATAATATTAAGTATAAAATCCTTTATTTATACTATAATAATAGCTACTTAAGGTTATATTTATCCTTATATTATTCTAGAACTTATTTAATAATTATTAGCTTAATAAGTTTAAGATTAATTATAGGCTAACCCCTAGGTATTATCTAGGAAGTATAGTTTTATTTAAATTAAATATTAATAAGATATAAATTATATAAATATATCCTAGCCTTAATAATAAAAAATAGCTTTATCCCGCTTTTTTTATTTTAATATAGAATAGGGATATATTTTAAGTCTTAATTATACTTTATTAGGACCTAAATATAATTAAAGGGACTATTATAATAAAGAAGTTATTAAAAAGAATTATCTTTATTTAACTTATTTTAGCCTATTTTAGTATATTTTAGCTTCTTTTTATTTATTTTATTAATAATATTCCTTATTTATTACTATCTATACTATAATTAATTATCTACTCCTTATCCTTATCCCCCTTAATAAGAGCTATCTCTTTCTTTATTATATATATTAAATAAATATAATCTTTATTAAAAAGGTAGTAAAAAAATATAAATAACTCCTTTATAGTTATATCTTTATTCTATAAGGACTTATTATTATAAATAAAGTAGCCCTTAAAAAGCCCTTTAATTATATATACTTTTAGACTTATTAATATTAAATCTTATTAGAAATATTTAAAAACTACTTATATTAGTATAAATTATAGCTAGAGCTATTACCCTATAATAAATAGTACCTATAGTTATTATTAATTATATATATAATTATATATTCCTTAAATTTATTATTATTAATATAATACTTTATATATTAATTATTTCCCTTTATTTTAATATTAAATAACTAAATAATAAAAGCTAAGGCTTAGGTTTAGGTTATATAGCTAAAATTATAATAGACTTTTTTTATTTTTTTAATTTCTTATTTTAAATAAAAGTCTTATTTTAGCTATAAATAAATTATATTAGAAATACCTAGATCTATTCTAAAATTAATTAATTATATACTATATATTTAAGGTTCTTATTAAAAATAATTATTACCTTAGTTTTCTTATTAATAACCTTTTTTATTAATATATAAAGTCTTTTAGTCTTAATTAAGAATATTAAAGGATTATTAATAAGGATAAAGTTATATAAATAGCGCTTATTATTAATTAATATAGTATTAATAAGGGTTAGCTTAAATTTAAGTATTTTATAAAGATTAATATTAAAATTAATAAATTTAAATAAAAATTATATAAAATTATTAAAAATAGGCTAAAATAAATAATCTAAAGTAATAATAAAAAATTATTAAGTATAATATTTAATAAAAATAAGTATATAAAAAAAAAAAAAAGAATAAAAAATTAATTTTTATATTATTTTATATATATATTAATATTTAAATAATATTATTTTATTAAATATACTTAAATTAATAATATATTAAGAGGGTACTTTATTATAATAAGTAATTACCCCTTAGGGTATATATATTAGAAATTACTACCTACTGCAATTTTAATATAAATATCGCTATCGTCCGCCGTAGAGTCCCCGAGAACCAGAAACAGGCCCACTATGCGTTTAACTGACTCGTGGACGGCTGCGTCCGTCCGTCTGCGGCTCTTGGGTCCCGCACTTGGGCCAAGAGCCGCTCCATCTGCCCCTTGGCAGCCCGTAGGGCTGATTGTTGACCTTGAGCTGTCGTGGGCTCTGCTACTTTAGAAAGGCCATAATCTTTCCGTCGCAGCCCGGCGCCTTTATTCGCTACTTGTTATTCGTTTCCCCTAACACAGTAAGCCAACCGAGTACTGACTAAGACTCTTAGTAAAGAAGGAGTCGCACTCCCGTCGACTTCACTCCAAACAGCGCAGGCTGATAGAAGCCCGACTTGGGTATTAAAAGGAGCCAGCTATCCTCATTTTATTTCAAGTAAGACCTGAAGCAACAAGTCTACACAAAGCTCTTTCATATACGCACAATCACCCATATACGCACCTGAGACGATGCGTTTCATCCATACCGGAATCGCCGCCCTCGGCCTCGCAGCGCTCGGTGCCGGCGCTCCTGCTCCTGCGTCTGCTGTTGCGTCTGCTCCTGCTCCTGTCCCTACTGCCGAGGTCGGAGGCTTCTGCACCACAGTCGGACCACGATGCCCTCCGGGGACATACTGCAAATACCTTCCCTTTGGCATCACGGGCACCTGTACGAGATTCGGCGGCTGAAGGAAGGGGGTCGTTGTGCCAAGAGACTTTCCCAAGGCAACGACAGCAACCAAGACGTTTAGAGACTCGGAATGGGATTCTGGGCATGCGAGGGAGAGGAGAGGTTAGGATATGGAATAGAAATCCTTACGAAGCTAAAACTATGCCCATATCCAGGCCTGTCCACCTGAGAGGCGACAGAGCATTATCATACTCTGGCAACTCATCAGCAGCTTGATCTGACGTGTGCGGAGGCATATCAATTCGATCAAGAACTCCCCGTGCGCTCTCACACCCTCGAGCCCAGGCTGACGTGGAGGATGCCGATCGATCGTCGGGCCGACGCGACAGCAGACAGTCTGACCAACAGCATCCACATCCCCGCATGATCGTCGTGGAACAATTGGAAACAAATCCAAAAGGGAACCTCGCGTGTTGGTGGCATGCCAGATGCATGGATGGACCAACAGGCCACGAGTTGGCCGGTGCCATAAGACGAGGAGGAGCACCCTCAATCGACACATGCTCCCTCCCCCTGCGCATTGCCAAACCTCACAATGGCCACACGAGCGCCTGACGAGACGAACGAAAAGACACCTGCGCCATTGGGCGACGAAGCATCGAGTCCGCGACGGCCACGGCCAAGGTCATGGGCATACCTCAGCGCGCTCGTCGCGGTCACCGCGTGGACAGCTCTCGTCTACATGTACCCAGAGTCATGGCGCACGCTCCGCTCCTCCTTGGGCCCCGTCACCATCACGAGCCAACCAATATCGTATCCCCACGAGTCGATTCAATGGACCGCGTGCGGCAGCGTCGCAGACCATCCCTTAGAATGCGCCAATCTGACCGTGCCCATGGACCACTTCAACGCGTCCAACCCAGCCACCGTCCAGTTCCCCATCATCCGCCTGCGTAGCAAGTCGGCCCGCGACGGCCAAAACCTCCTCGTCAACTCGGGCGGCCCCGGCAACAGCGGTATCGACTACGTAACCCGTCTGGGCGGCCACCTCCGCGCCATTGTCGGCGAGGGCTACCACATTGTGTCCTGGGCCCCGCGCGGGACCAAGGGCACGTTCCCCGAGGCGAGGTGCTATCCAGACGACGAGACGCGCCGCCAGCACAGCAACGTCCGCAACCGCGACGTCGTCCTCGACTCGCCCGACGTCTACGCGTGGGCCCAGAACTATGCCCAGGCGTGCCGCGACACCACGGGCTCGGGTGGCGCGTACATCAACACGCCCCAGACCGCGGCCGACATGAACAGCATCCTCGACGCGCTGGGCCAGGACAGGCTGCACTACTGGGGCCTCAGCTACGGGACGCTGCTCGGCCAGACGTACGCCATGCTCTTCCCCGAGCGCGCGGGCCGCCTCGTCCTGGACGGCGTGGCCAACGTGTTCCAGTACTACGCCTCGGAGCCCGCCATGGAGATGATGACGGACACGGAGAGCACGTGGGCCGGGTTCCTGGCCGAGTGCGTCGCCGCGGGGGACGGCTGTCCGCTGACAAAAGTGTCGTCCTCAACGGACGTCCTGCTCGAGAGGCTCACGACTCTCGGCGCGCAGCTTGAGACGCAGCCGCTGAGCGTGTACACCAACAGCACGCACCACGGCACCATCGACTACGATACGCTCTTCATCCGCGGCATCTTCCCTAACCTCCACGTGCCTGCGGGATGGCATCGGCTGGCGTCCACGCTGGCCACCCTCCTCCAGGGCAACGCGACCGACTTTTTCCTCGCGTACGGGCTGCCCGCCCGTTCGCCCGTCAACATGGACGCGTTCCACACCATCATGAGCAACGACGGCCTCACAGGCCCCGCGCACTGGCCGCAGGACCGCGCGTCCCTTCTGCAGGAGATCCTGCCCAAGCTCCGCGTGTCGCGGTTCGCTCGCCTGGCCAACGAGAGGTTCTACATCAAGCAGCAGTGGCGGTACCCTCGGACGCACGCCTTCGCGCCGTACCGCGACGTCCGGCTCGCGACACCCCCGCTCATCCTCACGCAGCGCCACGATGCCGTGACGCCCGTCGTGTCCGCCCTGTCCGCGCGCGACGCCTTCACAGGGTCCAGGATGGTGACGATCAACGGGTACGGCCACTGTAGCATCGCGCTGCCGTCTCTGTGCGCGGCCCGCGCACTCAGGGCGTACCTGCACGAGGGCACGCTGCCGGCGCACGACGAGGCGTGCCCCGTGGACGGGCCCATTATTGTCGAGAAGGGCACAGAGGATGACAGGATGCCCAGGGATATCTGGGAGGACCCGGACAAGCGAAGGGTATATGTCGCCATGCGCGACTTTTTCAAGACATGGCTGGGCGAGTAGGCACGTTGTATAGACTGGAACAGGCCAGTGTCCCTCATTGTGATCCCTGCAGGAGCATCTGCTCCGCGATGGCTGCAAACGGCCAACCCCACGATCGGCCGCGACAGCGACGCCGAATCAGGCTCTGGGCTCAACACTAATCGAGTAAAAAAAGCAATCTCTCCAATGACAAGCCATGACGCATGTGGAGGTGGATCATAGACCGCAGATCGCGGATCGCCAGGAACGCCGCGAGGCTCAAGGGTGGCAGATGGTCTATGACGTGCGCAACGAGTGAGACAATAACGCCACAGCCTTGCGCTCACGCACGGTGCGCGAGAGCTACGTTATAAGTTGGAGAGGGTCATGACAAGCACGAGGGGACAGTCTACTGTAAGCAAGGCCATTGACTCAACGCATACACCTTATCGTCGCCATCACATCGAACACCAACATTTTGCGCCAACAACCATGAAGGACGCCGCGACAGTCGTCAAGGAATTCAACGAGCTCGTCAACATGACGGCCTCGGAGCTGGAAACGTGGCTCAAGTCGGACGACTCGCGCAGCGCCGGCTGGCCCAAGGACGAGGGCGACAAGGACGGCGAGTCGGTGGGCCACGACAGCGGGCGCAAGATTGTCGAGATTCTCCAGGCCAACCCCGGCAAGGAGGAGAACAAGTACACGGACGAGCAGATTGCGCACATGCGCAGGGTCGTCGCGTACTGGTAGGACAACTGGAGACGAAAAGATGACTAAAGTGGCTGACCTGAGCAGCAAGCGACACCTCGCGCAGGAGGAGAAGAGCAACGACCAAAAGTCGGCAGAGGAGGTCAAGAAGACCAAGAGCTATGCGTCGCTCAAGAACTGGGGCCACGACCCTCTGAAGAAGCGGGACGAGGACAGCAGCAGCAGCAAGGACGAGGAGAAGGAGGCGAAGGAGAAGGAGGCGAAGGAGGAAAAGACGAAGAAAGAAGAAGAGGAGACCGAGGATGGCGAGAATGGTCAGGAGGACGACGACGAGAATAAAGACAAGAAGACGGGCGACAAGCGCAAGAAGAGCGCAGGCGCGCAGGCCGGTGCCAACAAGAAGCGCGAGACGCGCCAGAGCAAGGCGTCCAATGGCGACAAGGACGACGAGGACGACGAGAAGGAGGATGCGGGCGACGGCGACGATGACAAGGAGGACGAAGGTGGTGACGACAAGGAGGAGGACAAGGACGAGAGCGCTGGCAAGACGCCCAAAAAGGGCCCCAAGCCGGGCGACACGGTCAGCTGGAACTGGGGCAACGGGCAGCCCGAGGGCAAGGTGCTCGACGTCAAGGCGGAGAAGTATGTGACCACGCGGAACGATGCGTTGATGCCATCAAATGCTGACATCCGTCTCCAGGACCACCATCACGACCAAGCGCGGCAACGAGGTGACGCGCGACGGCAACCCCGAGGATCCTGCCGTCGTGTTGGACACGGGCAAGTCCAAGGCAATCAAGTCGAGCCACGAGCTGAACTAGAGGGGTGGGAGGGGAAGGTATCGAAGAGGCGGTACTGTGATGTTGGGTGAATGGAAGTGTGAATCAAGTCCTGGTCACCGATCAGCAACGTGAGATGGAGATGCAAAGTCTTGGTCGACGCGCGAGGCTAACATGGTAGCGTGCAGTGTGTGCTGTGATCTGTTAGTGCAGCGCCTGCCTACCCTACTCCAGACCGGCAGTAACACCAGCCACGGTAGACGCTCGCAGATGCTCAAAGCCATGAAACAAGTAGAAACAGAGACAAATAACAATGGATGAGAAATAGTTCTCTTAACAGCGGGACGCCTGGGCAGTTCCTTGCGGAGGTGTTGTCATGCTGAGAGGACTGTCTCACTTCTCTCTCACGACGTCTCGCCTTCGGTCCTCAGTCTCCTTGTGTGTCCGACAAAAGAATTGGACGCAACAAATTATGCATAGCTTGATCCCCCCTGGGTAAGACGCGACTACCGAGCCTTTCTTTTCATGCGGCCATGAGCAAATGCATTCATGCATTAGGCAGCAGCCACGTGACATGAGGTCATCACCACCATCAGCCACGTCCGCGCCTTCAACTTGAACAGCCATTGAACAATCAACGTCTACAACCAACCCGTGGGCCTCGCTCAACGCCATGCTTCGTCGCCCACCATGCACGTATCATTCCCCAGCCACTCAACTACCGACTAACGTTCCCAGGATCGAGCCCGCGATCCGCCTTCGCCGCGCCATCCACGCAGGCGACGCGTCCCTCGTCGCTCGCATCCTCAAATCGCACCCAGCCCTGCTCCACAACCCCGACACCTCCCCGCCGGGCCTCTGCAACTCCAACCTCCACATCGCAGCCTCCCTCGGACGCCGCGACGTCGTCCAGGTCCTGCTCGACCGCGGCCACGAGAAGCCATGCCCCGCCCTCAACGAGCGCCACCAGACGGCCCTCATGCTCGCCGCGGGCGCAGGCCACGTTGACGTCGTCGACCTCCTCTGCCGGACGGACCCCGCGTGTATCCTGCGACGCGACGCGCGGGGCCGCGACGCCGTCATGGAGGCCAGCATGGGCGGCCACGACACCGTCCTCCAGCTCCTCCTCACCCACGCGCCGTGCGGGCCCACCGAGGCCGTCCGCAGGACCGATGGCGAGGGCAACACGGCCCTGCACTACGCCAGCGGCAACGGCAATCTGCTCGCCCTCCGGACCCTCCTGGCCGCCGGCGCCGACGTCGAGAGCCGCAACGTGTGGAATTGGACCCCGGCCGCCTACAGCGCCACCGTCCAGGCCGAGGTCTACCTCAAGGGTCTCGTCACCGAGGTCACCAAACACGCGCTGCGAAAGGAAGTGTCCCACGGGCAGAGCCAAGGGCATGTCATCAATGTCGACCCGGGCAAGATGGCCGGCGGCGTGCGCGTGGTGGCAACCAATGCTGACGATGTGATATAATGTGCTCTCAAGTGTGTGCATTGGACGTGGCGACCACTGAATGACTTGCACTCAGGAAATGATCCGTGATACAACGATGCTTGGGGCGAAGCTACGTCATGGCAGCCTTGAATCCCATCAGCCAGGCACCTTTCGTCAACATCTCTGTCATTGCTCTGATTCATCCGAGCAGTGCATTGCACAGTCTCTGAATCGTCCTCGAAACTCAGCGAATCATGGACCACCCGGTGATGCCATGGCCTGCACAATGTCTTCCAGGGATACGCGTCGCCAGTATAAGACGGGCCTTGTCACCCTGACTGCCCCGTCTACCTGTTTCATGTTCACCCGTGCCCAACTCTGATGCCCTCTATTTCAATTGAGCCAACCTTTTCCGAGGTTGAAGACAATTCGCTCCCATACCCAGCGGCTCGACTCGTGGTCACGCAGATTCTACAGTGGGTGAGGAGACCTCTTCCGACGTGGGCCTGGATCATCGTCGGTGTCTACTACGACGCGGACGGCACACCGATCTGGAGTCAGCAGGTATTTGTTGGTCATCTTGGGATCGAGCTCCCGTCACGCACATATAATCAGGGTGAGTCTACGCGTGGACCCGCGCATGATGCGCTGCACGGCTGGCCTCTGTGATTCACACACCCGAGCCGTCTGCTTGTGCAGCCATGGGACTAATACTCCTCCTTCCTCTGCAGGCTTTCCTGTCCACCAGCTGAACCAACATCCTTTTCCTCATCCACCTCCCACATCCTATCACTGGGCACAACAGCAACAACAACAACAACAACCTCACTCTTCTATTTCTCCCGAGTGGCAAGTGTACCGCCCGGCAGTGAGCTCGCCTTTTGCGTTGCAACCGCCCTTGCAGAATACCTGGGTGTCCCGCTTCGACCCCTTGACTGGCCATTGGATCAACACTTGGCACCCGTCGACATAACAACAGAACCATGGCAGGCGGATGGAACCCCATTGCTGGTCGTGACACTTCGACTCAGCCTCCCCCAGGCGCCCCCTGCGGCGGTGTCACGGCCAGCCAGCCGTACATCCCGTACGCCGCAGGCCCTGGCGCCTACACGCCCGCATACCCCGTGTGGCCCGCCTGCACGCCCATGTACGCAAGTCTGTACCCCCAGACCATCTACTCCCCCCAGGGATACTATCCCTACGCGCAGCAGCCCAATGGGGCCGCCAATGTCTACGCGCGCACCCCGCAGCCGTACCCTGCCGCCGACGGGGCCATGCCCGCCGCGCAAATGGCCAACGTGTCGGGCGGCGTGGGCTGCGAGCCGGGCTACAACTACTTCTTCCCGCCCGAGCACACAAAGGTGCACGTCTTCCGCTCCAACACGCCGCCGTGGCAGCTCGCCCCTGGCACCCTGATCCACTTCAAGGCCGCGCACATTCCCGTCACCGTCACCCTCGGCGAGCTCCTCAAGGGCTTCGGCTGCGACAACAAGGACGCCAAGAAGAACCGCTGCTGGGAGATTGTCGCCGGCGGCAACGGCACCTGGTACAAGGGCTTTGGCTTCAGCGGAGACAACAAGGACATGACCAAGAAGACGCTCAAGGACGTGGGCTGGGACAAGACGCGCACGGGGCTGCCTGGCGAGAAGCCCATTGTCTGTCTGTGGTTTGCCAAGGACTAGCGAGACGCGTGGGTTGGCTTGGAATCTTGCTTGATGCACTCTTTTACGACGGAACAACTTTGCTTAGCGTGGGGGGGCGTTTACGTTCATGAATTTGACATCCACATCACGCCGAGTGTCCGAGCCAACGTTTCGCGCAGAGATGTGTACACTTGTGCAAAGAAAAATGAAGAAGTCTTTGACGAACAAGTACTAGGCGTGAGCACCCGGCCGAGGAGGGGTTGCCGAATGTACACGGACATCTCCCCCGCGCACCGCCAAAACGATATCGCCATCGTGCGAAGTCTCTCGACGTGCAGATGCAGATGTATAGCCACTGACAGGTTCGAACTGCCGACTTTTGCATTATTAGTACAACACTCTAACCAACTGAGTTAAGCGGCTGATGAAGACAGTGGAGTGCCTCGTGCGTACATGAGCCAGTCTGCCAGACCGAGTCGCCAAAAGAGAGATTTCCTCACCAAGGAGCATACCCACGGAGAGCAAAAAGAGATACTTAGCCACTGACAGGTTCGAACTGCCGACTTTTGCATTATTAGTACAACACTCTAACCAACTGAGTTAAGCGGCTGATAGGAGGCGGCCGTGGAAGTTGCCAAGATGAATGTGCGGCAGTGGCTAGCCACAACGTGTGCTCTTGATATCGCACTTCCCTTTACTGAGACCATGCATTCTACTGCTCTGGCTTGCACCAGGACATGGATGACTGTCCTCCACGTGAATTTTCATTCTATATTGCGCATTTTGACATCGTGTGGGCTTGTGGGCCACGGACTCGTCGCGACAAATTCTCACGATGTGGGACCGCGTGCGCTGCACACGACCCCTTTTCCGCGTGACAGTTGACTCTCCACCCACTGCCGCCATGCTTCATGGAAAGACTGGTTCTCAATTGGCCGCAATGTAGAAAACGCAAGACGTGTCGATACTTTGATCCCTTGCGTTACATACGTGTCAGTGCAGGTTTATGCGCCTCATCTTGGACTGTGCGGGCATGGTCTGTTGCAACGTCCAAATCTCAGCAGACTGGAAATGGCTTGGAAGATGGACCATGGCTCGCGTGCCGATTATTGTACGTTCACTGCATGTGTAGAACTTGCCTGGTGCAAGAGCGGGGGATTCACTGCAGTCGACGCGTGAAAGTCCTCCAAGAGCCCCTGGAAGGGAGAGACTGGGCCGACATAGCTGCTGTCCGAGTTCCACGGGTGAACCGTTCTGCTGGGTCGTGTGCGCTCGCAGACTTTGCTAGGGGAAGGACTTTTCCAAGGGGAATCGCTGTTGCGGCAGCTGACTCCAGCGCAAGGGCTGCCTAAGACACCAAGGGCAAGCTCCGAGACTAACTATGACTAGGCAGCAACGTATCGCGGATCATGTGCACTCAGGAACCGGAAGAACTTTCCCACGCTATGTGAAGATTTTTCAGACTTGAAGGAAGTCATATCCAGTAAGCAAGCATGTGTGTCTTTTGGGCAGAAAAGCCATAGGTCACACACACCAAGTCAATAAGCCTAGTCAACCTAGATAATAGAGGGAGTGTTCAACATAACATAGTATAGCAATTATACTTCAATAGATATTATTTTCCACTCATAGAGATAGTATTCATATCGTCTTATCGTAAGTATTTCTCGAACGAAGATCTAAGTCGATAAACACAGGGTAGTCTACTAACGTTAGTAGTAACTGCTAAAAAAAAAGGCTCTCCCACACCACCCGCAAAAGGATGCGTGATCTGGGAATCGAACCCAGGGCTCCCCGACGCTGCACGAATGGCAACGGAGAATTTTACCACTAAACCAATCACGCCAGAAGGGTGGAAACAAGTGCCTGCGTGATCTGGGAATCGAACCCAGGGCTCCCCGACGTTGCTCGGATGGCAACGGAGAATTTTACCACTAAACCAATCACGCTGACTAATTGACGGGGTTCCGCGAAATTGTTAGAGGCTATCTGCCCGGCAGCTCACGTGAGACCCTCTGTCTCATCGACACGCACCCGCCGGCTCACAAGTCTGTGCTGTCTCTACAACAAGAGTGTCTCATCTGCCTGGGGGCTAACACTCGCCATCGATTCAATCCATTGATAGCCAACATGCTGCCTCGGCGTCTTCATACCTCCAGTCCAGACCCCAGAGCACTGGTGCTTGGGGCTCGACACGCGCGCAAGACGCCTCAATCCTGGGGAAACCGAAGCGTCACAGCCGTTGTGCGGGCGGAGGCCTGAGTCGAATGTCTCATACAGAGGCATTCAAACACATTCGCGGCCGCTGCTGGCATTCCTTCATCTCTGTGTCATCGATCGTCTTTGGGCTTTCGCAGGACCAGCCACTGTCCTCTATCATGACGGACGCTTCATCTAGAATGAGCAGATGAGCATCTACGAGAGTACGGATATCTCGAAACCCAGCTCCATGGCGCCTAGAAGTTCTCAGACCAAAGATGGTCTGTCAACACAACTGTCCCCGTGCAAGCGCACTTTGCAGGAGAATCTCGAGGCGAGGTAGACAGTCGTCCCTACAACGTCCGACTAGCACACTGACGACGCGCAGAGTTCGCAATCCGCTGCAGGGCATCCCCAAAGCGCAGTTGATGCGCGACGTTGAGGCGTTTGCCGGGAAGCGAGGTCTCAAAGAACACCTCGCTGTTCTCCGGAAGGGCGCCCTCATCGCCCAGAACCCGGCCGCGGCGGAAGAGATTACCGGCGACGAGAGGCTCAGCGATCAAGAGCTCAACATCCTGGACATGGAGATCAGACACAAATGGCACATGCCCTTTCGCCTCTTCCTGACCATTGCGACATGCTCCATCGGCGCGGCCGTCCAGGGGTGGGACCAGACCGGTTCCAATGGCGCCAACCTGTTCATCCCAGGCTACTACGGCATCGCGGATGGCTCGACGCGCTCGCGCCTCACTCTCGGCCTCGTCAACGCTGCACCGTACATCGGCACCGCGGGCATCGGCTGCTGGCTCTCTGATCCTCTGAACAGCGTGCTCGGTCGTCGCGGCGTCATCTTTGTCTCGGCGCATTTCTGTCTGTGGCCCGTCCTGGCCTCTGCTTTTTGCGAGACGTGGCAGCAGCAACTGGCCTGCCGTGTCTTGATGGGTATTGGCATGGGCGTCAAGGCGTCGACTGTGCCGATTTACGCCGCCGAAAACTCACCAGCTGCCATTCGCGGCGCCCTCGTCATGTCCTGGCGTAGGTTCACCTGTTCCATCGCGTAGAACCAGACTGACAAAAGTAGAAATGTGGACTGCCTTTGGCATCGCCCTGGGCACGGCCTTCAACCTCGCCGTCTTTCGCACCGAACACAACTGGCGCTGGATGCTAGGCGCCCCCTGCCTACCTGCCATCCCGCTGCTCCTCCTCATCTACGTGTGTCCCGAGTCCCCTCGCTGGTACATGAAGAAGGACCGCTACCCCGAAGCGTGGAAGAGCATGCGCCTTCTCCGCCACTCGGATCTGCAGGTTGCCCGGGACATTTACTACATCTCTGCCCAGCTCGAGATTGAGAAGCAGCTTGTCGGCAGCACGACGTATCCCCAGCGGTTCAGGCAGCTCTTTGTGGTACCCCGTGTCCGGAGAGCCACGCTCGCGGCCTTTACCGTCATGATTGCCCAGCAAATGTGCGGCATCAATATCATTGCCTTTTACTCCACGTCCATCTTCCAAGAGGCAGGTCTGAGCAGTTTCCTCGCCATGGTCGGTTCGTTCGGCTGGGGCATGGTCAACTGGCTGTTTGCTTTTCCTGCCTTTTGGACAATCGACACCTTCGGCCGTCGCAAATTGCTCCTCTTTACGTTTCCCCAAATGTTCTGGACGCTCCTCGGCGCGGGCCTCTGCACCCTCATCCCTCTCGACAGTCCCATCGCCGATGTCCGCAACGGCCTCATCTGCCTCTTTGTTTTCCTCTTTGGGGCGTTCTACGCGCCTAGCGAAGGTCCTGTTCCTTTCGCCTACTCTGCCGAGGTCTTTCCGCTGTCGCACCGCGAGGTCGGCATGGCCTTTTCCGTGTCGACATGTCTGGGCTGGGCGGGCGTGCTGGGAATCACGTTCCCTTTCCTGCTCGAGCGTGGTAGGGCTATCGGCGCCTTTGGCATGTACGCCGGCCTGAACGTCTTGGCCTTTATCATGATCTTTCTGTGGGTGCCAGAGACGATGCAGCTGTCACTGGAAGAGCTGGATGGGGTGTTCAGCGTGCCAACCAGGACATTCATGAAACACCAATGCTGCGTCGTCGCGCCTTGGTTCGTCAAGAGGTATCTGCTCTTTGGTTGGATGCGCGGCGGAGGCGATGCGTGTCCGTCCATGGCGAAGGAAGACGCGGGGGGGATTCGTATGACCCCCATCTCGGGGAGAAACACGCCCATTCTGCGACGGGCGGCCGGTCGTGGATATACACGGGTTTAAAGTTGGCTAGATGGGTTGTCGGCCCCTTGTCACAGACTCCAATATTTCAGTGCGGAATGAATTTTCTTCTCATTGCTAGAATCTCAAAAAAACAAAAAGTTCTCCCAGTCCAAAGCCATTGTATCCCGTACCAGCCTACCCCAACATGTCCACATCCTACTTTCCAAACTGATTCAATTGGGCCGCGAGCTCATCAAAAGTCCCGGAAACATCCATAGACTTGAGGGCATGCAGCAGAATATTCGAAGAATCATCAAAGACTTCTTCCTCCGCGGCTGGACAGGCCTCCTCGCCGACCAACTCCCACCAAGAGTTATAGATGCCCCCGTTCGGCATCGGGGTGGTGTCCACGTGGCCAGCCTTGAGAGCAAACACCTTCTTCATGCCGGGAACGCAGTGACACACGAAGGGAGCGTCAAAGAAGCCGCCCTCAAAGAAGTTGCCCAGATTGCCGAGATTAGCCATCATGTACTCGAGAGACTGCTCGGACTGGGCGGCACGAAAATGATCGAGCCGCATGGTGCATGCCAGCACAACAGTCTGGTAGAGACGCGTGCGCATAGCGCGCCAGCAAGCCAG
Source organism: Emericellopsis terricola (assembly GCA_027569275.1). NCBI lineage: Eukaryota > Fungi > Ascomycota > Sordariomycetes > Hypocreales > Bionectriaceae > Emericellopsis > Emericellopsis terricola. Next base: position 204,889 of record JAPDEU010000011.1, on the reverse strand, counting down.
CCTATGCCCATTGCAAAATTCTTTCTTGTCGTAATTGTAGGCAGGGCAGCTGCCGCGGGCCTGGTGGAGACCACGGGTCAACAGCGTCTTGACAATGTGGCAGTGCTCCGCGTTGGTCAGGCCTGGACCGTAGCGAGAATAGTCGTTGACGGCTGTATTCATGATGGGATTATTTCTGAGTATTCCTGAATGATGTTTCTTCTGATGAGCTGTGGTAAGAAAAGAGAAAGCTGTGCACTCATGTCCAGACATCCTTTATGTGGCTTCTGATGGTGGTGTTCGCTGGTTCTCCATCATTTTCTGTGTAATTGAGTTTTCCTCAATGAACAACAATCCTATCAAGAAGACGAATCCATGAAGAGTAAGAACAGAATCAGTTGTGATTGAATACGATCGTACAGCAGAAAAGATGGGGTCATGATGGTGATGAAGCTTGAACTTGGTGGAACACGGGCGGAAGAGTCCGTACCGCGTCAATCACGGTGAACACTGGTTCGCACAGTAAATTGTCACAGTTTCACATCAAAATCCGGTTTTCTGGATGTGGCGTGACAGTTGGTATACATGTTGAAGCTCAGCCGCTGACGGACTGGTGTCCGGGCACCGACCGGACCGGGCTTGCTACTCCCGCTCGGCGCCGTGCCATCGCAGGAGCAGCGGGATCAAGTGTGTGGGGCTCCGTCCGGATTCCCGACCGCAAGGAACATGACCTTCATCGATACTCAGTCTCTCATGTGCATTCCAACTATGACAGGTGTTGCTGTAAACGGCATTGAGTTTTCGGATCTTTCGGTGTACGTCCCTTTGTGAAAGTAGCAGGGGCGTCTGTGGTCGTTGTCGAGGTCACGGGCGACGTCGTCTTGGCGTCGGAATAGACAGCTTTCCTGCGAGACATTCATCTCGCTGAGCATGATTGCAGGGATCATATTTCCTAAAATGAGCTCCCGAGACATCAGAAAAGGTCGCGTGGCCCAATGGCAAGGCGTTTGACTACGATTCCTGTACATCAAAAGATTGTGGGTTCGATCCCCACCGTGACCTTCTCTTTTGCTATTCGCCTCCTCTGGCTTCACTATAACCGAGATCTTACCAATGCTTGACTCTAAGCTTGCCTTACTCTTTTGCGAGTTGATCTCCCTATCTCAGTACCAATGACCACATGTCCAGGTCAGAGTCTGCTGGCAACAGGCGTGCTTCATCTCATCTCCAACTACGCTCACTTCGAACAGATATTGGCCCAGGCTCATGTTTTCGAAACATCTCAAAAGATGCGCCTCCTGAGATTTTATTGCAGCTATATGAACAGCCAATATCTACAGACAAAAGCATCTCCATGCCATCAGCGACGGCCCGAGTCGCCCCTCTCCCTCATCTTCTCACGCCACCGCCCCCTCACAGCTCGGAGCAAGGCCCACGCCAGGATCCGGTAGACGACCACACACGCCGCCAACGCACCAATGTTTGCCAATGGGCCCTCGTTGAACTTGTACAGATCCAGCACATCCTGGCCCGTCTCAATGAGACACCGTCCGTCCGGCCTGCGCTGGCTGTCGTTGCACGTAAACTCCACTCCGCGGAGGGAGTACGGCGCCACGGCGCGGGTTGCGTAGCGGATGGGCGAGAGGTAGTTGACTGCTTTGAAGAGGTCGGGCATGTCGATGCTCAGGATGCCTGCCATTGTATTCGCCACCGAGAGGAAGATGCCCATCACGTTGATGGCGAAGCCCGTGTGCGGCAGGAGCGTGTTGAACATGATACCCAGCGACTCGCCGCATGAAACGATGCCGAAGCAGGCGAACACCGTGACAAAGTACATTGTCACTGTTCGCGGCAGACCGACGGCAATAGCGCCGAGGACGCCGAACACCAGACACGAGATGATTTCGAAGGGTACCTCGAGGATGGTGTAGCTGGCAATAAAGGCCTCGATTCCGTACACCCCGTCGTCATCCTCGCGGTAGAAGACGTCGCGTTCAGACGGATAGATGGCCACGTTCTGCAGCATGCCCACAAAGTAGAAGGCGCCAATCTCTTGGATGAAGCCCATGCGGTTCTGCACATAGAAGTAGCCGTTGCCGAGCGGCGCAAAGAAGAGCGCCAACACAATAGCCAGACCAATGACCTGCATAAGGCGCGCCGTGATCAGCTCCGGCTGGCGACGCGTGTTGATGATGGCGCGGTGGATCAGGATAGGGAAGGCAGTCGCAAAGGTGGCACGCTTTCGGATGAGCGCGCCAAGCTCTGCGGGTGTCGTCAGCGAAGCTTTGTTGAAGGACTTGCGGCCTTTGGACACCAACGAGGGACGCTTCTCGGCCCACGGCTGCCCCCCTTCCTTTGCGGCTTCCGAGATCTCTCCCGTACCCTCCCGAGATTCTTGTATCTGAGGGAGCCGCTGTTCAGCCATGTTTTGGTAGTTTTCCCAACTCCGGACCAACTTTTGGACCCGTTCTCGGCTTTCCTCTTCCCTTTGGTCTTGCTGCAAATCAATGGTGATCATGTCGAGCGCAAAGTCGGCGGGGTTCGTATGCCTTGGGCAGTCCAGACCTTGCTTGCTGAGGTAGCTGAGCATCTCCTTGGCAGCTCCGGAGTACACGGGCGATCCACCACGCGCCAGAAGCAGCACGTTGCCAAAGTGCGTGAACAGGTCAGAGCGAGCTTGATGGATCGTGAGAATGAGCGTCCGGCCCTCATTGGCAAGACCATGGAGGACCTCCATGATGGAGCTCGCGGTGAACGCGTCCAACCCAGACGTGGGCTCGTCCAGCAGGAGAATGCGCGGGTCAGTGAGGATCTGAACCGCGATGGACACGCGACGCTTCTCGCCCCCCGAGATACCCTTGATCATGTCGCTGCCAATCAAATTGTCGGCGCAGTCCTTGAGGCCCATCTTCATGAGGACATCTTCCGCCCGACGCATCTTCTCTTCCTTGCTCATGAATGAGGGCAGGCGTAGGCCAGCAGAGAAGCGCAGCGTTTCGCGCACCGTCAGAGAAGGTAACAGAGCATCGTCATCCTGGCATACATAGGAGCACACGGACCGGATGACAGAATCGGACGGCTCAGCGTCATTAAAGGTGAGCTTTCCAGACGGCCTATACTTGGTGCCCACAGAATTCCGCAGTCGCAGAGCCATGGCGTTGAGTAGCGAGGTCTTTCCACTGCCTGATGGCCCCATGATCACATTGACTGTGCCAGCTTGGAATGTTGCGTTAACAGGATGCAGGATGGTTTTCCTCGGTAGCTTCTTGCCGGTCACTGTCCTTTTGTCGAGTTCAAGTGAGAAGTCCTTCAATCCAAGGTCGATTGCCCTGACTTCCGAGATGGATTGCGCCGTCATCTTCTCCTTGCCGGAAGACAAGTCAGCGTCGGAGACACGAGCCCGGGCAATGGTCATCTCGACTGGGATCCACTGCAGGCCAACGGCCGAAAGCGAAACAAAGAAAACGACAAAGGCGACCATGATGACGATTGGTCTCCAGACCCAATTGGGGGGAAAGCCTAACGAGTCCATGATGAAGTCGCCTCGATACTGACGGCAAGCAGGGTCGTCTGGGCCGCCTCCGTTGGGACAGTCATAGAAGTTGTTCTCGAACTCGTTTCCAGCATACGCGCCGAACGTGTAGAATGAATATGTAATCCACTTGAGCCAACGAACATAGACAGGAATCGTCTCAACCTGGATGAACATACCGCAAGCCATGCTCTGCAGCGTGAAGACAAGGTTGGCAATGAGACTGGCGCCTGCAAAATGGCGTACCGCCGTCACGCATGTCATCGCACACGTGACGGCGATGTAGTGGTTGAGCAGCGTGATGGCGAAGAAGGTAAAGTACCTGGAGACGTCCCTCTCGAAGCCGGCCATAAAGTAGAAGATGGTAGCAAAGAGAAAGGGCACAGGTACATCCTCGGTGGGCAGGCGTGCTAAGCGGCGCGAGAGTATGTAAGGCAGAGACGAGACGCAATTCTCGGATTTCTCCCTGTCGTATGTTGGGATGTCGATGGACATGCGGTACACCTCAAAGATGAGGATCAGGTATCCCTGCAGTCCAGCAGCTGTGTACAAGCCACCCTGTCGTGATCGGATCCCGGCTGCGTCGCGTGGGAGATTGAAGAAAAGATATCCGCATATGATGCCCATAGTGACCGCCTCGAAAATACAGGCCCCCATGCCAAGAGGGTCTCGATAGGTCACTTTAAACGTGCGGTCTGCCAGGACCAGTGTCTGCCTGAGGAAGCCAGCGTGCTGGGATTCGGGCTTTGAGTGCGTCGCGACGGACCGGAGTGCCAGTTCATCTGGGGCACCGTAGAGCCTGCCACTGTGGGTGGCCCATGCTTCCTTTAGACGCTCGACACGAGCAGTGGAGGACTCCTCCAGCTCAGGAGTGCGGTTGTCCACGGCGGCGATGTCAATGACGAATTCCGCTGGGTTGACAAAGGGAGGGATCTGGAAGCCCAAGTCGGCGAACCAGGGCAGGCATGCCGCGATGCCGCCAGAGTACACGGGGCTGCCTTTGGAGAGGACGACCAGGTTGTCGAACAGATCCCAAATCTCCGATCTTGGCTGGTGGATGGTGGTGATAATTGTGCGGCCGCTCTGGGCCAGTTTCTTGAGCGTGCGCACCAATTGGTAGGCACTGGTGGCATCCAGGCCAGTGGTGGGTTCGTCAAGGAAGAGGACGGACGGGTTGGCGAGCATCTGCACACCAATGCTCACACGGCGCTTCTCTCCGCCCGAACATCCTCGGTGTTGGCTGTTGCCAATCCTCGTGTCGGCACACTCCTTGAGGCCCAGCTCGCGCAGGACCTCTTCGACAACCCGTGTGCGGTCCTCGGGCGATGTCGACGGCGGCAGTCGCAGGTTGGCTGAGTATCGGAGTGTTTCACGCACCGTCAGTGTGGGCAGCAGAATGTCTTGCTGCATGACATAGGCGTGTCTCACATTCTCCACGCTATCCGACCCGTTGAAGAGGAGGGTTCCGTCGTTTTGCAGCCGCGCACTCTGGATCCGATCCGCCATGGTGTTCAACATGGTCGTCTTGCCCGATCCACTGCCTCCGATAATGGCCGTGAGCGTTCCCGGCTTGAAGTCCGCCGACACGGAGTGCAGCAGCGTTTTCATGCATGGCGTCGTGTTGAACTTGGACGAGATGAGCTGAGGCCAGGTCGATGGCTCCATGTAAGACGGCGACGTGTCGACAGAGACGGTAAGGCTTCGGAGCGTAACTGAGACAGGTTCGACATCGGATAGCGAGAGGGTGCCGGCGCCAGAGAGAGAGAAGCGTCGTGGCGGATTGTCCGCTGCGACAGACGACTCCATGTCGCTGGCGCGGTCGAAGTTGTCAACCTTTTCGTGCTTTTCTGGCATTTTGGGTGTAGGCTATCGCAGCATTGGGGCGATTGGGTCGGCGGATTCGTGGCTTTTCCTGGAGGTCTCGTCGATGGCGCCGCGCCCGGATACGAGACGAATCTCTTGAGATGCTCTATGTGCGTTTTACGATTGTGCAGCAGCACCCGCAGAGACAGATCAAGGCATTTTGGGACATGAAACAGCGCAGGACGCCAGGCGAAATGGAGACTGGAAGGGGAAACGGAGAACCATGAAGCGAGATCCCCAAGGGTTGGCGGCAGGCACGACGTGCATGGATGATGGGATCATGGCTGCAGGAGCGGTCCAGTGAAAGGAAGGCGCTGTGGCCGGGCCCGATTGCTTGCACTAGCGCCCAGCCGGACTGGCGGCGTTCCGAACGTGAGGCCCCCCCTTTACGCGTATTCTGCCTGTTGTTTGGCGACTGGGCGGCCGCCGCGCTGAGCAGCGAATTATCGCTCGGAGGGATTGATAAGGTTCTTTCCGTGTGTGGAGATGGCCAGCGCTGTGCTGTAGCAAGTGTTGAATGAACGAATGAGAATCGCCCTCCTTCCATCAGGCTATAGTTTGACAGCGGGCCATTCCACGTCCAAGTATCGAGCAGCCAGGAGGTGTTCGTGTCATTGGTGACCACCCAAATGGGCGCGAAACAAGGTAGGCAATGCGCAGTTGCCGCCATTGTCTTGCTTAGTAGTACTGGGACCTGCTGTATGTGTCAGAATGGGCCTGATCGCTGTGGGCGATGCCTATCACCGGTGAAAGTGTACAGGGACTGTCAATCTTCAGTGTCCTGTTTCCGAGAGGCGCTAGCGTAGCCATTGGCCTTCATATTGAACCGCCGTGCAAAGCGAAAGCGCGTGAACCGGGATCTCGCTATCTCGAGCCAGCGAGCCTCCGAGCGATAGAATCCGCCTGCGATCAGTGCGAAGAGTTTCCAGCGCCAATTTGCGAACTTGTCCCAGGCTGAGGTCAAGAAGTTGTGCATGCCCGCATATTCAAACGACCTGGGATAGAAGCCAGCGTAGTCCCAGTCAATGAGCCATAAACGACCGTTAGGGTCCAGGAAGATGTTGCGAGGTGCAAGATCATGATGCACGAAAACGAGCGGAGCCTGTGTCAAAACTTTTACTTCAGGGCAGATCGAATGCTCCATGGGCGTTTTCTTCATTTCGTGTCGTATGGAGGTGAAGTTGGCCCAAAAGTTGACAAAAGCGTCAATCTGCGCCCTGCTGGCTTTGGGAGGCAGCCCGAAAGTATCTTCAAGATAGAAGGACCTGCACTGACCAGTTGCAAGTGACCCTGCCGAGTTTGAGCTGACTGATTGCAACCTCTTGACAATTCCACGCATCTGGAATGCCAGTCGAATGCTGGTAATCCAACCGAGTCTTGGCCATAGTGTGTCAAGCTGGAACCCATGTACCCGACCCATGATGCAGTACACCACGTCTTCAACGTGAACGATTCGTCTAATGCGCGGGACAGATATGCCGAGACTTGCAGCAAATTCGAGAGCTTTGATTGCATCTTCGGCCTTGTCATCTCGGAAGGCCTTGGACACATAGAGCTGAGAAAGCAGCGTAATGTGAGGGTGCTCTGGCTGGCAAGGTGACGAATCAATAAGGCTGACAAGCTGGGTGTCGCTATAAGTCAATAGCTCATTATCGTCAAATTTCAACGCCATTCTGATCATGCAAGTACTGGCGGGCGTGACAACACCTTGCAAACATTTGTTATGTAAAGTGAGGATTGTTATTGCATGTCCAAATTTTTGAGTGAGCAATGTCGCCCGTGCTCCGAAAATCTCCCGCTTACCTCAGAAACACAGCTCAGTGTTTAATGGTTCTATTACCCGTGTCTTCAACGCACCTTCATCAACCACCACTGTCATCTTCAAACCGTATCCTAATCATGCCGAAGACAACCTCACTTAAGACCTATTTCGATGAGATAGAGGAGACAAACGGCGATGATGAGTGTAGGGCCTGGCTAAGCAGGGTCTTTGATGCCAAGGTTATACTAGCATCATTTGTTGCTGCCCTCCGGGGGGGCGGCGAGGCCACAGAGTACGTCGGTTTCCTTAAGGGTTCCTTCAACTTCAGCTTCCGTTTCAAGTTCAGTGATGGTGGAACGGATGCCATTATCCGATTTCCAAAGCCAGGACATACAGCTACGGCCCTCATGGATGAGAAGGTCGCGAACGAGGTCCAGGTCATGAAGTATCTCAGCCGAAATACCACAATCCCTATCCCACGTATTCTCAGCTGGGGGCTTACTGCCGAGAGTCCGCAACAGTTGGGTCCGTTCATCATCATGGATTACATCGAGGGGGCACTCCTTTCGAATGTCCTGAAGCAATCGACGAAAAGCGACGAAGAGCGCATGGTCTTAGACCCCAGCGTCGACGACTCAATGCTGACCAAAATCTACCGTCAAATTGCCGATTATTTGCTTCAGCTTTCTCAGCTCACGTTTCCCCGTATTGGAGCCATCTCTGAAGACGATGACAACTGGTCTGTTACCAATCGACCACTGACTTACAATATGAATGAGTTGGCGACGGTCGCAGGCTACCCATGCGACGTCTTCCCAACATCAATTTTCGGTCGTGCTAGCGAATATCTCAAGTCAGTCGCGCATGAGCACATGGTCCATCTTCGGACTCAGCGCAACCTCGCGGATGACCCGGAAATTGCTCAAGCGCGATTCATTGCCCGGCATCGCTTCGACCAGCTTATCTCCAAGTACTGCATCCATGATGATGGGCCATTTATTCTTTTCTGCGACGACTTACGGCCTTCCAATATGCTCGTTGATCCGGATACCGTTCAAATCACAGCGGTGCTTGATTTTGAGTTTACAAACGCCATGCCAGCTCAATTCACGTACGACCCGCCTTGGTGGCTCCTGTTGTCGGGTCCAGAAATGTGGCTTGAGCAATTCTCCATCGAAGAGTTCCGGGACCGATATGAACCTAGAATGGAGCAGTTCCTGCAAGCTTTAGAAGTTGTGGAAGGCATGTCCCCGGGGGCCAAGCAACTCCCTGAACCGCCTCTTTCTGCTCGCATGCGTGACTCATGGAGATGCGGCCGCTTCTGGTACAATTACGCAGCTAGGAAAAGTTTTGACATCGATGCTATCTATTGGGCCGCACTGCACGACGAAGGCACTGGTATTGAGCTGCTTGATGACGAGGTGCGCTCAGAATTGAAACCATTCATAGAAGAAAAGATGGAGCAGCTGAGGGTATACAAGGAGGACTGTACTGCTCGTTTCTCACAAGCAAGCAGATGAATAAAGCCGATGAGCTCAACATGAATCCATTACCGAACGTTATATATAAATATCTTTATTTCTTATTCAGGGCGTTTGTAATCTTTCCTTATATACTCCTAATAAATCGTAGCCCTAGGCTCTACATTTTAATAGTTCGCTTCTAGCTCAGGGATTCCTTATAGCTGAGGCTTACAGCCACTAATCAGGGACCGTCCGCTTCTTCATAGACTATTATCAACCGTGGTATACCTCTCCGTGATGGCCTCGCCGACCGGCTTGCTCGCCGCCCCAAAGCCCATCTCCTCCCTCCCCATCTCAAAGACCTTGTGACCGCGGATCCAGGTCGCGCGCACGCGGCCGAGGAACTCGTGGCCCTCCCACGGCGAGCACTTGTTCTTCCAGCGCATGTCGCCGTGCGCAAAGACCCACGTCTCGTTCTCATCAAAGACGCAAATGTCGGCGTCCATGCCCTCGCGCAGCCCGCCCTTGCGGTGCGCCAAGCCCACCTGCACCGCCGTGGCCTGGCAGCAGAGACGGACCATGTCGACGATGGTGGGCGCGGCGAGGCCCCTTTGCCGACGCTGGTGCGACTTGGTGTGTAGAATGGGCAGACCCAGGCCGACGCTGGAGATGCCGCCCCACGCGGCGAAGAAGTCGCCCCTGGCCGCGTTGGACCCGGAAGGCTGGACGTCTTTCTTCGTCTCCTCCGGCCCCGTGACGTCGACGCCAGAATCCGCGTGCGGCACGCTGGGCCTGTCTAGGTGGTCCGGTAGGAGCTTGAGCTCGGGCGTGCACGGGCTGTGATCCGAGACGACGGTCTGGATGCAGCTGTTTTCGGCCATCAACTCGTCCCACAACCCGTTCCTGTTGGATTCCTCGCGGATGGGCGGGCAGCACTTGTGTCGCGTGTCGCCCTTGCCAATCTCCTCGGCCGTCAGACCGAGGTAGTGGAAGCACGTCTCGGCCGTGATTCTGATGCCGGCCCGCCGCGCGGCGCGCAGCAGTGGGATGCACTCTGTGGCCGACAGGTGCACAATGTGGAGCGGCAGTTCGGGCGCTCGGGGGGCGAGCGCCAGGATCTCCTCGATGGCGCACACCTCGAACATGGGCGGGCGCGACTGGAGGAAGGTCTGGTACGCGTTGAGGTCACCCTTGGGCGCCGCCGGCGGCTCCGAGACCTGGACGTCGTCGCCCACCGAGTCGGTGATGGGAGGGATCATCTCGGCGTGGAACATGAGCGTGGTCTTCTCTCCGCGCAGCTTGTCCATGGCGAGCGCAATGTCCTTGGACGAGACGGCGGGGAACTCTTCGACGCCCGAATCGATCAGGAAGCCCTTGAAGCCGCGCACGCCAGCCTCCACGAGCGGCACGAGATCGTCCGCATTGCCGGGGATGACGCCTCCGTAGAAGCCCACGTCTACCCAGCACTGGCCCTCGCTCGCCTTGAGCTTCTCCTTGAAGTTGGCCACCGTGGTGGTGGGAGGGATGGCGTTCAGAGGCATGTCGATGACGGTGGTCACGCCGCCGCTGGCCGCGGCCTTTGTGCCTGTCCAGAAGCCCTCCCACTCTGTCCTCCCGGGCTCGTTGAGATGGACGTGGGCATCGACGAGGCCGGGCAGCAAGATCTTGGGTGAGTAGTCAATGTACGTTGTCCCCTCTGGGAACCTTGAGGGCGGCAAGATGCCGTCTGATGTACTGGTGATCTTGCCTATGGACCGCGATATGGTGATAGTGGCTGGTGTGAGGTACAATGAGTCGTCGGGTAAGGTGAGCACAGCGCGTGATGAGACGAGGACAATGGTGTCGTCGGCCTTGATGTCGTCCTTGGTGTTGTCCAAGAATTCGGCCATGGGGCGGGCCCTGACCTCAGCCATGAGTTCGGCCATGTTCGTGATGTCGGCCATGGTGGTGGCTGGCCTGTGTGCGGTGCAGGGTATGCTGCGTCTCTTGTGTGAAGTGTAGCAGTTGCCACGAATTTCGCTGGCTGTTCCCTGACTGAAGACCTGAGCACGTTCGAAAAGGGGAATGTCTTCGAACAGAAGAACGCTCCCGAAGGAAGTAAACCAACCGAGGGGACGTTGGGCTTTACTGCCCGCTTGCACGCTTTTTCCCTCGTTCCCCACGGGACTTTAGTAGGGGCGCAGCGTATCACGCCGACTGGTCCCTCGGGGTCGACGCATGAAACGGACTCTGGCGAACGGTACGCATTGGGACACAAAATGCGGACATGGATACGGTCTTGGACCCTGTGGACTGGTGGGTCAGGCGATTGCCAGATATGGTGACTGCTGGAAGGGCGATGCTGTGTGGTGGGTGGAGCTGGTCCCGGAGACGCCCGTTTCCATTACTGATAATCCCTCGACAGGAACTGGTGCCCTGGGGGCGCCACGACACCCATTCCCTTTGTCTTGTACGGTACCTCACCAAAGGGGATACTGGACGAACACTTACAGTTAGATGGCCAGTTGCTGCAGGCATTACCGCGCCTCTGTCCCCAGGAGTCTTGGTCTTCTGCCTGTTCTATGCTTCCGGGAAGTAGGCAGGTTTCCGCCCGCCTGCCCGTCCAGTATGCCAGCACTTGGACTGCTCTTATCAGTGGGCTCTCATATCCTCGATAGGCTTAGCGTCCTTGTGATAGGCGCCTCTGATAAGCCTCCCAAAGTCAATGCCGCCGCTGGGCACAAACTGTAGACCAATGAGACCCGCCCACCGTTAACACGCCTACGGTCGTTTGCTCGACGGGATCGAGTACCGGTAATCCTCACACGATGCAAATCTACCATTCGCGTGGTCCTCACTGGGGAGAGCCTTTCATTATCTAAATTAGTTTATTTTACTTATGTTTTTCTTTGTCGTTTGATCCCGTCGCTGCGTTCGCGTTACAAGTTCGCATTGTACCCCATCGGAGAGAGGAGTGCTCGTCTAGGCTGGACACAGCCATCGGCCGCCTCCGGCCACCGTACGGAACGGATTGACACGGGGATGGCCCAATTCCCGTTGAGGCAGGCTGCGATCGCGTAATGGGAACCGAACGCAGAGGTCTGGACGTTGAGGGGCAATTGTCGCCCCTCACCACCTGCCTGCCCTCATGCATTGAACTTCGCTTGTACCTCGACTGGCTGCCCTCGATCGAGCGTTTCTCCGCAGATCTTGAAACGCAGCGTAGTAGCGTTGGGCATCGTGCGCCTGTAAGCTGCTCTCTCTCTGCATGAAGGGTTCGCAGCTCCGCAGCCAAGGAGTCCTAGAATCCGTCTTCCCCAACCTCGAATGGTCCTCACGAGCACATGATGCCAGCCAGCACGCAGACACGCCAAATCCAGATGCATGTGATTGAGAAGAGCCAATGGCCTCCAACGCCCGATCCCAATATGTATGAACGCAGCCAATGCCGCGCAGTCTAAGTCTAGATGACCAATCCTCTCACACCACACTGATGGCCCCCATCTATTTCCTGCTTCCCCGACTTATACAGATACTCGTACAGTGTACACATACAGTCTCCTTCCAACCTCCCCCACCGCATCCTGGCGGCAACCCAGACCTTGATCATGACGGGGCGTAATCAACGTGGCAATATGTCGTGGGCGGGCGGCCAGATCGACGGTGCGTCCCGCTCACTTTTGTCGCTTAATCGTCTGCTGGGCCATCTCGATCAGACCATCCTTGGCCTCACTGTCGGGGAAGCCGGCAATGGCAGCCATGGCCTTCTCGCTGTACTCTTGCGCCAGCGCACGCGTTTGCTCCACGCCGTCGCTTTGGAGCACCAGCTCGCGGGCCTAATTCGTGACTTGTCAGTAAATTTGCTCCCAGACGCTGCTCTTGGTTGAACTCACCTTCTCCACATCGCCCTCTTGCTCAAACTTGCGTCCCACCAAAGCGCCCAGCTCAGGCCTCTGCTTCCACGCAAACAGCAGCGGTGCTGTGGCCAGGCCCAACTCCAGATCCGCGCCGGCGGGCTTGCCAAGATCCTTGTCGCTCCGCGTGTAGTCGAGCATATCGTCGACAAGCTGAAACGCCAGACCAAGGTTGCGGCCGTAGCTGTACGCAGCGTCGACCGTCTGGGCATCGGCGCCGCCCAGCAGCGCGGCTGCGCGGCACGACTTGCTGATCAAGCTTGCCGTCTTGAGGTACGTCTTTTGCAGGTAGTACGCCATCGTCTCCTCTGAGTACTTGGGCGAGCGCTCGTCGCGTTCCGTGTTCTTAAGCTGCATAAACTCGCCCTCGACCAAGTTGGCGATGACGGTGGCCAGCAGCTCCACCACCTCGACGTGTCGCAAACGTGCCAGGGCTACTGAAGCCCGCCCCAGCAGAAAGTCGCCGGCCAAGACAGCCATCTTGTTGCCAAACTCGAGGTTGGCGCTGGGCGACCCGCGGCGCGAGACAGAGTGGTCAATGACATCGTCGTGCAGTAATGAGGCCGTGTGGATGAGCTCCGAGATCTCCGCCAGACGGCGCTGGGAGGGCAGAATATCCGGATTCGCCTCCTCGGGCGCCTCCCGCGCGTCCGGCGAGGAGAGGGGCAGCGCGCTGGGGTTGACGTCGGCGAGGATGCCCAGTGGCGATATCGAGCTGTCAATGCCGGGCCCCTGGTGATTCGTGTACTCGCGTGCCTTGGGGCACAGGTGTGTCGCGCGGCTCATCAGGAGCACAATCAGCGGCCGAATGTGCTTCCCCTCGGCCTGTGTGTAGTACTTGGCCACACGGTCGAGACTGGGGTGCCCGGAGCCCAGGAGCTTCCGGATGTTGCCCGTCAGGTGCTTCATCTCCTTGGCGACCGTCCGGAGCGGGTCGACGCGCATCCCAGGCCCGTGCCTGTCGGCGGTCGTCTTGACGACGTTGCCCACCATGTTGCTCGCCACCTGGACGGCGGCGGCCCATGCGGAATCATGGCGAGGCGAGTTGTGGAGGGCGCGTCTGTGAGTCCGTAGATGCGTCGAGGGCGCGAGGAACGACTGATGGCAGAGGTGGCATGTCGAGGCGCTGAGGCGGGTTGCGTCGCGCAGAGCCGCGGCGCCAGGTCGGAGAACCATTGTGCGTGTTTCGAGATGCTGGTAAAGACGTCTGGTGTGCTGGTCAGGTCGGGTTCGCGTAATCGGAACCTGTCGGAAGGGCAGGGTGCTGCAGCCTGGCGACAGTCGGAATCGAGAGTGTACGAGGGCTATCGAGTCATGTCTCCTCACAATCACGCGTCAATCAATGGGCTGTCGCGAACGTGATTACGGCCGTAGGATGCAGAGTGATGATGATGATGTCCCACGAAAAAAGTTCGCTACTGTCTCTCGATCAAACGGTCCAGCCCGGACGCCGAGGGCCCCCACCCGCTACGGTGGATCGGTTCCCCATTGGCCGCGTCGTGCATGAGCTCCCAAGCCGATCCTCACAAATGCCATCATCCACTTCACGGATTCTGCTGCACCACACGTTCCAGAGCATGGTTCTTCTCACAATGACCGCTTCCATCGTGGAGGCGCTGGAGAGGCTCCCGGACCCTGGGGCAGCTTCAGCGCCTCCAGCAGTGGCCTCGTCCGACGCGGAGACTGAGCCTGCCACTCCGACGTCACCTGAACCCTCACTCCGGAAACCCGCCGTGGGCAATCCCATATCCCACGCCCAAATTCTGGACATCTACAACACCCTCAAGCAAGCTGATGATGGCCCGTCGCTCGAGAGCCTGCTCGTAGGGGCCAAGGTCTACGTGCCTCCCCCACCGCCCAAACCAGAGCCTGTGAGTCCGATCCATGATCCATCCTGCGTGGCGCCGCGAAGACTGACGCGCGGCAGACCCCAGAGTACAAGGCGTTGATGGCTCGATTACGTCGCGAAGCCGAGTTGCAACAATACAAGAACATGACGGCGCCCAAAACCGAAACCTTCCGCGACCGCTTTCCCCACACCTATGCCTCCGTCAACGCAGCGCTTCCCAAGGATACAGGCGACGACGACGAGATCACCTATTCGGACGTGCACAGGCAGATGCTGCTGCTGCTCAACTTTGTGGTCTCCATCCTGGGTGTGGCAGGCACATTGTGGGTGGCCGCACGGTGGTGGAGCCTCCCAGCGCGGCTGTTCCTGACACTAGGCGGCGCCATTGTCGTGGCGATTGCAGAGGTCGCCGTGTATCAGATCTACGTGTGGAAAATGGGCGACGCAAAAGATCGCCAAGACGGTGTCAAGGAGGTGCGGGAGGTCATTGGAACTTGGAGGACTGACGGTGACGTAAAGACCACTGGGAATGACGAGGCTGTGGAAAACAAAAAAGCAGAGACAGAGGGCGGCGCAGCGTCGTTAAAAAACAGCAGTGATGCACAGATGGCGTCGGGGATAGAGGGTGAGGCTAAGGATAAGGTCAGGAGGCGGCAGGCTCCTAAAACTGAGGAGCAGTAATGAAGCGACATGACATGACATACGAAAGATGCATTCGACTGTGACGACGTCAAATTGTTAAAGTATTCTTCCAGAGAATGCGCGATTGCCGCGAGTCTCGTCAGTGATGGTTGTCGGTATGCGACACGTGATTGCGCGCTCAGCATCACGCGAGGTCGCGTCCGGACGCGTCCACCGCAACATGATGGTGGGGCAACGCCGATACAGCTTCGGGCCTTGTTCTGACAATGCAGGTCCAGAGTGCAGAGTTCCCATATCACTGTATCATCTAATTGTTTTTTCAACCGCGTCATTCGAAATTTACTAAAGTCGACTCCTCCTGATTCCGCCCACTTGGCGCCTCCCGAGCCAGCAGCCAGCCTGACCATTATCCCACCACCCATACCGTGTACCACAAACAGCAAATTCTCAGCATCGATATAGCTCGCGTTCGATAGCCGGAGGTCAAGTTTTTCAAGTTCTCGCAATGCCACACAGTCCCCCACCTAGTCCCGAGAAGACACGGTGCTGTAGACGCGACAAACCTTTGCGAACCTATGGTCGACGGAAGCCAGCAGTCGTCCAAGACGAGCCGGCACTGAAGAAGCGGAAAACGAACCCTACGACGGCCGCCTCGGCGAGGACGACGACAGAATTCCACCAGACAGACAGCGATGAGATACGCACCCCAAAACGCAATGAAGGGTTTGCGGATAATGTGGCAAGCTCGGTCAACCCACACCAAGAACAAAGGGTGCTGTCTAAACCCAACACACCCTCTGGAGAAGACTCGAACAGAGTGAGAAAGGGGTCAATATTGAGCTTCTTTCAACCTATCCCGCCAAAGATAGCCAGTGCGCCACCGGAGCGAGAAAGACAGCCCGGCGCAGCTGAGCACAAGGCGGAATCACCAGAGCCACCCTCACCAGAGCCAGTCTGCACGACGAGGCCGAAGACTGGGCGAAGATTACGACTCAGGAAGGCCGATTTATACAGCTGGGAGGATTCCTCTGGCGACCAAGAGAATAAGCCTTGTGACCGGCGCCAAGCATTCTCTGACGCTCGCAAAAGCACGACTGCTGCACATGATCCAGGACAGCAAGCTCATCGACAAGGGAAAACAAAGGCACAAGTCCAGACAACACTTGACTTGTCCACCAAAGCCGCATTTTCAGAGTGCCGTATATGCGACACCGTTTGGAATCCACTGCATCCAGAAGATGTCAAATACCACAACAGGCGACATGCCCGGGTAGTGCGCCAGAAGAAAGCGCAAAGCGATGTCATGTCCTCGAAACATGCAGGCATCATCTCAGCAGGCCGGGCTGGGCAATGATCTGAGCCCAGAGCCAAGGACATCAAAGAAATGTGCGTGGCGGTAGCGTGAGGCTTCGATGCCGCAATGCGGCGCCCGTCCGTTTTATAAGTCTGTCGAATCGACTGCTCGACGCAGCCATGTTGACGACTTGAACGAGTTCCTCCAAATATCTACAAAAACTTCATTTTACAACCTGCTAAAAGCGAGAGGCTGAGATGCATGACATAAGTGAGCAAAAGCAAAAGAAACAATGTTGAAGACTGAACAGATCAAGCACGTGACCCGTGCTATACGCGTACCGTATCTTCGGGCCGCGCCATGGAGCTTGGCGTGCCTAACCCAATTTCCCCAGGATCTGAAATTTGCCCGTGGCTCGAAAAGGGGTATTTATCACGGGCTCGACATTCTTGTTTCCATCCTCGCCCGCTAGACGACCGCATTCACCACCGCACCACGCCAACCAACATCATGACTGTCGCCCCTGAAGTCGCCATGGACGCGCCTCACCCTTACTTCCCCCTGGGCGTCCCTCTCCCAGCCTACATCGCCAATGAGCTCAACGGCCCTCAACTGGTCGGTGTGTTTGCTGCTGGCGCCTCCGTCATCCTGGGGACTGCCTTTCTCATCATCAAGCGCGTGCGCCCCACGCTCGCCATGAGCGAGACTCTCACCGCCCTGTGGTTTGTCCTCTGCGGCTTCATCCACTTCTTCTTCGAGGGCTACTTTGCCTACAACTACCACCAGATGCCCTCGCGCATGGACATTTTCGGCCAGCTGTGGAAGGAGTACGCGCTCTCCGACTCGCGCTATCTCACGCAGGATTCCTTTGTCGTCACCATGGAGGCCATCACAGCCATCTTCTGGGGCCCCCTCTCGTTCCTCTGCGCCGGCTTCATCGTCACCTCCCACCCCATGCGCTACCCTCTGCAGCTCATCATCTCGCTCGGCCAGTTCTACGGTGACGTGCTGTACTACGCGACGTGCACCTTCACCGCCATGGTGGACAAGATTCACTTTTGCCGCCCCGAGGACTTTTACTACTATGCCTACTACGTGCTCTGCAACGCTTTCTGGATCGTCATCCCCGGCATCTTGATGATTTCCAGCGTCAAGCACACCGGGAGAGCCTTTGCTCAGGTGCAGAAGGCCGAGAAGGCCAACAAGGGAAAATGAGACGCGGGCAGCGCGCGGTCACTGGGTGTGGATAGATAATACAAAGCATAGAAGCGACGGACATGACGGTTGGGAATCAGTAAACATAGAATAATACTAATGAGCATACTTTTGAGATCCTGGCGGGCGAGATCTAGAAAGAGGGTGATTCAGGCTCTTCCTCACGTCAGGAGCACTGATGTGTGAGGTTACTTCTAGGGGCGATCCTCTGGTGCCGCATGTCGACGCAGTGACATTGGGCAGCCACAGATTTTCAAATGGTTGGCGAACGAGATTCATGTCTCGCTGAAGGCAATCCTGAACTCTCAAAGCCACACTGGCTGCCGAGTCCACTCGCCTTTACGTATGTCATGCCGATCCGCTCATCCTAGGGCATCAGCTGCTCGCTGCGTGCAAGCTATCGCGACGGCACCACCTTCAATAGCAAGGAACCGTCTAATTGCTCCAGTCTTCTCCGGGCGACTGAACTGATTCATGTTTGTTGGCTCGGTGTTCTCAACCACCCGCACAGTAGCGCATGCTCCGGTCCAGTAACTCTGAGAAGAACACATGAGGAAGAAACGCCGGCCACTTACTGATACGGTGTACAATGTAGAAGTATTCGCCAACCTTTGTGAGAGTCAAGTGGCAGGTTTGCTCCCAATTTGTACCACATGTTCATCGCCGCCGTCATCCCATTATCCATGAATCGATTCCCTCCGTCACGCTGCTCATGGCATCCATTTGGCCGCATAGGGTCTCCAAAGAGACGAGGGCTTGACAGCTCTCAGCCAACCCCCTGGGACGTGTTGGTCCCTACCACATAATGTTTTGTCTCGCCGTGTTTATTGGCGGCGCCACGCAGTCCGTCGCAGGCATCTTGTGAGTTCCGCGTCTTCAATATGTTCGGCAGCCCTCTTCGCTGCAGCTACGGCGCCTTCTGGCCTGCCTTTGCCATGGTGTCTACTGGCGCTCGTCTTTCCGACTGGCGCACTCAAGACGGACATGGCCATTCTATTTGTCCCGTGCCGCCTGACAGAGGCCTTCTTCTTCCTTGGTCTGGCGCAGTTCATTGCCATCACGTAGCCGACAGCTGCTGTCAGGGTCAACAGGGCCGGCGGTGCCCATGTCATTGCCTGCGCTCTGGGTGCTTTCTACGTCGGGGCCAGCGCCATCATGCTGCCTGAGACTACGTGGGTCCGATTCCCACTGGGCGAGATCCATTTCCCCAGCCCTCTCCTACCGTTCGCGACGGCGAAAGGGGGAAACATCTATACTTGACGCGCATAAACCGTGTTCGGGAGCCCGTGGGGACTAATCTGTAGGTGATGATCTTTGGAGGTATTCATGACGCTGTACATAGATCTTGAGTACCTCAGAGGACCTTCATCCGGAATTTTGACTGCCGTTGGCAATCAAGTATTAATCTTTCATTAAGCATGCATGTCAAGTATTGTACAGCACATCCTCTGCTTCCGGATGATCTGGCGTGTTGATGCTCTACCCCAATTCTTAAGGGTTGCTCCTCATGTCCTGTACAGTCTCCTTGGCCTTGCCCTTGAGCTCTGACGCCTTCCCCTTGACCTCGCCCTTGAGCTCAGCAGCCTTGCCGGCAATGTCGCCCTGGGTCCCCTTCATCTCGCCCATCGCTTGGCCCTTGACTTGCTGCGCGTCGCCCTTGAGCTCCTCTGCCTTGCCCTCGGCTTTCGCAGAGGCCTTGCTCGCTTCGCCCTTGACTTTCTCCTTGGCAGCCGCTGGAAAGTGTGAGTTGGGAGATGCACATTGTGAGAGGGGCCTCGTCAGGAAACATACCGGCAGCATCGATTCCTTCGACAATCTTGTCGCTTACAGCCCGGTCGACCGACTTGAGTCCATCCTTGATCGTCTCGGTCGCGCTCTTCTGCTGGATGATGCTGGTGGTGAAAGGACGAGCGGCGTGGAAGGCGGTAGCAGCGCGCGGTAGAGCGGCCGCGCGGCGGGCGGTTACAGCAGCGATGGCAGACATGGTTCTGGTTGTGTGTTTGGTGGACTTTTCTTCCGAAGGTGACAGACGTAGAAATTCGAGATGAGAACAAGAAGAGAAGGTGATGCCTTTTGCAAAAGAAGAAGTGACGGAGCTTCAGAGAGCTGCTGGTCTAGGTGTAGCTTCTGATGTCATGGCTGCGTAACGGCACTATTGCGCCCCAAAATTCGCATACCGGAGAGAAACCTCCTGGCCCGGCACTGAGACTGGTCATTGCTCTTCATGACGCAGATCAAGCTCATTCCGAGATCTGAGATCGGCCTGTTGTGGGCGTGACGTGAGCCAAACGGATCGCACTTCAGTAGTCCCTGGAGTCTGCGCGCGGGATATGACGTGCATTTCAAGGCCTAGCCTGGTTTCGAAGCTCTGTCTTGAGCCGCAAGCGGAACGAGTCAGGAAATACGCGACAACCGAGACAATGATCAATCGGTTGCAGAGAATGGACTGGACTCGGCACATTCCGGCTAATGCCCCCTTCGTCGATGCGAAAGTAGCCGCGGGGCTGGTGCCACGTACGTCGATCACTAACTCATGCGTCTTTTGCTCGTCGAAAATAAATATCTTACATTTTGTTGTCTTTGCTAGGCCAGGTGATGAAACTCCTGTTAAGAAGCAGCCATCCTCAAAGCTGCCGTCGATGGACCACCGTCGTCACCAGACAATATGTGTGAGAATCACTGCCTGACCTCGTTCGGCTGAGAGTGCCGTCTTCCCTAGCAGCCGCTGTCACGCGCAGCGCGGAGCTGAGCAATTCGCGCCCTGAGGAGCTTCTCGGCAGTCGCTGGATCGATCCTCTCCGTCGGTCCTGACCGCATCATTTTGCCAATGAAGAACATGACTTTGCCCTGCGGCACCTCATCCGCCGCGAGGAGTTCGTTGAGCACCCGCTCCTCGCCCTCCAAGACACCCTCAATCTGCTGGTGATACTCTTCCGTGCTGAGCTCCTTGAACCAGAGATCCCGCGACTCGATGGTTTCCAGGATGCCCGCGTCGAGATCCCCCAGGTACAGCCCCATCAGGAGTTCCTTGGCTACCTTGCCCGTGATACGTTTGGTGTACAGCTGATACAACAGCTGAGAGAGCTCGGCGTCGGGGACCTGCTCACATTCGCCATCGGAAGTGAAGTCAAGCTCAACCTGACTGAACGGGCCTGCCTTGGATGTTGTCAAGCGCCCCAGTTCATGAATCGTCCAATTCCCCACGAGGCCCGCATAGCTCTTGAGATCAGGCATCTGGTCTGTGCCAAAATTGGCTCGGAGCATCGTTTCGAGTCCATCCAGGACCCTGTAGAAATATTGCACGCGCGCCCCATTGTCCAAGTTGACCAAAGAAACAGCATCCTTTGCTGTCAGGCCGAATTCGGAAATCAACTTGTCCAGCTCCATGTCGGGCGATGCCGCCAACGTCCTTCGGAGATGGTCCACGAGATCTTCTCCGATGACGACAGGCGCAAGATCGGGATCTGGCATGTAGCGGTAGTCCACCTCGCCCTCCTTGCCACGCAAGCGACGTGTTTCCGTCGACCCAACAGCCCAGCCGCGTGTTTCTCCCGCAATGACCCCACCAGCCTCCAGTTCTCGAATTTGACGATCGCGTTCGGCGATGATGGCATCCTCCACAGCCTTGATGGTGCTCAAATTCTTGATCTCGGTCCGGGTGCCCAGCGACGCACTCGGATCGCCTGTTCTGCGTACCGACACATTGACGTCGGCGCGAAGACCACCCGTCTCCATGCCCGAGACGCACGCGTCCACCGTGTTGAGGAGCATCTGGATCTTGCGGACCAGGACGGCGGCCGTGCGAGGATAGTGGATCTGCGGCTCAGTGATGATTTCGATCAGGGGAACGCCAACACGATTGAAATCCAGAAGCTGGGTGTCGTCGCTCTGTGCAAGCGTCTTGGCCGTGTCTTGCTCCAGCTGGACCTTTTGTATGCCAATCGTCACGCTCTCCCCGTCCTGCGGTGCGATTCCGTCGCGCGCAAGCAGTGTAATGTGCCCATTCTTGGCAAACGATTCGTAGTACTGGGTGATCTGGTATCCGGAGGGCTGGTCCCACCAAAAATAGTGTTTCCGATCGAAGCGACTCGTCTTTTGTATATCGCAATTCAACGCCAAGGCAGCGCGCAAGGCGGGTATGAGCACCTCTTTCTGGAACAGAGGCTGGCTCCCTGGCATGGCCACATCGAAAAGCGCGACATGGCTGTTTGGGGTGTCGTTGAATGAAGTGATTGCCGGGGAGAACAGCTTTCTCGAAGTGTTGAGTTGCGCGTGAATCTCAATGCCCACCGTCAATTCCCACCCATCGACAGTCTGCGAGTCCTTCTTGGCCTTGCCCTTTCCTTGCTTCTTGGCTTGCTTTGCTTCGTCACGCCACTGTTTGCGCAGCGGCACAATGGGAGGTTCTGCGGGTTTCGATTGCGATGTGGTCTGGAGAAGGCGGCGAGTGCAGGCCAAGTTGGCTCGTGGGAGGGACTGTCGACAGACGGCACCTTGCGAGGCTCTGAGGCAGCCGTGCGACGAGAGCTTGCCTTGCAGAAGATAGCGGCCGAGTTCGGCCGTTGCGACACGTCTCATGTTGTCGAGTTATTCGCGCGTCGGATCGATTGCGACAGACTCCAGGATAGCGCGCTCGGAATCCAAGATCAAATTGGGGCGCTGCAGGCAATGATGCCACTGTGCGTGCGCTAGTCCTGCAGCCGGGCAAGCGAAGAGCAGTGACTGGTGCAAACAGGATGCATGCATGTGTCGTTGATATGTGCGCTCGGCGCTTTTCGTGCGTTCCAAAGCTACGTTTGTACGGATAGAAGATGGGGAACTTGCGTCGACCAGCTAAACTCATGAGTTGGAGGTCATCACGCCGTGGGTCCCTGTTAACGGGAGCTACCGCGAAGTGTCCGCACAGTGTCTCTGCCAGCTCTTGCTACGAGCCGTGAAGCATGTGTATCGCGGAACTCCTCGTGCACTTTTTGGGGTCTCGATGGCCCAAAAGGCCGTCCAAACATTACATGGCCATTGTATGGCCAATGCTACGTACAAGTAGGACTGAATGCGCAGCAGCGCAGCCTCTGCCTCCCCTGTCCTTGAACGCACTGTGCGGACGCGCAAGGTAACATGGGCCCTTGGTCAAGAGAGCAGTCCGCACCACCATCTCGGCTTCAGCCACCATCCTTGCCTATCAAACGAGGTCATGTTGCACCGTAAGGGATGACGGCCGCACTTTTGGGCCTACCATGCTCGATGGCCCATTGGTGCTACTATGAAGTCGCCACCTCCCTCTGCGACTTTCCGTTGGGCTTTTGCCTTTTTGCGTTTCAATCCACATGCTTGTCCTACCCGAGATGTGCATATTGAGAGAGCCAGACGACTTAATCACGCTTGGCGTGGCCTGACTGTGTTGCGTCGGGCATGATTCTCTTTGTGCTCCTCTGAAATCCGTCATCTGCCGTCGCCAAGAGTACCCGAGGCCCTGAGCGCAACAGCCAACACCCTGCGGGAGAATGAATCGCCTGTCTACAGCTGATAGCCCGTCTTCCACATACCCACAGAATCCTCTTTGAAAAAGCATCATATACATTCATCGTTCGATTGGCAGAGGGCTGTTCAAACGGGTCTCAAAGATATTTTCTAATGGATCATTTGCACGAGGAACACGCGCGTGGCTCAAGTCATCCACATTACACAGAGCAATGGAACCCCAACGACAACCGGGAGTCGACACCGCGACCCAGGCAGGGCACAGCATACCAAGCGACCGTGGAAGACTGCCTCGATGAAGACACTGCTGGAAATTCTGATCATGCGCCAGACTCTCGCGGCCAGGGGATGCTGAATACACCACCCATGACCCCAGAGAGGGAAGCTGCCGCCACACCCGCACAGCCAGATGTCGCTGCCTTGCCCAGCGAAGATAGGCTACACCAGCCAAATGACTACGCAGACAGACATCCAGACTTACAAAATTATCAGGATGATGATTCCTCGTCGTCTGTCGAGAGAGTAAGCGAGAGGCCAGTGTTCTCGCAGAATGTGGACGCACAAACACATTCGCCAATGTCCCCATCTATCCTTCCATCGGTACCCAGCAGTCGTCAGAGTACTGTCTCATCAGAGGACCGACAATCCCACACTCGATGGATGCCCGAGCACACGCCCCATCCACGAAGACGATTCGGCCCGGGCCGTCAGCGGCCACGCGATCCTGTTCCATGGGCATCGCCAACGCTCAGTCAGTGGTCCGTTCCTAGCCAGGCATCATATGCCCCCTCCGCTGCCGATTCATTCGTCAGCACAAACTACTTGCCCGCCGACATGGGCATGGTTCGATACGGGACAGGGCCCGGCAGCGTCGTGTCCTCGGGGGATAGGCACTCCACTGTACCCCCGACGCCCATGTCCTCTCAAGCTGTTCACTACGCACCGCACTACTTGCCAGGTCATCCGCCGCCCTGGCTACCACCAATGTCGGGCTACCAGCAGGTGGCACAGGCACTCTGCAGTCCCATGCCAGGGAACCCTGGGTTGACGCCCGTCTATCGTCGCTTCGAGGCCCTCACTCACCGTCTCCTTCTCCAAGTCCAAGATGAGATTGTACAGCTCGAACAAGAGCTTGAGGCACTGGATGCAGACGATACCATGTCTCGATACGGGCCCATGGGCTGCGCCCCCGCTTCGCGACGCGCGGAGAACATGGCACAAGGTGAAATGGGCTGGCGGAAGCATGCGCTGTACATGGACATTGGGCTGAAACTGGCCCAGTATTGTGAGTGGACCAAGTTCACCTGGATGGTCACCCCTAGTAGGAAATGCTAACCCAAACTCTCAAAAGGCAAGCTGGTCGAATCCTTCAGAACCATGCAGTCGCTTCCAGCGCCTTCGATCGACGAGGTCGAAGACTACAAGGCCTTCTTGGCCAGAAGCATGGCCATCTGCGAACCTGAAACAAGGTTCTTGCAGATGGAAAATGACCTGGTCTCCCTGGCAGGACGGGAGTGGGAGGACCCTGAGAAACTCGAGCCGCCAAGAGACTTTGATCGGGATCAAGGACCTCCCAAACTGATCATGCCAGCCGTGCCCGCATCTCCTGTGAAGCTCTCACCGCGACCGGTTCACGCGCATGCTGCCCGTGCGAGGAACTCTGCAGTAAAGGTTCAGTCAAGGAGAAGAAAATCCCCGTTCCATCTCGTGTATGCAGCGTTCCTTGCTGTGGCTATCCCCATGGTCACATTCACAGTTGTACATGGCTTGGGCGAGCGCATGGTGGTTGTCCTGCTCGTCTTCTCAGGGATCGCAACGGCCGTGTATCAATCTGGTCTAGTGGCCGACCAAGGAGTTGCCGAGTGCTTAGGTTGCGCAGGCTTGTACGTGGTGCTGATGGCGGGCTTGGCCCAGGTGTTCGTCTACTAGATGGCATAACTCTTGTCAATTTCGTGATTGGATGATCCCAAAGAGTCGTTAAGGTACTGGCGAATTATGATTGGACGACTTGAACATAGATTTTGATGTTCATGGCGGTTGCACCCTTGGAACTGAAGATCAGAGTGTGCCTAGCGCGTGCAGTCAACGAAATCCCAGCCAATGCAAGAAGGGCATCAGTATTTAGAAGACAAAGTTCAGGACCCTGAAAAACACTACGAATTGTCATTGGTCAGTAAATCGAAAAGCAAGGACACTAGATCAACGTCCACCCAGTCGTGAGGAGCTCACGAAGCACAGGATGTGCTCATGACGGTGAAGCAAATCCTGTGGCGATCGATGATAAAAAAGCAGATTATATATAGTACGGTAGAGTGTCTTTTGCAAATCCTTGCAGGTCATTTGTACGAATTGCCAAATGTAGGACGTGGCTGCTGGTGCCACCTGGCAGACTATTTCAAAGTTGAAGTCTTGAACACACAAGCGGTCTTGCAACAGCAGCTCGACACACGCCAAAGACTTTTCCTTCAATTCCTGGAAGGAGACCATCTTGCTCGAAAAATTGCCATTCTTGCGAGCCACCCATCCATGCATCGTGCTTCTCCAAGTGCATGCACATACCACGCGTAATCGAAAGCCCATTACTATCCAGGGTAGGATGCACCAACTTGAGACCCAGTCCCGGTGTCAGACCAGTAATTGAGAGTAAACAGGATTGACTCGAAGCTTAGTTTTTCAGCTGGCGTGGACATTTGGACCCCTATCTACTATAGCGCAAAGCATGGCAGCGAAGCTAGCCCCTGGTTGCGGGGATCATAACAAACAACTGAGCGAGGTGGTCGGGCATGACCACACTCTCCCTGCAGCTTGAATACGTCAGAAAAGCCGAAACTCGCAGGTTTTTGAATAAATGCGGGCGCATTCCCAATGTTGGGCATATATGAGGAAACCCAGAGGCCCTTTGCGTGGGCCAGGACATCTCCACTCGACGCTGCAGGCACAACAACCACGCGTCGATCGCCGCAAAGACCCTGATGGACCCTGAATTTTTACCCAAAAGGGTTCTGAATCTTGTTCTCTCTGATTGCTGCCATTCTGTTTGAATGAGGCTAGTTTGCGGGGGTGTCCACGCGTCCAGGGGTCCATGTGGTCAACATATCCAGGGTCCAAAAGGTTATCGATCCAGCAGACGTGCCCATTCTCCAAAAGCATCCTCCTTCAGCCGCATTAATGGACATGGATTAATGGCCATCTTTGACCATCCAGGGTACAGGACAGCTTGGGAGAATCGATCTGGATGTGATGTCGAGGCAGCCCAAACGCCTATAAAAGAAGAGCCTCCCTCACCCTCTGGCTTTTCGATTTCTCCTCCCTCATCATCAACCTCACCATCCTCTGGCACCTCTCTCTCTCTCTTCCAACTCACGCTCTTTGAGACCGTCTTCACAGTGCACTGCTCATTAGAGCGCATAGTACGCTGTGAAGTCGGCCTTGAACTGCAACTGGAATTCGACCTTCCGCACTCTCTCACTTCTGCCAGCCTCGCGGTGTACTGCTCACTGGAGCTCCGTTGCACTGTGAGGTTGGCTCCGACCAACAACTTCAACTCCTGCCGGCTTCATGGTGTACTGCTCACTAGAGCGCCGTTACACTGTGAGGTCGGCTTCCACCAAAAAATCAACTTCTGCAGGCTTCTTGGTGCACCGCTCATTAGGGCGCATGGTGTGCTTTGAAGTCGGCTTCCACCAATGGACTCAACTTCTCTTTGCCTCCTGCATTTGTACTTTTGTTTTCCTTCCGCCACTCTCCCTTCTGGCCACCTCCTACAACCGCAATCCTGGCCTTCTTTGTCTGGAACCCCGCCCGGAGCGGAAGGAAACCTCTTGTAAGTGCGCCTCTCTTCTGAAGTTTGGCTTCGACAGCTGGCTGCACGCAGGTCCTTGCTTTGGGGAAGTGCACTGGAGACGGGTGTGCACGGTGGCGAGAGGCTGCTGAGGCAGCCCGTTGCGCTCTCATCTCACGCAGCGGGCAGGCACTCACTGGCAGGCTCTCGCCACGGAGTCCCGGCGAGGGAAGGACAGTGGGCGGAAGTGCACTGGAGACGGGTGTGCACAGTGACGAGGGCTTGCTGAGGCAGCTCGTGAGGGTTTGGGGGCGCGGGCGCACCCAAATTCCGCAGCGGGCAGGCTTGCTCGGCAGGCTCTCGTCAAGGAGTCCCGGCGAGGGAAGGACAGTGGGCGGAAGTGCACTGGAGACGGGTGTGCACGGTGGCGAGGGCTTGCTGAGGCGGCTCGTGAGGGTTTGGGGGCGCGGGCGCACCCAAATTCCGCAGCGGGCAGGCTTGCTCGGCAGGCTCTCGTCGCGGATTCCCGGCGAGGGAAGGACTGGGAAGAGGAAGACTTATGAAGCGAGCTGGAGGTGTGCACAATGGCGAAGACAATGGCGAAGACAACGGCGAGGGCTTGCTGAGGCAGCTCGTGAGGGTTTGGGGGCGCGGGCGCTCTCAAATTCCGCAGCGGGCAGGCTTGCTCGGCAGGCCTTCGTCATGGATTCCCGGCGAGGGAAGGACTGCGAAGGGGAAGACTTGTGAAGAGAACTGGGGGGGTGTGCAATGGCGAGGGCTTGCTGAGGCAGCCCGTGAGGGTTTGGGGGCGCGGGCGCACCCAAATTCCGCAGCGGGCAGGCTTGCTCGGCAGGCACTCGTCACGGAGTCCCGGCGAGGGAAGGATGACAAATTGGGCGGCATGGCCGATGGACGAGGGAAGAGGACGCGGGAAGAGGGCGCTGGAAGAGGACGCGGGAGGAAGACTCGGCGGAGGACTTGGGAAGAGGGCTTGGGAGGAGGTCTTCTGAGGTGGACGGACCAACGTGTACTGACTCGCAGATAGCCGATGAAGCCAAGGGCTCTTGGTGGAGGGTGGCCAGCAAGTGCTGAGCCATCTGGTACGAATGGCTGGGACCTTCTCGCGGTGTACCAGGTCAGTAGCCAAGGCTCAGTGAGCCTTGGTGAAGCGAACACCAGCCAGCAGATAGATCAACACAACTTCTTTCTCTCCTCTTCAAGAAGCTTCCTTCATCGCCAATGTCCTTTGCTCTGCCAAAACTTTTGGTCTGAGATCGAAACCTTCTCGCTTCTGTCGCAAGTCAACACTATGCTTTGCCGCATGGCCCTTGTTTGGCATTGTGACCTGTCAACAGTTTCATCAATCAGCACAGCAGCATGTAAAATTTGCACGCCAGGGAGACACGCATCACAGTCGAACACATGACAGATCGCCGTGAAAAACCAAGCATGCTCAGCCTCAATATATGAGATATCATTCGTATCACGACAGACCACTTCTCACTCTACCATTCCTCCTCCCCGGCAGGGTGGGTAGCTTCGGTAGCACTGGATACTGTGTTGCTGTGGGTGCTTTCTTCTCCACCTTGAGCGCCTCCCACATCTCGCCCACTGTCGCTCTCTTCGCCGGCAGCATGCTATACTGCAGACTGTACAGATTGCGGCGGTCGATAGGGGGAACGAACCGTCCCGTCAAAAGGCAGAGGAAGACGCTGGGCGAAAGGTAATGTTTCCGAATGCGCTGCGCCATTTGGAAATACTGATTGAACATGGCTGTGAAGGACAATGGGACGGACTGCAAAATATTAGTTGTCATCAGGACAGATGTTGGGAATTGGTACCTTCAAGTATATGACGGACGTTGGGGGCTCAGTCACCGTCCCGACCACTGATGTTGTAACAGTAGTATCTCGAAGCTCGAAACGGATACCACCCGGCAGACGCCGTGGGTCTTTTATCCGTAGCATGAGTGCGAACAAGGGGAAGTGATTTAAGCAGGAAAGCATGGTGTCGAAGACAGCTTTCAACGATATGATGATCATTCGAGCAATCGCGAAATTGAGGTAGAAGACGACCACAGTCGGCAGCAGAAAGAACAGCAACGTGAACAGAATGGTGCCAACCAGCAGCTGATCCAGGTCGTAGTCGCAGGAGTCGATACGGTTGCGCAAAACATTGTGCTTCTTGCCGCGGAAGAGGTGGAAAAGCGACTGCAGTATGATAAGCTGCCAATGGTAGATGCGAGCCGATGCAAGGTAAAAGCAATAGATGTGGACTGTCAATGCAGATAGAATGTCCGAGACCATGGCAATGGGCATACTGGCGCCGGCGAAAGAGGAGAACCCGATGAACCAGACCATCTTGGGCAACATTGGGCCAAGTGTTTCCACGCAGTCTGGGGGGTAATTAGCAACATGACACCCAACAGGAGAAGATACATACTGGCCCAGTACTCAATGACCCAGAGAAACAGATCGCCGAGAAATGCAGCCAATTCATCGTTCAACTTCAGACCAGCAGGCCATCCTGTCAACCACAGTATGCTACGCTGTAGCGCATCTACCGTGTAGGTTTTGAGCAGATTCTCAACCGCCGAGGCCACGAAATCTGCATGTTCTATAATGTAGGATCCGAGCGCCAAACCGATAATAACGTCATTGGCGACGAGCCATAAGCTGTTGTAAAAACGAATGTACTCAGGGTGGCTCGTATTGATGCTCGCCCAGTTTGCTTTTCGCTCTCGAAGCTTGACATACTGCATAGGCCAGTAGCAAAATTGCTGCAGCCGAATCTCAATCTGCTGGGCTGTCGCGGACACGTCTTTGAGTGCTGGACGCCCAGGCTTGATACGGAACTCCAGCAGAATGAGCAAGGCTTCGGCAACCAGACGGTGCGCAGTCAACAAGATGATGAAAAACTGTCGAATGGTGGGAAACAGATACAGTGTGAAGATTTCGAGAAGCTGCCGCAAGACGTAGTTGCGCATAGTCGCCGCAGATTCCACAACCTGCTGCGAGACGCTCATAGTGCGCTTCGGCCTTGGCCCTAGACGACCAACATTCTTCTGCAAAATCTGTTCCAACTCCCATGACCAGTTGACCTGGTTCACGATCTTGGCAAGGGCTTGGTCACGCGCTGAAGGGACTCTCTTGACGATCGTGTGTTGTTTGAGCTTCTCGACAAGCTTTTGTCGCTGCGCCTGCGCTTGCCTCTCGCTCTCCTCTTCGGCGGCCTCCGGGCCAGGTGACTTGTTGTGGCCTAGATCCGATTCTGCGTTTCCAAGTGCCAATGCGATCGGCTCGAGGGAGATATACTGCATCCCTTTCGGCCGTGGGCGGTTGTACATGATGAGCTGCACGCTGGACGCCTTGGCGCAAGTGATCTTGGGCGGTCGTCGGGACGGAGAAGATGTTGCGCATAACCAAGACGGATTCATTGCGCTGGGATCGGCTGCGTTGGATACGCCAAGGACATGCATAGTCGGGTGGCCGCACAATTCGAATGCAAGAGAAGGCGCATGCGGGCACGATCGGAAAAAGGTGCCATGCTTTATGTGGAATTCCACATCTCGGGCCTAAAAGTCAGCCTATTCCACAGATCGAAGGCGCACCATGCTCTTACGTCCACATCATCCAGTACAGCCACGACGAAGACGTCCAAGTTGGAGTTGCGCCAGCCAACGACTACGCCTGGACGGTCGAACCGCGTCACATCTATCGGCCAAAATACTCTCATAAGCCCATCATGTTCTACCATGTCAAAAAATGGCTTAGAATGAGCCTCGACGCCTGAGCTGCTCTCGCGCTGAAACGCCTACACCCGACGCCCTGGGATGCAGCGATCCTTCTTTCCTAGCGAGGAAAACGACCGGTACCGCAATGGTTGCAAAGAGAAGCGAGAGACCCAAGAATCCGCGAGCCGTTCGTGCGACTACTCCGTTCTCCCAGGCGAAGATGGCAAGTTCATAAAGACGGGTCCCTAAATGCCAGCGCGCAGTGGTATAGCCTGCTATGAAGATGAAGAGAGTAACGAAGGAGAAGGGGCCCATAGATCCCTATCATCAGACAAGACAGGCTCGACAGTATCGCCCTTGGAAAGCGGCTATTCGTCGTTGATCGTTCGCAGCCGTATGTCGTTATCGTGGGGTGTCGAGGCGGCAGTCGAGCGATGCTAGTTAGGCGGTTTGAACAGGGTTATCGAGAACGACCAGAGCTCCTAGCATGGACTAGGGATGACAGAGTGTTGATCGGGAAAAAGGGACCGCGCTTTGGAGAGGCAATGCAACTCGTGGATATTTGAACCTGTTCAATAAAGCGACGGGACGATGAACCAATGCAAGCTGCCACCTGGCGTCGCGCATTCGCCTTTCGCCCCCGCGGATGGATGCATGTCGCTGCGACCACTGACGTGCCCAGTCACGTGGTGGCGCCACAGGTGCTGGGAATTGTTCATGTGTGTAACGAGTCAATCCCGTTTACATGATGCTGGAGGGAATCTAAGATTGTATGTGAGGAGAGAATATCTACCTAAGTATGTCAGGTAGCTACTGAATACGATGCTACCGTGCCTGCCGGTGAGAAAAGCTCAGCCTCATTGGTGACTGAACAGTATCACTCATGTCCAAAGCTTGGCGCCAACGCCAGACAAAATACGGCCATTACTCTGGAGCCCATGTCAGCAATCCCGGTCCACTTGCTGATGACTTGAAATGCGATGACGTACTTTTCGGAGGACTCAGTAAGCGAACATCATTATCTTTGTTGTCCTCGCGAGCTTCTTCGACAAGCTTGTTGATGCCTCTGTCTTCAAGTGCCACCTCCGACCGTTAGCAGCAGTACTACTTTTCAAGATTTGCCACTGCTCACCCTTAGACAGCTCTGGTAGTTCTTGAAAAGCTCGGCGCAGTCTTTGTTTTCGCGATCTGACCCCCTGAGATATTCTGTCATCATTAGTTTGAGGTCTTGGGTCCAAGGAATTTTGTCAGAGGCCTACTTTCACTGTACCACTTCAAGAAGCAAGTATCGTAACGCCTGCCGTGTCAGCAGCTTTCTCTTGATCATGAAAAGAGGACTTACTCCTTGACATCGTTGCACTCTGGCGCGAGCGATGCAGACATTTTGATAGTGAATTGGTTTTATATCTGGCAGAATGTGCCATCGGTTGGATGTACAAAAGGAATGAAGGTGAGAAGTGTGGCGCCAGCAGATCTAAGCCACAACGGGCTTATCCACCATGGTCTGCTGACTGATTGAACGCGGAAACATGCCTTTGGTCGACACCGTATCGGCAAGAATCCCAGCATATCTACCTGAGCTAGGATCTCGAATAAAAACTTGGTTTTACCCACTGGTTCGTCGGCGAAAGATTTGGTGCTACCGATGGCCTGGGAAGAACAAATCAGAGAACACAGAGTTGTATGCATTGGAGCTCAACGACGCTGCAGAAGCGCCATAAGCAGCAGCGACGTACTGTGATAGCAGAAAGATCGAACGTATAAAGTGTTAGTCCAGAGCATCTTTAATTAAGCCAGCCCCAATGCCGTCAACCTTGCGCTTATGTTCAAAGGCGATCCCGAATCATTTGAGGCGCGAGTTGCGCTATAGGGTAGGCTGGTCGCTTAATTGATACCCCACATGCATGCTTCAGGCCGGACCGGTCGCTGTGACGTCCGTGCCTTCCTGGCGCCTGCTTTAACGCGTCTGCCTCATGATGCGCGTGAAGACCTCACACTTTGTTCTTGCCAGCCTCCAACACTCAAACAATGCTCCAAAATCCAATTTCGTTGTCCTAGTTGATCATCTGTTGAAATGACTCACTCAAAGAAAGAATTGGAGCAGGGACTGATCTCTGCAACCTGCAGTGTCTTCGCTGCGGATCCAGAGACTACAACCGTCAACAAAGTGCGGAAACAAGCCGAAGAAGATGCTGGGCTTGAGGAAGGGTTCTTCCGAAATGAGACGTGGAAGGCGAAAAGCAAAGAAATCATCACAAAATATGTGGTAGGTCCGCAATTGAAGTGCGCATGGGAACCCTGCTCACAGCCACGCTAGGAAAAGCTGATGAATGGGTGGAAGCCCGACACCAAGGCCGCCAAGCGGCCAAGTGATGATGTCGCCAGTCCAGAGCCCAAGAGAAGGAAGAAGACTGTGCCGAAGGAGAAAGCGCAGGCTGAGGCTGCGAAGGACGATGTGAAGCCGAAGAAAAAGGCTGGCCGACCATCAAAGAAGATTGTGGACAGCGAGGACGAAGTGAGTGGTACGGACATGGACGATGAAGTCAACGATGACGAGGAGGAAGCCGTTCAGCCATCGAAGAAGATTGCCAGACGGACCAAAGTCGTGGAGGACGAGGAAGAAGAGGAAAATGAGCCAGAGCCAAAGTCCAAGCCTGCAACTCGCGAGAAGAAGACAAAAGCTGTCTCACAGGCGGAGGGCGGCGACAATGATGAGACGCACGACTCAAGGGCAACCGAGGAGCAAGAAGAAGCAGGGTCGGAAAGCCACGCCCCCAGCCCCAAGGAGGTGGGCGACAGCGACAACGAGTCTGAAATGTCGGTGCTTATCGATGAGGAGCCCGCTGCGGCCAAGGGACGGAGGTCGAAATCTCAGTCGGCTTCGAAAGAGAAGAAGCCCAAGAAAGAAACGAAGAAGGGCACAAGAAAAGCCAGCACAACCGCTGACGACCCTGATGCGGCTGAGATTAAGAAATTGCAGGGGCAGCTGGTCAAGTGCGGTGTGCGGAAGCTTTGGCATAATGAGCTCAAGTCCTATGGGGACAATTCCCGTGCCAAGATCAAGCACCTGAGGGGCATGCTGAATGATATTGGCATGACGGGCCGGTTCTCAGAGGCCAAAGCTAAGGAGATCAAGGAGCGGCGAGAGTTGCTGGCAGACCTGGAGAGTGCGCAAGAGATGAACAAACTCTGGGGTAGCTCGAGAGGCGCAAGAAGCTCCAGGGCGAAAGCAAAAAGCTTGAAGGAGGACCATGACAGCGATCTCGAGGAACATGACAGGAGCGACGACGACAAGGGCGATGGTGACGGTGAGGCAGACGAGGACGAGGAGGACGCAGAGCAAAGCTTTGCGGCCAGAAAACGAAGGGCGCAGGCCGAACTGGCCTTTCTGGGCGATGACAGTGATTCGGATTGAGTCTGCATTCATCGGGCGCATTCAAGGCAGTCTTTTGTTACTTCAGTTGCGATAAAGGCTACCTCATTAATCCGACCAGCCCTTGTACACGACACGCGAGCCGTACGTTTGGCCCTTCTTGACGATACACTGGTTCTTCCATCCATCCACGTTGGCAGCGTTCACCCACCGTCCAGGCTCGCAGCAGAAGCCGGACCTGGGCCCACGGGCGGGCACATTACCTACGGCAGGGACGTTGATCCCGACGCCTGTGTAGAATTGGAAGCTGGGCTCTGTGCTCAGGACTTCGAGGTGGATGCCGGTGCCCGGGTGGTACGCGGTGAGGTTGTTCCTGAGCGGCTCGTTCCTTGTGTCAATGGGCACCGAGCTGGGGTCGTCCACGGTGACGAAGCAGTGGTCGACATCCGGGCCGTTCTCTGTCATGGTGAATTTCTTGCTGGTGTCTAGCCCGGGGTAAGGCTCCACGCTTCCTGTGGGAATGGCGCTGTCGTCGACGGGCAGATGCTTGTTTGTTGCCAGCTGCACTTGCGTCCCAGCGTACGTCTTGGCGTCGGGGGCTCCAGCAAGGTTGAAGTAGGAGTGGTTGGTCAGGTTGATGGCAGTCTCCTCCGCGCCCTCGGTAAGCGTGGCTTCGTATTCGATACCCAATACGTTGACGGACTTTCCATTGAGAGCCTGTGTGCCTGCCGTGTAGATCACCTTGGCCTGCACGGTGCCAGGAAACCCCTCATCGCCATCCTTGCTCGTGAGTGTGAACTCCACGCTCTCGCCGCCCTCGAGTCCGTCGACGCCAGGAATGGAGCGTGTGCCAATGGGCTTGGGACCGTCCCAAACTTGCTTGCCCCAGCCCTTGATACCACCGTGCAGAGAATTGCCGCGATCGTTGGCAGCCAAAGGGTACGACTTTCCGCCGTTGATGGAGGCCAGCTGAGCACCCTTGAGGCGATTTGCAACGCGTCCAATGGTCTCGCCAAAGTAGGGCGAGTTGTGCGAAACGTACTGCTCCTGTGTGTCAAAGCCCTGGACAATGTTGGTCTTATTGATCAGAAAAGTCTGGATCGTTGCCCCCAAAGGGATGAAACTGAATGGTGCGTCGGCCATTTTGATGTTGAGCGTGTTCCGCAGGATGTGGGAGATGGAGAGTGGTCGAGGTGAGCAGCCGGAGGGAATTGAAGGCACGTCGTGTTATTAAACAACCAGACAGGAGAGACACTTCAGGCTGAATGAATAGGTCCTCAGCGCAACAAGCAGTGGATTAATTCTCGGGTTATGTATAAAGGGTTCCACTTGGTCAGATTCCATGCTTTCTGTCGTCACAATCAGTGGTAGTGATGTGGGGGTTTTGCTGGGTGGCGGGGTAATAATAATCTCGGATTCTCGGGAGGACAGCACGCGCTGCCACCGAGCTTCAAGAGGGAATATGAAACGACGAGATACATGTACTATGCACTCCTGGTCTGAGTTCCTGTATTTATCCGTTTTTGCCGACTCCTTCAGAGTGCCATCGCACCTTGCAACGTGAACTATGGTATACAACGGCCATCCTGTAAGAAGGTTGATTATTACTAGAATATCGCACGGCAGGTTCACTCGAGATTATAAAGTACCGAGTGGCCT
Source organism: Emericellopsis terricola (assembly GCA_027569275.1). Classification (NCBI taxonomy): domain Eukaryota; kingdom Fungi; phylum Ascomycota; class Sordariomycetes; order Hypocreales; family Bionectriaceae; genus Emericellopsis; species Emericellopsis terricola. Next base: position 169,373 of record JAPDEU010000011.1, on the reverse strand, counting down.
TGTTGACCGGCATTTTGAGTTTCCCTTGCGACACGAGAATCGGATGCTCTACAACTGTGCCCAGAAGCCTCTTCGAGTGGCAGAGTCCATACGCTTTCATATGTGTTGCTTGAATTCGAGGCAGAGCAGTCACACGAAGACTTATCAGACTTGGGGGTCTGGTACTGGTGATATACATGCTGGCTCCCCTGGCGGTAGAGTCGTCTTCCCGGTCCGCAACCTCTTGCGACAACACAGGCAGCTTGGGAGTCGAGCCATGACCAATGGCAGTCTCAAGTGTACTGGTGCGAATCCCCAAAATTCCAATGGTCCCTAAAAAGGAGTTCCTCCTCCTCTTTGAATGGCAATAGGCACCGTGTCATCGACTCGTTCGCCATCAAGGCGCGTCTATGTTGCAGGTTCTATCTCGCTGGCTTTTCCAGTCCATTGAATGAGGATCAAGGAATTGAGAAAGCCATGCGAATTCCTCGGATAGAATGGCTTAGCTACCGTTCAGTCTGTGAATTACTGTCACGGAATACCTGGCTAGATCAACATACATGTAAGTTCCAGGGTCAAGGCTCAGGCTGACAGGTCCCGTGTGGGCTCACAAATGTAGTTTACCCACCTCGAAGGAACACACAGGGCGCATCGCATGTCAGACACTTGTACGCTGCTCATTCATGCTGGCCGATGATGTGGTGCAAAGTAAGCACAGCCATGACGGTGGGCTGCAGCATCGACGTTGTGCCACGGAGAAGGCGATCATCTTCGAATTAATCGAGTCTCTCGAGCAAAAGTGCTAGGCACAAACTATCGGTCGATTGAGCAGAGTGATTGACGCTGGTTATCGTGGTGACTAGCCACTGGTCCGAAAAGACTGAATAGAGCTAACAAGTGCTCAGCTCTGGCCACGCGCTTTCCGTAATTGGCCTTGGGCGACACTCATTCGCACCGCCGTTATTCACATGACCTGATACGGCGCACCCGATTGAATCAGCTGTACGACTTGCAACATTGCTTCATGCAACACTTTGGGAAATATAACCAAAGACCCTTTCCCTCTCTCTTGCAACGGTACAGGCCCTTCGGCTAGAAACTGTCCCTCGTGATTCAGCAAGGCCCCACCATGGCCAGCTCATCAACACCGGTCACTTCGACACCAAAGCGCAAGCGCGGGACTGAAACCGCCATCACACCCATCAAATTCACGTTTGACGCCAATCGAGTAGGAGAGGAAGATGGCGACAGCCCCCGATCCAAAGTTGCGCACAAATTCAGTGGCCTTGACCTTCAGGGGGACGAGAGTGGGGGCGGGGTAGCAGCAAGCGTCGACGAGGGTGAGGATGACGCGGAAGCCAGGAAACGACAAAGAGGAGACGATGAAATGACAGATGGATCGGCTCTCCTGGAGGAACCCAAATTAGAGGAACATGTGATACCGCAACCGGATGTTCCTCTCGAGCCGCCACGTTCCGTTGGCCTCCATGTGCCCGAGGGGTCCATCCAGCGTGCATATCCTTCCATCAATCGATTGGCAGATTCGAAATCACGGTCAAGGCCACGGAAGAAGAGGACAGGAACACCGCCTCCAAGCTTACGCAGAAGGCTGATGGCTAAGAAGGGGGAAAACGACAGTGACGACGACGAAATGGAAGTCGTCGAGCCCATACGTGCGGCATTGACCTGGCGGGAGGACGAGATCACAATCTATGACCCGGAAGATGCCGACGATGACGGCACAGGAATCAACGGCGTGGGTTTTAAGCCCACACCGGCTCTCGCCCAGGCACGCATCCAAAAGCGCCGGCAGCAGATGGCAGATTATCGCAAGCGCGAGGAGAATGAAGCCAGAGCGCGGCGCATACAAAGAAGGAGGGAGGAGCAGGCGAAGGAAGAATCGTCTGGATCCCAGGAGATCGCGCGGAAAGTGCAGTTCATGGAGGAGAGCAATCGGTCGTACGACATGATCGAGCCCAGCTGACGGTGATCCGCGCTTGACGCCTTTGCCTGAGGTTTGGATGTCCGCCTTGGTTCTTGACTCGCACGGACAAGGGAGTCGAGAAATGAATTCCATATAATACAGGTTCTAATACTCCTGTGACACCGGCCCTGACCCAAGGGCATGCGCGCAACAAATCCATATATATATGTACAACATAATACACGTTCGCAGTGCCTCTACCATAGTTTTTTGTACCACGGTTTCTGTAACTCTTGCAACCTCCGCGCCTCAGCCTCCTCTTTCTGCTGCTCCATCTTCTTCCTTGCCTGTTCTTTCCGACCCTCGGTGACGATCTCGATGTTGCGCTTCATCTCCCGCCTCTCGCATCGCCGACCATATTGGCACCATTCGTAGGAGGCCATACTCCCTGCTAAGAACGTTCCACATGCCCAATTGACGCATCGGAATACATGACCTGCCAGCATTAGCCTGAAGTCTGGCATAGGCTGCCTGAAGACCTTACCGCCGACAATGAACCTCAGCCCACCCGCACCAAAACCTGACGCAATACCTGTGAGGAGCGCATTCCGCACACAGGGGTATTTCGCAACTTCCGGCAGCTCGCTCAGTTTCACTGTCTCGTACGCCTCCGAGAATGTGACCGGGCCCGCCTGGTTCTTGGCATCCTTCTCGTCGATTGGTTTGTTCCACACGTTCAGGGTCTTTTGATTTGAGTTTGTCGTAGGACTATTTGGGTTCGGCGGAACTGGTGTGGCCATTTTGCGCTGGTTGCACTCTATGATGGACGAGTTGGAGGGATATGGTACGCTGGTACTGGAAAATAGAACATCGGCGTCATGATCCTGGGAATTCGAGGTGTGGCTGACCAGGGCGCTGTGGCTGTGGCATATCGCCGCTGTGGCTGAACTCATTAATCTATTGTGGGGGCGTATGTCGCGCCGCAGACGCGTTACGACGCGACCAAACGCGTCGTCCCTGAAGTATCCAAGGCAGGGTTATTGACATCCACTCTATGTGCGGCCATCACGTCCTCGACGGCCTACTCAATCAAAGACTACCTCCATGCCCCACATCTCGTTTTTCTTCAGATTTCCTTGACAGCAGTGCAATTTATGACGACCGCAATATCTCTGTATTAGTCCTCCTCGCCTGCAGGGGGCGTCTACTGTCCTCAAGATGCCGAACACCAGCTTGCGACAGCCCCAAAAGGGATTCCGCCGCGGCGGGAAGAAGGCGTACCATGGCCCGCGGAATCGAACGTTTGCGGCTTCTTCGCGGCAAGAAGGGACATCTGCAGACGAAAAATGGGAGCGCACACGACTTGCCAACTTGATTGACGAGAACATGGGATTCGCCAGGTATGAGAGCGGGAAGCGCCGTGACGGATGGCTGGTGGGCGTCCAACCAACATCGATCGAGGACGAGAGGATACCACACGGCCGTGCCGCACTGGACTGCTACTTTATCGATGACGGTGGCTCCTACTTCAAGGCCACCGTTGAGTACGAGCCATACTTCCTGATAGGCGTCAAGAAAGGCCATGAATCGGAAGTCGAAGAGTGGGCGAAACGGATACCCGGGGACGGTGTGGTGAAAGCCGTCAGGAAGATAGAAAAGGAAGACCTCAACATGCCGAATCACTTGCTCGGATACAAGAGGACGTTTCTTGAGCTCAAGTTCGCCAATGTCAACGACTTGATGAGCGCGAGGCGCGATATCATGCCCATAGCGGAGAAGAACAAAAAGAACATGGATGCGATGGACGCCTACGCTGAGGTGGCTACGTATGTGGTGACTCTCGGTGCATCTTGTCAAGCTGACCTGACCGCACAGGGCGAATGGCAATTTTGACCTTTTTGACGATTCACGAGACGACGAACGGTCATTGAACACTACGACAGATGCGAGCGACTTTATAACGGACATTCGTGAATACGATGTGCCATACCATGTAAGAGTAATGATTGACTTGGGTATGTAACACTTCCCTCTTCGAGAAGCTTTCTAACAATTCAGATATTCGAGTCGGGCTGTGGTACTTTGTGGAGGCTCAGCATGGCGTGACCACCATTGTCCAGAACCCCGAGCGCTCACTACCAGCCGATCCAGTAGTGATGGCATACGACATAGAGACCACCAAAGCGCCACTGAAATTCCCAGACGCGGCAATTGACGAGATCATGATGATATCGTACATGATCGATGGCCAAGGCTTTCTCATCACAAACCGAGAGATCGTGGCAGAGGATATCTCAGATTTCGACTACACACCCACACCACAATACCCGGGTCCATTCATGATCTTCAACGAGCCGAACGAGAAGGCGGTGATTGAGCGATTCTTTGAGCACATCAAGGAAGCACGACCGACCGTCATTGCCACTTACAACGGTGACTTTTTCGATTGGCCATTCGTAGAAGCCAGAGCTAGTGTCAACGGCATCGACATGTACCAGGAAATTGGCTGGAAGAAGGACAGCGAGGACACTTACAAGTGCAGCTACGGAGTCCACATGGACTGCTTCCACTGGGTCAACCGTGATTCCTACCTACCGCAAGGATCGCGGGGTTTGAAAGCTGTCACTGTTGCCAAGCTTGGATACGACCCCGACGAACTCGACCCCGAGCTCATGACGCCGTATGCGAGTGAAAGACCTCAGACATTGGCTGAGTACTCCGTCTCCGATGCGGTTGCAACCTACTACCTCTACATGAAGTACGTGCACCCTTTCATCTTCTCGCTTTGCACCGTTTTGCCCCTCAGCGGTGACGAGGTGTTGCGAAAGGGTACTGGTACGCTTTGTGAGATGCTTCTCATGGTCCAAGCCTACTCAAAGAACATCATACTGCCCAACAAGCATGTTGCTCCAAGAGAAGCATTTTGGGATGGACATCTTCTGGACTCGGAAACATACGTGGGTGGTCACGTTGAGAGTATCGAGGCTGGTGTCTTCCGCGCTGACATCCCCGTCGACTTTTCGGTGGATCCAACAGCTATCGACGAGCTTTTGAGAGATCTCGATGCTGCGCTCAAGTTTGTCGTGGAAGTCGAAGAGCACAAAAAAATGGAAGATATCGAGAACTACGAAGAAGTGAAGCAACAGATCACCACCCGACTCCTCAACCTAAAGGAAACACCGAACCGACACGAGAAACCCTTAATCTATCATTTGGATGTCGCGTCAATGTACCCCAACATCATGACGACAAATCGTCTCCAACCAGACTCCATGGTCGATGAGTCTGATTGTGCAGCCTGTGACTTCAACAGGCCTGGGAAGACCTGTGACAGGAGATTACCGTGGTCATGGCGTGGAGAGTACATACCCGCTAAACGAGACGAATACAAGATGATCCGGAATGCTCTGGAGAACGAGAGATTTCCTGGAAAGTGGCCAAATTCGCCGATGCGCAGCTTCCAGGAGCTGAGTCTGGACGAGCAAGCCGCTCTGACCCGCAAGCGCTTGCAGCTTTACTCCCAAAAGATCTACCACAAGATCCACGACTCGACAACCATTACCAAGGAGGCCATCATCTGCCAGCGGGAGAACCCGTTTTACGTACACACCGTTCGTGACTTCCGAGACCGTCGTTACGATTACAAAGGGAAAACCAAAGTCTGGAAAGGCAAAGCAGCAGCTTTGCAGGCTTCCGGAGCGCCACCCAACGAGGTCGAAGCAGCAAAAAAGATGGTTGTTGTGTACGACTCTCTGCAGCTTGCCCACAAGTGTATCTTGAACTCCTTCTATGGCTACGTCATGCGAAAGGGCTCTCGATGGTACTCTCTGGAGATGGCTGGTGTCACCTGTTTGACTGGTGCTCGAATCATCCAGCTGGCGAGGCAGCTTGTGGAGCGCTTGGGTCGACCGCTCGAGCTGGACACTGACGGTATCTGGTGCATGTTGCCGGCGACATTCCCCGAGAACTTTGCCTTCAAGATGAAGGGGGGCAAGAAGCTCAACATCTCCTACCCCTGCGTCATGTTGAACCATCTCGTTCACGGCAAGTTCACAAACCACCAATATCAAACGCTTGTCGATGAGAGGACGCACAAGTATGAGACGCACAGTGACAACACGATCTTCTTTGAGGTTGATGGCCCCTACAAGGCCATGATCCTACCCACATCGAAGGAAGAAGACAAAAATTTGAAGAAGCGCTATGCAGTGTTCAATGACGACGGCAGTCTAGCGGAGTTGAAGGGTTTCGAGGTGAAGCGTCGCGGTGAGCTGAAGCTCATCAAGATCTTCCAGCAGCAAATCTTCAAGTTCTTCCTCCAAGGGACAAATTTGACAGAATGTTACACTGCCGTTGCCAAGGTCGCAAACCAGTGGCTCGACGTTCTCCATAGCAAGGGCGCGACGTTGGCTTACGAGGAGCTCATGGAGCTTATTTCCGAAAACAGGAGCATGAGCAAGACTCTCGAAGAGTACGGGTCGCAAAAGTCCACCAGTATAACGACGGCGAAGCGGCTGGCAGATTTCCTGGGTGAGCAAATGGTTAAAGACAAGGGCCTCAACTGCAAGTTCATCATTTGCTCCCGCCCGAGGAATGCCCCCGTTACTGAGCGAGCTGTGCCCGTGGCTATCTTCTCAGCTGAGGAATCAGTGAAGCGAGCATACCTCAAGAAGTGGCTGAAGGAGGAGCCTGCTGACACCGACCCTCGAGCGCTTCTTGACTGGGACTACTACCTGGAACGTCTGGGCTCGGTGATTCAGAAGCTCATCACGATTCCTGCCGCATTACAGAAAGTGCGCAACCCAGTCCCCCGGGTGCCTCACCCCGAGTGGCTGCAAAGGAGGATCAACATCAAAGATGACAAGATGAAGCAGAAGAAAATCACAGACCTTGTCAATGTGAAGGGGCCCTTGGAGGATATAACAAACCTCCATAACCCTCGCATGGAAGATTTGGAGGACTTTGGCGCCAAGCTTCTCAAGCCGAAGAATACGAATGCCGCCATTGCAGCGTCTCAGCCAGCGGTGGCGACGAAGCGCAAGTCACCGGAGCCAGCTGAGAACGTGGATCCTATGGCTGCCCTGCCTAAGGTCATGCCAGACCCGTCTGAGGACTACCCAGCCTTTTTGGAGTATCAGAAGCAGAAATGGCGTATCCAGAAGCAGGCCCGGGTGCGCAGACGCCAGCTCTTCGGTGATCGCAGAGGTCTCACTGGTAACAACATCCAGCAAACATTCATGAAACAAGCGCATGCCACTTTCATGAATACTTGGCAATTGCTGCAGCTCAGGGCGACGGACAGCCCTGGCATAGTGACAGCATTTGTCTTGATCGACGCGAGGATCCATACCCTGAAGATCAAAGTGCCCCGTCAAGTTTTCCTGAACTTGAAAGGCAAAGAGCTGCCCGACATTGAGATTCAAGGCTGTGAGGTCGAGCAAGTGAACTACACTCTGCCGAACGGTCACCCGTCGAGCCACCTATTTAAAATGACTGTTCCGGAAGAAGTCTATTTCGATGAGACTGAGAAGTTCTCGTTGCTATTCAACCATGCCAGCGTGGAGGGCGTATACGAAAAACAGTTGCCACTGCACATGCGCGCCGTTCTTCGCCTGGGCAACCTGTGTATTGTTGATGAGCATCAACAAGGTGTGCTGGGCAAAGGTTTGGAGCAAGGGTTCGACCTCGACGGCTTGAAGCGACCTCTCAAGGCACGGACCTACCTCGAATCATCGCCCATGGCATACATCCACATTTCTCATATCACAGCCGGAGACAGACAGATTTTTGGCATATTCTCAACGACAAGAAATGAGGCGTACATTGTCATCTTACAGAGGAGTCGCGACTCCGGGCAAGACCTGCCGAATGTGACGCGTATCTATTCGGAGATGTTGGCCAAGAGGGCTGAGGAAGCGGCAGGCACCAATTGGCAAGACTGCTTTGCGTACCAGGAGCGTCTTTCCTTCCAGATCAAGCAGGTCACCACACGGCGAAAAGCCCACCTGGAAATCGGCGACATTGTCAAGAAGATGCGAAAGGATGAGGCGCGACCCCAAATGCTGGCCATCCAGTCGTCGCAATCAAACCAGCTGGTGCACGATGTGCCAATCCTGGCCGAATTTCCTGTCCTATCACTCAAGTACGACGTGTCCGACAGCTCTCTCCCGCCGCTGGGCTGGCAATCGGTTGTGTCCAGACGGCTGGTCGGCCACTATCTCGGACTAGGATCGTGGATCTTGCATCTCACGGCCCTGGCCAGGTATGGTGACGTCCCACTTTGCAATCTAGAGAGAGAAGATCCACGGTTCTTGATCGACATTGCGTATGCCAGGCGATTACAAGCCAATGGAGTCGTGCTGTGGTGGTCTCCCGGGCCTCGGCCTGACCATGCTGGATACGAGAAGGACGACCTTCTGGGTCCATTGGATGTAGTCAAGCTTCCCAGCGTCAACAACCCCGGCACTTTTTCCTCGGTTTGCATCGACCTTGATGTCCGCAATCTGGCAATCAACACAATTCTCACATCATCCCTCATCAATGACTTGGAGGGCGCCGACTCTTTCAACCCCACGGCTGATGGATCGGAAGTGCTGGCTTCAGAAAGCGCCTTTTCCAATGCGGGAGTAGTCGTTCTGCGCGAGATGGTCAAGTCGTGGTGGGGAGAAGCCTGCCGCGGTAGTACCATGGCAGATGTGCTCGTACAACACCTTGTCCGCTGGGTTGAGTGCCCTGACAGCTTCATGTACGATCGTGCTCTGCATTACTACATGCAGATGATGTCGCGCAAGGCTTTCCAGCAGCTCATGGGCGACTTTCGACGTGTTGGGTCACAGGTTGTCTTTGCGAACTCGAACAGGCTCATCTTGCAAACGACAAAGGCCGAGGTTGGTACCGCATACGCGTACGCCCAGTACGTGATCAAGAGTATCAAGAGCAAGCCACTGTTCCACTTTATCGATCTTGAGATTAAGGAGTATTGGGACTACCTGGTCTGGTACGACGAGTTCAACTACGGCGGGAAGGCCTGCCAAGAAGTCGTGGAGGCAGAAGAGCAGAGCCTTGAGACAATCATGCACTGGCAGATGGCAACATTCCTTCCTGCACGACTTCAGCCTACGTTCCAAGATTGGGTTGTCGAGTTTGTCCAGCTCATGCATGCCCTGAAGCACAAAGCTATCAACGACCCTGACTCGACGCCTCGCCTTACGCAGATTCCTCAGAATAACATTGAGAACCATGAAGGGCAGATTATCTCAGGCAAGGCATTTGAGAAACCCTTCAAAAGAGCCATCGCTGGCTTGATAGCGCAGCAGAAGCGCGAGCTGCTCCACCCTGAGCTAGCAGAAGATTACAGCTTCCCAACGCTCCCTGGCTCCCACCTCCCGACATCGACGCGGAGTCCTATCCTTGAACTGGTCAAGACCATCATGCAAGTTCTTTCGCTCGACAAGAACATCACAATGGAGGCGCGCCTTCTGCGCAAGGAGCTGCTGGCGCTATTCGATATCCGCGAATTCTCCAAAGACGGCACTTTTGTTAATCCGAGCGAGTCATTGAAGATATCGCAGGTCCCATGCGACAGCTGCACGATGATCCGTGACTTGGACTTTTGCCGCGACGAGGATCTGTTTTCTGGCCAACGAATGTGGCGCTGCACGTTTTGCTCATCCGAGTACGATCGCATTGCCCTAGAGGAGAGACTCTTATCCATGGTCGAGTCGTGGACTGTGGAGTGGGCTACCCAGGATGCCAAGTGTGAGCGGTGCGGTGCGCTTCGTGTGAACGATCTCATGGAGCATTGTACCTGCAGTGGAACTTGGCGATGCGTCGTCAGCAGGGACGAGATTGGCAAGAAACTTGGTGTGGTGAGGAGAGTTGCCAAGTACTATGAGCTGAGGATGCTGGCGGATGTGGCAGAGGGTTTGGCGAGCAGTATCTGAGCGTTTTGTTTTCTGGGGTGGGAGGGTATACGACATGGACGCATTGCTTTGGCGTTATGAGTCGGACTTACAGTGCCGGCTGTTGCTATGGGGGTCTACATTGTAGCGATACTGATACGATACCAATTCTGAGTTTCGAGGCGCCATAGGGGTGATGGTCTTGATGCATTTGCCTCCTGCAGTCAGAAAGACGTCTCTGAGATCTGAATTCTCCTGAATAAGCGCCGTGCCTCCTTGGGACTCCTTGGGACGAGTCTACGCCAGGTTCGTCTTGTGTCTTGGTTATTGTTCCTAAAAATGTCTACAACGTCGGAGAGTATGTACTGTTGGACCAAAGTGCCTAACGAACCCTGTGAATCTCGCGGGTATAGATAGGCCACGGAGAGGTCCTAGTATCTGGGGGTATGGTATCTGTCATGGTCAGGAGTCGTGACACTATCTCTCTGCAGGGCGCCTTCTATGCCATGTCTGCGTTGCAGAAGCTTTGGTTGCGGGCACGTTCAAGCCGTCTCTTCTGGTTTGGGTCTTTAGAACAAGGCTAGATGGAATCAAGGCGGGCTTGACATGATCGAGAGAGGAAAGAGCACGGAGAAACTAGTGATGACACTAAACACGAGCTGACCTGGTCACAGGCTAACCGGCGAATCCACCGCGTGCCATCTTCCTCGCCCGTCCTTCCCGGCGATTGTGGTTCGCTCTCGAACCTTTGTTCGCCTCCTTGTTCCTCCTTGCATTGATGGTGTCTTTCTCTCCAGTGGGCCCGGCGACGTTGCCGCGTCCTCGCCCCGGGCCACCTCTTCCGCGGCCACGACCCCTGCCCCGTGATGGGCCAGGCGCGTTCGAGTTATCCTCGTTGGCTCGCCACGCCGTGCTCTCAATGACGTTCTGCTCTCCGCTGAAGGCGTATTTGGCTTCCAGCCTCCGTCTCAGGGATGGATTGCGCGTGAGCATGAGGGCCCAGCCCTCAATCGCCTCATCGGTCATGCCCGTCTCTGCTCTCAACTTGGCCCTGCTCGCCCCTCTTCTCGTCTCTGCGTCTCTGCCAAAGACCTTCTCGTCCATGCTCCAGGCACGATACAGAACCTCCTCGTTGCCATCGCTCGCGCTGTCCGCTTCCTGGTTGCTCTGGTCCACGGTGCCGCCGACATCAGCTGCATCATAGGTGTCGTCGCGCTCATCGTCGTCAGGGTCGAGCGCGGCGAGCGCGGAGAGGATGGCAGCCTTGTTCGGGGCGGTAGAGGACACCTCCTTCTCCGTCTTGTCATGGTCCTTGCCAAAGGTGACTTTGGACATGTCAGCGGTGAGGTTGTCAAACTCGTCATCATCATGAATGTTTCGACGGGTGGGCAGCTGAGGCGGCGTCGAACGCGGCGCCAGATCTGGCGGTGGCTGCGGATGCGAAGACCCCCTGTCTCTGTTAGCAAAGCTGTCATGGCGACGGAAGGAGTCGTCGTACAGCGGCTCGTTCCGGTCTGCTGTGGCCAGATGGCTGGGCAGGCTCTCTCCGAGGAGATTGGCCACAACCTGCTCAACGTCGTCGTTGTACTCATCCAAACACTTTGCCACGAATCCTGCACCCAGATCGGGAAACAAGTCCTGCACTTGTGTGATCTGGCTCATTTTGTGGACGTGTATTTCTGCAGCCACGTCGGCTTCCAGTTGTCTTCCTTTGCCCTTGTCAATCTTCCTCTTGCGCTTCGGCCGCAGCATGGGTCCTTTCTTGAACTCATGGAGCGCGTTGATGCGTTTCCTAAAGTTGTCTGTCGACGCCCCTGCATCCTCCGCTCTCTTGGATAGAACCTTGAGGATCGGCGTTGAAGTAACAAGCTCGGCCACCAACGAGTCGTTGACATTCAGGGGTCCGGCCTTGTGCGCGTCCGCTGCTGCTTTCAGCTCATAGAGCTGGTCACTGAGCATGGCCCATCGCTTCAAAACGGCCATTCCCACGAGACAGAGGTAGACAGTGGTAATGATGGCTTTTCGCAACGGAGGATTCATCACCCTGAAGCCGATGACCAAGCTGTCGAAGAATTCTGAGCCGGCCAAGCACTGCGCACAGGCATGAGGTGACACGTGCAGCAATGGATTAAGATGTAGTAATTTGGCCTCAGCCAACTTGAGATCGCCCTTGATGCCGGCCTCGAGCTGTGGAATGAGCTGCTTCTTGAGTGCGAGCACGGACCCCTCCACAGCAGGGCCGTGCTTTTCGAACAGCTCCGCGAGGACTGGTGCCGCAAGCTTCTTGGGATAGCATCGCACGAGAGCACTGAGAAACTGGAGGCTGAGGAGCTGGGTGGGCGGTGTGAGAGCGAACAACCGCGACGTGAGCTGAAATGTGAGCTTGAGCAATGACGTCGCGTGCGCTCCCAGTGCTGAAGGCCCCGTCTCCGCCGTCTCCTCGGTGAACGAGACGAGAAAATCGCCTAGCGATTCATCAGACTTTGCCTTCTTTTGTAGCTCCGCGTCCGACAAATGCAGACAGGCCCGTATGAGAAGCTCCCACGCATCGAGCAGGGAGTCCCATTCTCGCGAGTCGAGATGCTGTCGCCATTGGACCTTGGGGAAGGGCGCGAATGAGGGGAGACTGGCCATATTGCCGTCTTGTCTTGGGTATGAGATGAAGTCTAAGGATTTTCAAGCTCAGGGGCCTTCCATGTTCATGAAGTATAGTCGATGCTGACCCTGGCAGTGAGGCTCATCGCCGGATGAATCATCATGAGCGCGTGCCTGGATGAGGCTGCCCCGCCAGAGGTCCGACGTCAAAAAGGTACGTACCTCGGGGAGCAGGCAGGCTCACCGCACTAGCCTGTGATAGGCTTAGCGCGGAGCGCACACAATCGCACCCCTCGATGAAATTCGTTCTCGCATCGCGAAACTTTTGCCTCTCCTCAACCACTCTTCATCACTTTGCCGCAACACCACGTTCGAGTCGTGAAGAGACCTTTCGACCACCAATACCCCAATCCAGCAACCATGTCTTCCTACCAGAAGGGCGAGAAGGACCAGGGCGGCGAGGCCCCCGTACGTCTCCCGCGACATCGTCCTGATGAACAGATTTAGCTAACAACCGCTTAAACAGAAGTCCCACAAGATCCGCGTCACCCTGTCCTCCCGCAAGGTGCAGACCCTCGAGAAGGTCTCCCAGGAGATCCTCGACCGCGCCAAGAGCAAGGACCTCCGCTTCAAGGGCCCCGTCCGCCTGCCCACCAAGACCCTCAAGGTCACCACCCGCAAGACCCCCTGCGGTGAGGGTTCCAAGACCTGGGACTGCTTCGAGATGCGCATCCACAAGCGCCTCATCGACTTGACCGCCCCCACCGAGGTCGTCAAGCAGATCATTGTCAACATTGACGCCGGTGTCGAGGTCGAGGTCACCATTGCTGCTTAAATGCAGCCGTGGCTGATTTGCGCACCCATAAGGAAGAATGGCCGGAGCGACGGCTACGAGGCTCGGCCACGCCGCACATGGTAGAAAATCAAAAGGTCAAAGACACACCGGACGGGATTGATTCGTCATGTCTCATTGTGATGTACTTGCGCTCTCCCGTGATGAATGTGTCTGCCCGATATCAGATGCCAAGTAACGTGAAGGATCCCTGCGCAACGCCAACCATGCATATATATACCCGTGCCCTAGAAATTCCATAGTACACAGTCCCGCGGCGGTGGCAGCTCGGGCACGACACCACCTTCAAACTCACCCGTTTCCGCAAACGCCATCCATTTCTTCTTGCTGTCCTCGTCGTACGCCCCCATGTCAAGCATCGTATCCTTGTTGAAGCCGGGCGGTCCATTGGGGAACCATATTTTTGTCCACGCGCCACTGGGCGTCACGTACCCTGGCTCATTCTGCTCATTGTATGTCACGCGGTTGTTGCGGAACGTGTCGAGACGGCCCGTCGCCGTCTTGGTGGCATAACTTCCCAGCGGTGGATGTTGCCTGGCACTACCAGGCGGGTAAGGGTTCGCTGGGGCAGTTGCTGCGGCGGGTGCGCCGGCACCCGGGGCGCCCATTGGCGCTTGTGCGCTGAACGGATTGATCGCCTTGTTGTCGGTGCTTGCTAGGGAGGGCTGTCCGAACGGATTTGGCTTGGTACCGAGTTGTGATGGCTGCCCAAAGGGGCTTGCCGTAGCTTGGGCTTGACTAGCCGCGGCTGTGGCAAACGGGCTCACGCTGGGTTGCTGGCTCGGTTGCTGTCCAAAGGGGCTCGGCTTGTTTTGGTCCTGGTTCTGAGTCGTCGCCGTTGCAAAAGGGCTAGGCGTCGCAGTTGCCGCCGTCGTTGCTGCAGCGGGCGCAAAGGGATTGACCTTGGCGCCCAGCTGCCCGACCTGACCGAAGCCTGCGCCGGCCGTACTCGTCTGCGCCGCTTGCGCAAATGGGGACATGGCAGGCGTGGTCGTCGAGGGCTGTCCGAATGGCGATGCTTGCGCAGGCTGTGAAGGCTGTCCAAAAGGCGACGCTTGCGCTGGCTGTGAAGGCTGACCAAAGGGCGATGGTCTATTCCCTGGCTGTGATGGCTGGCCAAAGGCACTGCCTGACGCAGCAGCGAAAGGACTGGGCTTTGCGCCCAACTGGCTCGGCTGCCCGAAAGCTGAGCCGGTCGTCTGGGGCGCTGCTGATGGCGGCCCAAAGGCGCTCGTGGCGCCTCCGCCAAACGGGTTGACCTTGGCACCCAGCTGGGACGGCTGTCCAAAGGTCGACGCGGGCTGGCTCGGCTTCCCAAAGGTGCTCGCACTCGTCGTAGCAGACCCGAACGGATTCGCCGGCTGGGCTGTTGTCGAGGGCGCTCCAAAGGGCGACGCCCCCGCGGCGGCGAAGCTCGAGGGCTGCGCGTTGCCGACGGCAAAGGGATTCGCAGGAGCGGGACCTCCGGCGTTGGCAGCACGGCGTTTGCCGACCTCGAAGACGCCAAAGGGTGCGCCTGTGGTGAACTGCTGGCAAATGTCGTGACGATTGGGATGCTTGTCCTCGGCGGCGATGATAAAGTTACACGCCTCGGTGATGTTGGCGGCTGCCGTCTTCATCTGTTCCTCGGCGTTCTTGTAAAGCTCCTGAGCTTGTTGAATCTAGAGAACGGCATGATCAGCACGGGTTCCGCCATGACGCGAGAGACCTGGAAAGACGCACTGCAGCCTGGCTTTGGCCACTGGCCTCCGACATGTAGTAATGCAGCCTCATCTCCTCAAAGCTCTGCTCCCGGGGGTATCCTCCAAACAGCTGCTCGGGGGCGTCGCGGCCGGGGCCGTACGAGGAGAGGATCCATGGCGGTGCCTCCTGCTGGAGGTCGTTGCGGACATTGTCCTCGACAATCTTATACTTTGCTGTTGCTGCTGCGTCAGCTGTCTGGTGTCTTTGACGCGGCTGGATCTCCCGTCCGAACATACCGTACTTGTCTTGACTGGTATCACCACCCAATGCGCTGAATGGGTTTCTGTTCTGGGTCTGGCCGCGACTTGGGTTCACCACGTGCTCGTATCGGCAATTGTCTACTCAGCGTCAGCCATGGAGCCAGCAAGGCTATCCTAGCGGGATCAGACGCACTCCCATATTTGCACCTCCCCTGCGCAAAGAACACACAAGGCGCGGGCATCGTGTCGCCGCGGTCGAGGGACCGAAGCTTGAGCTCGTACTCGTATGCTGCGCGCCGAAGGTATGGGTCGATGACTCGCTACGTCATGTCGCTGCTCTTGGTCTCGTTGGCGGGTGATGGTCTCGTGGGTATCAATGGGCCCGTTGATGAGGGAAGCAATGTGGTAAAACTGGGGAGAGCAAGGGCGTTGATGCAATGGAAATGATGCTGGTCGCGACGGACAAGGAATCCAAAAAGCTCAGCCTTGTCTTGTGCTGGGGCGGACGGCGCTAACACTTTTTAGTGGAGACGCAGCCTGCTGGTGTTAGAGGCCTCAGCACCTGTTCATTCAACGTCCGTCCTTGCACTGGTGCATCTTGTAATTATCCATTGGTCGCGTCTTTGACACAATGGGCGATGCTCAGTCGCGCCAGTTGTTGTTCCAGAGCAGCAGTAGTCAACGTGGATGACGCTGAAGGGCCTGTTGAGCGTAGCTGCCAATGCCCCAGAAGCCATCCTCGGTTGCTCTCCATCATCGCCCAGGCAGCAGACATGATCATCTCGTCGAGTGCGAGCTCTTCGATGGCTAGTCACGAGATGAAGAAGGTCGAAGGACCATGACTTCCACTCCCCCAGCTCATTGAGGGATCTCTCCTAAGCCTACGTGGGAGTACCTCTCCCCGTGTCTCATGGCACTCGCTCACAAGCAGACTTTCGTCATGTTGGTCTTTTTCATTGACACTACGCTAAATTACCAGAACACGCCTGTTTTCGAGCACCTTTGCAGGCCGGCCAGGGCCAGGAGAGGCATAGACTGAGACATGATGATGAGCACACGCGGATGAGAGCGGTCTTGAGGGCTGCCGAGCTGGTGTCTGGCTCGCTCGTCCTCGAGCAGGACATGTTCTATATTAGCTCAGTCAAACCACAGCAGGAGTCCTCGCCGGCGCAGCCACGTGCGATGACGACTACGCTCATCGGGACATTTCCCTGAGGTGCTCTTCAGGACGTAGCCTCGAGGGGGGGAGCAACAGGACCAAGGCGTCCTCTCTTCGTGACGGATGTGTCCATCGTGGCGGCGCTTCTGATCTCTCCATCATTTCTTGGCCCTTTCATTTGACCTCCCGAGCCAAAAGAACCAGACAACAAAGACTAAAGCGTCGAGACAGGGGCTCGCCAGCGCCACGCTTCCACTCGAAGGATCACATCTCCAACGCCAAAGCCACAGATTCCTTTCCCCAGACCCCAATTCCCCCGCACTCACAAGTTTCACGCCTCTCTTTCACGCATGCCAACTTTTCACTGCCAGGGACTGGCTTGCTTGGACGTTGAACGTCTCCACGCGGTTGACGGGCTGGCAGCTGACTCGCGTGCCAGTACAACTGCCGAAGACCACCTGCAGGTCTCTTAATTTATACACGGACAAGGTGAGAAAGGATGGGAAACGGACAAATCGATTCATTCATCTGCTGCTCGCACAAGAGCAGCTACAGTGGCGGATAACGTAACTCCATGGAACCTCGTCCCCGAGGCGCCCAATGCAAAACGTGAAGGGGGAAAATCATCACTCATTACCCTACAAAAGTTGATCATTCTTCCTTTTTTTTTTTCTCCCACCTAATTCTGCTGCGCCCTTCTAAACTCAATCAGCGGCCCCTGCTTGGCGCTGGTAAAGGTGTCGACGAGCTGGAATTCGCCGGGCCTGTGCCTGCCAAACTCGGCATCGACGTGGCCCTCGCCGGGGTCCCTGACGCCGACGGCGCGGCGCATGTCGTAGAGGAAGATGGTCCTGGCGAGGGTGGTGCTCATCTCGACGTAGGCGAGGCCCTTGCCGATGCAGCCGCGGGGACCGATGCTAAAGGGGCAGAAGGCGCTCTGGGCGACGGCGACGGCGTCCTCGGTGATGAGGGAGCCGTCCTGGAGGGACTTGGCGCCGGCCTGCCAGCGCTCCGGGTTGTAGCTGAAGGGGTCCGGGTAGTACTGCTCGTTGTGGTGGATGGTGTAGTGGGGCACGCCGACGACGGTGCCGGCGGGGATGTCGTGGCCGTCAATGGTGGCGCCGCCGGGGAGGACCTCGCGGGGGAGGATGCCGCCGACCGAGGGCGAGAGGCGCATGGCCTCGTCGATGCAGGCGCGGAGGTAGGTGCAGGAGGTGAGGGCGGGGCCCTGGACAATCTGCTCGACGTCGGAGAAGGTGCGGCGGATCTCCTCGGTGACCCTGCGCAGGGCGTGCTCGCTGCGGACGAGGTAGAAGAGGGTGGCGGCCATGGCGGTCGAGGTGGTGTCGGAGCCGGCAATGATGAGCAGGTTGGACTCGGCCCACAGCTCGGGGATGCTGAAGCCCTGGCCCGTCTCGGGGTCGCGGGCCTTGAGCAGGTAGTAGAAGAAGTCGCGACGGTCCGTGTCGTCGCCCAGCTTGGTGCGCTCGGTGAGCTGGCTCTTGCTGTAGGCCATGTAGCGGGCGCGGCCGGCGGCGAGCTTGGGGAAGAGCAGCTTGTCGACCTTGAGCTTGTCGACAATGGGCATGGTGCCGCAGATGAGGTGGCGCGTCGTGGCGGCCTCGACGAGGCCCAGCGCGAAGCGGTTGTCGGGCTTCTCGAGCATGTGGAAGGCCTTGCCGTACGACAGGTCGCCGAGAATGTCCATGGCCAGGTAGTTGCACCAGTCGCTCATGAGCTTGGGCGTCGTCCAGCCCTTGGTCTCGTCCGAGGCGCCCGCGCCAATCTGCTCGGTGAAGGCGCGCACGTTCTGCAGGATGTAGCGCTCGATGCCACGCATGGCGCTGTCCGAGAAGGCCTGGCTGAGGACGCGCCTCTTGCGGGCGTGGACCTGCTTGTCCCGGGTGTTGTGTGTGTTGGCCACGGGGTGCGCAAAGGCATCGTAGAACTCGCTCTTGCGCACGTTGGTCTTGAAGCCGTAAATGTCCTTGAGCGCCGCGCGCGAGTTGAAGCTGATGTGGTTGGGCCCAAAGCGCACCACGGGGCCATACTTTTGGTGCAGGCGCCAGAACTGAAGGTGCCGGTCGCCGCGGTAGGCGTGGTACAGCTGGTAGGCATTGGTTAGGGCGGCAATGCGAGGGCCGGGGTACTTGGCGAGCGGGTGCAGGTACAGGCGGTAGACGACGATGCTGAGGAGGTAGAGGGCGCCCAGGCCAAAGAGGCCGGCGGTCAATGTTGCGAGGTTGAGCATCTTGTGTGGCGGTCCCTGTGCTATCGGACCATGCGCACGTCGGGGGCAGGCAGTCGGGCAGTTGGTCAGCAGTCGATTCAATCAATCAATCAATCGATCGATCAATGGCAGTGCCAGGGACAAAGACAATATCCGTGGACCGAGGCACACTGGAGGGCGGGCAGACAGAGAGATAGATAGACGGATAAACAGGCACTCGAAGCTCAGGGAGGGCGTCTGCCCTCTTTCTTAAGCACAATCCATCCACGAATCAAGGCCCCAGCGATGCTCGGTTCAGCGCGGCACACTCCGACATTGTGCCCAGCTTGCGCAAAATTGTGACGCTTCGCATGGGAACTGGCAAGAATAGGCTGGGCACGGCTACGCTCGGGGGCCGGTTGCACGGTGTCTTGGTGTCCGCGTTGACGAGCCACGAATGAGAGGCCGCATGACGACTGAGAAGGGTGCTTTGCGGGGACTGCGGAATGCTGTCGGTCACGCGGAACGGCCGGTACGGGACAGAGATGGAATAGATGGCATTTTCTCACAATTTAGTCGCATAGCCTCGATCTGAGTTGTGCGTAGTTGGAGACGATGGGGGGGGGACTGGGGTGGAGGTGGAGGGGAGGGGGCTGAGGGGCTCTGTGGCCTGGCCTTGGCTTTGGCCTGCTCTTGCCCCATACGTAAGGTAGTAGGTTCCTTAATTGGGTACCTATAGTCCCCTGAAAGAGCCAGCTTCACCGACGCGCAGCCAATGAGAGGCGTCCGATGGTCAGCGTCGGGTCTGGGCACAGGCATGCAGCAGCTCGGTCGATGATGCAAGCAGAAACACTCAGGATGGCAGCACTTCACGCAGTCGAGGCTTGATGAGTCGTAGAAATGGAATAAAGTGGCTAAATCGTGCGTGACAATAAGCAATGTCGGATTCGGCGTTGGACACGACGTTGTGCATCTCTCTGTTTTGTGAAAACGCTGAGGGTCACGCGGCGGAAACGTAGTCGTCGGCTTTCGGGTCTGACAGCACAAACGCGGCCGACCACTGAAACCCGAATGGCAGCACTCGCTGGGCCACACCGGGTCGATAACCGCCTGCATCACTATCTTGCTTCGACTTCGTATTCACCGTGGCCTGGTCATTTGTCAGACATGGCAATCGTTGTGCGACCTTGCATCGGTCAATTTGGCCATCATCTATCATTTCACCGCTGACACATTATGCACAACGCTGCATCGAGCATGTGCTCGCTCGAGAAGGCACGAAAATCTCGTCATAGATCAGAAAAAGAAGCACACCGCAACCGTCACGCGCCTAGTGTAATCATCCCCATATCCCTATAGCACTCGTCGACTTGCCACACGCTGAAATACGTTGTCTGGAGCCCCAAGTGATGAAGGTAATCAATAGGATACAGTCACTGTACACACCCTAGCACATCCAGTATAGAATGCACCAGCTGCAGGGTATCCTGCCCAGGGCCTTGTCATGCACTACGCAGGTTTCTCAGCCCTTGAGATGGAGAACTCAAGAAAAGGCATATCCGTCGTCACTCCATTCGTCTGTTCATGAGCGTCGAAGACGCAAAACACGCTCTGTATATGTACATGCCATCATTCACATAAGGGTATCGAGCTCATTCCGTCATCACGTAGCGTACCTCTCGCGAGTAGCGTCCCTCCGCGCCTCCGCCTGCAACGCGCGTTCGTGCTCTCTGGCCAGCACATCCGGGTCGTATCTCTCAAAGCCAAAGTTCCAGATCTTGCCCGGCGTCATGACACCAAGCTTCCCCCTCTTGGCGCCGTGGCTGCTCTTGCCGCCGACGTGCTGCACGAGGACGGGCGTCACCGCGAAGCGCAGCCCGCCCATGGTCCGCGCATAGTCCTCGATGAAGCTGTCGGTCGGCAGCTCGGACCAGCGGCTGTTCTTGAACGACGGCAGGAGCTTGTACTCGATGACGCTGCGCGGGAACGCCAGGCCCTGCCCGCAGCACGCGTGCCTCTCCATGAGCGCCACGCCCTCGGGTTGCGGCTGCATCACGTTGCGCCCGGCAGCAAAGTACAGCAGGATCAGCATCGGCGTGAAGACGAAGATGGTCAGGCCGCAGACGGGGCGCGTCAGCGTGCGGCGCGCCGCGGGCACGACCTTTCGTACCAAGTGCAACGCCACTGCCACGCCGCCGACCACTACGCTCGACCACAGTAGATACGTGGGCCAGGACTCGGCGTTCCAGCCGCGCAGCTGGTCGTACCAAAACAGGCGCAGGTAAAATAACTCTTGGTGCGCCGCCCATGCCTTTTCGGTCGCTGTGGCAAGGGCCTCCATGACGCGGTGCCGCCACCCGTCGAGAAAGATCACGTCGTCCTCTGCCATGATGGTGTACGCTGCGCCCGTCCTTTGGCACTCTTCCATGACAATGGAGTAGTCCAGCTTGGACTTGAAGGCGTGTCTCTTTTCGCGCTCCATGCGCGTCGCGAGGGCCAGCCACTCGTCATCGTCCTGGTAGGAGACGACCTTGTCGGCCATGAGGGACAGCCATGGCGCGTCGTGGTCCGGGTGCGCCGTCTGGTCGGTGTGCGCCAGTAGCACGACGAAGCGCACGCGCGACTGCTCCTCGGGGCGAAGACCGTGGTGGAGCGACCCGAGGCATGTCTTGAGATAGGCGGCGCCGTCTCTGCTGACCGACGCGATGCCCACACACAAGTCAGGCGTGCCCGTCTTGACTGGCTTCTCTGCGGCGAGATGGGCTACATACTGGTTGCTCTCGTGTATCCGATGGCGCGAGTATCCGGGAATGTGCGCGACATCGGGGTTGTAGAACCTCGAGGTCGGATCCCGCCAGCACGTGTGGCGCGCGTACTCGACGAGTCCCGCGTACTGCCCGCCAGGTTAGCCTGCGCACACGCCTTCTCTCCAGGACCTTACTTGCGCGGACATTACGTACCAAAAACAGAAAGCTAACGACAAAGAGTGCGCTGCTGGGTATCATGGTGCATGCGAGTGGTCTGTTCAGTGCCTCTCACCAGCGCGCAGCAGTTGCCTCCAGACGACCTTGGTCGTCACAGCTGGGGCAGGCAGGTGCGCAGTGGTGTGATTACCGCGTTGGCATTGAATGCGCTCCAAGGGCGGCACGTGTGGTCGAGTCGTTTTCCCCAGAGGCGCAAGAGCATAGACCCAGCGATCAGTGGAGAAGCAATGACACCTCCCTAACGAGAGAGAGACGGGCGCGGTACCATGCAAGGACTACGTTATCAACCAAGGGGGCGCGACACGGGAGGATTCAGGACCGAGGGCAGCATCGTGCGAGGTGCCGGCACGTTCCTGCTAGGGACCGCAATTTCGAGGGTCTGCGCTAAGCCCTACATACAGCTGAAGTGTCAGCGTGCCGTTTCACACGGCACTCTTGCCGCTCGCTAGAGTCTGCCTTGGGAGCCCAGAACGCGCTCCGGCACCCGACACCCTATCGATAGGGCAGTAGCTGCGCGATAACTGGCGGGTAGTGGAGGGGCCGGAGAGCCTCACTCCCCGTGCGTCCCCACCATCGGGGAGCTCTGCTGTCAGTGGTCTATGGGCTCGGAGGATCTGGTTGGCAAACTGGCATCAATGACAGCAAAAACTCGATTGGCAGGCCATTTTTAAAGGCAACGCGGTCTCTTAGAAAAGTCCCCGCCATCGTCCACCTAGACTCTGACACTTTGAGTCATCGTGATGAGCCCAAAGCCATGCCCACGGGGAAGATTGGCCTGCACATCTGTTGTATGCCGTTACAAGTACGTACGGGCGAGGAGGCAGTGTATCCATCAACGCCTTTGGCGTGACGACCACAGCGCTTCCGCCCTATTTGTCTCTGTGAAGTCGGGCGCCACGGGTTCAGCAGCGCAAGGTCGTGTGCCTCTCTGCGTCACGCTGCAGCGGCCAAAACCATAACCTAGACGACGATGTCCAAATGGCATGAACCGTTGATGCCGACAGGTCAACAATCTACACACTCACGAGCAATATATGCTGAGGGAAAATGCGGTCGCTATGCATCACATAAATTCAGTCTCCTGTCGTGAAAATAGGACGTCTATAATATCTCTACCAGAAACAAGTATTGGGCATGCGTCACGCCCTCTCCCACATGATTAAACAAGCAAAAGCCCACCAAGTACAGCAGCGCCCAGAGCCAATCCGACATTCGCCCTCGAAAGACTGCCACCAGCGACAGGCACTGGTGTCGGCACAGGGGGGCAGTCCCCGCCCACGCAGTCACCACCAGGGACAGGTGTAATGCCCGGAAGCGCGAGGGAGGTCGAGAACGTAGGCACTTCACACCCAAAGCAAGGACTGATCGGGGTTTCTTCAGGAAACGGTTCCTCCGGCGTTGGCGTTGGCGTGACCGTCGGCTTTGGCGTAGGAGTGGGCGTTGGCGTTGGCGTGAGCGTGCTGCTCTCTGCCGAGCAGTCCTCTACTCCGGGAGGACAGATGAGGAAGCTCGTCACCTTTGGCTTGGTGGGTGTCTGGGTGGCAGATGTCGCTGGCACCTTGGGAGTGAGTGTCGTCTTGGGAGTCGGCTTCACGGAAACCACGGGTGTCTCAAGAGGAACATTGTGGCTCTCCGTGGGTGTTTCCGACTTGATTGGCGTCCCGCTCTCGTCAGTGGAACAGATGCTGGTGACCTTGGTCACGACCACGCGCGTCGTCAAGGTCGTTGCCTGCTCTGTCGGCAGCACTGTACCTGATGTTTCCACGGGCGGCTCTGGCACCTCAGGTACGTGTGTTGGCTCGGTTGGAAGTCCAGGGCAGTCCACCATATACGGCGGGCAATCTATCACAGTTTTGGTGTTGTGGATCGTGGTGTCGACCTCGTCCAGGGACTCGGATGAAGGCGGCAGGTCAGGCAGGGGATCAGTCGAGACATCGGGAGACGGTGTGATGGCTGGCTCTCCTGTCTCAGTGCGTGCCGGTGAAGGCAGAGCTGTCGTAGAGGTCAGTACGACAGGCTCCTCAGTGGACTGCGGCGGCTGCGGCGGCTCGACGATGGTCGTGGGAACTTGCGGTCCCTTGACCTTGTCAGGATCATCCGTTGGTTTCTTGGGCGACTCCTTGTCGTCGGCACCAGCACCCTCGCCTTCGCCGACCACAAAGTATCGAATGTCCTGGATCTTGAACTCGACGCCTTCAAAGGCCTTTGGCTCCTTGGCGACAAATTCGACGCAAGTATCGTACCCAGTCGCGGCCTTGCAGCTCTTGGCCCACTCACTCTCCGTGCCCGCGGGAGCACCGCAAAAGTCAATGTTCAAGATCATCTGCTGGGGACCAAAGTGTCTGTCGATATCGCACTTGTCGTTCTTCAGGAAGGCTGAGGGTGTCCCCCACGTCGACGGGTCGGGGTTCGACGAGGCAACATCAGCAGGGACAGTCTCGTGAGTCCAAGAAAACACCTTGAGAAAGTCCGATGTCCACTCCATGGCGTCTTGTTCACGGATGTTAGTAAGCTCTCACCGACATTCGTTCGCGTCAAGACTCACAGACGCCGCCGCTCGGGTTGGCCCAGGGCGCAGCAGCATCTTTGCTGGCGCACCCCTGGTACTGGTACTGGTGCGGCTCGTTGGAGAAAAAGTTGTCGCAGTTGTCAGTGTAGACTTGAGCAGTCTGGCCCTCGCCGTCCATGATACATTGGCCGTATTCACTAGAGTCGCCGACGTGGAAGACCGGGCCACTCGTGGTGGCATCGTTCCACTGCTCGTACATGTCCACCTCACCCTCATTGGGCCAAGCGGCGCCTACTGTCCAGCTGCAAGGAGGTCAGCACAAGTCCCGACCAAATGAAGATACCCAAAATGCACTCACAAAGCTGGCCACACGCCACATTGCGCCTTTGGGAATTGCGCGAATCGTGCGATGATCAGGCCATGCTTGTACGTCTTCTTGGACTCGAGGCGCGCACTATTCCTCCCGGCATGGCCATCGCCCGGCAACACACTCTTCGTGTCGACACCAAGGGAGAAGTAGCCGTCTCTTTTGCCGCTGAAATCCGTTGGGCCCTTGACATAGTTTACAAAGCCGCCTGCTGGATCAACGTCGAGATAGTCGCCAGTGGTGTGGTCACTCTGCCACGAACAAGGTCAGTCACCCTCTCCGTGAATGCATGATAGATCCAGGCCAGACGAACCTCAAAGTAATCAAAATTGTCCATGAGATTATCAGGCGTCAACTCCTCGCTGAGGACATATTGCCTGACAGCTGCGCTGGAACCAGCCAGCGCAACCAGCGAAAGCAGCGCACTGCGCATCTTGAAGCGAAGGTGGAATCTAACGTTAGAACGAAGGAGAGGAGACAGCGAGAAAGGAAAGACGTAACGAAAAATGAAAGGACGGGATATCGTAGAAAGAAGGATAGGCAGACCAGACCCAGGAGGAGAACGGATAGAAACATGTTCCCTCCATTCGTCTTATAACTCATCGCGGACCAGCTAAGCGACTGACAACATCCCAGACACCTCCTGCATCGCCTTGTCCGTTGCCGCAAGTCAATCGGGAAACGGACTGCGGCATGGATTGGCTGGGAGTTTTTGCCGCCCAGTGGATCTATCCACAACCCCTGTCCGCCGCGGTGTCAGAATGTCGCCCTGCACCAATGGAATGCAACAAGCGGCGCTGGGCAGGGGCCCAAAAAACACGGCGTCAAAATACGTGGGTATCAGAATTGGCTGGCCCAGCGGGCGACGTGTCGGTTTCATGTTGCGCAGGCAGGATGGGTCATCGAGTCGGGTCTTGAGGAAGAGACCACTGCACTGCCGCCGGTGACGAGATTGGTGGACAGATTTTGGTCGTGCGTGTGGTGGACTCGTAGATCTCCCAGGACCAGGGAACGCGACCATCAAAATTATGTTCAGGCCGTATCGTGCGTTCAAGCAGTGAGTTGCAGGTATACATGTCTACACATCTGTACAATTGAACCATTTCCGCCCCAAAATAGTACTCGCTGCAGGCCAAGAGCATACCTACTTGTAGTACCTTGGCTCGTTGAAGACGTGGTAGCGGTGGCCGCGAACACCTTTGCCACGGAACTGCGATGGGAACCTCCAGCCTTCGGGGACTTGGCTCTCCTCGGCGCGGCGATTGCGCTCCTCGGCAGACAGGGCCTTTTGCTGGCTGATCTCGCCCGCATTCCTGGGAATGACAAATTTGGCAACCTGCAATTCCGTGTCCGTAATCGTGTCACGACTGAGACGGGCATACCCAATGCGCTTCAAGCCCTTGAACAGGATGTACTCGCACCAGCGGTCCCAGTCGGTCGGATCAACGTCGTTCATGCCGGACTTTTCGCTGACATAGGTGTTGTAGTTGCCCTTGAGAGGCTTGGTGACAAGGTAGCTGAGCAGGACGGACGGCCGGTCGGTGGAGCCCATGAGCTCGGCCAGGTACTCGGACTGCAGTCGACGATCCTCTGGGTCCTCTTCCTGACCCGAGTGGAAGACGAAGACGTCCACAAGCTGGCCATACACGTCAAGCGTCGCGTGGATGGCCGGCGCGAGCTCGCCAACTGGGCTGGGAAGGAGATGGTGGGTCGAGTTGAGGATGGGGAACTTGGACAACAACGCAGCGCCCCATGTGTGCTTGTTGGGTCCCGGCCCATAGTCAACGTACATGCCAAGGTCCTCTGCGAGGAACTGGGTGCTGTCACGGTTCCCCATGATGATGCGCTGTTGATCGGACTCGAGGAGACCAACCACGTCGAGCTCAGCCTCCTTGATCAGGTCGCGCATGCGGTACTCGGAAGACCACATCTGGTTGTCCAGGGAGAAGTGGATCGTCCAGATGCCAGTTGTCATGACCCGGTCCTCGGGATGGTAAGGCTGATAATCATTCGTGGGGAAGCGCACGTACGCCGCACAGAGGAAGACAATGTTGACAGCCAGCGTCGCGACAGCAAAGTACCTCTTGTGCTGGGACGCAGACTGCCGGCGCGCCTTGGACTGCTGGCGGCGGGGCAAAGACCCGTTATAATTGACAACGCCAAGGCCGATGAATGCCATCATGGTCATCTGCACCCAGTCGGTGCGCTCGCGCACGAGCGGGCCACCGGGCACGAAGGCGTACGCAACAACCCACACGTGGAACAGGACCAAGAAGTTGTAAAAAAGGAATCCAAGTCCAAAGCTGACAGCCGGGCTCTTCCTCACAGCAGAGTACAGCAAAGGAACTGAGACGGCCATCAGGTATGCCGCAATTGTGAGAGCTCCCATGTATCCAGTCCAGTGGCTGAAAAAGGTCACGATCATCGCGCCGGAAGTACCAGCAATGAGGGACAGGTACCCTCCGGCGACTTGAGGCCGTGCGACTCCAGCGAAGAGTCCAACGCTCATCGCGGCGAGAGTACACCAGCCGTGAGTCGAGGAATAGGGCCCGCGGATGGGGAACCCTTCCCACACCCAGAGAATCATTGTGCTCGTGTCAGACAGTAGGGAGTGGAGGCCAAAGAACAAACCTCCGATGCCGAAAGCGGCAAGCAACGGTGAGCCCTTTTGCTGCTTGTCGTTTGAGCCTGTGGTCAGCGGCGCCTTGCGGGCCGCAATGAGCACAGCGACAACGGCGAGGCCCAACCCAACGCCATTCCATCCGCCATTCTCGGCGTGCATGATCGGCCAGACTGGGTTGTTGGTCTGCCAGATGAACTTGGCGGTCGAGGAGAGGATGAGACCGGCCATGAGCCCTAGGGCCTTGGACTCGAAGCGAGCTTCGTGAACAGACTCGGCCACAAGGGAGGCAGTCCACCCAAGGCAAGACATGAAGACACCAAAGCCGAGAACGCAGAGCCGTAGAGTCGGATTGGGGACCAAATACGAGGCGATGCCAGAGAGTGACAAAAGGTGAATGCTTCGCTGGTGGTGGACAGCGAATGAGCGGAGCGGTCCTAGCGCAAGGAAAAGGGGCGAGATCGTGGTCATGATGAAGGCTTCAAAACCAGAGATACCCATGTACCACAGGGGAAAGACTAGAGGAGTCAGCAAGTGTCATTTCGCATTTAGCCATCTTCCAGATATCATGCTCTCGGGACACTTACACCAGACAACAACACCAAGACTGGTGAGCGTCGTCCAGAAGACGAACTATATGAATAGATTAGCAATGCCCCTCTCCATGGGGAACCACAACTTACACCATGGTAAATAGAAGCGATTGTGTCGAAAGTCTCGCCAAAGGTGAAACCAGTCGAGTAGACACCAGCGGTTGCCTTCTCCTTCCTGCGCATTGTCAGTTGTAGCCCAATAAAGGTCGGGACAGCAGCCTGGCGTACTCCTTCTCCATCACGGCTGATGGCACAGATGAACGATTCTCGCTATAAATTTTAGAACATTGTCACACGCTACTTTATTGATCCCGCTACTATCTCGGGAGCCAGCGGACGTACCCCTTGCTCAACCCCGTGTTATCTTTGACCACAATCTCCATGTTCGAAAAGTCGATGGCGGTCACGGCGTCGAACCCGACATCAAGGATGATGAGAGCCCATTCGAAAAACGCGTAGGTTGTATAGGCTTGCTTGGTCAATTGAGATCATTTGCCAAAAGATGGAGAAACTTACCGCCCGCCACTTTGTGCACCTTGTGCTGGATGAAGAAGTAAATCAATGGAACAAGGGTACCAAAGAAAGCGGCGGCAAAGAACTTGCGCAGCCGGATAGCCTTCGGATTGGCCGGGCTCAGCGCAATGCAGCCCGTTGTCCACGGCAAAGTTGCCACAATGTAGGAAATCATAAGAATGTCGTGCCAGTCATGATCGTCGGTCGAGGTGATGTACGTCCATCCCCCGCAGGTCAAGGTCCTAAAGACCCCCATGAACGCAATGACACCAGGAAGCCTCGAGCCAGGCTTCCTAGTCAGGAGGTACCACAGTCCAACAAGCGCGAAGCGGGGACCAGACGTGATGGCGATAAAGATCATAAAGAAGGATCGTTCCGGGTATCGGTCGCCAATCGTCGCAGACACCGATGGAAACCATTCGTCAGGGTACCCATAGTGCTCGTTCTGGACGATCTTGTGATAGTGTAGGGAGATGCCCACAATCAATGCGCTGATGAAAGCAGCTGTGACATTTTAGCAATTGCCACGTTCACGTCCACCGGGGCGAGTCCTCACTATACGCAACGATGGTGTGCATCCAGCTCACCCAATGCGCCCCCAGATTAAAAAGGACATCGCCCTCCTTATCCTTGTACTTTGACATCGTCACCAGTTCAAAAGAGAGCGCGAGAAAAGAGCGTAAGAAGTACAATTACAAGCCCATCTGTGTGTCGACCGGGCGCTGTTCCTGAGAAAGGGGGACGGAGGAAGGGATTCGCCTCGGCCTTAGCTGCTCGAGACGCGGCTGTACCTGTGGCTGGTGCAGCTCGCGAAAGCTTCTGATACGTGGCGCATGCACCACCGACGGGCTGACGATAATGACCCCACTAAAAAGTTGGCAGCCATCTTGAAAACTTTCCCACGACGACAATACGGATCAGGCCCCACGATCTGCATCCTGGGACAGACGAGGCATCTTTCTACAGAAAAATGGCAGGGGTCGCAGACAAGGCGAGATTCTATCTCGAGAAATGTGTTCCACAACTGAGAGAATGGGAGCGCAAAGAGATCTTCAATAAGGTACGTGGACCATGCCAACACGGCTGCCTTCTTGCATCTCAGCGAACTGACATTGTACAGGACGAGATTCGAAACATCGTCTCGAAGCGGAACGATTTTGAGCATCGCGTGTTGTCTCCGGGCAACACACCTGCCGACTGGTCGGCCTATGCGAAATGGGAACACTCTCTCGAGTTGTTGAGGGTGAAGCGGTGCCAACGACTGAAGATTCGGCACCTGGCATCCGGACACGCTGGCCAGGGCCGCGTCCTATCTATTTACGATCGAGGTACCAAGAGGCACGCCAACAGCGCTTGGCTTTGGAAAGAATACTTGCAGTACACAGCCAAGGTCAAAGCATCCAAGCGATTTCGCAGGGTCATGACGGAGGCACTGCGCATGATGCCAAACGAGGTCGAGCTCTGGACAATGGCTGGTAGGAGATCAGCGTACAACGGGGACATGGCCTCTGCCAGGAGCTTCTTTATGCGCGGCTGTCGCTTCTGTACACGGGATGCGTCCCTGTGGCTCGAGTACACTCGTTGCGAAATGGATTGGCTGGCCAAGGTGGACAGACGCAGGGTTGAGAAGCCACAGAATGATCCTCTCAAGCCCGATCAGTCGAATGGCGCCGACGACGAACTGCGGATCGACGACAGCGACGAGGAAAGCGACGTTGACGACGAAGACAACGACAGGCTTCTGCCTCAACCATCAGAGGAGCAGGCCAAGGTCATTGATAAGCCCGCGGCCAAACAGTTGCAGAATAACCCAGCGATGGACGGCGCGATACCCATGGCTCTATTCGACATCTCGAAAAAGCAGTCGTTCTTTAGCGCCGAGGTCGCGGCCCAGTTCTTCCTCGTCGTCGCATCATATCGCAGCGTCTCGGTGCAACCCAGGGTCTCAGACCATATCATCACCTACATGGACACGCACTTCAAGTCGCACCCCGCGACCGCTGATTGTCATGTGCGTCAGCCCATACTTGGGCTGCATGCAAATACGTCGGAATTCGTGCGGAACTTGAGAGAGGTGTTGGCGAGGCTGGACAAGTACTTGTCGATTGTGGATGACAAGACAGCGCTGGCGAACAAAACGGTGGCCTGGATTGAGGACTTCCTGGCTGACGAGGGACTCGATGAGGCTCTCCGCAAGGTGCTGGAGCGCACCAAGCAAAAGGTGCAAGCCGCTTAGGCAGCCAAAGTATCATAGAACAAAGACGCCGGCGAGCGAGCGATCGCATCATGGTACAACTGTTGGACCCTTGGAGGGCATCGTGTCTGCACTAGAGTGATTACCCTTGCTCATCAATTGAATAGTCCGCCGCCAGGTAGGCAGATGATGTGCGAAATGACACGGTCGCATTGCCCAATAGCCCAAGGACCGATAGTAAAATGACTGAGCGCAAAGTGACAGGCAAATCACTGGCAGGTCCGTGCCGAGGGATCATTAAGACCAAGCGCTGGGCGCAGATCTGGATGGGGTCCCATGCGTCGCACGAATCCGTCGGGAGGCCACTTTGATTTGGCTCACAACCCTTTCACAGACAAATGCTCTTTTGGCCACGAGGATGGTAAATCATTACTAGTATGTAAGTAGATATCGGGCTCGAGGAAAACGAAAACTGCGACTTGCGTCAGGACAATGTCTAGTTCGCTCTGTGGCCACATCCTTTGACCGCTGGACGTGAGTCTGCCTCTGGTTGATGGTTTTCAAGGCCGCTGGCGGGGACGGGAGCTGGAGAACCTAAAACTGGAGGCAGGCACCATGAAAGTACCTGCTGATGTACGTCTTATTTCCACCCCCCTTCCCTCAATCTCGTCCTCTTTGCATTTTAATCTTCCTCATACAACCATTTTTCTCTTCATCGGTCTGTCACGATGTTCCTTTGATCCTGTTCATTTCACGCTGGCCTCGCGGGTTTGCAGTCGCCAGCCGCTCCGTTCACTTACATGGGCAGCCCCATCCATTGGGTCTTCAATTCGCAGCGAACACCCACGAGAATGGACGCAACGAAAGAGAGATGCAAGACGCCCGAGTTTGAGACGAAAATTCTTTGAGACGAGCTTCCGAAGGGTTCCTTCCGAAGAAATTGGCCCAGTACGAACTCATGCCACAAATCACGTCCAAGGAGACATCAAGCCTTCCTGGTCAACATGAGCTGTTGTCAGTTGGGTTTTTTACAGGGGTCATCCCGCCCCCCAGAAGCCCCCAGCGCATGCCGCATTGGCGGCGCCCAACTGTGTCACGCGTGCCCTCGGGATCGACCGCTGCCAGCGCCATGATGTGGACGCTTTTGCAGCCTGGACATTGAACGCGGAATGTGAATTCGCCTTTCGAAACTGGAGCGCAGCTTTCCGCCATTGACCGGAAGCCAGGGAATTCTTAGGGCGACGTCCTTCTTCAACAACAGCCGCGATCCGTGGAAAGTCCACTCTGGCCACGCCGCTGTTAGTCCTGGGCTGGATATTGTGGGGCTGGCGCCGCTGGTCCAAGTACCTTCAGACATGCTGGCTCAAAAACTGATCGAATAGCTGGGAGACCCCTTCGATTTTGGACGCCCAGATGGTTGCAAGTTTCTGCATGGAGGAACAATTACTCGTTTCCAGGTCCCTTGGGTCTGATAGCTGCAGAGGATCAGCAGCGTGCCGGCATGTGAACCTCTATCTGGAACTACCCTGCAACGAACCGACGCCGGACAACACTGGCACCTTCATTTTCGTTGACGATCCGCAACCCAAGGCTTGCAGGCCCTACGATATTCTACTTCGTGTACGTATCGGGGAAATCCAGATCGCGGTTCTGAGTATTTACTGCTCGTCTTGGTTGGCCAAGCCGCAACTGAGGCCGTCAAAAAGCAGCCTGAGTTGCAAACTGGATGGGCCTGCTTCCTCTCGCCGAGGGTGCACGCTCCAATTTCATCGAACTTAGTCGACTCTACCAGGGGCTGATTTCTCTCATGATGAATGACAAACAAATGCCATCAACTGCCAGCAGGACAACGCCGCGAAACTCAGTGGACGTTTTCTCTTAGTGTCTCGAGCCTGGATGCTAAGGGAAAGATCGCCACACAGCGGAAGGCCTAACAGCGCAACACGAGGAGTTAACAGCTATGGACCCCGTCGTTTCATTGGTCCGCAACCACTGCTTTCGTCGGACTAGTCCGTTCGCAGTTACTCCTCCGAAAAGTGGACCAGTGGCTTTGCAACACCCAATAAACCAAAGGCAATCACGATAGCCTGCGAGTCGTTTTGCCCGCCCTGCTGTCCTGCTGATTCCTCCACTCCTCTCACTGTCTAACTAGGCTCTCAATCAACCGAAACCGTCGGCGTGCGCGCAAGCACGAGCAAGAGCAGACGTCGCAGCACCTCCTGAACTTGGAGCCGTCCGAGTTCCCCCCCCTGCCTGCCTTAGGTAAGACGGACGCATTCAGCGCTTTTGTCAGTCGACACGCGCCCCGTCCACTGGCCCCTGGCGTCGCAGACCAACGACATTTTCCCACCCACCCAGCCTGGTCCTCAACGCGACTCTTGTGCCGCTTGACGCAGCCAGACATTCATTGGTACACTAGATCGTCTAAACGATACACGGCATCTCTCACTCGAGTTGCTTTCTGTGTGGCTCATTTGTCCTGCGATTTGCTTGACGCGAGTTGCTAAACTTGGCTGTCTCCATCGGCTGATTTGCAGCCAGCTTTTCGACTGGCTGGCGCGTCGCTCTGTAGTGCGCAAGCATCAGTCTCTCCGCTCAACGCGCCCACTAACACGGCGACCACCACAAGCCTCACGTTCCGCGACCTACCTTTGGCTTGGCGTTGCATGACCTGGTTTTTTTGGAAGGTATATGCTGGACAATAATTTAGTCGATTGACTTGCACCCGGGCCGTCGTGCTCGGAACTCGTTGTATGCGGAAAGAGCGTGCACGATTGCTAACAGGTTGTTGCACCTGAAGGTAAGGGCGCCCTGCCTCCCCAATTCTGCTGGCCTGGTCGTTTCTGGTCTGTTACCTCCACATGGTCGACAGCCTCGCGACGCGCAAACCGGCCTTTTCTACCCCGATATCGAGCCTCGCCAAATCCTTTGCGCATCGTTCAATTGCACACCGTCCATCACGTTGTCTTTACTTTTCGATGGAGTTAAATCCATGATCGCCTGATTGCTGACAACAACTCGCGATAGACAAGCCGCGAAGGCTCAGTCAAGCCTGGCATATCGCCATGAGCCATTGGATGAATGACGCCAACCCGAACCACAATGGCAACGGCTTTCCTCACATGAACGATCCGAATGTTGCGAGCGCCATGATGGACCCGTCTGCGTTCATGGCCAACCCTGGCCAATTCAATCCTGCGCAGATGCAGAACATGCAGAATGGCGCGATGCGCAACCCTTCGCCAGCAACAATGCAACACAATCCATCAGCCTACCAAGGCGGCTCGGTCATTCCATCGAAAAGACCTAGGCCTTCCGACGATGGCGCGTCTGGCTCGCCGACGCAAAACCCCGGCATGTTGCCAAACTCTCGATCGCAAACACCGCAGCAGCAAAACTTTCCGCCCGGCTTTCAGCAGAATGCCGGACAATTCCCACACCTTCAAGCGAACGGCTCCGCCAACGCGAGCCCGTCGCCCATTATGAACAACCAAATGCGCCCAGGTAGCGTGCCACAACGCGTCGCGACGGCTTCACCACATCCGTTTTCTCCCAGCACCCAACAATTCGCTCCACAGGCCTCGCCTGTCCCTTCGGAGCAAGGGACACCACAGCCAAACCAGTTCATGCAGCAACAGAGTATGCCCCCCGGCTACAACCCAGCATTCTCCCAGTCACCTTCGAACGCGCGCCCCTCTCCGAACCCGAACACGATGAACCAGAACGCGATGATGCCTCAACATATGGCTCAGTTGCAGCACATGCAGCAAATGGGCCACATGTACCCGCAAATGCAACAGCAGCAACAACAGCAGCAACAACAACTACCCCAGCAACATCAGCAGGTCCAACAGCAAATGGGCATAGCGCAACAGCCGCAACGGCCTCAAATGGCCCAGGCGCCCACTGAGCAACAGAAGTTGGCTGCGTACCAAGCACGTCTCCAGCAGCAGCTTCAAGGCAACATGCAAATGGGACGAGGCATGATGAATAAGGCGCCTCAACAAATGGCGGGTACGCCCAACGGACAGAGTCCACAAGCGCAGGGCATGCGACCACGCCCCGGGATGACGGCAGCAAACCCGGAGCAATTTATGAAGAATCTCACATCATTGATGAATGCGAAAGGATTACCCTTGGACACGAACCCCATGATTGCAGATCGCCCTGTCAATCTGGTTCTTCTTTTTCAAGCGGTTCAGAACAAGGGTGGGTACAAGCAGATCGTGGCTAGTAACGGATGGCCGTACATTGCGCAAGCCATTGGTATTCCACCGCAAATGCCAAATGCAGCTCTGGCGTTGAAACAGCTATACGAGCGCAACTTGTATACCTTCGAAGAGGTGTGGATGGCCCAGCACAAGCAGCGAATGATGCAACAAAAGCAACAGCAAATGCTGCAAGCACAGGGACAGCAAGCTCAGAGTCAACAACTCCAGATGCAGCAACAGGCGCAGAGGATGCAACAACAACAACAGGCTGCCCAACATCTACACCAAGGTCAACAGCAGCCACAACAGGCACATCAACCCAATGCGCAACAGCAGACACCAGTGAAACCACCGATCAATGGGTCAAGTACTCCACAGCAACAGCACATGGCCCAGCCGACTGCTTCCCAGGGTCACCAGCAACGCAACAGCATGTCGAGAGGCATCGAGACTCCTGGCCAGACAGACTTCGTCATGCCTTCGCCCGCGCATAGCAAAGCTGGCAGTATATCCATGCAGCAACCACAACTTCAGCAGCAGCAGCAGCAGCATATGGCTCAGGATCGCGGCGAGGCCCCCGCACCCTCAGAGGTCCTCCGCAAGTCTGATGAGTACACGCCTTGCTCACGCGAGTTGACCTCCCATGGTGGCATCGATCTCGAAAGCGTGTATCGTTTGGGTCACGAACTGTTACGATTTGACCCTACCGTGCCCCAACTTGCCGAACTCGGCAACATCGATATCCATGCGCTTACAAAAGGTCTTCAAAGTGGCATACATGGGGAGATCAAAGTTGCTCTCGACACACTTGTGACTGTTTCTAACTCACCGCACCAACCTCATCATTACATCAGATTGCCCTGGTGCGACGATTTGGTCGATTCATTAATCGACGCTGCCGAAGAGCCAATCAATGTTCTGGTAGAACACACGGCGGAAGTGTGCGATGAATTGCAAATCGCGCACTACGACGAGGTCGTGCGGGCTTGCCGGATAGAGCAATGGACAGTCCAGGAACGCCCAGCGTATGGCAGCGGACCCTACCAGATTGACTGTGCTGTCGACCGGCTCATATGCATCACCACGATTCTCCGCAATTTGTCATTTCCAGGACCTGGTGACCAGAACGAGAATCAGCCAATCCTGGCAGAAGAAGCCGTCGTCAAATTCTTATGCGTTGTTATCCGCTACCTAGGCACCCGCACCATGTTCTTGCGTACGCATGCAAACACCTTGGATCTCATGAAGGACCTGGTGGTGCTGTTGTCAAACATTGCTGGATCCATGGAGATTCCTGGACGCGACGAGGCTCTCTGCTTGCTACACTTTCTGGTGGCTTTCGCTCCAGGCCCGGGACCGATCAAAGCTGAAAACAACTCCTGGGTATTCCCGCCATTCGAACCCAGCCTGCATCCATATCTCCCACACGCCGTCGATGCACTGGCGAAGTTATTTGCCCGCGATGAGCCGAACCGGACTCATTTCCGCACCATCTTTTTACTGGATGGGAGCAGCGATCCATCGTATGAGCTACTCACGCGTGTATTTGCCCTTGCTATCTCACCAGTTCCTGACAAGGTCATCGAGCGGCATCGCGCACCCAACCAAGCCCCACTGTTCGAAACGCGGAAACCGACCATCATGCAAGGTCTTCTGTGTGCCGAGATTCTGGTATCACTCGCTCCAGGTCCCGAGTCGGGCCTGGCCAAGTCATGGCTTCGGGCCGACATCAACATTGCCCAAAACTTGTTGGAAATGGTATCACGCCTATCTCGGATCTACGAAGCGCAGACGATGCATAAGGGCGGTCGGGGTCCTCCGAGACGAGATCTGGAGCTGGTTTTCATCGTATCGACCGCCGTTGCCGTGGTTCGCAGGCTTTTCGAGAAGGCGAAGGACCTCAGCGAGTCGGACAAGGATGTACTGTCATGTCTACCCTCGTCGGACAAACTGCTCGAGATCACTAGCTTGACTTCGGCGGACTGGGCGAAGGAGGGTCTGATGCAGCAGTACACCGCGTGTCATGTCCTTGGACGGTGATGGGGTTGGACATTCGCTGCCGACCACCGCTCGGCTTGACGAGCTGCATATAAAAACACACGACGGCGCTGGGGAGACGCCATGATCTGAACATATACCTATTAACGACGATACAGACGCTTGGAAAACGGCGTGTATGTAACCGGGGTGCAGTCTTTATGAAGAGTATGGGTTGGAGTCAAGCGCCTGCGCGTCTGCAACGATGCCGCAGCTTTAGACGTTTCACTGCATTTATACGGGGTTGGGGATCCTGGTTTCTATCGAGAAGATTTCGGGTTGCGTTGAGAGATAGGAATACGAGTTACTGACACC
Organism: Emericellopsis terricola; assembly: GCA_027569275.1. Classification (NCBI taxonomy): domain Eukaryota; kingdom Fungi; phylum Ascomycota; class Sordariomycetes; order Hypocreales; family Bionectriaceae; genus Emericellopsis; species Emericellopsis terricola. Next base: position 132,467 of record JAPDEU010000011.1, on the reverse strand, counting down.
ACAATCGGATCAGCCGGTTCTATTATGTATGTATTGTACATTTATCTGTTCCTTCGCGGGACAAAGCCTATATGCTACAGCTGTACAAATGGTTCTTTTGATACATTCGCTCGTCAATGGATGATACAGTCATGATGCTTCTGCCGCCTAGAATCCTTGTTCAAGTAGGTATTTCTGAATGGGATCGAAGAAGTGTCCCTAGTGCATGTTAGTGGGCTCGATGATTCCCGTCGCGAGGAGATTCAACGTACTGTCACCTCGATATGGCCAGTTACTGGACTCAATACAATCTTTTCCGCCGGTATATTGGCCTTTTCCCTCAGTTGCTCCATCAACAACTTCTTGTTGCCGCTGACCTTTTTGATCATGATGACCTCCTTTGTCTTTCCGGCTTTCCATTCCCTGTAGACTGGTAATTGCGCGAATGCAGTGCGGCGGATCGTCCATGGGGCTGCCGCGAAGGCCTCGGGTGTGATGGTGGGCAGTGGCGTGGGTGGGCGCGCAACCATCACCCGCTTTGCACGGGGGGGAATGTCTGCTGGTCGAGCATTTGGTCGTGGTTTGAGGGTTTGAGTTGCTGTCGAGAACGCGCGGCAAGATCTGGAGGGTCGCATGGCAGAGAGGAGGCTGTATGAAGGCATTGTCGCTGACACTGTGCTCAAGCAGACCAGTTTGACGTATATTTGGGTGCAGATGACACGTCCCTGGGGGTTGATTGAGCTGAAACAAGTCGTAAGACGGTATAGTAGACGAAGATCGCGATGTCGCGAAGCTGCTCTACAGCTGGAACTGGATGAAGCGTCGCCAAAAATCTCGAGATCACATGATATCCCTGTCAACACGAACACGCGCTCCCGCAGCGGCAGCGTCAAGCGGAGGATCCCCGGCTAAACACCTCACACCTGGAAACCCCACACCACTTTGTGTGTTGGTGAATTTTCGCCAAAATTGCCCCTCCATGTGTTGATTGCAGCGATCCGCCCTGACGAGACGCTTCACGATCGACTCGACGACCTCACGCTCGCGCACTGCCGACCGATCGACCTACTGATATCCATATAATTGTCGCAACCATGGAGGATCTTCTCACGACAGTTTCGACCGATGGGTCGAACATTATGCCCAAGCTTGCGCCCCATCTCAGTCGTCACCTTCTCTTCCCTCTCATCCAGTTCGAGAATGAGCAAGCCGAGGAGCAGGGCGATGACGAAAAAGCCCGCAAGATTGCCAGTGGCAAGATCAAGCTCTTGGAGGACACGAACATGACGGATTACGTGGCGAGCCTGTACTGCGAGCTGCATGGCACCGACGAGGCGCCCGCCGAGTACAACAAGAAGAGGCAGGAGGTGCTTGCAGAGCTCGAGAAGCACGAGGCCGCGACTGCCAAGATTGCGGATCTCTTGACACAGGACGAAGTCTTGAACGGGCTGAGGAGCGACAAGCTTGCCAACTTGGAGTTCTTGAAGAAGGAGCACGGTGTACGTTGGAAGACCTGGATGGAGAGTCTACAGAGGGCTAACTGATGCAGGTTACCATGGACATGGTGAATGCGCTCTTCGATTTCGGCCAATTCCAGTTCCGATGCGGCCAGTACGGCCCCGCCGCTGATATGCTCTACCAGTTCCGTGTCCTGTCTACGGACAACGACAAGGTTGCTGCTGCCACATGGGGCAAGCTCGCCTCTGAGATCCTCCAGACCAGCTGGGATGCGGCCGTCGAAGAGATCAAGAATGTTCGCGAAGGAATCGACACACGGCTATTCAGCAACCCTCGCGCGCAGCTCGACCACAGGACCATGCTGATCCACTGGGCCCTGTTCCCCCTGTTCAACTCGGACGCCGCAAGGGAACCCATTCTGGACATGTTCTTCTCTGCCGCCTTCATCAACACCATCCAGACCAGCTGCCCGTGGGTGCTGCGTTACCTCATTGCCGCCGTTATCACCGGCCGCAACCGCGGGCGCAACTCATCCTTGCAGCAGAAGCAGCTCAAGGACATTGTCCGCTATGTGCGCCAGGAGGCCTACGAATACACAGACCCACTCACCCAGTTTGTGAACGCGCTCTACATTGCCCACGACTTTGAGTCGGCGCGTGAAGCCCTCCGCCTGGCCGAGCAGGTCTGCCGCTCCGATTTCTTCCTCGCCTCCTCTGCCGATGCCTTTGTCGACGCCGCCCGCCACCTCATCTGCGAGTCGTACTGCAAGATCTTCAGCCGCATGAACATTCGCGACCTCAGTGAGAAGCTCGGCCTCAACCCTGACGACGGCGAGAAGTGGATCGTCAACCTGATCCGCGAGACCCGTCTCGACGCCAAGATTGACAGCCAAGACGGCACCGTCATCATGAACCACCCGCCAAACAACGTCTACCAGCAGGTCATTGAGAAGACAAAGGGCGGTTTCTTCAGGACACAGGTGCTCAATGCTGCGGTGACCAAGGCGTCGTCGTGATTGTCTGTGTGCGTTGCGTGTATCTTTGGGGCTTTCAACTTAGACTGAACGGGGTCACTGGCAGGAAGGAGGGTAGGCGGATTCAGCCACACAGTAGAGAGGCCTGTTTATCCCCTTTCGGTGATGCGGTTTGGCATTGCATGGCGTTATCTGGGATCAAAATAGGGATGCGGGATTCCCAAGGGAATCAAGGCTCTTTTATTGAATGAAATCACTCTTACTTCAAGGGCTTCTTCACTTGGCGCGTGCAGCTTGCACAGGGAAAGGATGATTTACCATGCTGAACTCTCTGTGGGACTGGTTCACGAGTCGTCTTGTTGAAAAATATGACTCCTTTCACTCAGAACAGATAGAATCAGGGGCGAAGGGTCGGCTAGGTTCGTGGACCTTGCGTCTGAATCCTGCCAACCGACACAGTGAAGGAACATAAACCTTGTATTCTGTTGAACACACGCGTGGCATATTACGGTTCTACGTGTGCCTCTGTCTGACCGTATGGGATGAGTTTTCCTTTTCACGACTGGCCATCTGCCCTACTTCACAATCAAGTTTAATGAGTTTGTTGACTTTCCATAGTCCTCATCAACGATGAGAGATTCAAATGAGAGCAAAAAGCGACAGAGCATCCACCGCTTTCGTGCCATATTCGATAAAGACTATAACATGGAATTCGCGTGAGAAAAAAGGGGCACACTCAGTGAACAGATTCGAGGCATCTCGTCCAAGAGGATCTCTCAACAGACGTGAATCATCCTAACATAGTCCTACGTAGGACCAGACGAATTTCGGCCCGTGGAATCTTTGTGCATGGTTATGCCAGGGCCACATTGTCGTTCCAACTCCTAGCAGGTCACCAATCGAAGTTGGGTATCAGCGTCTGGCTGATGACCCAGCGCTCACCGACTGCTCAGCTTGCGTTGTGACTCTGCGCACCAGAGACGAGCTTGAATCCCTATGATTCCCTCTGGTTCCTTGCTTTCTTCTTGTGTGAGCTTACAAAAGCGAGTCTTCACCCTCACCATCTCATCCTCTCCTCTCACTTTTTGACATATTCAGATACCCTTAACCTTCCAAACAATCGCAAGGTATGCCCCTACGATCAAGAAACCTTTTCACATGTCTGCGAGCCCTCAGGCTGTGTCGACGCTGCGTTCCCTTGCCGTCCTTTTCAACGGCATCGAACATCGTTGCTGCGTTCTTGATCCTACGCCACAAGGCTCAATGGTTGCCATGCCACTGACTCGTCTATAGATCCATCGGCAATGTCTCCTGTCAAGATGAACGCACTCGTCCGCGTCCTCGCAGTCACTGGCGCTACTCTCGTCGCCGCTGAGAAACTGAACAACCGGGCGCCCTTCTGTTGGTGTTTCTCGTCCACTTTGGAAAAGAAGTATTGACAAAATGTAGCCGACTATGTTCACACACGAACTGAGCCACCTCAGGAACTTGCCTCCATGACTGTTGACGGTGGGGATACCCTCTGCTCGAGCCACAGCGGCCTACTAACAGACCGGCAGGCCACTTTGTCTACGAGCTGAACCTCTGCACCATCGTAGAGTCCACGGACTGCCGAGTCTCCACGTCCACTGGCAATCCTGTCCCCATGGAGCCCTCCTCCACGACTGACGGCGCGTATGCTACCTCGACTGCTACAGTCCAGCCTGGCGAGAGCGAGATTACTCTCACCGACGAAAGTGGAAAGCCAAGCTCCACCGTGGCTACGGAGACCGTAGAGACTGAGCCTGCTGGCACGGCTACGGAGACCTTGGCTGAGGAGCAGCCGTCTGGTGGTGCCATGAAGGGTTCGGTGCTCGACTACGGCGTCGTCGGCATCGCTGGCCTCGTAGCTGCTGGCTTTATCTGAGCTGACACGGCTGTGGCACGCCTATTTGTTGCGAACTGCGGGCTAGGGCTTCCCGTCTTGGTCAGAAACTGATCTTGGGGCGGATGAGGAAATTTAAACAGGTATCGGATGTAGCATACTTGAACGCCGCGCTATCGTACATGGCGGTGTCCCCCCACATACATGGCATGGAACTACGTCTTCGATGAAATATCATACTGCGTGGCACAGCGGGCAGCCGCCGCGCACTTGGTCCCTCAACAAACGCGCCCGCATCACTTTCATGCCCACGCTGTACCGTCCTCCCTCGGCGGGTGGTCCCAAGTCCAGATCCGGCTTCTTCCCACGATGGATCAATTCTAGCAAATGGCTGACATGGTACACATGGCCGCACGCATACCCCAGTAGCGTCTCCATCTCGTACTCTGTGAACGGCTCATGGCACTGTGCGCAATGCCCTGGCTCCGGCGAAATGTTCCCTTGTACATTTGCATGGTCATCGCTGCCAACCTCCTTGGCTTCCACGTCAACGTGCTTCTTTGACTTGTGGATGACTTCAAACTTGACACCTTTTCTTTGGCGGGTCCGAAGGTCCTTTTGTGCTCCGGCGACTTCACTCCTGATGACCCTCGCGGCACCGGAGCTTATGCTGTACTGGATCTCGTGCTCCTTCATCATGTGGGTCAGTCCCTCGCGGAGACCTTGAATCTCGAGTCCCTCAGGGATTCGCTGGACGAGCTTGATCGGATCGAGAGTCGTACCGGCTGACTCTAGCAAGCCGCGTATGAATCTAGGCTTGTCCATGCTGTAGTTGAGCAAGTCGTCCCATAAATCTTCGTCAGCTTGTTCTTTTGCAAACTCAATGGCCTTGTGCACGTCTTTGAGGCGGTCGATGATGAGGTACAGAGCCCGCTTCATCTGACCTGTTTTGGAATACAGATAGACCAACTCGTCGTCGTATGAATGAAGCTCGCATTCTTGGACAGCCTGGATGATCAATCAGCACGAGACCCGAAACTGTTCCCGAGAAAGGCGAGACTTACCTTCTCCAATACGTATGATGTCGAAGTTTTCAGGTAATCCATCAACAGTGCTCTGTCGTACATAGCGAACAAATGCACAGCGAGGTCAGCATAGTTATCGACGAGGGATTGGCTGTCCATGACCAGACGGTCTACATTCTCCCCGATGCGCTCCTGCAGGCCGTCGCCCTTCCATAGACCGCGCAGGTAAAAGTACAAGTAAAGGTGCAGTTCTTGCGCTTGCAGCTGCTCGACAACTGTGTCGGGTCTCACAAGACCGTGGTGGGCCTCGTCCACGAGCAGCGCAATGGCCTCGGCAGTCGCAGCCTCCAAATCTTGCTCTGACATCTTGGGCAGATCCTCAGCCGCAACCTTCAACCCGATGAAGCCGGGGATGTCATCCACCACAGCCTCTGCCAAGTGGCTGTCTCGGATCAGCCTGAACGCAGAGTCCGCATCCTGCAGCTTGATGTAACACTTGAGGGCCTCGTGATGTCGGCCAATGGCTTCATGCAGTCGGGCCAGGCTCTCTACAACGATGCGCCAGTCGCGACCCTTCTCTCCATCTTCGACACTGTCCTCACGCACATCGCGATATTTAAGTTGGTTCTCAAGGGCCGTTGTGATAATCCGCACGTCGAAAAGTTCCGTCGACCAGCGGTCCAGGAGCACTTTAAACCGAGGCTTGTCAGTCTTGATGTAATGTCCGAGCACAACCTCGTATATGGTTGTCGGCAATGGCGGTGACATCGGCTCAGTCGGTATGAAATTGGTGATCTCATCGAACTTGCCTGCTCCAGCGAAAGCCCATACCAATTTCTCCCAGCGGTCTGGTGTGGTGAGCACCTTACTGCAGACCTTGCCTGCTTCGAGCCACTTGCCCTCCTCGACGAGTTCCTGCACCCAGAGCTCGCCTATCCGTGCCTTTTCGCGCTCAACAGACGAGTTAGCCTTGTTGAAGGTGGAATCCGTAACCGAATCATCATCGGCAGGCTCGTCCAAGTTCCCTCGAGGGGCGGCCGGCTGGTCCGATGCCGATGACCAGATTTCGGGGTGCTCATCCAGCAGATCCCACGCCTGGCCATACTGCTGTCGCTCCAAGAGCCACTGGAAGTGATCCCCAAGATCTCTTTTCGTTGCCAAGATACAGTCGTATGGGCTGTGGATGAAGATTTTTGATCCTGGCTTGACTAGATTGGGATGTACTGTCGTGTGGTTCGACCCTTGGCGCATTGGACCCTTGGCGCTGCCGGTCACGATGCTGGCCTCTTCACCGCTGCCTCGACTGCGGACACTCGCCCCTGAGCTGAACAGTGATGCAGGGTTGACAGTGGCGTTCCACATGCTACTGCCAATGCCCCCTAACGCCTCCAGGACGCCCCTGGATGACACGACAGCAGCAGCGTTGCGCGGCGGCAAAACACCGAGGTGGTAGTCTCTGGCTGATAGTCGCTCATACCTGCTGACATTGAGGCTGTCCGTGCTCACCTCCTCCGATGTATCGAGGTCAATCAACCGCAACTCAGGCCGCAGATGATCCGCTTTTCGTGGCAAACCACCCGACGGCTGGCTGCCCATCGAAGATGAAGAAGGCCTAGACTTGTGCCCCTTGATGTGAGGCACAGACTCTTCCTCGTCTGTATGCTCCTCGTCCTCGTCTGCGGTCACGTACGCGAGGACCACCATTAAATTCTGGGTATATAGCGAAAGGCCAGAAATGATGCAATCGAGCCGCAGGATCTTCACAATCTGTGCGTCGCCTGGCACCAGCTCTTCTGCATGTTTACCGGTACCTTTGCCCGTGGGATGAACATGGATGATCCAGACCGTGCCGCCCCAGCCAACCAGCAGACGCTCAACTCCTTTCTTCGCGAGAGTCGCCTGGTCTCGTAATCTTGACATTGCTGGCGTGGTATGGGTGGCCGAGTCCACTGGCTGTGTGTCAAACGCTGTCTCGTCAATCCACTCAGCCCGACCCTTCCAAACGCCGGCCATCGTTTCCCATTCCTCCGTGTTGGGACGGTCAATGTGGCCGATGCGCTTCCAAGCATCGTCTGGGTAGTTGCTGTCGACGTGAAGATGCGACCTCATGATCTTAATACCATGCTCATTTAACCATACAACGTATTTTCCGGAGAGTGACCACTGAATCGTACTGATTGTGCCTTCCCCAGAATGTAAGATTGTGTCTTTCCCCGTGTTGGAACCGAGACCTATGCTCCCGAGCCATCCTGAAGCGGTGGCAGCGGCGCCGCCTGTTGTGGTCGAGGTGCTTCGCCCAGGACCTCCGCCAACAGTTAAGATGAGCTGCCCACTAAGGCCACCAGAAAGGTAGGTCCGGTCGGTCTTGTATTCGGGAGACAATGCTACGGCTTGCACAGGTCGCGCAAAGTTGCGCAACTGAACATCCTTCAAGTCGACCAAGGACTGGACGCAGACATTGCCATCCATAGAAGAGGTCGCAATGTAAATATCGTTGGAAGGTGTCTTTGGGACCTGTGGAGCCTCCCGTGGCTTTCGTGACGCTGCGGCAGGTGTATTCGACTGCTGTGAACCAGGACGTTCTTGGGAAGCAAGGGTAGCGCTTCGAGTTGGCCCGGGGAGCTTGTCGCTTGGAAGTGGTGGTGGGTACGGTGATATCGAGATTCCAGTCACGGATGCAGCATGTGCATGGTACACCCGCAGAGATTGGAAGACAGGCAGCTGAACGACATGGATATTGCCATTGTGCGTGCCAGCGATCATCTTATCCCCTGCTACGAGGAACGAGCTTGTTGCATCGCCATTGCGGTATAGAGCACGCAGATGCTGGGTCAAGGGCGCATATTTGAGTTGTGGCTCCTCGTCTTCATCTTCGTCCCCATCATCTTCGTCGTCTTCATCTTCCTCGCCGGTGCTGCCGCTACCGCTGTCGCTGCCGCTGCCGCTGCCGCTGCCGCTGCCGTCGCCGTCGTCCTTCCCTGCATCAGACCGCGCGACACTGGCCTGAACTTGCTCCTCGATTTGGCGTGAGCCCGCAAGCGGCGTAGCAATATCTTCTTCGTGCCTGGAGGTCACGCTGCCTTGATCATTGTCGCGTGGCGCGTAGCTTGGTAGTTGAGGAGACTCAGACCCATCGGCGCGGCCAGTGCCTGTCGAGGGCTGGGTATCTGTCATCGCGACAGCGCATTCGCCACAATCATGCTGTGGAGGAGCGGCAGTTGGAGTTCGCGCTGTCGGAGTACCGACGTCTGGTGGTGAAGGATTGGATGATTGAGGAACGGTGGGAGTGGAAGCATTGGCGGTGCCTGGGTTACTACGTCACGCGGACGCTGTCCCGGCACCTACAGCACAGCTTGAGCTTCATCCCTGCAAGCTCGTGCCCCACCGCCGTCTACCTTGACCACATCCCACCAAGGGGGCTCAAAACGCGCCGCAACCACGCGTCGCAGAGCCTGAAAGGTCTTCAAGAGCCCTTGCTGACCATAACGACTGATTGGGGCATATGGAGCCCACGCGTCATGGCCTCGGTCAAGTCCCTGGGGCTGCACCAACCCTCGGGGCTTCAGTACGCCATCGACGAGCAATTACTCCCACCGAACCCGCCTTCTAGTTCATACGAATGGCACATTTCGACGGACGACGTGAACGGTGAGCATATCGAGGATGAGCTGTTGACGGCAAAAAATACGGTCATCTGGTCGAGGGGTGGATTGGTCCGGAAAAGCTACAATTTCGACATTGAGAACGAGTCCATAACTCAAGCACTCTTCGCACACTTCCCGGCTCCAGACGATAACAAGACACCGTCGGCCGATTCGAACAATCTCGAGAAAGCTTTGGTAGTCATCCTCCAGACACAAGCTCGCATTTACCGTCTGTCGGGTAACAGCCATGTCGTTCATATACCCTTCCCAGTCGAGTTCGCCTGCGCGGCACCGATTGGCATTATCCTACAGCGGCGGCCTGCATCTGCCAGTGCGTCGGCGGTTGCGCTCAACGTCCCACGTGTCACGCAAAATTCACTCGTCTCATCGCATTTGTCTACCTTCAGAGCGTCCCAAGTGTCAACCTTCTCGACGGAAAATCTTGGCCATGTAAGGCCTCTCAGATTTGGCATGGGATCAACCATTGGCCATGATGAACAGCATATACCCGAGGCCGACTCCCAATGGCCGCGCCTGATGACACTTAAAGACCCTCTGTTGGAACTTGGGCTGGTTGTGAAGGAAGAGGAACCCGACCCTAAGAAAGGCCGGAGAAAACAAACCAAAAAGCCAAGTTTTCTTCACCGGTCTGAAGAATTGCTGCATATTGAGCAGTTCAATATTGTTGGCGCAGAAAATGTCACCTTAGTTGTGACGCTCAACCGCGAGACCAACTCATTCACGGTGTGGCGCCTCACCTATCTAGAGCCCTTCGACCCGTTCATCAAGCAACCGACCAAGGTGGAGCGTCGAAAGTCGCACAGACGAAGCTCGATGCAGCCGGCACTGAGTAGTGGCACTACGACGCCTGTGCAGGCCGGGGTTCGTGATAGTTTTGGCGCACCCCTACCAGGAAAGCGACCCCGGAAACCTGAAAAGATTGAGAAACCGCTTGATCTCGTCATCTCACTGGAGCAGCAAGACCATGAATCCGACAAGGCGACACGTCGCAGCTCGCGACGAGTCAGTTCTATGCTGGCTCGAGCTGATCTGTCAGCGTCTCACGAGCGACACGCTTTTGGCGATCAGGCTATAGGCGCAGGGGGACATGGCTCCATACGGCGAGGCGAATCTTTCGGTGCCAACGCGCGATCGAGCGCGCACGGGAACCAGATTCACCCTAGCTTAGGAAGTCTACTCGAGGCTCCTTTTGATGTTGGTCTCGACGAAGGGTTCCATAACATGGGCCTGGAAGACCACGGGATAGATGGCCTGCAACGAGAGGTCAAGCTCGTAAAGATCCACAGCATTGATTGGGAGAGCCACACATTCCATTACCAAGCTGGCAGATCTGCTCGCAAGGCCCAGCCGAAAGTGTTCATCCTCAATGCTCCACCTTTTGAAAGCAACCAGAACGCCATACGGCAGCTGCTTGTGGGCGTTCAGGATCCGACCGACAAGCACCTTCAATTTATGGCACTGCAGCTCCAACTACAACCCAAAAGTGCCAAAAACAAAGACCCCGTGACGGGTGACCTCGGGGTCATGCATGTGTCATTGGTTCCGGGAGAATTGAGGGTCGCGCACAGCGTTATGGACTCTTGCAAAGTCGCCGATGGTGACGAGTCTGCGGTGCTTGTACTATCCGAGTCTGCCGATGGACGCCATGAGCTGACATTGCAAGCTCCATGGCGGGAGTTGACGAGGATACCATTAAGAGCATTGTTTGTCGAGAACACGAAGAACTTGCAGTACGTGGCTAGAAGCATCGATCGCGATATCAAGCACCGCAAGTCGGAGATCATCGATCCGAGCGGCGGCAGTATCGTAGGTATTCGCCACAGTCGGAGTCGTGGTGTGGTGGACATCGTTGATTCGGAGGGCAGATTGCACCAACTCAGAATCCAAATGCAACCCGTCAATCCGTTTGTGAGAAACGTTCTGGCGGCGTGCAAATGTGTACTCCCAAATGGCGTGGGGGAGCGAATTCAAGCCGGCTGGTTCCATACCATGCAATGGCTCTGTGACCGCGACGATGCTCTTCCTCACCTTGAATGGTCCGCCACTGTTATACTCCTTCTGGCTATGTATCTCAACCTAGGCCGCACAGATCCTGTTGCCTTCACAGCGACGCAGCTGCCTGTGCGCAAGAGGCGTCCAGCATCTGGATCATTTGGCTCGATCCGCGAGTCCGATGACTGGAAAGCCCTGGAGATGGGAGAGGCGGCCAATTCGCGCGGTTGCCCGGCGTGGATGATGAACAAGGGGTGGGAATGGGCACTGGACGAAGACCTGGACGATGCCGCGGCCAGTCACGGGGATCAGGGCTCGACTCCCACATTCTTGTCGCGGCACATCAACCTGGCCAAAGAATTTCTGTCGGCACCGTCAGGCGCGTCTGCAACAGACACTGGAGGTTATTTGCCTACGGCTCTCAGCAGGACACCGGAGGCCAGGAGGAAGAATGCCACTGATATGTACCTGGCGCTTCACCTGCTGCTTGAGGAGATGAAGCTGGACATTACAGTACCCGAGACCATTTCGCCTGGCCGGGTCGATTTGCGAGTACTGCTGTGTCAAATTGGGAGATGGCTAGGCTGGGAAAGCTTCTGGACGGTACATGAGGTCGGTATACAAGAAGACGTCGATCACCGGCACGATATGGACCTTCAACTGCAGCCCCCCATTGAAGAACCGGTGAAACGACCAGACATACTCCAATGGATCCAAGACCAATTCACACAGGCAGAGCGCGACCCCTACTTTACACCTGCCGAGATGTTCTACCTCAGTTGCGGCATGAGCGACGCAGACCTCAAGTGGGACTTGCGGTGGAATACGATCTTCCCGCGAACTCTTGTCTTCAAGCGCTTCTTTAAGGGGCTCAGGCGGAATCATTCTGCCGTCGACATGGTGGAGGCCATGGACGAATGCGGCATCGACTCTACGTTTCTTGATACTCTTCCGGAAGCAGTCTTGGTACCATTGCAAGATGCCATTTCGCAGTGTCAACCGCATCCGCCAGCTTCGTGGTCGAGCAGGCTTCTTCATCTGGTAAAGAGGAAAGACATTCCACGAATCCTGAGTCCGTCCGGTCACAAGCAGCCTCTGAAATCGAATATCCTTACTCCTACGCACACAGCTCGGTGGGATTTCAAGTTGCTGTGCTCTAGCATTGACGAAGCCACCAGTCTTGGACTTGAGGAAGGCGAGGGTACCGAACGGCAAGCTGTAATCCGTGCCCTGTTCAAGGACGATCGACGCCTTAATGAAGTACAAGAAATGCTATCCACGCACAAAGCTCGCGCTGTGCACTTCTCGGCACCGTCTGAACTGCCTGAGAGTGTACACCTTGAGAAGCAAAAGGAATTTGTGGCTAGGGTCGCGCTCGGCACCTTGGCTATACCCTCTGGACGGGGTCTGTTGTTCTACGGACTCCGGCATCCCATCATCACGCAGAGGTTACAGATCAGTGGGTTTAACTTGCATTGCGTAGTCAAACCTGCCAACGTCACGGTTGCCGTTGACAAAAGCCACTTCTCCGAGGATAAAGTATCTTGGGCTTTCTTCCATCAGGGCGTGGCGGCCGCGTTGGCCGTATCCCCTAACGCAAAGGGCATTGATTCATCGTGGATCATCTTCAACAAGACATCGCAAGAACTGGGTAACCGTCATGCTGGCTTCCTGCTGGCCCTGGGGTTGAACGGGCATCTCAAGGGTGTTGCCAAGTGGGTTGCGTTCAAATACCTCACCCCAAAGCACACCATGACCTCGATTGGGCTTCTCTTGGGCTTCGCAGCGTCCTACATGGGTACCATGGACTCGCTGATTACTCGGTTATTGTCTGTTCATGCCACCCGTATGCTTCCCAGGGGCTCCGCTGAACTGAACTTGTCGCCTTTGACGCAAACGTCTGCACTACTCGGTATCGGCTTGCTTTACTGCAATAGCCAGCATCGCCGCATGAGTGAAATTATGCTCTCTGAGATTGAGCACATTGACACAGAAGACGAACAAGAGCCCCTGCGGAGCGAGTGTTATCGACTGGCGGCTGGCTTTGCCCTTGGGTTCATCAACCTTGGCAAGGGCAACGATCTCAAAGGCCTACACGATTTGAAAGTCACCGAGAAGCTAGTTGCGCTTGCTACGATGACGAAAAGCGTAGAGATTGTGCACATTCTGGACCGGGCCGCTGCCGGTGCGGTGATGGCCATTGCTTTCATCTACATGAAGACGGAGGATGTCAGTGTGGCGCGCAAGATCGACGTGCCCGATTCCATCCTGCAATTTGACTATGTTCGGCCGGACATTCTACTGTTGCGGACAATGACCAAGAACATCATCATGTGGTCCAAGATCCAGCCAACGTTTTCTTGGATCGCCAAAAGCGTGCCTGGGGTTTATCGATCCAAGCACAAACTTCAGAGCATTAACAGGCTTCGGTCGACAGATCTCCCGCTCTTCAGCATCCTAGCTGGGATCTGCCTCTCTATCGCCCTGCGCTTTTCTGGTAGTGCATCCGTCAAAGTGCGTGATCTTCTGCTCCACTACCTGGACCAGTTCATCCGCATCACCCGGATCCCTTCGTCGGTGTCAGATCCCGAACTCAGACGTCCGTACGACGAAGAGCTCACGCGCACCAACGCGCGCATGTGCCAAGACGTCCTGGCACTTTCACTGGCCATTGTCATGGCCGGCACGGGCGACATCCCCGTCCTTCGCCGTCTACGCTCTCTCCACGGGCGAGCCGATCCCGACACGCCGTATGGTTCTCATTTAGCTGCGCATCTTGCTATTGGCGCCCTATTCCTCGGTTGCGGCACCGTCACATTCGGCAACAGCAATCAAGCTGTAGCCGCGCTCCTCATGTCCTTTTACCCCATCTTCCCGACCGACGTGATGGACAATCGGTCCCATTTGCAGGCCCTCCGGCATTTCTGGGTGCTGGCCACTGAGCAACGATGCCTCGTGGCCAAGGACGTTGTCACAGGCCAGCCGGTCTCGGTGGATGTCCAGATCCGCCTCAAGTCGCGCAACACGGAGTCTGCCCTTTATCGCACGACGCCCTGTCTTCTTCCACCGTTGGAGCAGATTGATAGTCTGTCGACGAACTGCGGACCCACGTTCTGGGATGTTACTGTGGATTTCAACAAGGTTGAAGTGCGCGAGGCTTTTAGCAACACACAGAGCATCTACCTGCATCGTCGGCCGCCTCATGAAGGAGCCTTCTCCTCGACGTTAAGGGCACTGGGCACCGAGAAGAAGCCAGAGACGCCTCTGGAGTGGCTCTTCAATCTCGATGCGCTCAAAGACGTAACGCATGCGGAGCGTGCGGCCATGCTGCAGTCGATAGCTGGCGAAGAGGAAGAGCATGAGACGGGCACAGCCGTGGATGTGAGATTGGAGTTGAATAGGGGGATCAGTGAAGCGACGGATCGCGAAAGGATGGAAGGCGCGAGGCTGCTGTTTGAGTGGGCGAGCGTCAGGGACCGGCTGGTCAATAAAATTGATGTCGGTGACAGCATGGCCACTGAGAAGAACGAGGGCATGGATGCTGATGGCAACAGAGGGGAGCATGGGGCATGGTGGATGAGGGATGGTGTTGTCGAGGCGTTGAAGGGGCAGGTCATGCTGACGGGCAAGGGCCTTGATGAGTAGACAGGAGCGTGCTGCTAGTTTGCCAGAGGGCGGTTTTGATCAAGAACTCATCAACGCGGGTTCTTCTGATGCAACCTCAACACATGCGATGGCTGGAAGCAGCCCACCATCCCCATCTCGTAACATTCAGCATATATGGCCAGCCGCCAGCATTTGACGCACAGATACCGATCAACGACGGTGACAGTGGCAACAAGCAGCTATCACGCCATTCCAAATCTTCATGGAACGAGGGCTTGGACACCTCGCTGTCGTTCTCTTTCTCATCTGGTGGAGATGAATGACCCTGCATGAGTGCAACTGGTGCAGAGTATTGACTTCCCGACGTCAGCCGATCCGTTGATCCAGAGGGTCTTGGGTCAAAGTTGGGAGATGCGAACTGCTCGAGCACCAAGTGCGAATTGGCAGGGGCAGTTTGTAGAGGGCTGATAGTATTGAAATTTCGCCCCAACAATTTGATGGAACGCAGATGCCCGAGTGGTTAAGGGGGCGCGTTTGTACGTCTCTCTGCTTTTATCTCTCCATCCGTCTGGCGCTAACTCTGTCCAACAGAAGTTTACCAACTTCCCGCGCTGTCGTAAGACGTCAAGAGTTCGAACCTCTTTCTGCGTAACGCGATTCTTTTTTTGACCATCATATTTGATTTATTATCCAAGCTTCCCTTTTTGACTGCAAATGCTTTATTCAGAGTTGTATGATTCCCAGGTTCTGTCATCCTTTGTGACACACGTACTGTCTCGAGGATCCCAGAGGAAATGGCACTTGATGTCCCACTTGGGCGTCATCAGAGTGATCCAGTCTATAGAAAAGGGGCAGGTGAAAGAGCACGCGCCTTTCTGGTGAAAGAACAGATCCGGGACCCCCTACGAGCTCTGCCATTTGGTTTGCATGTGAGCTCCTTTTGGTATGCTGATCGAGGTGGAAAATGTGTCTGGTCTGCCTATGCGGTACAGCATAATCAGACACTGGGATGCATAGTGTCGTCTAGAACCACACGGCTTGGAAACAGCATCGCAATGAAAGGCCTGGCTGGATTAGCCTCTGCTAAGCGATTTCATGTCGAGCCTTCTCACTCTGTGTGCTGTGCGTCCAACAAACTACCGCCTGACACGTCCTCAATAGTCCGCCTTGTCGTGATATCGTTTTCCCTTCCAAAGGCATTATTCAACGACTCACTCCCTGCAATAGGTACCAAAAGGCCGTAGTGTGATCGGTATCCACTTTCGCAGTCCCTTCCAGTAAGCTTTGTGTGGTCAGGAAACGATAAAGGAGAATAATAGGCACGATGTGAATCGTTTGCTGGACATGAAACCTGTCCACGAACGCAAAGGCATGAGCCGACGATGCAACTCCGGTGCCGCTACTGCGCATTCAGAGGGGAAAGGTGTTCGTCCAAGGTAGGGCAGCGACGTGCAAAGAGAGGTCTGTAAACCATGGTGAAGGACGATGGATAATGCAAATCACAACGTGGAGTCGAGATCGAGTGTCTTTGTAACGAGTCGGAAGCTAGGAAATGTTAGAACTGTCCCTTTTTTTTTATCTTTCTTTGGATGGGTCAGAGCTTCATGCATTGTGTTGTGGCCTTAGTATTGTTCTGTCAGAGTATGGCTCCTCGAGAATCTCCTGCCCACGCTGTCTTCGAAATCTGTGGTCCAAGCGTGACGCATGCTTTCGCGACGTGAACTATTAACTGTGTACGGCAAGCAAGGGTGAGCTGCATTAGTATTGTTGATGGTCGAAGTCCATCGCGAGAGGCTAGACAAAGGCTGCATTCAAGTTCAACGGAAAGGCAGGCAGTCTGAAGTCAGGAGGAGCAATTTGCTCCAGCCAGTGTCAAATTCCTCGAATGTGCTACGGTATCAAATAGTCTATCCATCACTCCCTCTTGCATCCCTTTCAGCAAGTTCTAATTTTGCAAGCATGCCGTTTCATGCTTGTTTCGTCAATCATTATGCATCATTTTTCGTCGGCTCGGCCTGCCTTTAGCTTGCGCCAGCGTAGGACAGCAGGGTCGCGTTGTTGGCAAACAGTCCCGGCTGCTGCTTGTACAGTCCTTGCACGGTCTGCTTCAGGAGCTCGCGTGTCTCGGGCTCGAGCTGGTCCTCAGGCTCGCCCATCACCTGCTCGAAGACAGGGATGAGTTGAGGAGTAAGCTGCTGCACGACAGGGTTGGCGCTGCCGTAGAGCTGGTAGATTGCTTGGTAGATGGGAACGTTCTCTTCGTAGTCGTCCTTGAGAGGCAGCACGTTGACCACAGCAGGCAGGGCTTGCTCGACGAAGCCGTTGTCGGGGTTCTTGATGATCATGCGGCAGACAGCGCCAGCTACGTTGTCGGTCATGCGCATCTCCTTGACGGCAAGAAGAGGCTCCAGCTTCTCCCAGATCTGAGGATACAGGGGGAAGGTCTTGGCGGTATCCTCAGAGTTCAGCAGGAGAAGGCCGATGGCGTAAGCGGCATTCGACTTGGCAAGAGGGTCGGTGTCTGTCAAACGACGGGCAATGGTCTGACCCAGAGACTCGGTACGGCTGGTCACAGCGGGGCCGACATACTTAATGATCTCAGCAAGGGTGCCGACAGCCGTCGAGCGGTGCACGTCCTCAGTAGAGCTGGCGAGCTTGAGAAGAGGCTTCTCGAAGATGGTGTACAGCTCCATGAAATCGGCGCCCAGAGCAGCGGCGAGGCCACTGATGACATCCAAGCTCGTGTCCACGACGAGCCAGTCGACCTCGGAAGAGCCAGCCTCAAGATCGTGAACCTCCTCCTCATCACCAAGGTCTTGTTGGCAAGGGTGAGATCCAGTGATGAGCGACGTGACGATCGAGATGATCTGTTCCAGAAGCTTGTTCTCAGGTGCGTGGAGGATGGCGGGGCCACACTCCTTGAGGGTGGCCGCGACGTTGCTGTTGATCGAGCTGACAACGGAACTACAACAGTTAGCCTGCTTCCGCGGAGTGAATGCAAGAATGAAAAAGGCCATTGTGAGTATCCAATCAGGAATAGATGTGACGTTTTCTCAGCAACCGCTTTGCGTCTGAGTGAGCTGGGTATAACGAGTGTTGCTCATCATGTGGAAATGCACGGAAAAAAATGGAGAAGCACAAACGTACCGTTCACCGTCTTCGACCCAGATGCTCATGGTCGCCTTGAGCACGGCGTCACCGATGGTCTTGATGGACTGAGGGGGGTCCTGCTTAGGGGGCAGGCCAGGCTCCCACTTGCTGCCAGTATTCTCCTGCCAGACCTGGAAAACACGGGCGTAGATGCGCCACAGCGTGGCAAGAGCTGTCTTGCGGCATCCCTCGAAGGTGTGTTCGGCAAAGGGGATGACCTTCTCAATGGTCTGCTGCACGTACGTCTCGAGCTCGGTGCTTGTGCAGGAGTTTGAGATGATGTCACCCAGAACATCCAGAGCGATTTCCTGTTCCAGGGCGACAGCGGTCACGGCGCCGAGGTCATCGAGGTCCTCGATGTCATCCCAGTCATCCTCGCCACCCGTGGCAATAGTGAGGTCCTCCTCGTTGTCGGGGGCCTTGACCTTCACGCGCTTGCCGCCGATGACTATGCTACCTTCACCAAGTTGGCTGGCGTCGATTCCAGGTAGATCAATCTCCTCCTCGTCCAGCTCGAGGGACTGGAAAAGGCCCTGGAAAGCACCTTGCAGAAAGTGGTTGAAATCAAGCTTGTAGACCTTGGACAGGTTGGACCAGAGAAGGAAGCTGGTCTCCTTGAGGCGAGGGTTGTCCAGGTGCAGAGCCTCCTCGCTAGCCTGCATCAATTTCTCGACGTAGGGCTGGAAGATCTGGGGCCCCACAGCAATGGCAATGCGGCCCATGCTGTCGCAGGTGGAGCTGCGGAGCTCGAGAGCCTCGTCGTTCTCCTTCACGACAACAAAACGGCCAAGGGCAGCCATCGTGTCATTGAAGTAAGGCTCAAAGGCCTTGCCCATGCTGGAGGCAATGGCGCCAATAGCAGAAGCCGCCGACGACTTGACGCCAAAGTTCTCGTGGTCCAAGAGGCGAACCATGGGAGCGATCAAGCCTGGGCCGTACTGAGCCATAATATTGGTGTCAACGCCGTCGCCAAAGGTATCCAAAACACCGCAAGCAGAGCGGATGATGGCAATGTTGGTCTTGTCAGCAGGGCCTTGCGAAGCAGCCTCGAGGTTCTTGAGCACAGCGGACAGAATTGGCTCATGGTGAGAAGCCATCTCGTCAGCCATCTCCTCGGCCAGGTGGATCAGGCCGATGAGAGAAGCGTATCGCACCGAGATCTCAGAGTCGCTCAACAAGTTAACAATGATGTCCAGCATTGGCGGCACTTGAGTCGACATGAACTCGGGAGCACCCTCGGCAGCGTTGCCCAGGGCAAGCATGGCAGCCATTCGGTACTGGGGGTTGGAGTTGGTAGCATACGCCTTGAACGCGTCGAGGAGAGGAACAATGACCTGACGGGGAGGGAGCTCGCTCGCCAGTGTGTCGATGAGACTGATGGCGGTGCGAGCGGGGGTCAGCTCCTCATCGTCCTCAGTGTCGAGCTCGGTCACGATTTGCAAGGACTTGACCATGATCTCAGCACCGACGTCTTTCATGCCCTGGATCTTCATGCGGCGGTATCGCACACATTGGATGAGGAAAGCGAGGGCCTGAGTACGGGCATCGTCCTCGGCATCTGTGTTGGCGGCCAGGCCCAGCATGAACTGGATGAGATCCTTGAGGTACGATCCCAGAAGGGCAGTGTCGTAAGCAATGAAGGACTGGAAGACTTCGAAGACGACCTTGTAGCTCTCCTCATCCTCGGCCTCGACTGTAGCCTTGAGGATGTTGACCATGGGGGCAAGCAGGGTCTGGATGATTTGGACGGCCTGGGGATCCTCCTCAGGCTCGACAATCATCAGAATGGCACCGATGGCGCGCACAATATTGATGCGAACCTCCTTGCTGTCAGGGTCCTCGACGCGACTCTGGAACAGCTTGAGGAGATCATGAGTGTGATCGCTGAAGTGGGTAGGATCGTCCTCGAGCATGGCATACAGAATGAAGGAGGCAACCTCACGCCCAACGACGTTGTCGCTGTTGTTGAGAGGCAGCAGAGTCTTGAGGAAGTCTGTGCCTTCGCCCTCCTCCATATCGGCACCGACGGCACCAGCCAGAAGGCGGGCCAGAGAGTGGCGGAGGGTAGCAGAGCTCTCCTTCAGAGCACCGTCGAGGAGGTGCTGGCAGGCAGCTTGACGCTGGTCGGCAGGGAGCTTCTCCCAGTGCCTAGGCACCAGGCGAAGGGCCTGGACGGATGCAAGCTGGCGCACGCCATTGTCGCTGTGTGTGATCGAAAGCTCGACGAGGGCAAGCAGAGTCTCCTGCTTGGTGTACCAGTTCTTCTGAAGCTCGGCCGTCGCGGCCTTGACCTGCTCAGTATTTGCTAAGGGGGGTTGTTAGCAGAGTACATGAGTGCTGCCTGTTTTGTAGAAGTTTACTTACGCACTTGGCTCTCTTGGAGCAAGCGGGCGAGCTGATCTTTGTCCATCTTTCAACCTTTTCTTCACCGTATGGAACAGGTGATGAAGGAGAGAGAAGGAGAAGGGTGATGGGAGGAAATTTGGGTTGAAAAGGCGCGGGGCAGCCCGAGGACTTTTTTTCTGGCCGCCGCTGCAAATTACAGCATTGAGCCCCGCCGAAGGCGCCGCCCCTGCCCCACCATCAGGGTCTTCAGCGACAGCGCCTGGGGCGCGTCGAAGAAGTCTGCATTCTGCAACCAGACTCATCATGCAGAAATATTGGAGGAGAGCGGGTCGTTACACGTCACTGATCGACAGGCATCCATAAGGTCGCCAATGGCCAAGTCGCAGCTCCGGACTCTGCAAATGAGTAAAGAGTCCAGTAGGGTAAAGGCGGATCAACGATATGGAGACGCGTCGAGCTTGCCCAAAAAGAAGGACCAACGACACTCCCCAACAGTCAAAGGGAGCTCCCAACTAGTGCTCATGCCGGCTGGGGTGGCAAGCACAGCTTGTAGCCAATGGGCAACGACTCACAGTTGACTTGGGGATTGAGTGAGGTAATGTCGTCGACAGATAATCCTCGTTGCTCGGCGATACCCCAGCAAGTCTCACCGTTGCTGACAAGGTGAGGCATGGTGCCTTCTTGGCACGATACCTGCGGCGTTGAGTCTTCCTTATGAGAGGGTGATGCAGCGTAGTGCAGGTACCAAAATAATGCCAAGAGCCAGAGGCCGATGAGCACGCCAAAATTGAGAAAAGGGCCCATTTCTCTGCGCCAGGACGGTGTCTTGATGTGCTCCGTGGAAGAAGTAGGTTCTTCATAGCCAACTGGCGAGAGCTCGCCAAATTCGCAGCCAGGGGCGCTTCGATAGAGCGTGCCGTGTGCGTCTTGGAAAGTGTAAGTTTGCTCGTCCGCGTCGTAGCCGACGCGAGTCATGCCATCCGGCAGACGCTCGTCGTCAGTGTCGTATTGTGAGAACCGCGACATGATTATTTGATGTTGGTACAAGCTGAGCCAGCAGCAGCGTGGTGGGTGAATAAGAACCAGCCAGCGTGGTCCTTGACCAGCTACGGGTATAGAGCGACCGTTCCAGTCCAGGAGCAGGCTCACGGGATTACGCTGAAGTGAAGGTGTCTTTTGAAAGGAAATTGAGGAGGCTGGTTGGAAGTGCTGAAATTGGGCGAGACAAGCAGAGGGCTATTTTAAGGCTGGCAGTACAGGCCCTGGTACGTACCTGTTGCCGGAGCTGGAGGTTTACGCGGCGCGATTCTTAGTAAGCGAACTTAGGTGCGCGGCTAGGCGTGCGTACAAGGAAACATCCTCCGATTTGTAGGACTCCCATCTTACCTTGAAAGGCAGTTGCAGCTCTAGCTGTTCCTTGATATCGCCCCATCATGTCGGAGCATTGGAAATCGACGCCGAAATATTGGTGCAAGCACTGCAGCTGCTATGTTCGCGATACAAAACTCGAACGCCAGAACCATGAATCGACGGCAAGACACCAAGGCAACCTCAAGCGCTTCCTTCGGGATCTGCACCGCGGCCACGAAAAAGAAGAGCGCGACAGGGAACGTGCCAAGCAAGAGGTTGCCCGTCTTTCGGGTGTTGTTGGGTCGTCCTCCTCCACGTCTGCACCGCCGCTACGATCGACAGGCGCGCAACATGGCAAGCCAAGCGCGCCTACCGAGGCATCCCTCAAGAAGCAGCGCGAGCAGCTAGCTGAAATGGGCATTGCAATGCCTTCGGAGTTTCGCGCCGAAATGGCTATGCCTGGCGAGTGGCAGGTTACAAAAACCCGAGTCATCGATGATACCGAGACCGCAGACAAGACCAAAATTGAAGGCAAAGCCAACGGTGTGCGGAAACGAGAGGTCGCTGAGGAAGACAAAGAAGAGGAGGATGCTATACGCGGGCTATTCAAGAAACCCAAGCGCTGGGGCCGAGACACCAAGGAGATGCCCACGCAGGATACCCAGGACCTCGATGCACTACTTGGTGGAGGTTCACTGCTGACGAAGGCTGAAGCCAAGGACGATTCCGTCAAACAGGAGCCCTCGCCCGCTGCGAAAGTGGAAACAGAGCCCGAGGTCAAGGAAGAGCCAGACACTGAGACGCAGGGCCTTCCGGCCTCAGTCAAGGAAGAGCCGTTCATTTCCGAATCAGATATCAAGACTGAGGAGCTAGCTGGCGAACCGACGCCCTCGACGGTAGTTTTCAAAAAGCGCAAGGCAAAGGGTTTGCGGCAAAAATGAGTCCAGGTGAGGAGAAAACTACCCTGACGACTTTCACGTCACGCTGCTGGCTGCTCTCACCTCATTCTACGGCGTCTCAACATCCCGAAAAAAGTGGCCTACGAATCCGTACGGCTAAGGTATACTTGGACTTCGGACCTGGCCCAGGGTGAGGCGAAGCCAAACCGAGCGCACTTAACTCGAAGACCCAAAGCGCTTGCTGCCACCCGTCACCGTCAATGACTTGAAATGCACGCTGGACTTCAAACACTGCAAAGGTTTCAATATCGATTAGGGTGGAAGGCCCTCGGCGGATGATTCAGACGCCAACAGCCACGCCACTGGTCACTGGAATCTTTCATAAAGAGTCAACAGAGCGTGGGCAGTGACAGACCTCCTAAGACTGAGTATGTTGTTTCTGTCATCGGCCGCAAAGACGCTGTGGCGATAGGCCCATGGCGAGATGATGGCATAAATAGCTGCGGACTCCTCTGCGCCAGAAGTGAGTGGAGGCGTTGCGCAAGCAATTGGCCCGCTCATAAAGTATGCAGGCATGAAGTTGCCGCTGTGCAAATGACACGAGCGCTGTCGACGCTACACAGCATTCATTGTAGGATACGAGGCGCAGGTTGCTGGCTTTTGCCCGACATACCGGTGAGACGGATTCAGCTTCCGCTGATCATGTGCGCCCCAAGGCTAAGGTACTTGATCTTGTATATCGGAAACAGCGTTGACTCATCGGGGACACTATGTGTAACGCGCCGACAATCGTAAACGTTTCGTCTCTTAGGTTCATTTCAATCGAAGATCGTGATATCTGCAGTTCACAAAGCCAATAAAAACAATGATTTGATGTGTTAACAGCGAAGGAAACCGACCCAATCTAGTGGATGAGTTATCACACATCCTGCATCAGGGTAGGTGGAGTCAAATGAGGTACTATGTGAAACCTAAAGTGCTGTAAATGTGGTTCCGGTCCGTACCACAAAGGAAGGACATTGACGTCGCTCCAGTCAACCACCGAGGTGACCCGACAAGCCCGTCTCCTCACAACATCATCTGGCCTACCTGTGCGCCCGACGGACTTTGTCTTCAGTAACGCAGCCACGCAAGCCATCGAAAATCCCTATCGCGACGGACAGAATGCTCGACCGTGCCTGTGATGGCCGCTACCGCTGAGCAGATCGAACCAACACTCAGGACAGCATCGCCGAGACTCAGCGTTCCCTCGAGCCCAACGCAGCAGTCTCTTCGTGATTACGGCCACATCAGCTCCCCCGATTGCACGCACTCAACGCTGCCCACGACTTCTTCGGACGAAGACCGAACCTCTGACGAAGATGAATCGCCGAGAACTAGCAGCCGCAGCCGCAACGAGTGGTCGCGGTCTTCGTCCATCTCAGAGCATCTGACCCTCGACTCACCACCTGAGAACGCCGCGAAACCCGACATCATGCCCAGCGATCACACTGAAACAAGATCGCGGAGCAGGAGCAGTACCAACACGGTCCAGAAGCTGTCGGCTGCCGAGATTCAGGATCTTACGAGTTTACCCGAATCACTACCAGTAGCACAGGCTCCTGAACGGAGATCTTTTGGCCAGCAACTGGAATCTTGGGCGCAGGACGAGCGCCAAACTGCTCGACAGGGCGCACAATCTGACCATGAGGCAGCAGACTCGGAAACGGGGCAAGCAAGCGGGCCGGCACTGACCGTACCCCGTAGCGGTGGGCGTCAATGGGCCTCTAGAGACCTCTCGAGACGGCCTCCCGCGTCTCCGCGAACTGTGTCGACGCCGCCGACTACTCGTGTAGACCAACCGACCGATGTATTCGCCTCTCTACGCCCTCCTCGCCGCTTCTCCATGACACCATCTGCCAGACCCGCTTCACTGCACATCAGTCTTGATGGCCTCTCGCCATCCTACTTCCCACCAGAGGTCAAATCTGGAACTCCGATTATCAACACACCAGGGCCCGCGGAGCATTCGAGCCCAGCAACACCACAGCCGTCGCCGTTGCCGCATAAGATTCCGCTTCCGCCAATGTCAATTCCAACACACCTACAGCTCGAGATTGCTGCGCAAAGGCCAAGCCCACTGTACATTTATCATCCTCAGACGAGTGATATTCCATATGAATCCAGTGCCGTTAAATTTGAGCGCCTCAAGAACGTCCTCTTGATTCCATCATACCTCGAACGGACGTTGTATTTCGGGGCTCTTGCATGCCTGGATGCCTGGCTTTACACGTTCACTATCTTGCCCATCCGTTTTGCACAGGCTCTCGCCGTGCTCATGAGATGGTGGGCGTACGTGGTCGCCAAGGAAGCCAAGTGGCTCGTCTTGTATGTTTGGACCGGCCTTGGCCGTCTAAGGAGGCGAGGGCGAGCGAGACACAGAGATGGCACGACTACCAGCCGGTCTCGCAGTTGTAGCACCGCTAGCGAATTTTCTGTCGATATTGACGGCCCGTCGACGGTCCGAGATCGTTTTCCCTCTAGGGCTCGAGCCGATTCTCGCATGAATGGTGGACCTACAAAATCGACGCAAAAAGGCCATGATCCTGGGCCAAGGACCGGTAGATTTCGTCACAGAAGGACGAAATCGATGCCATCCAACTTGACGGCCTTTCATAAAGCAGACATCTTGCAAGGGCTTGTCATCATCTGCAGTTCCATGGCCCTGATGACGCTGGATGCCAGTCGTATGTACCACTTCATCCGCGCACAGTCAGCAATCAAGCTCTATGTCATCTACAACATTCTTGAAGTCGGAGATCGTCTTCTCTCAGCACTGGGGCAAGATATTCTCGAGTGTCTCTTCAGCACCGAAACACTGTCCAGGAACGCGTCGGGGCGATCGAAAGTTCTCCTGCCTTTAGGCATGTTCATGCTGTCACTGGCATACTGCTGTCTGCATTCAGTTGCTCTCTACTACCAGGTCATTACGCTCAATGTGGCCGTCAACTCATACTCCAATGCCCTGCTCACGCTCCTGCTGTCCAATCAGTTTGTGGAGATCAAAAGCACTGTCTTCAAGCGGTTTGAAAAGGACAATCTATTCCAACTCACGTGCGCGGACATCGTCGAGCGCTTTCAATTATGGATCATGCTATTCATCATTGGCCTGCGCAACTTTGTGGAGGTTGGGGGTCTAACGGTGCCCGGGGCCGCCTTTGATGGCTCTGACGAAGATGGCTCTGCTGGCGGAATCCCCCCGCTGCACAACACGTCGATCTTGCCGCACAGCTTCACTGTCCTTCCTTCATGGCTCATGTCCGGCGAGGTGCTGTCTCCATTCTTGATCGTCATAGGGAGCGAGATGCTTGTGGACAGCATCAAGCACGCCTATGTGACCAAGTTCAACAACATCAAGCCGAAATTCTACGGTAGAATCCTTGACATTTTGTGCAAGGACTACTACACCAATGTAAGTAATCTATACCTTGTCTGCTAGTCACGTTTGCTAATCGACAGGCGTTCACGAGCCCCTCTCTCACGAGACGACTAGGCCTGGCCGTCATTCCGCTATCGTGCCTCTTCATTAGGGCATCGTTCCAGACCTACAAAATGTTCCTCTCTACCCACCTACCGTCGCCCTCGCCACCTTCGACGCACACGTCCTTGAGCCCGGCGTCAGCAACACCCTCATCGCCCGCTATGATTGCCGCGCTCAATCGCTTTGATACGCTGATCCGCGATTCCCTAGGTCGGGCGACGTACGGCTATCCGTATGGCTCGCCTTTGAACTCACGGCCTTGGTATGCTTGGACGACTGACGATTTTATTGCCACCCTCACGATGATTGTCGTCTTCTTCATTGCTTTTTTGGTGCTCCTGATCTTGAAGTTGCTGTTGGGTATGGTTTTACTCAAGTACGCACGCAACCGGTACGCACAGATGCGCTTCAAGGAGAGCTTGATTGCTGCGGGCAAGGCCGAGCGAGAATCATACGAGGCCACCGGTCGTAGAGTTGGGGGATACGGACATGTGGAAGTGGGTGAAGAGCGACAGAAGTGGATTCATGCCGATGAAACCGAGGGCTTGAAAGGTGGCAAGGGACCCGGTGGGAAGAGAGCCGATGCGGACGACAAGAAGAAGCCGGAGGCCGAGTATAACGGCGTGAACCGGTATGAGATGATTGCGAAGCGCATTTGGTAGGCGTTCAGATGCAGGTTCTTTTCCGGCGTTTTAGCATGCATACAATGATTACAATTCGTATATCATATATTTTCAGTGATGAGTTCTCTTTTCATTGTTCTAAAGCTCCTGCATGATAGTGGACGCTATTTCTCGTTCATCAGATCGCTCTTGTCGTTTAGGCCGCTCCACTTGGGTGTCCCGTCTGGGATATCGCACTCCCTATTACCGTAGAACAAGTGCATCTGCACGTCAAACTTCCTCCTGGCAGCGTTACTGGGGAACTTGATGGTGGTGGGAAACAGCAAGATCATGT
Organism: Emericellopsis terricola; assembly: GCA_027569275.1. Lineage (NCBI taxonomy): Eukaryota > Fungi > Ascomycota > Sordariomycetes > Hypocreales > Bionectriaceae > Emericellopsis > Emericellopsis terricola. Next base: position 105,683 of record JAPDEU010000011.1, on the reverse strand, counting down.
TCCGGCCTTCGTCAAAGAGCCAGGTCCCACAGTGTATGCATGCAACCTTGTGAGGGAGTTCGAGTTTGCCTTCACCCTCTTCGCGGAAAGATGAGTTGTAGAATTTAAGAGCGTCGGTGTCGAGATCGGGAAATGAAATGTCGTCTTTTTCGAATATCGTTGCCCATTGGAAAGGGGCGCCTGGTTACGAGATGAGTATCTGGAGGGAAAGTGGTGGGCGGAACGAGCACGCACCGTGAATGATCTTGCAGTCGTTACAATGGCAGAATTTGGACGCCAGAGGTTTGTCCCTCCTCAAATTGTATTTCACATGACCGCAGTGGCAGCTTCCTTGGAGCTTGATATCAAAGTCGCTGGCTGGTGGTGCGTACGGGGCTTTCTTCGCCCAGGATGGGGTTTCGTTGGGAGCCATGGCAACCAATACTGCAGACAACATGAATTGACCCAAAGCCCTGTGCCATGGGAGAAGTTAAGAGCTTTTATTCTGTATCGCACATGGTACTTTTCTCAGAAGAAGAGAAAGGGACGGCTCTCGACATGACGTAATGAACGTCTTCATGACGTGAGAACGGAGCATTCGCTCCTGTTCAAGAGCATAACTGAAGGAAGAGATCGCTCCGTGATATCAATGACGGCGTCTCGACAGCTGTTGTAAAAGGAAGGATGACGGAGAAGTCGGGTGAATGAGAGTGAGGAATGAGCGTTGGGAATTCTTCGCTAGTTCAGGGGTAATCCTGGCAGCTTGTATACATCCGGGGTTTCCAGTGAAAAAGGTTCAACAGTTTGCCTAGGGCATTATTAGAACATCACTAAGACAGACGAGCAACCTGCAGAGCGATTCCAACGAGAAGTGCGTTCGCGAGCGCATTACCAGGCGCTCTTATCGAGCTAGAGCGCCCAGTCAGGACTCAAGGTGATCACGTCTCACGTCACGAATGGAACACAAGCGTGAGCATTATTGAATGTATGTTTCTGTAAACATTATTCTGCTTGAGCCTTTGCCTTTGAGTTAACCTTCTCTTCCAGTACAGATCTCTTTCCAAGCTTTGCCGCGAGCAGCTCCTTCAGCTTGGCGAGCTTGACCTTGAGTGGCGAAGGCTCGCCCTCGTCAGCGCCCACAAATCTTCTCACGATGATATTGTAGAGACCTCCAAATGCTAATGCTATGGCGGTTGACGTGAAGATGATGACGTTGTAGGGCATGCTAAAGTCGGGCGTAGGCAGGTAGAGCAGCAAGCTGGTCGTGCGCAGGTTCATCACCCGAGGAGAGAGCGTCGTAATGACCGAAGCCGCTACGTCGAAGCCTCTGTTGGCATCGGGAGGGTACTCGGTGTACCGGAGAACGGTCTTCTCTATGTCATAAGTCAGGAACACGGTGTGTTTGGCGGGAATCTTGAGCAGGAGCTCGAGTTGCGTGCCCCGGACTCGGTCGAGTGCTGGACGGTAGTAGATTTCTTTGATAATGTCCGATGACGGGGTCGAAAAGTCGACGGCTGTTGTGGTGTTGGGTGAAATGTGGGTTGCGAGGGTGTGCAAGTAGATCCTCATGAACCACGGCAACGACTCAAGATAGACGAACTCCACGTCTTCGTCGCCTGGGTTGGTGAGAATGGCCTGCATGCCACCCTTCTCCTGGCCATAGCCTGTCAAACTACGCTCAGCGTACAGCAGGGGTGTCTCCCGGTCGACGACCTCCAGGCCATCTCCAGGGTTGTCCGGCTTTGTTAGAAACATTGTGAAGTCGCTGTTTTCATCCACAGTATAACAGCGCGACTGGCCGTCGGCACCCTTACGTTCGCGAGAGCCCTCGGAGGTGAAGACATTGCGCGTGCTGGGCACCTGAATGCATACAGGAGGCACCGTGGCATCAGCCAATGGACAGGAGCCCTTCATCGGACGCCCAAAAACTTGATCAAGGTGCCAGTCGGGACTTGCGAGGTGATCAATGGGGAAGCATGCTTTGTCCGAGTGGTACGGCTTGGACTTGTCGCAAACAAGCTCCTCAGGCTTGACAGGTCGGGGGATGGGATTGCCTATCCAGTCAGAATATGGAGGTCAGGATCCAGGGCGGGCGACCTACCTTTGGGCCGCTTGGAACGGTTGATGTCCATGACCATGTCAATGGTCTCCTCAATCTCTAGCACGCATTCCTGCCCTTCAGCACAAATCGGCCGCACGTCAATTGCCATGCTCTGGAACGACGCATCGAACAGCTTGTGCCCGTCCAGCAGGCTGGCAATGCCAGCTTTTCCCTTGCATGGCAACATCTTCAAGAACGGCGTCAGATTCTCCGTGCAGACAACCTCGTGTGGCAGCACTCCATGCAGTAACCTCGAGTGCTCCAACACAGCCTCTGAATGGTGTCCCTCGGGTTGGAACGACTTGACTGGCCGAATCGTCCTCGTCTCGTCGATAAAGTTCAAACTCGCGCAAAACAGCCCAGACAGTGTATTCGTCAACGTCAGCCATTTCTGGTCAGCCTCCTCGTCGCTGCCCGCGTTGACCAGTGCCCACATCTCGACACCTGTCCCACCTTCTTTGGTACCATCCCATGGCCGCGTACCCCAGTTTTCTGCGTCCCATCGACCCAACGTGAAGCGCAAATGCAATTCCCTCGTGCCCGAGTACTGTAGGATCTGCGCAAGCGATCGCGGGAATAGTCGGAAGTTTTGTGACTCGTAATCGGAGAAGGTTGTGTTCGCCCGGAAGTTGAAGCTCGCTAGCAGGGAGGATAATGGAAGGGGGCGAAGCGTGAGCTGCTCGTGGTAATCGGACGCGGCGGCAGCTGCTGCCAGAAGCAGCAGCCAGCCGAACAAGGACCGCATTTTGCAATGATTCGACACGATTCGAGAGAATCGCGTCTGGACGCACAAGCTTCAATGCAAGCGAGTGGTCTACGTGTCTGACACCTCGAGGTGGGCTGAACACAAGCCGTTTGACTCGCGGTTGAGTTCCGCGTACCTGGACGCCCCACTTCCCTACAGGCGGCGGTACCGCCTGGTTGCATTCCGCGCCAGAGAGCTCGAATTTGGCCCAAGATCTTGTCGAACCTTCACCACAACACAATTCACAACATAGTACGCCATGGCCGCGGAACAACGAAAGCTGCTCGAGCAGCTCATGGGCGGCTCTGCCTCGTCCCGCTCCACACAGCTGTCTCTCACCGACCCAAAAGTCTGCCGCTCGTATCTGGTCGGCACCTGCCCACACGACCTCTTCACCAACACCAAGCAAGATCTTGGGCCTTGCCCCAAAGTCCACGCCGAGGGCCTCAAAGTGGAATACGAGAACCTCCCGGCGCGCGAGAAGCAACGGCATGGATTCGAGTACGACTACATGCGCGACCTGCAACGCTACATTGACGAGTGCAACCGGCGAATCGAGTCTGCACAGAGGCGGCTGGAGAAGACGCCCGAGGAGATCAGGCAGACAAACGTGCTGCTCAAGAGCATCTCGGAGCTGACGAGCTCCATCCAAAACGGGCTGCTGGAAGTCGAGATTTTGGGATCCATGGGCGAGGTGTCCCGCGCGCAGGATGAGCTCTTCCGCGTGCGACAGGCGACGGTGACCAAGTCGGAGAGGGAGCGCGAGCTCAAGGCCCTATCCGATACCTCCGGTCCGTCGGGCCATCAGAAGCTTCAGGTGTGCGACGTCTGCGGCGCCTATCTAAGTCGCCTGGACAACGATCGCAGGCTGGCGGATCACTTCTACGGCAAAATGCACCTGGGGTACGCGCAGATGCGCAAAACGTATGATGCTTTCCCCAAGGAAATGAAGGGAAGAGGTCTAAGAGGCGGCATGGATGACGACGGACCCAGAGGACCCAGGGGTCCCGGGGGATTCAGAGGCGGTCGTGGTGGCCGTGGATATCGTGGAGGTGGTTGGTAGATTTTAAAAGGGAGGCCAACGGCCGGCGTTGGGGCTTCATACATGGGCGTTCAGGCGTTACAGTACTGGAAAATGATACCATGATTATTGATCTATTCGCTTGTTTACTAATTATTCGCTGTTGTCGCAATCTATGGGACTTGTGAGCTGCGTCCATCATACCCAGACAAGACGAGAATGGATCCTGCGACCGCGCACGAGTATTGTGCACTTGATGTCCTTGGATCGGGCTTGAACGTGCCGCAGCCAGCTCTCCGTCCGTCGATCAGCGGGCATTTCCACCAAGACAACGCCCAGCCTCTTCGCAGCACGAGCTTTTCGAATTGCTATCGCTTTAGCCTCAACAGATTTGGCGTGGCCCGCCTCAGTATTAATGCGTTGAGGTCGGAGAATTCCTTTGCCAGGGTTTCCAGCTTCATTATCGGCATCATAGTCGCTCTCTTTGCAGGTTTCCGCCTCAGTCTCGGATCCTTGGTTGGCAACTCCGCCGCCCCGATCACCGTCCACGGACCCGTCAGCGCTTGTGTCATTGTCGACTTCACTTCCCTCCCATTTCAATGCCGAGTATCCTGTACCCCCGTCATTGTGTTGACTCTGTTTTGACGGGCCAAGCTTCTCCTCCGTTTTGGGTGTACGGGATGCTTCGAGCTCCTCTTCAACATGTTCGGCCCAATTACCAAGAGCCCCCTAGCGTTTGTTCTTCTCGGCTTCAAGGTCCTCCATCTCTTCATCCCACGCGCCGCCTTTCCCAGGCAGATACACGGCAGGGGGAGCCGCGTCTTGAGGCTCTTTTGTTTCGTTTTTCGGCAGCTCTGGAAAGTCTTCTGCTTTGGGGATGTTCTGGGATTTTGATGGCTCAGGCTCGCGAGCGGCACCCTCGTGACCTCCGCGTCCACCACCCCTCCCACGGCCGCCCCTGCCACGGCCACGTCCACGACCTCTGTCGTCTAGGAACCGATCGACGTCCGGTACGTCCTGTTCAGCGAAACGACTGTTGCCCAAGCCTCCTCGTCTTGTGCCCCGGACCCCACCGTTCGCACCTTTGAAGCCCCTGCGACGCTCCTCCTCCAGCTGCTCCACCTTGCCCTCGTCCCAGGAACCGCCTTCCTTGGCGCCCATAGCCTTGAGCTTCCGCTCTCTATTCTTCTCACGCTCGTCATTCAGCTTCCTTTGGCTCTCTTCGCCTCGCTTCCTACGCTCCTCGGCCTCCTTGCGCCTCCTGCGTGCCTCCTCCATGCCTCTGGCATAGGACTCTGCGTGCTGTTTCTCGTCCTGGGTCGCTCGCTCGAACTTGCGCTCCTTTTCGGCGTTGAGCAGCTTCATTTGCTGCATCTTGGCTGAAAGCTCGTCTTCGGTGAGCTTTTGCCGAGGGTTGGCGCCAGACCCCGCGCGGTGTTCATTATTCTTGTTGTTGCCGCCGTTCCCTTTCTGATGCTTCTTGGGACCTGTAGGTGCGCCTTGAGGCGGCGCCTTGGCGGTGGACGGGGCAGCTTCCGTGGATTGAGGGGCCGCAGCGACAGGAGGGGACTGCTGCTTGGGAGGCTCTGGGCTGTCGGCGAATCGCGATGCAGAAAGACCCTGAGAGGTTTTGGAGGGACTCTTCTGAGGGGAGGGAGCAGACGCGTGCGCAGGCGGGCTCGTGGTCGCGGGCGTCAAGTTTGGCTGCTCAGAGATGACAACAGTCTCGCTTTCCACCAGTTCCAGGTCGTCGTAGAACAGATCATCGTCGGTTCTCCCGCCGAATTGGTCTTCCATAGCAAAATAGGTAAGCGTATTCTTCGGTTCTGTTTATCAGCAAATGAAAGCAAGGGTGTGTTCGTGGTAGGGATATTGAACGAAAGTGCTATGTTTGTGGGAGAAGTGATGCTAAGCTCTGAACCCCCCCGCCGATAATATGGCCCAGCAAGGAGGGACACATGTGCAGTTGCAGGTGCAGCTTGATGTGGGGGAAGTCACGCTAGTCAGAATTGGGGCACACCCTGTTGTAAGGGAAAAGGCTGCTTGAATCCATGTCGACTTAACATCCTGTAAGCTCGTTCAACCATAATAATAGGTAAGTTTGGTCAATGTCATAGCGTGCCCAGACCTGCTACCATGCCAATTTCGAGAAGCAGATTTCAATACCCCCGTCTGACGCTTCTGGGCCGGCGGACTATACCAAGTTCTTTCATATTGGCACCCGCAAGTCCGCCGATGCTTTGACTCCTTGGCCGTTTCTTTGTCGGACAATCAAAGATTATGTGAGTGTCAAGCAAGGTCCTGAAGAATGAAAATGAGATCAAAAAATGAGCTTTGGATGGCGAGTGAAGTTAGATCCTTGTACTTGGATCTGCGTCACTACAGCATGGTTCATGGTCATTGACTAGAATCAAGCTTCATCCCTCGCGGCGTTACATTTTCTTACCTCATTCTTACGATAATGATATACTGTCTGCTTTCTTGTTTGTTTTCTCAAAATCTGTTTATCGCTTGCTGGTCATCTGTTTGTGGACCATATCGACGCCCAAGCGTGCTCTAGCCACGGTCCAAGACGAGACGAAACTGCTGCCCTCAATCATGCGCGAGGAATTCCATGGAAAAATATCCAGAACTATCTTGGAAACCTTTGTGGCCGCCTCCGACCTGCATGGCATTGTCGCCTTCCACGTCAACACGCCGCATCTGAGCACCTCTTGCCTTGACCTAGCCTCAAGATCGCCGTCGTGTGGTCTCAGAATGCAAGATTCGACGACATCTCGCGAGCGCAAGGAGAGATACAGTCCCTCATCGCCGACAGACGCGACCAGTTCGAGCGAATCAGACACGCCAACCAGCAACCGCAGGATCAAACGGTTACACGACGCGAACCTGACGCCCTCCCAGGCGTCGGCCTTGCAACGTGGTCGACATCCTCTCCCAATATCTCCCGGCTTTCGACCATGGACTCATCTCCGGGGTGATAAGCTTGACGACGCCATCCAAGAGGCCTTGCAAGACAGGAGTCGAAGTCACCAGCTCGCTTGTGCACTCACGGAGAAATGCACCGAAAAGATCAAGCCCGCAGACAGGACACCTCGTACGCTTTAGAGAGGCGCTGAGATCCAGAAAGTGGTGCAATGGAGGAAAGCCGGCATGAGCTTTGGAGAAATTCGCGTAAGCCGCCTTGTCGTCACTCGACGGAGGGATTGAAGGCTGAATTGAACATGCACTCACCATCGAGCTAGAAGCGATTTCCAACGAGAACTGTCGACGGTGTGAAGCAAGTATGGTGGAAGTACAAGGAACGTGTGGAAGAGAAGAAGAGACTTGAGCGCGAGATGATTGCCAGGAACCCGAGATCCGTACTGGCCCGGGGCGATCAGGAGTCTCGCTCGATTTCATGACGAGACGCAAAGGGGCTAGCCATTTTGGATTCGGGGAGGGTTTCCCGTCCATTATCTGTGAGGATACTGTTGAAAGTCCTCTGCCTGTTACAGAGGACCAAGATACGCCCCCATGGCTCCATTGTTAGCCAACGGCTCTGGCAGCTGCACTTGACGATGTGCTCATGTTGGGTGCGCAATGATCGATCACGCACACTGTCCTTAAGCCGAGAGAGGAGTTTGGTTTGTCGAATATTGCACGAGCTACTCCAATGTATTCCATTTTCAGGGGTGATTAGTGTGGTTCCGTCAAAGAAGCATCAGCGGTTCAATGCAGTTTGGCTGTAACTTGTCTCAAGGCCAATCAGGACCAGAGGGATGTCCAGTATTCCTGTGAATGCACTGCCCTGCCGAACACCATCCAACCAATTCATTGCGAGTTCATGCCTAGGAAAGAAAGGGTGTATGATACATGTCCCTGGGGGCGCCACGAGGTGGGCTCGCAGCTGACTCGTCGCGTCCATGGTCTCCTGAAAAGTAATGCTCAAGGCACATCGATCTTGTCCCAGAGTCGGAGACATTATAAGCCCATTGGCATGGGCATGGCTACAGGCTGAAATATTTACTCCTGCCTATAAGTGATCTGACGTCTGCTGCATGCAACACAATGGTCGCCTACAGCCCGACTATGGCTCATTTGCGGGGACGCCGTGCTTTGGGGTAGCTTCACTGCCGACTCTACCGTTGTCAAGATACTGCCGTCATCCCCACATTCCCGGTATAAGTGCTCCTTATCTCATCCTCGACTCACCAGCAGTCGCTGCGCGGCGTGCAATCAACATGGCATTCGCCAAGGCCATCACGCTGCTCGCCACAGTTGCGCCCACCCTGGCCTCCAACACCCCCGGGCTGCCCTTTGTCATCAACACCTGGTCCGGTCCCTTTGAGGCGGCCACGGAGACCGCATGGCGCGTTTTATCCAAGGATGGCCCGCAATCGGCCCTCGACGCTGTCCAGGCCGGCTGCACCACCTGTCAGGACCGCCAGTGCGACGGTTCCGTCGGCTATGGCGGCTCGCCCGACGAGAGCTGCGAGACGACTCTCGACGCGATGATTATAGACGGTGAGACGCTCAACGCAGGCGCCGTGGCTGGGCTGCGGCGCGTCAAGGATGCCGTCGGCGTCGCGCGCATGGTCCTGGACCGCACGGCGCATACCATGCTCAGCGGCGACCTCGCCACGCAGTTCGCCGTCGACATGGGCTTTACGGAGGAGGACCTGTCCACGCCCGCGTCCCGGGAGAGGTGCGCTGCCTGGAGGCAAGACGGCTGCCAGCCCAACTACAGGATGAACGTCCTGCCCAAGGGTCAGTGCGGCCCATATACCCCGGACATGTCGATGCGGGTGCTGGCGGACAAGCGCCAGGCGTCGCACGACACCATCTCCATGATTGCCATTGCCAAGGACGGGGTCATGGCGGCGGCGACGAGCACGAATGGCGCCACGCACAAGATCCCCGGCCGCGTGGGGGATGGGCCCATTGTAGGGTCGGGCTCCTACGTCGACAGCGAGGTCGGCGGCTGCGGCGCCACGGGTGACGGCGACATTATGATGCGCTTCCTGCCTTGCTACCAGGCTCTGGAGAGTATGAGACGCGGCATGACCCCCCAAGAAGCGGCTGACGACGCGGTGCGACGGATGGTGAGGAAGTACCCCAAGGTGTCTAGTGGCCTGGTCGTCGTCGACAACAAGGGCAATCACGCCGGCGCGGCGAGCGGTTGGGCAGGCACATTTACGTATTCGTTCAGAGGTGGAGAGATGACGGAGACGGAGGTGGTGCAGGTTCCCAACATTGCGTGAGACATGCGACGAAGAAATGGTTACGAACTAGACGATGAGTGGATATTACCTACATGTACCGACATGCCCAATAACGCCCGTAAATGATCCCATGATGACCCCCCCGATACGTAAAAGAAGACAAAAAGAAAAAGAATTCGTAGTCGTGCTTCATCGCACATGAACAAGCTCCCTCTCCCTCTCCTTGTTCGTCTTGAACAGCGCCTTGAGCATGTTGGTCTGCTTCTGGCCCCTGGGCCTGAAGACCAGGTCGATCCCGTCGCCGTCGCCACGGCGACTCTTGCCATCTTCAATCGCCCGGACATTCGTCTTGTCCGCCCTCTTGGACGACGACGGCTTCCGACTGCGCTCGCTGCCGGCGACGCTTTCGGCCACGGCCTGCTTGCTGCTCTTGCGCTCCGGCACCTCGCGCTCCTTGGTCTTGGTGCTCTTGCTGGTCTTTGTCGTCTTGGAGGTCTTTGTGGTCTTGGTGCTCCGGCGGGACTTTGTGTCAAAGTCATCCTCCTTGCCCAGACGCGATCGGGTGGCGCGACGGGCCTCGGGCGTGATCAGCTCCATGTCGGCGCTCTCATTCTCCCCAAACTCGGGCAGGATGCCGCGTCTCCAAGAGTCGATGGAGCTGATATCGTCGTCGATGATGTATGCCTCGTCCATTCCCGTGGTGAAGTCGCTCTGGGTCCTCTGAGGCGCGGGACGATCCATGGGAACGCCCTCGTACGCAATGGCTTCGCGCGCGACCTGCTGCTCCTTGACCTTCTGGACAATCTTCCAGCCGCCGAACATGACGACGGTGACACCGACGACGGCCGCTGTGCCAATGAGAAATTGCGGCGAGGCGAGCAGCGCAAAGACAGCCGGCGAGCCGCCCTTGATGAAGCCGAGGAAAGCCGGCGACATCTTGGTCACGAGCGTCGACAGCTCGGCGAGTGACAGGGCCACGGCGGCGGCGGCATCCGGATTCTGCTGCAGATGCGCAATGGTGGCAGAGGCCGAGTGCTGCACGCAGTGGGCCTCGTCCAGGAGGCCTTCCACCTTCTTGACCAGCATCTTAGCCCTCCTCTCCTTGGCCTCGGCCAGACGCTCGGGGTCCAGGTCCACCCTGTGCTCCAGATCCGGGGGAATGTCCCCGTACGCGAGGTTCATGTCAATGTGCTTTCCACCGGTGCTGCGGGTCGCGACGGCCCTCCGATCGCTGACCTCCGAGAAGGATCTCCGCCGGGCGAGGGCTGTCGGAGGCCGTCGCTCTGACGGGGCCAGACTGCGCATGTCGTCGTGTGCGAGATTCATGCGTGAGACGGCCAAGTCCTTGTTGATTGTCTCGGCGTACGGAGCGCGATAGCTGCGGGGCACCCTCGACGGTGCCATGCTGGAGACTTCGCTCAGCGTTTTGAGATTGCTGGCGGTCAGGGCGCTCCGTCGACTCACGACGCTCCTGTCGTCCCTGTCTTTCCGCTTGGGCGCAGGGCGTGCGGTCCGCCGCGAACTCGCCTCGCTGTGCCCATCGTAGCCAGAGTGTCGCCTCAAGGGCGGCTCGTCATAATACTTGTCGTAGTACTCGTCTTCCTCGTCTTCATAATACTCGTCGTAGTCGTGGGGATCGTGGTGGGGTCGGTAGACACTGCGTGAGGCGCTGGTGGGATACTGGTCAAACGTCTGCGCTCGACTAAGCGTGGATCGCTCGGACTTGAGCTGGGCCTTTTTCTCCTGGTAGGCCCCCTTGGCCTGGTTGAACACGGACAAAAGCTGCTTGCCCTGTCCACCATGTTAGCTGAGAAAGGTATGGGGCGGAGCAGTGGGGAAGACTTGCCGTGCCGATGATCTTGCCAGAGTTGTTGACGATGGTGATGGTCTGCTCCAGCGCCATTTCGGTTTGGATGAGCAGAAGAGACGCAAACGCTAGAACTGCAGCTGGCCGGCAGCGAAGACGAGATCGAGAACAAAGACAGACGCGCTATAATTAAAAAAGAAGCGTCGCAGCAGGCGACGGACGGCGTGACTGAAAGTGCCCAATCCAAAGATTCGGTGAGGAGGGACGACTTGGCAGGAGCCCACTGGCTGTGGTGGGGAGGTACCTCGTCCGTGGTGCAGACGCACACCCAAACGCAAGTATCGTCTAGCTCCACCGAGACGATGCGGAACTGGAGGACCAGGGAGACGGGGAGGCTGGGAGGAAAGCCGGACTCTATCGGTGAGGGAACAAAAGATGGTGGAGTTTTGAGCAATTTGAGTCAATGCTCAGCCAACCTCGCGCGACTTGAGTTTGGGGAGGGAGGGATTCGAGCGCCTTTTTCACCAAGGAGGACCTGATGCCCGACGGCAAGCGTGTGCTCGTGGTGCTGCGCACGCACGCACACTCGTCGATGCGGCACTGCACCCCAAGTGATCCAATCAAGGAACAAGCTGGCAGCCGTCACGCTCAGCACACGTTGGAAATCTCGCCCCTTCAGCTGCCATCGGTCCCTGGCCTGGCGATTGGACTGCGCCGGGTCCCCTTTTTGGGCGCTTGTGCATGCGGTTTTTGAATCATCGTCCTATCAAAACCGCGGGGCTGGGCCGCAGGCCTGGAGGGCTGCCACCTCTTGGCGGCGTACTCGGTGCGCTGGCCACCTTTGCTGCTCGGCTCGACTGGGAGCCTGGGATCGATCGTCACGTCAACCGGCAGCTGCGCAATGGAGGGTACGGCACGCACGCGGCTCATCGCGGCTGGCTTCACTTGCAGCAAGGTGAAGTCATGGAAGTGCCTGCCGCAGCGTGAGCGCGGTTGGTGCTGCGACACATGACCAGATGACAGCGGACGGACAGATCAGAGACTTGCAAGAACACATGCGATCCATGTCGACAAATGAGACATGCTACGCCATTATTCCTCCCACTTGCTGTGTGTGGTGACACAGCAGCAGTGGTCGTATGCTCCTCTCCTATGATTTGCCTACCACCCCGTAATCAGCCTCATTGCACGCAAACAATCTTGGTGAGCTTCATTCATTCGTGGAACAAAGTGAACTTTATTTCCTTTTCCAAATCCTACTTCCAGAACACCTCCTCAACCCCAGCCTCCACCCCCTCCATCCCCCTTTCCCCCTTGGCTCTCCAACACTCCAACACCACAGAGAGCAGGACTAGAAGCGAGGGCCGATCCAGCTTGCCGCCCGTGCAGGGAAGACACTGGTCAGCTAAGCAGCTGCTTAGGCCCAAGGGTTGAAACCCTCGTTGTTGATGGCATCCCAGGGCGCCGCCTTCGCCAGAGCCGCACTGAATCGGGAATCCTTCAAATCCATGTGAGCGCTTCCAAAGTTGTGGTTGAAGAGGTTGTTGCGCAGCCACGGGGCCATTGCCTCGACGGAGACAAGATGACCGGTGAACCAACGTCCCAGGTGGTTCTCGACGGCCTCGTCATCGGCCGTGGCTTTCCGGATGGAGGCTGTGTTCAAGGTGCCACGGTGGGAGACCATCTTGGGACGGCTGCCGTCGAAGCGGATCCCCGTGAAATGCTGGGTCGTGTCTAGGTTTCCAGTTAGCCCATCGACGGAAGCGGCAGAGGCATTTCTGAACAGGTGCTCTTACAGTCTCCGTGCGCGGACCACGAAACAAACCTGACCTCGTTGTGGAGCGTCCAAACAATAATGTGTTCCCAATCGTGGACGTGGCCCCAGTTGGTGCCCGCGCTCGACCTGTCCATCTCGCTGTAATAGCCGTACATGTAAGCACACCAGTAGTGGTTGCACTTCTCGCGGGAGTAGGTGTTGGAGTGCCACAGGCGGTTCTCGTTTCGGCACTCGGCCACGCTCTGGGACACGGGGAGACCCTGGTTGATCCGGCCGTCGGCAGCGATGGCGGTCGTCTGGTAGCAGACGTCCCTATCAAAGTCCATCAGGGGTTGGAACCGGAGAGCTTGCCCATGCGCCGTGACGGGCATGGGAGGGAGCAGCCCCGCGACAGCTACGCGGACGGCCAGGGCCAGGGCGACTACACTGAAGTGCATGTTGAGAGATTCTCGTCGGAAGGTGTTGGAAGAGAGCAGAGAGGGCAAGGACAAACTACAGCCGGAGGAGGAGCTGTTTTATACTTGTCCGTCGCTCCCGTGAAGGTTCTCACGGTGAGCGTCCAACCCCCTCTCTGACCTTGCCGCTTGTCTTCGGCGTAGAGGATTCCTCGTGAACCCTCTGGTGGCATCCCCGTCTCGCGACTTGCCAAAGGTAGAAACCTGCTCGTCCGCTGCCCAGGTGGACAAGCAGCCCTCGGCTCACTGCGTCGTGACGATCCACGCTTCAAAAGACTACCCAGCCAATGGGCAGGGTGTCATGCCTGCGCAGGGTCTTTGATCTGTGCGTTCCACATGGCGTCCTGCTGTATAGTGGACGTCTGTTATGGACGCGTGCGTAGAACGCCATGTGCCAAGCTGCAAGGGACTTGTGAGGGATGCTGATGCCGGAAAGCCCCACGATGGGACCCCTTTTCCGCTAAGGAACGGGGCGGCGACCTGTTCCTGTGAGCAAATATATTGGTATAGCGCAGACGTAGTATAGTAAGTGTCTTGTTGCCGTTGCTTTGGGAATCACACTATGCCTATGATTCGCTAGAGCCACGATGCAGTCCCCTGTCGTCAACATACATTTGCAACGGTCCACTCTCAAGCCGTACAAGCACCGGCGGGGGTTTGGACACATGAGTGGAGCTGGCCAAGATGGACAAATTCAGGGTCTTCCTGTGTGGTATGCTCAGCAGCGTGCATCTGTCTTGACACTTGGTTTGGCGGAACTTGCCGAACACGTGTCTTATGCTGTCAACGTCCACTGGCGAGGTTGTCCCTTGCCAGGAAGACGTGCTCCCGTTCTGGAACCCATTCTCCGATGGGGTTTCGGTCCCTTACGTGAAAGGCCATGGCATTTCGACAGCGGGACGCTCTTTCGGCGGCCCACTCGCCTGCATCACTGCCGGTCAATTCATGGGTTCAGCCCTGTGCAGCCGTGACTTCGCAGGTTGACGATAATACACTTCTGTGGACCCTGCTCTCCGCACATGCGATCATGCGCTATATGTCAGAACAGTATACCCCACGATCCAGCAGGGTCGCTGCTCCTTCGAACTAGACATGGCGGCTGGTGAGGTGGACACGGTGGGGATTGTGGTCTGCGTGGCGGCGTGATGTTAATTAATATGCATGCGTCTATCGGCGTCGCCGTCGCTTCGCCGCATGTTGATAGGCAAATGCCGCTGTCACGGGAACCCATGAGGCACGAACCCTGTCCTCGTCGAGTTTCCCCTGCTGTCTTGCAGCCAGTCAAGCAGCCCGAGCAACAAAGCCACCTTTGGCGATGCTTGCGGTATTCGGGCCGGGTCCCGTCGTGCTGGGCTGGGCGTCCGCTCAGCGTCCCAAGAGCTTGCCAAGAACTAGGTAAAGCTGGTCTGGGAAAGACGCTCGAGTCAGGTAGCAATGGCGCCGAATATTCAGCGACAAGTTTGACCTTGCCGAGCGCCGTAGCCTTCGGCGCATTTTCGAAAACCACAAATCCTCCGAATCGGACCGCAGCTCTTGCACTGGGAGAATGCGAGACCCCAGGTCGGTAGAGGGTGCTGATGCAGCAGTTGATGACTAGGTGTTTGATTCAACATGGCATTTTTCTTCTGGGCCTGGGCTCTTCAGCTTGAGACTATAGAACGAATGGAAGCACGATGCGCTTCTTGTTCATGTCCGTCAGCGGGCATTCTTTTGGCGGAGGTGAACCTCTCAATCTCTCAGGCTACCATGTCGGCAGTCGGGTAGGTTGAGGTCGCGATTGACCGCAAGTACGATCTTTGTACGTGACGAGATGGGCAGACGAGCTCTTTACACGTAATCATTGAAGTTGCGTATGAGTAAACATGTGCGCATTCGCAAGCCCCGTGCAGATTGAGATTTGAAATGCCCAGGAATCGGGGATTGAAGGAGCACAGGTCCACGATTTTCGGCGTCCGATGTGAAGCTTCGTTTTTTCTTTTCTTTTCTTTTCTTTTTCACTTCATGATGGATCTGGTCGGAGAAGAAGGATCGGCAGAAGGCAGTCAGCCTAGAACTTGATCCGTGGTCAGCTCACTGCTGTTACACTGCGGAGCCGAATATCCGTGCATACGCTTGTTTCAGCCTCGAGTTCAGCTCCCAGTCACAAACCACAAGCGTATCCAAACGCGTCTGGGTGAGGAGTGGAAAGAGTGAGTATTGAGGCAAAGGACATTGTGCGAACCATAATTGATTTCGATCTTTTAGCACACGCGCGAGAAGGTTTCCGTCTGCCTGCGAGTTCACTCGCATAGCCATAGCTGACCGAGTCTTGGCTGCACAGGGCTGATCTAAATTTGGCTGCTGCATGGAATTAGACCAATCGTCCTCCGGTCGAGATCCCGCCGCCAATTGTACGGCTTGTGGCTGCAGCAACAATACTGCACTTGGGCTGTGTTTCCTCCCCACCAAGACAGCCTAACGATGTTACCGCATGGGAACGACGTGGAACGGGGTGCAGGGGCCCTTGGATCATTGGGGTTTCTGGTCCGGCCGGTTTTCCTCTTCTCAATGGCTCGACTCGCAACTTGCCGTTGACCTCTCGTAACATTGAACCAACCGTTCGCTCTTGGCAGTGGTGATACCGACTGGACTGCGACTTCATGCGCTTCGTCCGTTTCAGCAGCTGACAGCCTTCTGTGCAAGCACAAGGCGCATTTGGGATTCTCTCAAATTCTCTCCCAGCTGTCACCAGAGAATATCGCTCACAAGCGGCTCGAGTCACCACTCGCAACGCCAGCGCGACAACTGGACGCAATGGCTCAGCTCCCAGTCACCGTCCTGGTTGCTCTCCTGGCGCTATTCACGTCTGTCCTCGCCCAGGTCGAGCCGAATTTCGAGTTCTACCCCCAAGATGCACAGCCCTGCCTCTACGAGGCCTCGGAAAAGGCGTCTTGCCCAAAATCCTCCAACAAGGCCCAGAATACCTGCTTCTGCTCCAACCAGTACGACTTCATCGCCGGCACGGCCAGGTGCCTGGGCGGCAAGAGTGCGGGTCTCTTGAGCGACACGTACAACACCATGAGCAGCGCGTGCGGCGACTCGGGCGTGCCCATTGCGCTGTCCAAGGAGGATTGGGACAAGGCCGCCGCGGAGGGATCATTGTCGCCGAGTGGCACCACAGGGAGCGCCGCGACGACAGAGACAGCGACCCAGACGGCGACAGCCACGACGACGACAGAGACCGCTGCGTCGACCTCAACGTCAGAGGGACAAGACAACGAAAAGGGAGGGCTCTCTACCGGCGCAACAATCGGAATCGCCGTCGGCTGTGCGGTTGCCGGCGCAGCGCTGGTGGCCAGTCTGGCGCTCTGGTTCTTCCGTCGACACCGCCGCCACAGCGACCCAGCCAGCGAAGCACCCATGCTGCCACGGCACGACGTCATCTGGGCACCAGGGACGTATCCGTCGTCGCCGTACGCTGGCTACCACATGGAGTCTCCCTGGCCGAGCGGGTACAAGTCGCCCGCCGCCGTGGCGATGGAGGAGACCAGCCACTGGGGCACCCCGAGCGAGCCAAGTGAGCTGCCGCCGCACTCTGTGGCGTCTTCGGCTGTCGAGGTGGGAGGCAGTCCCATGAGGGCGGCGGAGATGATGGGCTCCGTGCCTGGGAGGAACCGCTGAGGTCTGGGTGGTCTGAGTGCTGGGCTTGAATCGGCGAAGAATCGTCGGGCTGGGCAGTTTTTGTGCACCTACCCTACACCTGCTCTGTTACACGGTAAATCACATAGATAATTTCTCAGCGTCTGTCTTCGTTCTCAGATTCGACGTGCCGACATATTCCACATGTGCTCTCACTTGCCGGGGGCGACAGAAACCTGAGCGTCGACCTTTGTTCATGCTCAGGCCAGCGCCAGTCTGACGATAAGATTGTGATGCCCGTCACGTAGGCTCAGATGAAGTCCCAAACCAGCCCACGACAACGTCACTATGAACAGCCTCGGATACACACCGTCGAACATCTTTGATCATCCCGCTGAGCACAGCGTCACCTAGGTTGGCCGCTGGCACTATAGTTTCTCTCGGCCCTGTCAGTTCCATCCCGATTACGCCACTTCGAAGTGCCCGTCCGACCAGTGAATTCCAGAATGGCCTCTTGGACTCCCGCCCAAAGCGATCAGGTCCAGCAGCTCCTCGAGATCGGCAACCAAGTCCACCCCCATCTCCCCGAGAGCGCCGCCATCTTCACGGAGCGCGTCCACCTCTTCCCAGAGGGCTGTCTCGCGCTCGTGCGGCGCGACACTGGCGAGCTCGGCGGCTACGCCATCTCCCACCCCATCCGCGCCCGCCAGCCGCCCGCCCTGAACAGCCTGCTGGGGGCCATTCCGGAGGACGCAGACCAGTACTACATCCACGACATTGCGATCCTGCCTAGTTTCCGTGGACAGGGTCTCGCCGCGGAGGCCATCGGACAGCTGCTAGATGTGGCTCGTCGTCACGAGTTCCAGACGACCTGCCTGATCTCGGTCTATGGCACGGCGCCGTTTTGGGCGCGCTTTGGTTTCGTGGCCGAGGAGGCTGATGCCGTCTTGGAAGGGAAACTCGAAAAGTATGGCGAGGATGCGGTGTACATGTCGTGCCAGAATGGCCTGTGATCTCAATCCCATGTTTTGATAGCATCAGGCTACAGCCAAGATCCGAGTCCAGCGACGATTGCGCGGAACGATTTGTTCCTTGTTCTAGTGGGCGGCTTTGTTATTAGCCGTCATGTCTCTGTGAGGACGTGGAGGCTTGAGGCATTGCCTCCAATATGTGAAGGTGCCTCTTGTAGAATCCCGAGCCGTAGAACCAGCACTTCACAAGTGGAACACCGAAACCGCCTTCTTATCTTTCATGAAAAAGGCAAACCCGTCCCTTGTCTGTTCCAATTTTGCTGTAGTTATGTTCAAAGTCCCTGACGCAGCATCCCATCAAGGTAGTTGCGGCATTGATGCGCTACGAATGCACCTCTATCTTCCCCGGGAGACGCGGCGGCCTCAACCTCGGCTCACTCGCAGCTTCACCTCAGCTCGTCACCCTACGAACAACCCAGCCTCGCGCAACAGACAAAAATGTCTTCGGCTCGTAAAACAACGGTATTTATCACAGGGTATGCCAGTCCCCGTGGCCACGGCTCCGCTCGTTGACTGACGACAACCTCACAGCTGCACGCCAGGTGGCATCGGGCACGCGCTGGCCACCGAGTTCCATCGCCGCGGTCTGCCATCCCTCGCACGCTGCCCTTCCACAATTCCCTGACTGTATCTCCCAGGCTGTCACGTCATTGCCACGGCGCGCAGCGCCCAGGTCCTGCAGGACCTCGAGGCGCAGGGGTTCACCACCGCGCAGCTGGACGTCACGGACCAGCAGAGCGTGGACGCCTGCCAGGTCGAGGTGGACCGCCTCACGGGGGGCAAGCTCGACATTCTCGTCAACAATGCGTAAATACCGATAGCTTCTCTTATCCTGAGTAGGCGCGACTAATCATGGCAGCGGCCGCCCTCACACGATTCCCATTCTGGACGGCGACATTGACGACATTCAAAAGACTTACGACGTCAACGTATTTGGACCGATGCGCTGCGTCAAGGCGTTCATCCCCCTGCTCATCGCCGCGCGCGGGCTGATTGTCAACATCTCGTCGACGTCGGCGCAGGTGCCCTACCTCTTTGGGGGCATCTACTCGTCCACCAAGGGCGCCATCGACACCTGGTCCCGCGCGCTGCGGCTGGAGCTGAAGCCATTCAACGTGCGCGTCATGGTGGCCGTGACGGGCACGGTGCGGTCCAACTTTGCCAGCGGCCCGCATCGCTCGCTTCCCGCGGAGTCTCTGTACATGCCCATCAGGGATGTCTTTGAGTGGCGGTTGACATTTAGCCAGAACCACGGCACGTATCCCACGGATCAGTACGCCAAGGCCATCGTCAAGCAGGCTCTCAAGGGCGAGGGGTGGCTGGGGGGCCTGTTGGCGGCCTCGCCGTCGTGGTTCTGGTGTGGAGGACTGACGACCAAGGTCTGGCTGCTGACGCTGCTGCCCCGGGTCCTGATGGAGCGTGTCTTTGCGATTTACTGGGGCATGGGCAGGATGAAGAGGAGAATTGAGGCGGCGGCCCAGAAGAGGGTGGACTGATGGAATCGGCAGGGTGTTGTCTACGCGGACAGCACTTCACGTTGCGATGAACCGCACATGCAGTTGTGTTGGCCTGCACCACTGAGCCGTAGCTGAACTGACAGTGTTCGCTTTTGAATCGGACAATACCAATTAATTACAGCCATTCGTCAATGGTCCTCTTGGAGCGTGGTGAGCCCCCACAGTGACGCTCCGGAGAGAACTGTAGGGTAGGCCATATCCGAGGAAGCCTCCACTGACCATGACGCACGTTGACGCGCCCGAGAATTTCGACCAAATCTTTCACCCTGCCATCTCGACGCAAGCAGGACACAATGGCATCAATACGCACATCAATCCTCCGCCACCTGACGCAGGCGTCTCCGCGCGCGACGCGCCTGATCACCCACCAGCGTCGCTGGGCGCAGGTGCACAATGTGCGCTTCCTGGCCACGACCCGTCCGTCGCAGGACGTGCTCGACCGATATCGCTCGAAACTGCACGAGAAGGCACAGAGCGAGGGCTTCGAGTCCATCGACAAGCTCAAGTCTGCCTACGCCGACAAGATCCGCGAGACGCACAAGAAGGACGCCATTCCTTTCGAGATCCCCCAGGCGCCCGGGACGTCGGTGAAGCAGCCATACCGCGGGCCTGTGCCTGGGCTGGAAACCCCCGGCGACGGCGAGGCGGGCGATGCCAACGGCGGCAGGATCCCGCAGGCACCCAACACGTCCGTGACGCAGCCCAACGCGGGCAACCCCCTCGAGCAGGCTAACATCCCTCAGGCGGGCGACACGCCCGTCACCCAGCCGAACAAGGGGCAGGACGCGACGCAACAGGCGGCACGCAGGGCGTCTTCTGCGGAAAAGCCTAAGATCAAAGTGCTAGACGACTACATTGATCTGGACAAGGTGCGTGGGCTGCCGGAGAAGGAGCTCACGGCCATCTGGCGCCTCCGGCACGCGCAGTCAGAGCACAAGCTGTGCGCGGTGGTGCCGGCCGCCGCGTACCGGGCGATGGAGGAGGCGGCGAGGGGGGCACCGCAGTTTGTGCTTCCCGTGCCGCACGAGGGCCAGGGGGCCGAGATTCACTTTGTGCAGTGGACGTTTGACGGACCGTCGCGGACGAGCACGGTGCTCTTTACGCAGCTGGCCGAGTACAAGACGCGGGGGGAGTTTGCGCAGCCGCACACGACGGTGACGCACCACCTGGACCTGGCGGACGAGTGTGGCCTCGTGCTCATGCAGGGCCAGGTGATGGAGGGACGCGGCGTGCAGCCGGAGCAGGCCAAGTGGCTGGTGCTGTGCCTGCAGAGGTTCTACGGGGGCTGGGAGGGCGGCGCGGCCGAGCAGCTCCAGGGCGAGAGGCGGCAGAGGGCCGAGGAGCGCAAGAAGCTGCTTAGTTGGTTCGCCTCGGGGGACGAGCGCTTCACCGTCGAGAAGCTGCTCGAGGAGGCGGAGCGGATGGGGTGAGGCGGCAGGGGATAGGCACTGGGCGCCGGATGTACAAAGCAATGGATGTAATCTGTAACACTGTGCTACTTCTTTCGTTCATGCACCGGCAATGCGGCTCCCACTGGCCGCGATCGGCGCCAAGAGCTGATGCGCCCCCCGCATGCATCGTCTCCAACTGGAACCCACCCCAGCTCTTCTTCCCCATACTCTACATGTCATTAGGGCGCACCTAAGAC
The DNA here is from genome assembly GCA_027569275.1 of Emericellopsis terricola. NCBI lineage: Eukaryota > Fungi > Ascomycota > Sordariomycetes > Hypocreales > Bionectriaceae > Emericellopsis > Emericellopsis terricola. Next base: position 84,780 of record JAPDEU010000011.1, on the reverse strand, counting down.
AAAGGTGGACAAGGCCCGTCCCCCGATCCGCCCAAACCACGTCGAGTGCCTCGGCTTCCTTTGCGAGAGTAGCCATTCATGACGCGCGACGGCTTGCATCGGCGGGGGGGCCACGCGGGTCATCCATCGCCCGCCATTCATTACCAGCGCCCAGCCCGATCGGATCCCTCTGGCGGTGACCGACTCGCTGCCCTTTGCTTGCTTTGCTTGCTTATAGAGATTAACATACAGATAGAGACAAGAACGGCGCCATGGTCATCACATCGAGATTCGCAGACGTCCGCGTCCCCGACGTCGACCTCTGGTCGCTCTACATGGAGACGCCCAGGGACTATCCAGACGACCACGGTACGTCAGCGCACGCGACCTGATGCTCATGGCAGAGCAGATCCTTGGCCAGACACTGACCATGACAGCCATCCTCATCGACGGCGAAACGTCCCTCTCGTACACCCGCGCGCAGATCAAGGCGCACAGCATCGCGCTCGGCCAGGGCCTCAAGCACCGCTACGCCTGGGCCAAGGGCGACGTCCTCGCCCTCTACTCGCCCAACGACGTCGACACGGCCATTGTCAACCTGGGCCTGCACTGGGCCGGCGGCGTCGGCAGCCCGGCCAACCCAACCTACACGGTCGACGAGCTCGCCCGCCAGCTGCAGGACAGCGGCGCCAAGGCCATCGCCACCCAGGTCCCGCTGCTCGACACGGTCCTCGCCGCCGCGCACAAGGTCGGCCTGCCACGCGACAGGGTCATCCTGCTCGGCCGCCAGACGCACGCCGACTTCCGGCACTGGCGCGACATTCACGCCCGCGATGCGCGCGTCCAGCCGACCCGGACAGCCGTCGACCCGCGCAGGGACCTGGCCTACCTCGTCTACTCGTCCGGCACGACGGGTCTGCCCAAGGGCGTCGCGCTCACGCACCGCAACATTGTGGCCAACTCGGCCCAGGGCTACGTGCTCGACCCCAAGGGCCTGAGCTGGGACTTTGACGCGCACCTCGGCGTCCTCCCCTTCTTCCACATCTACGGCCTGTCCGTCGTGCTCAACGTCACCCTCGTCACCGGCGCCCCCTGCGTCGTCATGCCCAGGTGGGACCTCGAGAAGGCCTGCGCCCTCATCCAGAAGCACCACCTCACCTTCCTCTACGTGCCCCCGCCCATCGTCCTCGCCCTCGGCAAGCAGCCCGTCGTCGACAGGTACGACCTCTCCTCCCTCCGCTGGATCAACAGCGGCGCCGCCCCCTGCGGCCGCGAGCTCGTCGTCGCCGTCTGGGACCGCCTCAAGGTCGGCGTCAAGCAGGGCTACGGCCTCAGCGAGACCAGCCCCACCATCACCACACAGTTCGCCGACGAGTGGTTCCGCTTCCAGGGCAGCGTCGGCAAGCTGCTCCCCGGCATGCAGGCCAAGATTGTCGACGAGGCGGGCAACGAGGTCGCCCCGGGTGAGGTTAGTTTTATTTACTCTTGGACTTTACTAAAGGCATGCTGACCCGCAGTCCGGCGAGCTGCTCGTCAAGGGCGACAACGTCTTCGCCGGCTACTGGAACCGCCCCGACCTGCAAAAGGACACGTTCGACGCCGACGGCTGGTTCAAGACGGGCGACGTCTTCCGCGTCGACGACAAGGGCAACTTTTACATCACAGACCGCATCAAGGAGCTCATCAAGTACAGTGCGTCTTCTTTTTTCCCCCTCTCTGTTGTAGTAGCCACTGACCCCTACAGAGGGCTTCCAGGTCGCCCCCGCCGAGCTCGAGGAGAAGCTCCACGGCCACCCCCAGGTCGCCGACGTCTGCGTCATCGGCGTCTTCAACGACGAGGAGCACACCGAGGTGCCCCGCGCCTACATTGTGCCCAAGCCGGGTGTGGCCCCCAGCGACGCCCTCGCGCGCGATATTGCCGCCTGGCTCGCCGAGCGCGTCGCGCCGCCCAAGAAGCTGCGCGGCGGCGTGCGGTTCCTCGACGAGATCCCAAAGTCGCAGAGCGGCAAGATCCTCCGGAGAGTCGTCGCGCAGATGGTCAAGAAGCAGGACGCGGCCGTCAAGGCCAAGTTGTGATAGGACAGCGTGTTTGCCATATAAATAGAGTCTGTATTTGTTCAAACGCCGCTCTGATCTTGTCCCAACGCCAATGCTGCCTACGAAAAGGGTATACTCTACCAACATGCCCACACGCCTCGCCATTCTTCGTAGACTTCAGAGGACGCCGTCGTCCGCATCCTCCTCGGGCGTCCACGCTTCGACGTGCTCACACCCCCGCGGCACACGCACGTCGTCCCGGACGTGGCACGTCTTCCACAGCATCTCCGCCACCTCGCGAAACACCTGCTCCTCCGCGTCCATGGCCCAGATGACATCCAGGTGCTCGTACTCCTCAATGACCTTGCTGTGGACAACCCGGACGTGCGGCTCCCGTCCGCTCTGCAGCCTACGCAGCAACTTCCGGCCGTCCACCAGGTCATCGTTCCCGCACACCCAGAGCGCAAACGGGGGTACCTGCTCGTTATACCACGCCGTACCACCGGGTGACTTTTGCGCGTCTGACGAGAATCCAGCGCTGTCCCCAGAAGCGTCCCCGCCCCCGTCGACGCGCTCCTCCTCGCGGACCACGTCCCGCGTGGCGAGGATGCACTTGTGGCGCGCAAAGCACTCGCGCCCGAGCCACCACCGCATGCTCTCTGCACTCACGTAGACGGGCGAGAACTGGAACATTCTATCCCGCAGCCCACGATCCCATCGCGTGTCCGACCAGTTGAACAGAAAGGAGAAGACCTTATACCCCAGCCACCCGTACAGTCCCGAGGGGAGCGTGGCGTGCATGGTCATCATGAACGGGATAAAGGCGTGGATGCCAAACATGACGCGGAACAAGGCGGGCGAGATGACGCGCATAAACTTAAAGTACATCTTGCCAATGAGCGGGCCCGCGTAGGCGGCCGGGGCGAGGGCGCAGAAGACGGTGATTCTCTCGCCCAGGTCAGGCCGCTGCTCCTTGGCCAGGGCGACCAGCGTCTGCGTGGTGCCCTGCGAGTGGCAGATGAGCCCGACCTTGTCGAACCCCGTCTCGGTGAGGACGCGCGAGACGAGCGCCGGCAGGTCAAAGACGCCAAACTGGCGAATGTTCCAGCACCACATGCGCGGATCCGCGTACTCGAGCAGGACGTGCCGCGGCGTGAAGCCGCACCGGTTGTTCCCCAGCCAGACGTCGTACCCCTGCTTGCAGAGCCAAAAGGCCAGCGACTGGTCGTCCGTGCAGCAGTATGCGCCGGCGCTCTGCAGCAGGCCGTGGATCAGCAGCACGGGGAACTTGGGCTTCTGGCCCGGGGTCCGGAGCCTCTTGCCCTGTCGACGGAACACGTCGGGCCCCAGGTGGTCGCGGCTCTCCTCGCTCTGGCGCGTGTACTCCTTTGGATCGTAGACGTGCCAGAGGTCGATGATGAAGCCGTCCTCTGTCTGCACGCTGAACTCCTCCACGTCTAACCCCACCCGACGCGCGTAGTAGCCAGCGTCGCAGATGACGGGGTCGCGGCCGCCCTCAGTGGGTGGGAACTCCTCGGCCGTGCCCTCGCTGTCGTCGGTCGACTTGTGGGGTCCGTGTTGCTTCTCCCACGCACGGTTCTTCTCCTCCCTGATCTTGGCTCTTCGCAGCTCCTCCTCGTAAAAGGGCCTGCGCTTGTCGATGTTGCGAAACGTGAGCTTATGAAGCCACTTGTTCACCGCGGGAGGTATGCTCGTAAAGAGCGCACCCAGTACGATGACGAGCAGAAACGCCAGACTCAGAAAGAAGGACGCGACGCGGAAGAATATGCATTGCCAGTCTCGCAGGATGGACGAGGGTCCGTAGAGTGGCAGCGGCGGGAAGAGGGGGTTCGTGTGTGACGGTGGCATCTGCTTCCGCAGCGTCGCGCCCGTGGACTTTTGCATGCTGTGTCCCTTTTGGCCCTTTGGTACGTGCACGACCTTGTGTTGGGCGTCCTCCTTCCCGTCGTCGTCCGAATCGGATACGCGCTCCTTGGTCTCATCGCCTTCCTTCATGTCCACCGGCTCACGCTCGTCCCCTTGCAACTCCTCCCGCAGCATGTTGAGCTTGTGGGCTTCCTCCAGCGGCACGCCAGGGAGTCGGCCGCCATCGGTGGTGACGATGACGGGATCCTGCGGAGTGACAAACTGGGCCTGCAGGGCGACAGGCGATGAGGACGAGGTCGGGTGCTGGTGTGAGAGCTTCTCCGACTGGCGGGCAAAGTGGATGGCTGACTTGGCTTGCTCTTGGAGAGTGAGCCGTTTTGACTTGTGACGGACCCGTGTGTCGCTCTCTTGGGCAAGGTGACTTGCCGAGCCAGCGTCTGGTTTCGCATGTTCTGGCTGTGCTTCGCGCGCGTGGACCTCGTGAGGGCCCGAGTCTATTGAGTCGCCCATGGCTGTTGGATGCAATTGTTTTCGGGACACGAGACAGTTGACATGAGAAGAAGATTGAAAGCTAGCCCAAGGCGCAGGCAGTGCGCCATAGCCAACTGATTGGCATCATGGCGACGACATTGGCGCTGGCTGGGATCTGTAGGATGAACAGGGTCGTCGTCGGTCCTCTCCAGCAGCACATTGAAGTTGCAATAAGTGGAGCCTCCCTCCCTCCATCGCGACCGGCAGCGCTAAAGCCACTGCGTCATAGTGCCGCTCAAGGGGCTGTGCCGGGGAAATATCTCCGGTGTTGCACGTGCTAAGGAGTTCTCGAAGCAGGATGAAGTCGGATGTTGGGAATCTTGGGATGTGTGATAATAAATTGATTGGTTGATGGATCAATACACTCTTGCATTTCCCGCAAACGATTGCTTGCCTCTAGAAGCCTGAGCTGCCGTGGGCGAAACTATGGGATGTCACTCTGGGACGCACCAATGAGTCCTCTGCAAGTGCACAATCAATCGCCATCTCGGCAAGTGGGTGGTGAATCTGTCCCAAGCCGCGCCAAGATGCAGCAAATGATGGTGTAGATCACTTGTGCGTGTCATGAAAAGCCATGCATGCTGGTCTATTGCTGGCTCAAGGACGGAAAGCCCGAACTACACTGCGTGCGTGACGCAACCACAGCTGCTCGCATCTACGCAGCTCTACCCAAGACATGCCGGCTCTCCCGTCAACCAGTGTGGTCTGTCGCCGCCATGGCGTCCCCCACATGCCGCCTCCGCACACATGGACAGACTCCCGAAACAAAACTGTCGACCCGTGAGGCCCGGACCATAGTGAATATACTTGCCCGAGTTTGTCAGAATGGTCTTGACAGGCTTGGCAATGACAGGCTCCTCAATGAAGCACCAGCACGTATCGACGAGGAACTGCACCCCAAACGCCTCCAGCTCGGCCACGTAGCCAGCCTGGTCTGCCAGGCTCCAGTGGGCGCGGCCGCATGTGATGATGACAGCGACGTCCTCGTGCTTGACTCGCTTTCGCACGAGCTTGGCAAACTGTCCAATCTCACGCACGGAAAAGTGAGGATTCCCGAGAGAGATCAGGTCAATCTTCTGGTTCTGCAAGCCGTGCGAAAACTGGTCCCAGGTCGTCCGCACCATGTCTCGCGTCAGCGCAATCTCGGCGCATCTGGACGTCCCTTTGTCAGGGCACACGGCCACAAGTGTCGGTGCTTCTGGCGTGATCCCGACAATGTGAAATAAAGGGGCACTCGCAGACGTGCCAAAGGCAGCCCCAAATGCCTTCAAATCGTCCTGGGAAGGTGTCAACGACTCCAGACCCTGGATGGCGGGGATCTGGTTCTTCGCAGCGGCACCTGCTGCGAATCCAAGGACGGGCCAGAAAGAATCGTCCACCTCCGTGGCCGGTGAGACCGTGATGATGACCTGTGCGAGCCTATTCTCGTCACGATACACACCGGCATGGGGGGCCCTGCCCGTCAACGCGATGGCCGTGTCGAGTCCATCCGGGATCTTAAGCGTCCTCGCACCAATGACACTGTTGGCGAACAGGACGGCATTGGACTCGCCCCAAGCGATGCGGTCGCCAAACTTGGGCGCCGTGTCCCGGAGAAGATAGGGCGCACACGTAAACGTCTTCATCGCGCCCATGTCGACGAGGGCGTCTGCGATCCGTTCGGCGTTGGCGCCAAACTCCACGTCGACGCCGAGTGCACGCCACCGCTTCACGTCGACGCTGATGGAATTGATGGTGGACGGAACGCGGAAGCGACCACCCATATCCCTCATTCGCTCGGCAAATGCCACCGTGCCCTGGCCCACGAAGAAGCAGCCATCAATATGGCATTGGGACACGTCAATGAGCTCGGTGGCACCCATCATCTCGGCCATGCGGACGACCAGGCGCAGCGCGTGCCGAGTGGCTTCGCCGTGCACACCACGCAATGCTTCCTTGTCCCACTCGGACAGGGCAAGTGGCGTCTCCAGCTCGACTGGTGCATGAATCTTCGTCTCGGGACGAACCAGTGGAGAATTAGAGATCACCCCGCTGTCCACCCAAATTCTCTTGCTGTCAAGCGCCAGGAGTCGTTGAAAGTCGTGCGTGCCAAGCTCGATGATCGGCACCGAGCGGTCAAAGAACTCCTCTGTCATGAGCACGCCCAGGGTGATGATGCTGTCCTGTCTTTCGAGCACGATGGCCCTGGGTCCCACGTCGTTGAGGATGAGTTCCATCATGACAAGGCTACCGCTGCATGACCCTCTCCCGCCCGGTATGGCCAGGATTGCATCCTTGAGAAGCTGCCCGCTCAACGGGTGGGATCGGTCAATGACCTCGCCCGTGTGCTGATTGATGCCGCCCCAGAAGCTGAGCTCGACAGTCGATATCTTGAGAGCGCCACAGGCGGCTCCTGGTGTTCGTGCGTTCCCAGTCAACACGACAATGTCCTGCTCGGTCGACGCCATGTTGCGTTCTCTGCGGGGCTATCTGCCAGTCAAGGCGTCCGCGCAGGTGGTCGTCGAGAATGGGCACCTAGAGGTGTTGTTGAGACACTCAATGGATTGCCTCTCCGTCCCCAAGAACAGGTGCTTGCCACCGCGACTACCCTAGCAGCTTGGCCTCCGACATTTTCTGCGAGAGACTGCATGAGAGGGGCTCTGACGGCGGAGGCAGCGAACTCGGGCTGTGGGCCCTCACGAGAGAAGGATGGCTTGACATGAGGTCGGCCTCATTTTCGCCTTCCTGGCTGGTCATGATTGGAAAAATGCGAGTCACGGGGTTTTCGTTTGGAGGTTGGCGACTAGGTGGCTCTGTTGCTGCTGTGTGGCGCCTGTGGTGGCTGGTGATCTCATCACCGAGGTGGTTTGCACCTTCTGTCTATGTTGACGATCCAGGCTTTCACTGGTGGTTGCCCTCCAATCGTCGATTCTCTGCTTAACAAGCAGAATTTCAGACTCTTGTTTCTTACGCTCTTTGACTCGCCTCGATCAGCGAATCATGGTTGCAGTGGACGAACCGCTCGAGCGCCTGTGCATTGTTTCCTTCCCAACACCCCAGCGGACCTGACCTTGTGGAGTCGACAACAACAAAGACATATGTAGGCGCGAGACGATCAGCCCAGCAGAGGTGATCGCCTTCGCCCCATTTCGCCGACCTTGTCAGCCCTGCTAAATTAGCAACATGCGTCAGTCACCTTGCACCCCCATTGTCAAGCCAAGGTCATCTCACGAAATGCGCTGGGTCAGCACAGGACAACGCCAAGCCTTGCTGTGCTCGGTTCTCCATGGTCTATGCGGCGCCTCCTTACAGCCTCTCACTCAGAATGAGGAACACACGTGCCAACAATGATGAACAGCCACCCCATCTCGAAACTCGGAACGACCAGGTGCTTGGCCAGATGGAACCCAGCATCGATCATCTCTTCTCACGCCTCAAGCCGCCCTGCAGCGCGACCGTCGTTCTCCAAGCATTTTGATTGCAACGTAGAATACGCGGGTTGATACATGAGGAGCAAGAAGTGTCTTGGGAAATATCAGTCTGGATTTCTCCCATATCCTTCAAGCCCATATGTTGCCAGTCTATTCTGGGACCTAATCATCGATGGGACCAGGGTGTGCGTTCCTTCCTCCCTTGTGCTTTGCATTGCATTAGCTCCGACCGCCTGTCATCATTAAAATAGGCTGGCGTTTTTCCTTTCCTCTCTTGGACCTCGACATAGCGCATGGCACTACGTAGCAACTCGTAGCCACGAGATGGCGCAGTTCTGCATTGCTCATTTCAGAAGACCTTGATCCACGTTTGTCGGGATAATTTGGATTTGCCGCGTCACACAGGCAAACGACATCGTTCCCAGAGGACGAAATCTTGCGAGGATGGCCTGGGAACAGGGGGTGTGGCAGCCGATGGTGGTCTGTGGTCAGACACCATGTTCAACATCCTGGCTTCAATGGAGCTGGGTGTAAAAAAAGAGGATGATCCGTGCGGGACGATGCTTGTCGCATCAGCAGACTGTCTGTGCTGATACCTTTTACCTGCTTCCTCTTTCCTGAATTCCCCCGTCCCGGCTGGGGCAAGGAGCTTTCTGGCCTTCTCTAGCCCAGCAGATAACAGCATAGACACTCTCCAGGCGAGTGCTCTGACGCAGCTCATCTTCAGTCTGCGCCCAGCCAGCGAGCTCGCGCATTCCATCTTCTCCAGCTGCTTCACATACATCCCCCGGTCTCTTCCTCACAGCAATCAACCATGCCTCTGGCCGACCCCAAAGTCCAGAAAAACCTGGGCACGAGCTGCTCGGGGAACGGCTCGTTCTACGTCTGCCACGAGAAGGAGTCCAAGTTCATCGGCTGCTGCAGCGTCAACCCCTGCAAGACGGACGATGGCCTCTGCCCCGACGAAACGCTGCAGTCGGCCTCGTACATGAACGCGTCGCACGAGCTCATCATGGCCCAGGACTGCCAGGTCGACAGGCCAGAAGTGCAATGGTGGACCTGCCTCGACAACGATCCGCCGTTCATGGGCTGCTGCTCCCTGAACCCATGCGCCGAGGGCGAATGCCCGACTGAGAACCTCTTCCAAGCCAAGTTGAGCAGCGAAAAGGAGAACACAAGGGCCTTCCTGCCAGAGGACTACTATGACAAGCAAGGCCTATCCGTGGGGGACATTGGTGGTATTGCGGGCGGCGTCGCCGCCGGTGCCCTCATCCTCATCGGTGCCCTGGTGTGGTTTTGCCTGCGCCGCAAGAAGGCTAAGAAGGCGGCCGCCGCGATCGCCGCAGCATCCAGCCCCGGCTACGAGCCTTATGCCCATCAAGGATCGACTGTTGCCGGCTCCGAGGCGACCATGAGCCCTCAAATGCGAAAGCACGACCAATTCCCGCCGTACTCGCCGTATCCATCCACGTTCACGGGAACCCCCAACGCGCAGCACCAGAGCATGGGTTCGCCAACGCCGCAGTGGCACCAGCATGGAAGCCCCGAGATGAATCATGGTGGATGGGCCGGCGTGAGCACGGCTTCACCAGACCCGTCGCAGGGTCGCTTCAGAGAGAGCATGCAGTCGGCGTACACGGGCTACGGAGGGCAGCAGCAGCCACAGACCCAGGCATTCGCTTCCGAGTTGCCTGCTACTGCGGAGTACACAACAGCAGGACACACACATCCGGCCGAGATGGATGGTGGCTCATCGCTGCCCGAGAAAAGATAAGGGCTTAATGGCGGGAAAAGGGGCTGGGCGTTCATGGTGAGAAATCATGCTCATCGGTATTTGTGTACGTTTTGTCCTATTCATGTATGAGACCTGTCATTCCTGCTTGTTTTCCGTTTTATATGATTAGAGCACGCATTGCCACATACACTCTACGACAAACACGCAGTGGACCCTTGACCAAGTTGATTCACCTAACGTTCGCCTCGTCACTGCTGACCGGTGACCAGGGTGGATTGGCTGTTTTTGGGATGGGCGACAGTCACCAAACACGATCGATCCTGTAGAGTGCAACCATGGTATTTCCTTCTCTAATATACAGACATTCGTTGTCTATTGGGATCCACCATCTACGGCCAGCTCCGCCTACGCGTTGAATACATGCGCAATGCCGCGCTTGGCCTTGTTCCCGCAGAGACCCGTGGCATTCTTGAGCGCGGCAATGACGCCGTTGTACGCAGGGTGCACCGAGAAGTCCTCGAACCAGAGCAGCGGGGCGCCCTCGCCCTCGAAGACGTAGGGCACCCAGCTGAAGGGGTCGTAGAAGTCCCAGAGGGTGATGCCGATACAGGCGTCGACCTGGGCGCAGGCGCCGACGGCCTGGAACATGTGTTAGCCGGCTTTTCTACAATAGTTAGAGGACGTTTTGGACTCACGTTCTTGTAGGCCTCCTTTTGGTTGGCGAGGGACTGCTCGGTCGGGGGCATGTACATGCGCACGTCGAGCTCGGTGAGGGCGACCTCGACGCCGAGGGCGCCGTAGGAGCTGATGACATCAACCTGCTCGTCGAGGCTGGGGGCCGCGTCGGCCATGTAATGGGCCTGCATGCCGACGCCGTCGATGCGGATGCCGTCGTCCTGGAGCATCTTGACGATGCGCAGGGCGCCATTGACCTTGCCGCCGGGCCGCTCAATGTTGTAGTCGTTGTAGTAGAGCTTGGCGTCCGGGTCGACCTCGGAGGTGATCTGGAAGGCGAGCTTGATGTAGTCCTCACCGAGGACGTTGTAGAAGACGCTCTCGCGCCAGGTGCCGTCCTCGTTGAGGGCCTCGTTGACCACGTCCCAGGCGTAGCACTGGCCTTTGTAGTGGCCGGCGACGGTGCGGATGTGACGCTCAATGGCCTCGGTGAGCGTCTCGGGCGTCCACGCGGTCGTCTCGACCCAGGGCGCGAGCTGCGAGTGCCAGACGAGCGCGTGGCAGCGGAGGCTCTTGCCCTGGTCGGCGGCCAGCTCGGCGGTGATGTCGCCCTCGGTGAAGTTGAACACGCCCGGCTCGGGCTCGACAAAGAGCCACTTTTGCCCGTTGGTGGGCGTCGTGGAGCCGAACATGTCAGGGTCGGCGAGGATGGCGTCGTACTGGGGGTACGCCGCCTCGAGGCCCGCACGCTCGCGCTGGCCGGGCGTGTCCGTGGCCGCACCAAAGTACTTGAGGCCGGCAGCCTGCGCCCACTTGTGAAGCTGGGCTGAGGCGAGCGGCGTGGCTACCAGCAGGGGCAGGGCGGCGGCGAGGTGAGATCGCATGGTGGCTTTGGCTGTCTGGGCTGATCAAGACTTTCTGTAGTCGCTGTCACTGACAACCCTCTGCTTCTGCCATGGACCATCGAGCAAAGGCCAGCTCTCCTATATACAGACGGAATCCTCCTGCATCCATGATGGTGAATAGCCGGCGTATTTTCCCGCCAGTTGGTTAGGCACAATTAACCAGTTTCCGTCCGGCGCGGAACGTGGCGATGAACCAATGGGCTGATATATCCGTATGTTGAGCCTAATTCATAGGCAATTGGAGGAGGGGAATCTTGTTTGCGTCGATATTCTGCCTCGAGGTAGCATTGCCGGCAGCAAGGGGCATTCGTCTTTTGCCGGCTTGGCGTGCCAGGGGTCGCCACCACCCTGCACCCCGCAAGTTTAATTGGACTCGATATTGATGGAGCTGGGGATTTGGGGTCCCAAGGATGGTTTCCCCTAAATGGAAAAGGCTTGTGATAGGCTGATCTGGTAAATGGCGTGGTTGATAGATAGGACAAGCCCAGTCGTTTCTCCAGGAGAGGGACTTGAACGAGTCCGGTTCCAGCCACGCGCACATGGCTATGCATGCTGCGGTATTATCCGTACAGGTTTGGAGGGTAGCCAAGCTTTCTGGTCTCGATTTGAGCCTGTCAACTCCGCGATCGAAAGCGCACTTTCAACCTGTGCAAGCCTTGGGCTTTTGCCCCATAGATAGACGTCGGAGTATCAGCTATGGCTATAGATATAGTATTGTGCTCTTCTCCCTTACATAGACACTGGGGTATTAGCTATAGCTATAGATATAGTATTGTGTGCAAAGTACAAGTTTTGCTATAGTACTATGTAGCCATAATCTATAGATATTGGATTATTGGCTAGTGAGCATCCGCCTGCTTTCGGGACTGCACCAATTCCAGCAATCTCTGAATCTCTGGTAGAAGATCCTCGAGGGGCGGCCAGCGGACCTTCATGACGGCCACTTGTGACGAAATGTCAGTCTCGCCGGTCCTCACGGCCAGGATCTCTGCCCACGTGAGGCCCTCTTGGTTGACGGCCATGTCGTCGAGCCCAAAGCGGCGCAGGCAAGCAATCGTGTCAGCGAGTGGGTTATGTCTCTGACATGCCTCGTGGAGTAACGTATTGCCTCTCTGGCGTGAGTGGAGCAAATTCCTCGCAGACGTGCGAGAGAGCAAGAGCTCGAGGACCTCGGTTTCAGAGGCTTTCCTCACCGTATCCCAGAGTATGTTAATGTTGCCGCCAAATTCCGTGCTTTGGTGCCAGGCAAAGTCGGGGCCGTACAAGTCGATCAATCGGGCCACCAGGGCTGAGTCGCCGTACGTCGCAGCGTTCCGTGCCAGGACAATGTCCTGCTCATCCACGCGCGGGTTGGCTCCCATGTCAAGAAGAAAGAGACCCAGGTTCTTCTCCTCACTGTCTCTCGGAAACCCGACACGGCGAAGCAACCAGTCGAGGCTGCACTCGCCGTCTGGCGGCAGGACAAGGCCCCTTTCCAGAAGCGCCTCGAGTTTCTTGACGGCGTCGGTTATCAAGTGCGTCTTACCGAAAATATCCAAAAATGTGCGCGCGTTCGCGTTCAGGGCATCAGCGTCCCAGCGCCTCAGGATGCTTTGGAAGCCTTCCAAGCTGGTCGTCGTCATGGCAATGTCGACCACCTCGTCCGCCTTCATGTTGGCGAACGCAAGCTCGCACCCGTCCGGGATCACATAGCCCATGTCGAAGAAGAGTCCGAGTAGGCTCCAGTACTCCAGGCTGTAGAGTTGCTGAATGAGCTCTGTCACGATCCCATCGCGATCTCGGCGGCAGAACTCTGACAAGTACTCCTCGTTGTCAGCGCTCCTCCATAATATGCTGTCAATGATTCGTTCAGACGCCGAATGGCGCAGCAACAGGCTCGGGTCCCAGTTCGCGCCCTCCAGGAATGCGTACAACGCACACTGCTTGCGATGGGCCTCATAGGCCTGAATGGCACCGGCCTCAATGAGGATATACAGTCCGTCTTCATAGCGTTCGAACACAAAGTCGTGAAGTGCCTTGGATTCTGGATTGGCAGCATTGGGGACCCTGACACTCTCGGGTTCTGCGCACCAAACGCCGCGCACATAGCGCTCAAGCAGATTGTGCCCGTCGGCGTCGATAAAAGACACCACCTCGGGAGGCAGAAGCCGTAGATATGCGGCAAAGTGGACGCTGGCCAGCTTGTGCGGCTCGGCGATGAGCTCAAGAGAGCAGCACCCGTCCGCGCCGTACACTTCCTTGTACGGGCAACTTTGTCGGAATACATCAATGGGAAGCTGTGCCTTGGCAGCGAGATCCATATGCGACTCGGCCCCGAAATCGCGGAGAACTTCGACCACCTCCTCATCGGCCCCGAGCTTGAGATACTGCATCGCCGAGCGGCCATGAATGTCCACAGTCGCAAAGCAGGCTCCCAGAACGGATAGCTCGTCAATCAGGTCCATGTCACCCCACGCTGCAGCCAGGTGTGTCAAGGGGAGCGTCGTCCCCGAGATCATGTCGTTCCTCGCGTGGGGACTCCTCACAAGCACCAAAGCCGCTGCAGGTATGTCCCCCGCCAGGTCACGGTATCTTTGCTCATGGGACATGAATAGAGCCTCGGCGAGAGGCGTCCGTCCCTTCTTGGACACAGCACACAGGTTTTCCTCCGCAAAGGGATCATTGTCTAGCAAACCACGGATCAGCCCAGCGTCATTAGACGCCGCTGCCATATGCCAAATGGTGCGACCGCCTTTGTCTTCGGTGGCCGTCGTGGATGCCCCGTGGTCGATGAGGATTTCCAGCATCTCGACGCTTTCGACAAGCATGATGGACGTGCGAGACTCGTCGTCGCGGGCTTCCACGTCAGCACCCTGCGACAGCAACATGCTCGTGATCTCTAGCTCGTTGCAGAGTACGGCCGTATGTAAAAAGGACTGTCCTGTTGGGTAGTGCAGGAGAGTCTGGAATTTGGGCTCTTTCATCAAGCGTCGCAAGTGAAAGACGGAGCCATCCAAGATGGCGCTCGTCACAAGCGTCTCAAACGGGTCTTCCAGACCGGACACCGGAGGCGCTGGGCCAAGGGGCGCAAGAAGTCGCAGAGGACTTTGAAACGTCCCAATCTCGAAGTCGACGTCTCGCACCTCCATGACGGTCTCAATCGCCGAGGAGACAAGATCAGACACGCCAGCTAGGGTCGTGCCCTCTCGTAAGAGGAGCGTGTCATGGATATAGGTGAGCGCCCTCGCAAGTAAGCTGTTGGTACAGGGCAATGGCTTGTCTGTGCAGTATGTCATGATGGCTGCCGCGACGCGTTCGTCCAGGGGTGCCCCGCCATCAACAATGGCGCGCAGAACCTGCTCGTCGCCCTCCACCTCGAGTGAAAAGAGGAGGGCGTCTGCTGCCAAGCAGTTACGGATCTCCCTGTCAACCGCTGGGAGCAGGCGTTTTACTGCTTCGACGCGATGCCCCATGGGTGATTTCGGGAACATCACCTTAGCCACTGGGGAAAAATCGTACAGTCTCTCCAGGACCGACATGCCTGCCATGGCACAGCGGATTGGCGAGCCCCACGGACTGTGCTGGTTGACGACGTAGCCTGCGCCAAGTAGTTGCTGGACGAGAACAGGGAAACCCAAGACCGCCGCGACGTGCAACGCCGTGACCTTGCCCGTGCGCAGTGAGTCGGCAAAGTGGAAGACACAGCTGTGATATCGGGGCGAGTCCGTAGACATTGTTGTGCGACCAAACTGCAAGAGCCATTGGTACAGTGCGTAGCTGTAGGGCTGGCCTTGGGTGTGGAAGAGTGTAATAACGCTAGGGTGAGGCTCTCCGTCGGCAAAGACTTTCATCGCAGCATGTGGATAGGCATCAACCATGACGTTGCGCAAGTCTGCCCACAAGCACTCCTCCGCATACAGCCTGGGTACGTGGTCGTTAAAGGGGGCACTGAGAAGCTTGATCCGGCGCTCTTGGAGGTCTCGTATACTATTGAACTCATGCAGTTCAGGGAATTCACGATACCACGCGGCAACCTGAGAGGCGCAAGGAGCAGTCCCGATAAATTCTGGCGACGGTTCCTTTGGGAACAGCGAGAGCTTGTACGCAATCTCCCCACAGTCCCGGGCGGACAGTGCAGACTTGAGCCTCAGCTCGTACCAGTACGCCCTGGGTATTGTGTCAAATGCATGCTTGAGGGTGAGTGGTTTCTTGTCAAACTCGGCCAACACGTGCTCTTTCAAGTCCATAAGACCCTGGATGAAGCGCGGACGCTCAGCCAGCAGCCCAACGTCTACAACGTCAGGGGTCATGCCATCGAAGCGTTGCCCAACAGCGACGAGACTGGTTTGGACACGCTCGAATGCGCGGCATACAGGTTCGATGGAACTAGCCTCGTTTTCCAACAGTCCCAATGCGTCTCGCCAGACGCACATGCCAACTGTCTTTGACCAGGCATGGGTCAGCTGTGACAGGTCCGAGCGGAGCTCACCCGCCGTATAGGTGACCCCGGTCGTCATAATGTGCGTTCAAACGACAGAAAAAGCTGAAGCATGATTATTCGTGCGGGAGATGATAGGCATGCGTTATGCTGTCCTTGGCGAGGGCCATGCTAGAATCTGCGGGTTTGCGTGCCACGATCAGCCGTCTTTGGTTGGTTCTAGGGAGCTGAAGAAGGCGCGACTCCCCATGATGAGTCAGATTTGGACTATCCGTCCAACTCGCCATACAGTGCGCGATTTCTGTTGTCGCGAATCAACTCGCACTGTGACACCATCCCCATCTTCAGGTCTCTACACTGCCCTTCACCACCTCCCCGTCGCTGTACCGAACTTTACTGTCGAGCGACAGGCAATGCGGCCACGCGATGCTGTTCCCAGTTCCGGCCGCTGTAACGGCGCGACGACGACATAACCGCGAGCCTATACAGCGCACCTGATGGTCAACAAGGCGACAGGCTGTGGTTCGCTGATTGTAATTTCGTCTCACCTTGGTTGAGGGTGCAGACGGTGATATTGAGTCATGCCAATGGCTAAACTCGTCTGTAGCTGAGCAGCAATCCCTCCAAAGGCGGTTTCACGTCACGGAATAGCGCTCCATGCGTAGGTCTACTGGCAAACATGTGGCCAGAGATCTAGTGGAAGGTGTGGGAGAGAAGCGAGAGGCTCGTAGGACATCACTTCACTAAGATGAGTATGTCTGCCCATTGAAATCGCATTAGAATCGTGGCTCATGTTCAACTTAAGCATACCTCGTCGCTCGACCCTGATGAAGAACCCTTCTATTCCCATTCTAGCCAAGAAAAGAAAAAAGGGGTATATTCGCTCCAACGCCATCGCTATGCAAATCACCAGACCCGCTCCCCTATTCCTCGATATATACCGGAATCCCGTACATGACGACCGCAGCTGCGTTCAGGTACCTGAATCGACACGCCGCGCGCGCTCTCGTCACCGCTTCCGCCAAGCTCAGATTACCACCCACATCATTATCATCCAACCCCTTGGCACTGGTCCCTTTGCCGTCGTCCTGAAACGTGCCACGAGGAAACAGTCCCCATTTCTCAAAACATCGTCCCGCGAAACGGTCAATGTCGCGATCCGTCACATCCCACAGTGTGCCGACCACACCAGGACAGCCGCCGACCATGAGGTTCCAGACCAATCCGTAGACTTCAAACTCCCCAGCACGGTTCAATGCTGCCGAGCTGCATCCCATAAGGAACGCAGTCGACGAGATCTTGGGTATGCTGCGAACCTTTTTGGCCCGTATGTATTGGGCCCCTCCGCCGTGTCCAAAGTACAGCAGTATGGGCGACTCAGCGTACGCATCCTGCATTGCAGCCTCAGTGGGCGCGACATTGACGTGCGAAGTCCACGTCGAGGGCAGGGTCTCGAAGGATTGCTGAAAGTACGATTGAGTGTTCTTCAGATCGGAGGAAGGGTTGAGAATATACGTTCCTCCTTCTTTGGGAGAAACGTAGTGACCGTCGGCCACAGTATCCACGCCGTCGCTCATCTTGTTTTTGGGAGCCTTGGCCTCGGTGATGAGTCTCCGAAGCGCAGCCAGCGAGGGCACTCTCGACACTGGCAGCTCCTTCAGGCATGGCATGGACTCCCACGGAAACACGTGCAGCGCCTTGTCCAACACGAGAATCGTGTGGGCGCCAGCATCATCATCGTTTCCTTCAGCGCGGAGGGCTGCGTAGTACCCTCGGAGTGCATCATAGGTTTCAACAACCATGGCGTCAAAGTCGATCTCATCGTACGCATTGTGCTCGCCGTGAAACTGGAGAATGTCCACCACAAAGTACAGCAAATCGTTGAGGGCCTCGTCGAAATCGACATTGGGATCGGTCGGATCTCCCAGCCCAATGAAAAGATCCAGGATTCGAGGATCCAGACTCACTGGCGTGGACTGGGCTGCTTTCTTCCTCCCGCGCCCGCGGCTACCGCCGTTGCGCGACGGTAACGAACGCTCCAGCAGCTGCTGAAAGCTCTTCTGAAATTGAGCCAGGAGGTCAGGTCGATGCTGATGATGTGAGAAGATGCCCTTGAAGCCGCCGAGCCAAGTTGTCTCTATGAGCAAAAGAAGCTCCCGGAGGCGCTCATCGAGTGCCTCTCGCTCTGCCCACCAGGCGTTACGAGCAGCCTTGGTTGTCATATCACCGCCAGAGTGGCTTGTGCGGTTCGCATTTGCTATGACATCCAGCATCTCATCTCGTCCGTGTTGGAAGTTGAAAATCTCCGAGTCGCCGTCTCGCGAGTTGGCTCGTTCCAGAGGCAGTCGGAGTATAAACGGGCTGTGTCCAGCCTGGAATTTCGTGATGCATAGGTCGCGCTGGTTCTCGCTTAATGACAGCGAAATCACGTTCCACCTCCTGGGGATCAGCTCGATAAAGTCCTGCTGGAACCGGCCCATGTCTGACTGCAGCTCGAGCCCGGCTATTTGCTCCGCCAAGACACCCACCACGCCGTCTGGTGTGTCCTTTTTGTCTTTGAGAGACTCGATGGTCAGTTGCTCGCGCTTCCACATGGCGTTTCGCGCAAGCTCCACAGCAACAGTGGTCGCTTCAGACCGGATAACTGCTTTTATTGCTGGCCCAGAGGCCGCAGTGAGTGAGATCACAGTGCCCTGTAGAAGGGTCGAAATTCGGTGAAGGACCGCATTTTCGCCGTTGACGAGGGCTGACTCGTGTGCCTCTAGCAAGACCTCTTGAGCTTGCTTCAAGGCCTCAGTGAACCCGGGTGACAAAGATTCTCGCTTGCTCCTTTCCGCTGCCCCGACCACGGCAGGAAAGGAGATTGTCGATTCATGCATAATGGAGAAGACGGGATCGTCAGTCATTTGCTCGGCACTCATGCAGAGGTATCGAGTCGCCGTGATGAACTGCTCTTGGCGAAGGGCACCAAAGAGCTTTGGCAGCCCCTTCACAAGCTCCAAAGAGGATGCGACCGTCTTCCAGTCTTGTTTTTGCATCGCTGCAGTAGCACGGCTAAGCAGGACAGAGGCCAGCAGGGATGCTTGAAAAGTATCCTGAGGAGTTGAAGGCGCGATCTGAGCCGTCTTTTTTACCGCAGGGGCTCTTCTCGTGGCTCGCGCGGCAGTCCCCGTCTTCGCGCTCCCCTTCACCGTTGTTCTGGAAGCAGTTGCACGCGTAGCCCGCGCAACGGGTGCCTTTCGTGCTGCAGTACTGCGGAGGGACGTAGTGGCCGCCTTGACAGCCTTTTCCACCACCTTCTCAGCAATGGCTGGATGGGCCGCGGGCCCATGTAATTGGCCAAGCTGCCGCGTCGTCTCCTCGGCCATGGCAAGGTATTCTGCCACCTTTGCTTCGTTGTCAAGCTCGCGGTAGACCTCGGCAATCTGCCTGGCAAGCTTCACCCGGGCAGCACAAGCTTGAGGAGGCAGGTGTGTGCACGCAACACCAAGACTCTCGCGCCCCTTCTCAATCTGCTCCGATCTGACGTAGATGGAGGCGGCGCGGGCAGAGGCTGTTGCGACAAAGAGCGACGACCCTGAACCTTCAGCAACCCTCATGGCAGTCTCGCAGTAAAACAAAGTCTCCTGATACATGCCAACATGGGAATGTATGGAAGACAGCAGCATCAAACTCTCGAACAGGGGTGACGCCAGCGCCCACAACTGCGGCCCAAAAGGAACACGAGAAGCCTTTGGATGGGCTTTCCCGAGAACGGTCTCCGCCAGCGTTCGGTTTTCGGCTGGTACTGCCGCCAACGACGCGCCGTCAAGTTTTGTCCACTCTTGCGACAAGAGCCGCACGGTGCTCCTTGTCACCTCGAGCGCTTGTTGAATATCGCCTGACCGGAGAGACAGGCTCGACCGAATCAGAGAAGCCTGAGCGGCGTCCACCAGATGCTGAACGCTCAACTTCGCCCCTTGCGCGGTGGGTATGGTCACTTTCGATAGGCACGCGATTGCCGATTTGGCATCGTCGATTCCAGCCATGTATTCAGCTTGGGCCAGGTAGAACTGCGTCATTGTCGATGGGGCAGGCTTTTCGTTCTGCTGCATCAAGGCTCGAAGGTTTTCCAAGGTCTTGGATGCTTCGGTGAAAAGGCCGATGTTGATATACTGCGTAGTGAGCTGGCAGTGATAGGCTAATAGTTCATCGCTCGTTGGGCCCGCATAGAGTCTGGCGAGTGAGACGCATAGCTCGAGAACCGACAGCTGCAGCCGGGTCTCTCCTCTCAAGCTCGCCAGCTGATTGACAGATAACAGATGACGAAGCAAAGCATCAGGCTCATCAATCTTCTCGAGAATGTCGGCTTCGGATGAGCATCCCTGCAGCAACTCGGTCCAGCTTGCCACAGCGGTTTGCAGTGCTTCCACAGGAAATGCGCTTTCTACGGATGCAATGGCCGTTATGGAAGCATGAAGAAGATGCAGATGGTTGACATATTTGCTCAGGGCAGCATCCTCTGCCATGTCTTTCTTCTGAGTGTGACGCAATGCCTGATCACACAGCACCGAGACATCGCGAAGGCTGCCAGTCTTCTGGCCGATCTGATGCGCGAAGAGCTTGAGCAAGACTCGCAGACGTCGAACTGGGTATTTACCAGGGGCGTAGATGCGCAGCAGAGCATCCATGCCCGGATCGTGTAACTTCAATGGTTTGTGCGTGTCCTCTGCACTGATCTGGAGCAGATGCTCCAGGACAGCGGCGCGCTCTGATTCCGCCATGAAAAAAGTCCAGTCATTCCAGGTATTATCCAGTCGCGCGAGCGACCTGAGTGAACGGGACAGTGTGCTTGCTTTTTCACTCTCGGACCAAGCTTGCCGGGGCGACCTGCTCGCAAGACTTGAAGAGACCGTTTCCAAAACTCCTTCCTCCACCATACTCTTGCAGATTGCGCGGAGACTCTTGGAGGCCTCTTCTGGCCGGCCCGTGTCTTTGCAGAGTCCCGCCATCATTTCTAGTTTGACAGACAGCTGGGACTTCTCCTTTTGGTCTGCTGTGCCGTCCTGGACAACATCGATCGATCGCTTCAACGCAAGCACCGCCAGTTTTCTAGACTGTGGGTTCTCGATTGTCTTGCGATGTTGCGTGTACATGGAGAAGTACAAGCTCGAGATCTTGACGCTGTAGAGTCCCAGCTGATCCATTTTTGCTTGGGCCAGAGCAGGATCGTGACTGTTTTTCAACAAGACCACGCAGTCTTGTAACACATCATCGAGCATCTGCCAGTCCGATCCTCCAATCTCCGACTTGACCACAATAAGTGTTCCGTCTAGCACCTGAGACAGTGAAGGCAGGATTGTCTGTCTTCTTTGATCGAATTGCAGCAGGTGCTTTGCAGATGCATCTCCGGCTGGCGGTGCGCCCAGCCAGCGTCTGAGAAATCGAGGGTATTGTAGTAGAAACTTTTTCAACACTTCTCTCAAAGAAGGAGACATGGCGCTTTTGCTGTCCCAGTTTTGCATGAGGAGACCGGCCACGGAGCGCCGCGCCAGGGACAGGCTCTCCAGAAGCTCACTCACTTCCGTGCTCGTACCGCACAACGGTGCATTGAAGCTTTGAATCACGTCTTCGAGGAGCAGCTCATCGTCCGGTCCCCTGTCAGTCGTCTTAAGAGTTGCTGCTAAGATTCGAGCGGAGACTGAACAGAAGCGGACAGATGGCTCCTGCAGTACCTGCAAGCTATCCCGTATATAGCTATACCAACGAACAGCGTCCTTGTACTGGCGATGATTATGCGCCATCGCCCCCAGACACGTGTGTATCACACAAAGCGGCGAACCGTCAGAGCTGGAGGGGCTGTAGCCTTGGTCCTGCAGACCCGTGAAAATGCCCGTAAACGCTGAGGACATGAGTGCATATGTTGCAGGATCGTTGGGCGCCCGCCGCGCAAAGCAGCGCAGACATCGCGAGAAAGGTGCCAGCAGTTCCTCGTCGGGCTTGCCTTTGTGGGCAAGCAGACTCCACCAGGATAGTTGCGATTGGAATGCTATCGTTTGCAACTGGAATACCGTTGCAGGAGAGGGGCTAAGACGTGGTTCTAGAGCATTGGAGTCTTCGGCGCTAGAAATACTTGGAGCGAGCGATAAGAGTGTCGAAGAATACTGCGCCAGCAGCCGGGCAGCTTTCTGTGCGTCGATTGGCCCTTGCGCAGCGAGCCTCGTCAGAATACGTGTTGGAGACGTCTCGCATTCCTTCCCAAGATAATGCAGCGATTTCTCGATCTGACCGGGCTTTTTCGTGGTTGCAATCACTTTCAAAGCTTGGACTTGTACGTTTGCCACAATCGCCAGCCGCCTGTCGCATATTGTCGTCGAGAAGTGCAAGAGGTCCTCAGGTTTTGTCGTTTTGTCCGCCACCTCCTCGTCCGCCTCTTCCGAATCGAGTCGCAATTTCAAGATCTGAAGCTCTTGGAAAGCCATCTCAACCAGGCCCACAGCCAGCAACCTTGCAACCAAAGTCACCATGCCTGTTTCCAGTTGTAGGTCCGCCTGGTCTTTCACAAGTGCACCCTTCAACCTCCGGAGGCATGCGAATGCAAGCCGCGCACATTCTGCAACGGGGGCGTATTTGTTGCTCGGTGGTTGCGGCGACGTTTTGGGTGCTTTTGGCGTATCGATGGGCAGGGTCGCTGTCCGGTTCAATGTGCGTGCTTGAGCCGGACTAAGTGGTGTCGAAAGGGATCTTTGTAGGCCTTTTCTAGCGTCCGAATTCGTCGATTCTGACTTGGAGGATTTGGGAGCTGCTTTCGAGACCTCTGATAGGGTTTTGAGTGTACTATTGACGACAAAAGTTGCAACGGCGCTCTGATCCTTCACATCTAGTGATTCCTCCCTTGATGCGGTTCTTCTGGTTTTCGAAGGTGTTTTCGGAGTTCTGCTGGTCGTGATTCTTGACTTGTCCCCATCTCTCGGCTGTAGGAGTCGTCGTAGGGTCGTAATTGTCGACGGCGTGCATATCGATGAGGGCGCCAACGCAGCCTTGACCGCTTCCACCTGCTCTTCTAGGGAGGACATGATGGCTGGAAAGAAATCGTTCCCTTTCACATGGACGATCGTCGACCACCAGCCGCGAGGATGATTCGGCTCCGCCACCACGTAAAGAATGTCCGGGTCCTAATAATAACGGTGCTGACCGACGTCGTGCTGCACGCGACGAACGCACTTGTTTGGGGTGAATCCTGGCTAGCGCGGGGCTAAACGCCGGTCGTTGGCAGGGCAACAAATAGGTCTCCGGGATCCAGGGTGTGAATATACGATCTTCAACGTCGCCGGCATTGGAACATTTCAACAACGCGTTTTTAGCAGACTGCTTGGGACGCATCATGTTGCGACATCCAGCCCGCATCGCGCTTCGGCGCATTCCGCTCTCGCCAACGCTGACGACTGTGCGACACGAGCATGGCGTTCCCGCGACAGTGATTGATCGTGGCTTCTGGCGCAGCCTGATCCCGAAGCCAATGCGAAAAGAAAACCGCCTGCCACGCACAAAGTCCAAGGAGTGGAATCCGGCCACATTTTTCATTGTCATGTTTCTGCTCATTGGCAGCATGTCGATCCAGATGATTGCCATGCGCAACGCGTTCACAAGATACATGCGCTTGAGCGAAGCCCGTATTGCGACGTTGAAGGAAGTGGTCGAAAGGATACAAAAGGGGGAGACTGTGGACGTTGAGAAGGCGCTGGGCACTGGCGATCCGGAAAAGGAGCAGAGTTGGGAAGAGGGTAAGTTCTATTTCGACACTGTCGAAGGGGGGACATACTCACAGGCATGCAGTCCTCAGAGCGATTGAGCAAGAGAGCGGCGAGCCAAAGGCTTCGAAGAAGAGCAAGCGCCGCGAGGCAGAGTCCGAAGCAGCGAAGCAGCCTGCGAAAGAGGAGCCGACAACGACGACGCAGGTCAACAGCGTGCAGTCAAGTGGAAAACCGACCTCGGGATATAGCAGCTTTTTCTGATACAATACAAATCTATGAAAGCATATCCTTGAATATGGTTAGATTTTCCGCAGTCGCTTCGGGCATGGGCACGTGCTGCTCTTGACGCAGCCTTGAGACCAGCGCAGGTAGCAACTCATCGGTGGCCTGCTCGACGCGAACACCCTCCTCGCCCCGCTGGCCTTCTGTCAGGGTCTTGAAGAACTGGTCCTCCCCTCTCACTCCGCCCATGTTTACAATCGCAATGGGCATTCCTCTATCGTTTGCTCTTTTCGCAATCCGCCACGCTGAATACGTGGCCAACGAGGTTCCGAGGACAAGCAGCTTGCCGGCCGAATCGATGGCGTCCTCCGCAGCCGTTTTAACATGCGTCGCTATGCTCTCCCCGAACATGACAACCGCAGGCTTCAGTATGCCTGCTGTGCTCGGTGGTTCCCATGCGCCGTCCTGGTCTGCCCTGACAAGATGCTTGTCACCGCCTTCCTTGAGGGGAGGCCTGTGCAAACATTTGGGACATGGCGGATACCTGAATGTCGTGTACGGCGCGTCGGGCAGGTCAACGTCGCCGTCGGGGTTGGTCTTGAGTCCTCTGAACCTCTTCTCCATCGGGTCTTCTGTATTGAGAGCTCCGGAAGCCACGGCCTCCTCTAGCAACACTGCCCAGCGCGGATTCAGCCGCGCAAGTTGCTTCTGAAACTCGTCGCGGGGGTACTCGCTCTTGCATGTTGTGCAGACAGTCGCTCGCAGATAGCCATGCAATTCCAATGTCGGTAAAGCAGGGTGTGCTCTTGGGTGAAACGAGTCTACGTTCTGTGTAATCACGTCTTTCACAAAGCCCAGGTGTCCGAGGTCCCGTATGGCGTAGTGGCCTCGATTGGGCCTGGCTTTGTGTAGGCTTGACCAGCCGAGGAAGCTTCTGGCCCAGTATCGTTTCCGTGCTTCGTGGTTGTTGAGGAACTCGTGATAGTAAATGGGTCGATACGTCTTGTTGACTCTATAAGTGCCTTTCACACCGCGGTAATCCGCCAGCCCAGATGCCACCGAGAGTCCGGCACCGGTCAAGACCACAGCCGAGTTGGGTAGGTCCCCAGGAGGCTTTGTGTTGAAGAAGCTTGTGAGAGCATCAATGGCACCGGGTAGGGTAGATGCTGAGGCAGGAACGATGGGGCCTGGGACGAGAAGATCGGTGTATGGTATCCTCATCAGGGGTTTGCGCATTGCCATGGCGGCTGAGTCCACGAGCCGTTTGCAGGTGTAGTCCTTCAAGTGATTGATGCTGGACCTCTTCATGCGCCGTCACAACAAGCCGTCAGGAACACTACCGCCCACAGGTACGGGACGAGAAACGCTGCGTCATGATTCGAGGCCAGGCTCCACTGCCGTGGTGTCGAAACGGTCTTCCCGCTTACATAACGACCTGTGGCGTAGAATGTTATAGTAGTGGCGTAGTCGTTTGGTGTAAGCTGTTGTCCAGGAATGCCGAGCTCACTGTACAAAGCAGGCTGCTGTGCGCCAGGCTCTGAAGAATGCTGAATACAATCGTTACGGCAGATTATTGATCCTATGTGCGAATATTCCCACTTCAACGTGACACTTGAGCCTCAGCCCCCCCAACTGTCAATCCTGCGCTATCATCCTGGCAATTACGTAGCACCTTGCCGTATGTAGGAGCCCAACAAGCCGCCGACGCAGAGCCGCCCCGAGGGGTCTGCAGCACGCTGGGCGCTCCACTGGGCAGGCCACTGAATGCACCGAAGCGGCGCGCACCGCACCCTCCAGACCAGATCCCGACCGTCGATGAACGGGCGGATCGGCCACAACCGGCATACAGTTTCTTCTCACCTGCGCGACTTTGATTTTGTAATCGCTTAGAGACATCTGCGCCCAACTATTGTAAACCAGCCTCTGCACAACTTGGATGGGAATCCGTCCGCCTGTCCCGTCCACATGTATCCCCTGGCCGGGCGACGCTCGGCCATGCGGTGCGGCGTGGCAGGACTGTTAGATGTCACCGCTACCGCACCGCAGCTACAGCTCAACAGGGTCTTGCTGTCCACGCGTTTCTCCCTTCATTGGGCACGACCATCACCTCAACGACGTGTCCTCACGCAGAGCTCAAGATCATCCTCACCTTGTTCCAACCCGAAAAGCGCATCGCTTCCCCTGCAGCCGCCCAGCCCCTTGTCGTACCGAAATCGACGCACGAGATACACGCATCTTCCCCCCATCGTCATGGGCGCCGCACATCAGACACGCGATGCTCACAATCACGACCACCATGGCCACAGCCATTCGCATGGGCTAGGCGGCCATCATCACCACCATGATACGACGTACCTCACATCCAGCAATCGGTCTGATCCTGGCGTGCGGATAACCAACATTGGGCTGGTGTCGAACCTGCTGATGGCCGCGGCCAAGTTTGCGGGAGGATGGGCATTCAACTCAAAATCAATGGTAGCCGATGGGTGGCACTCTCTCACAGATCTCGCGTCCGACGTCCTTACCCTCGCGACCGTGTCATGGAGCATCAAGCCGCCCACAGATCGATTCCCGCTGGGGTTCGGCAAAGTGGAGAGCTTGGGAGCTTTGGGCGTCAGCGGCATGCTCCTCGTGGGAGGCACTTATATGGGCTGGGAATCTGCATTGGCGCTCTACGCACACTTCAACCCCGAGGCCGCGCACTCTCTCGCCGAGCACGTTGGCCACGGACACTCGCACTCGCACGGCGTGGGACTACCAAGCATACATGCCGCTTGGATTGCGGCCGGCACGATTGTCGTGAAGGAGTGGCTGTATCATGCGACAATGAAGGTGGCCAAGGAGAAACACTCATCCGTGCTCGCCTCCAATGCCATTCACCACCGCGTCGACTCTCTGACTGGTATTGTGACACTTGTGGCGATTGTCGGAGCCAACCTCTTTCACAATGCCGGGTGGCTGGACCCCGTCGGCGGACTTTTGATCTCCTTCATGGTGATCCACGCAGGCATTGGGAATACAATGGACGCCTTCTGCGAGCTCGCCGACCAGAGCATCGACCAGGATGTCAAGAACACGGTTCGGAAGCAAGCGAGCAGGGCTATCGAGGCATATGATCTGGAGAAGCAGACCGAACTCCGCGATGTGGCGGGCGTCAAGAGCGGCCAGAACTACCTGCTGGATCTCGAGATGGCCGTTCCAGGGTCATGGTCTGTCGAGCACGCTCGGGAAGTGGAGGCAGCCATCCGTGAACGCGTGGGGCGCAAGGTCAAGGGCGTGAAGCGTGTCCGCGTCAGGTTCGTCCCCATGTCTGAGACGCCCGACAAAAAGTTTGACGAGTTTATCAACGAGAGGGACGAGAGGCTCGAGCCTGAAGAGGAGAGCGACTCTGAGACAGGGGAGAAAAGAGGACACGACCACAAGCATTAGATCCGCTAGACGATGTCATCGATACTGTACTTAGACTCTGTATATAGGACAATGGGACTGGCCAAAACCAGTTGGCTGCACAGTAGGGACATGGGATCGGAAGAGGTCTCGCGGTCGTGGACCTGGCGTGTCCTAGACGTGCACTGCTGCTCATGAACGACAAATCCTTGCTTACTGTATGTGAGACGAGATCTACACAAACACTTACTAAATATTGCCACTCTGCTCATCTCGAGCATGGCCCTGAACGACTGGCAGTCAGCAGCCTCAGTTGCAGCATTGGATACACACATACGTCGTACACAATAACGACACTCGATTGCATGGCTTTAAGCGAATACGAATACGCAACCGATCTGACTTGACAGACAGACTCTTCCGACGGGCGTCATCAGTCACAAGGGATCGTCAACACAGCATCGACATCATCTGCAATCATTTGCTAGCGATGGACGTGTAGGAAATGCAGGGTCCGAGTTCTCCTCTCCCAGGCCCCCAAGGAGCTTTGCTAGACGAGACTTGCAGCACGCCAAGCCACCATTTCAGACTTGTAATTAAGAAGCCGGAACATGGTCCAATCCCGTCTCTCTCTCCGAAAAAAAAAAGTGGCCGTCTCCCGGAGACGCGCCTACCGCGTAGGCGACTGCAGGTGCTCAATGCATTGCTCATACGTATTCCACCGCTAATAATGGCTTCAAGTTGGGCAGCGATCCTGCCTTATTATTCGCCCTCCATAACCTGCTTGTAGACCTGGATCACGGGTGCCGATCTAGATCCGGTGTTTGGGTTGCTCCACTGGACACGCACCTTTCGTGTAGCGTTTAGCTGCCGAATCCCTTTATTCGCCACGATCCACGGCACAAGTTCCTCCCACCCCTTTTCCCAACTTTGGGTACGCCTGGATCAAGGAGTATTTAAACAAGGGCGAAAACCTCGTCGACACGTCTGCCATCATGACGGGCCGCTACTCTCTCAGACAAACGCCCAAGTGAGTCCACCAGCAGGGAACACCACTTACCTTGGTCTGCCCAGTCTAACATTGTCTCTGCAGGAAGAAGGAGCAGTTTGAGGGCATGGTAGAGACGCCAGCCACGAGACGATCCACGCGCCGACAGTCATCTGTTCCTCGTGGCCAGTCAGAAGAGGCCGAGAACAATTCCGAAAGAGAGAAGCCTGCGCGCACGACCCGCCGACGGACAGCCAAATTCACAGAGAACATGGACTCGGACAGCGAGACCAATGTCAAGCCTACGGCAGCCGCTGCTCGCAGCAATGGCAACGCCAATGGTCACGCCAACGGCAACGGCGCTGACTCGAGCAAGTCGACAACCACGAGCAAGGGTGTTCCCACCGATGTGCACATTGTTGATGGCTGGAGACCTGGCCAGGACCCCAAGATCGATTACTCGGGCGAGTTCGAATTCGGTGGCTCGTATGGTACTCTGGCCATGATGATCTTCTTCCCTATCCTCATGTGGTACATGTGGGTGGGCGCTACCTACTACGACGGCAAGTTCCCTAGGCGCACAGAGGGTCAGGGCTGGCTCGACTTTGGCGCGCACCTCGTCCACCTTTGTTATGAGGGAGCATTCCCGCATACCCAGGCTTGGATCTGGTACTGGAGCTACCTCATCTTTGAGGGTGCCTGCTACTGCCTCCTCCCTGGCGTGACTGGCTATGGAAAGCCGCTACCGCATGAAGGCGGCAAGCAGCTCCCGTACTTCTGCAACGCCTACGCCAGCTTGTACACCACCTTGGCCATTCTTGCTGGCCTGCACTTCTCCGGCACCTGGCCTTTGTACAATGCCATTGACCACTTTGGACCCCTGCTTTCAGTGGCCATCATCAGCGGCTTCCTCGTCAGCTTCGTGGCCTACTTCTCCGCACTCTGGCGCGGCAAGCAGCACCGCATGACCGGCCACCACATCTATGACTTTTTCATGGGCGCCGAGCTCAACCCTCGCATGTTCGGTATCCTCGACTTCAAGATGTTCTTTGAGGTCCGCATGCCCTGGTACATCCTCCTCATCCTCTCGCTCGGTGCCGCTGCGCGCCAGTATGAGCAGTACGGCTACGTCTCTGGCGAAGTCTGGTTCGTCGTCATGGCTCACTTCCTGTACGCAAACGCCTGCGCCAAGGGCGAGGAGCTCATCATCACCACCTGGGACATGTACTATGAGAAATGGGGCTTCATGCTCATCTTCTGGAACCTCGCGGGCGTTCCTCTCTCGTACTGCCACTGCACCATCTACCTCGCCAACCACGATCCGGCCGAGTATCGCTGGAACCGCTATGCGTTGATTGCCTTCTACGCGGCCTACCTCTTCTGGTACTGGGTCTGGGACTCGTGCAACAGCCAGAAGAACCGCTTCCGCGCCATGGAGCGTGGCAAGGTCGTCTGGCGCAGGACTTTCCCTCAGGTCCCCTGGCAGACCATCAAGAACCCCAAGACCATCCAAACGCCCCAGGGCACCATCCTGGTGGACGGATGGTACGGCTTGGCCCGCAAGATCCACTACACTGCCGATGTCTGGTTCGCTGTGTCGTGGGGTCTCATCACCGGCTTCAACAGTCCCTTCCCTTGGTTTTACCCCGTCTTCTTCTGCTGCATGATCGCCCACCGCGCGGCGCGTGACATCCACCGCTGCAGGACAAAGTACGGTGACGCCTGGTTGGAGTACGAGAGGCGCGTACCATACCTCTTCGTTCCCGTGAGTTGCATCCTATTTTGTGTGAAATCGCACGCTGACTGATTCGCGCAGTACGTCATCTAGACACTTTCCGTGTAACCCCAGCCTTTTCTTTTCTCTGGCATTCGTGCGTACATAATTGAAAACGGGGCGGGCTGTCCGCAGCAGAATATGATTTAATGGGTGGCATGGCATACAGGCAAAAAGGAGATGAGACTTTTACGTGCACATATAGATTAGAGGATGATTGCATTTTTCAATGATTACATCAGATTTCCGAGCGCTGGCTAACTTCAAGTCACTCCCATGGGATGATTGATGCATGGACTGTAACGTGTAAGCTTCTAAAGCGGCAGGTTGATCAGAAGTCACAGCAAGTGCCCTTAGTGCGTAGCAAACCAGACAACATAGTTTAAAGCCTTTGACCTACAATCCCCCCCCGTATTCCGCTCTATGATGAAATTCACGAGGTTGCAAAATGCGCGTTGACTAGTATACATTTCGGTCATCCCACGCTATTAGATGACCCATGTGACACACACTCTGCCGTGCCCATCCATAGGCCATGACCCATCAATAGCCCCATCACCCCTCTGTTGTTGTCGAGCCGGGGCGCCGTCGGCTGCTTGCCAATGCTCGCATGCCGGGACCCATGTGTTCGAGCGCAGACAGAACGACCGATCGCGGCATCGCTGAACGTCCGTCGTGTCCTGGTAGTCGTGGCTTCCACAGCCTGCTTAGCACGAAACCTCGGTCGTCGCCTTCGAGTTCATCAGAAGAGCCACAATGAGACCGTAGAGACCTGGTATGTCAGCTTTGCACAGCAAACTCGCACAGACAAAGTGAGCTTACCCAGGACTTCAGCGAAAATGAGGATCAGAATCATGCCGACAAACAGACGAGGTTGCTGCGCGGTTCCTCGCACACCAGCGTCACCGACGATACCGATGGCGAAGCCAGCAGCCAGACCAGCAAGACCGACAGAGAGACCAGCGCCGAACTGGATGAAACCAGTGTACAGAGGGAGATCCTGCTTCAGGCCATCGGAGATGAGGACAGAGACGACGAGACCGTAGATACCGATGATACCAGCCATAATGACGGGAACAATGTCTGCAGGATGTTAGTACAGCAGCAGTCCCCCTGAAACTGCAAAGACGCACTCTTGACGATAAGATCAGGGCGGAGGACACCCATGGCGGCAATACCGACACCAGACTTGGCAGTGCCGTACGAGGCGCCGAGGCAGGTGAAGACAATGGCGCAGGTGCAGCCCATGGCGCCAAAGAAGGGCTGTGACAAGTTAGCCGCGTTGTTCGATGGAGGCGCGAGTGCCCATGGTTGTCGTGTCGACACTCCCGCGAAGCGACGTTGGTTGGCGACCGGGGGCGGAGGTGGGACTCACGGCGTAGACGGGGCTGTAAAACAATCGCGTCAGTCAAATTGCTCATCATAGGGCATGATCAAGCTATTGCGCAGCTAGAGGCGTGCTTGGGGGACGATGCAGCACAGCAAGCTGCATCGCCCCTAGCTCGATGACGCTGCTGCGTAAGGAGGCGTGCTGACGTACCAGTACTCGGAAGGCATCGCGGCGGTATTGAAGTCGTTAAACGGTGTTTAAAAAGTCTGTGATTAAGTTTGGACGGCGTGGCACTTGGATAACTTCGGTTCGGGAGCGCGCGTTGAATTGGGGAGCTGTGTTGGATGAGCTGTTTGATACCTGTTGTCTAACGAGGTTTGCTTGTTCAGGTCACGGTCGCAGGTTGACGCTCTGGTTGGCGGGAAGGTTTTGCTGGTAGTGTGGCTGGAGGGAGGGAGCGGCACACGCTGCCTCATGTCGGAGAGCGGAAGAACGTCAGGCCGGGACACTGCCAGACAAGGTTTGGCTCGGGGATCACCAGCATTGGCGCCCCACATTTCGGGGAAAAAAGTTGGGATACGATTTTCTTTGGCACAGTTCTTGCTGCCAGTGTACACGCAACTTAATCCCTTCACCTTTACGTCTTGCGCATCACCACTCGAGGCGAGCCAACGCAAGGAACCTTGAGGTTTTCATTATCCACTTCGATTTTTCTCCGATTTCAATTGCACCGATCTTTGCAATGGCTGAGTCTGCTGGTATGTTGGACCCCGCCAGATGCTCGAGTCTCAGACTGGCAATCCGACCAGTCCACAGTACTTTAACTGACGAACTCGCAGCCTGGCCTCTGGCCGATAAGAAGCTTGAGCAGGAGCTCCTGGACCTTGTCCAGTCCGCGACCCACGCCCGCCAGCTGAAGAAGGGCGCCAACGAGGCCACCAAGACCCTGAACCGCGGTGTCTCCGAACTCGTGATTCTCGCTGCTGTATGTCCCTAGGGCGACCACTTACGGCTGAACCGAAACTAATCAGTAATGTATAGGACACGTCCCCTCTGGCGATTCTGCTGCGTTAGTTCCCTGACCACTGTTGCGCACTGGACGCCACTGACTCGCTGCAGACATCCCCCTCCTTGCCGAGGACAAGAACGTTCCTTACGTGTACGTCAAGCACAAGACTCAGCTCGGCCGTGCCTGCGGTGTCAGCCGCCCCGTCATCGCCGCTAGCATCACGAGCAACGAAGCCAGCGAACTGGCTGGCCAGATCCGCGCCATGCGCGACAAGGTCGAGCGCCTCGCCATCTAAAAAAGGCGCCGTGATCCGTCCGCGACCACAAGCATACTCGCCATCTACATTGGCAAGGGAACGATATGGTGTTGAATGGATGTCTTGAATGGGTCCTGGATCATTGAATAGCGTGGGCAGCAGTTGAAACACTGCTGCGTACACCGGCACTACAAATCAAGAAACTTCGAAGAACATTGTGTGCCAGTCATTCTAATGCATGTTGATGTATCCGACGGTTCATGAAACTAGCAACCCTGTGATAACGACATTGCCGCTGAGCGCGTAGTTGGGGCCGCAGTCCGAGGGATAGAAATGCTGATCGATGTTCACGAATTCCGAATATCGCCCTATGACGTTGCTCCAGCAATTCGCTGCGCTAATCTGAATGATGATCAGACACACCTGGAGAAACATCATTGTTGACTTACCTCAAGCCCTAAAGCCTTATGCGTCTAACATAGATCCGTCCCTTCGTCTGTATTTGTTTCATTCGTTATTTCTAAAACCCTAAAGCGACAGGTTTGGGAGAATAGACGTTACCTGACCAGACCGAACAACCCCACTTCGTTTCAGCCGACGGCATCATGCCAGGTCTTGCAAGAAAGATACTCATATGTGCAGCGGTCGATGGTCTCATTATTCAGCCTCTCTCTTCAAAAGGCCAAAAGCCTTTCCAGCTTCTCAGCATACCGTACGGGACCGGCAATGTGTCACCTGCCTCCAGAGATCAAACAGTTGATGGGACGGACCATGACGATTCGACTTTCGAAGCTTTCGGCATTATAGGTAAGAAAACTATCTGGTCAACTGTTCGTCCTCGTGTCCAATATCTGTATAGGTTTGATCACGGTCTCGAAATTGAGCTATCTCATCAGCATCACTCGGCGTGAACAAGTTGCCTCGCTTTTCGGTACACCCATTTATGTCGTGACAGAGGTTGCCCTTACGCCTTGCTCATCAAAGTCGGCAGCCCGAGAGGCAATCCAAAAGACCAATCGTCACCTGGAGCAATGTACCGCTCCTAATGCAAACGGCAGTGGCGAAGATACGAGTGACGATGACCTGGAATCTCGAAACAGCTTCGCAGACGAAGTTGATGATGATGTCGCGGTGACTGGGGAAGCTGATCACACTGTTTCGCCCAGAAGCAGCATTGCAGAGGATGTAATCCACAGGAGAGGCAGCTATGGGAGATTTGCATCCAGCTGGTTCAGCCGAAGTGGATGGACGCAGGATCAGCAGAAGGCCATGGGAATCAGCAACACGCCTACACTGTCCGCAACGGATGCTCCAAGCGCCAAGTCAAAGGGCACGGTGACGGTGGAAGACACGATTCCCAAAGATCAATCGACCGCCGAAACTGAAACTTCGACTTTGCTACCCAAGTTGTTGCGCACGATGCAGATACTCTTTGGTTCCTCGCACAGTTTCTACTTCTCATATGAACTCGACATCACGCGCAGCATGCAATACGGTGGTCAGCGTGGCGAGTCTGATTTGCCGCTACATGAAAGAGTAGAAGAGAAGTACTTTTGGAACCGTTCATTACTGCAGCCTTTCCTGTCGGTAGGAGGTGCTTCTGTGGCGCTCCCGCTGATGCAAGGCTTCGTTGGCCAGAGGACCTTCACCGTCGACAGCAATCCTCCCCAGATTGACCAAGATGGCAAAGAGTCCATGGAGATGGGCAACATGATGCCCGCCGAGACCCAGACGCAACCTCAAGAGGGGCATGTTTCGCCCCAACAGGGTCAGTCCGAGAAACGCGACACTGAAAAGACATACGTTATCAGCGTAATATCGCGCCGGTCTGTCAAGAGGGCTGGACTCAGATACCTTCGCCGCGGCATCAATCAGGAAGGAAATGTTGCCAACATGGTCGAGACGGAACAATTGCTCACGCCTGCAAACTGGACCGAGAACTCTACGGTGCGCTCCTTTTTGCAGGTCAGGGGCAGCATTCCGCTTTTCTTCACACAATCCCCATACGCACTCAAACCTGTGCCCGTCTTGCAATATTCAGATCAAACAAATAGAGACGCCTGCCGCAAGCATTTCGAGATGCTCCGAAGAACCTATGGCGCTATACAAATTGTCAACTTGGTGGAAAAGCACGGCGTGGAGTCCAGCATTGGCAACCGCTATGAAAAGACAGTTGAGTATCTGAACCAGGAAGCCGAGGAAGGGGCTATCTCTGAAGAGATAAAGAAGCGCGACGAGGCTCCCCTTGCTTTTGAGTGGTTTGACTTCCACCAGGCATGTCGAGGCATGAAATTCGAGAATGTGAGCATGCTCCTGTCGTCTTTGAGAGACAGGCTGGAGGGTTTCGGTACCACAACTGTGCAAGCCGGCCAGATCATCGAGAAGCAGAAAGGCATTGTCCGAACGAATTGCATGGATTGCTTAGATCGAACCAACGTCTGTCAAAGTTCCTTCGCCAGGCATATGCTCGAAGTGCAGCTGAAAGCCGAGGGGTTTGACATGGACGCACAGATCGACCAGCAAACAACTTGGTTCAATACCCTCTGGGCCGACAATGGCGATGCGGTGTCCAAGCAATACGCATCGACAGCAGCAATGAAAGGAGACTATACAAGGACGAAGAAGAGAGACTACCGTGGAGCCCTGAACGACTTGAGTCTGTCCCTCGCACGATTCTACAGCGGGTAAGCTGGTCCTTTGGCGGAACGCGGAGTAGCTTGCTGACAGGTGGCAGCATGGTGAACGATTACTTTAGTCAAACGGCAATCGACTTTCTCTTGGGCAACGTGACCGAGAGGGTGTTTGAAGAGTTTGAGGCCGACATGATGACCAAGGACCCTGCTATTTCGATAACCAAGTTACGCGAACAGGCCATTGAGCTTTGCCAGAGACGAGTTCTTTCTGACGAGAGCGAAGAAGTTCATGGCGCGTGGGCATTGATTAGTCCACATGTTTCTGACACGATCAAGTCCTTGCCCATGGAGGAGGTCGTGCTTCTCCTCACAAACGCCGCTCTCTACGTCTGTCGATTTGACTGGAACATGGACAAAGTCTCATCTTTCGAGCGCATAGACTTGAGAAACGTGACAGGCATCAAACTCGGAACGTACATTACGTCCACCGTCTCGCCATCTCATATGGATGCGTCCAAGAACGTCGGCTTCGTCGTCACTTATCAGCCTGGCAAGGCCGACGTCGTTAGGACCAATACACGCACCTTTTCTACCCGTGGCGAGATTGCACCAGCCAAGAATCCCGAGCCTGCGAATGACACGAACCGTCCTCGGAGCTTTGTTGATTTTTTCACGCCCAAGCCCCACCCTCCCGCAGAGAAGAAGCTGGCTTTCAAGGCGCCGTACACTGATTCCTCCACGGCCGTCAACTCTGAACACGAGACAGAGCTGCAGCAAGTCACCACCATCGCAAGCGAAATCGAGCGTTTGACGCAAAAGAGCCGCCTGTACAAAAGCGGTGAGGAGCACCAGGGCCTAGTACAGAAAGAAGACATCATATCCGTTGAGGAAGCGAAGAAGAATACAGGTTTGCTGGAGCAGCTCGGACACTCGATCAAGAAGCTCGTCTGGGCATAGACGAAGATTTACACGGCTGGAAACAAGGCCTTTTTTTCTCTCTCATAGCCTAATGATACCTAGACTCTTTCCACCTGGTACATATGGATTTGGTATCGCATGTTCTCCAGCTGCAGGGGGTAGTCCAGTCCTTCCGTGGGTAACCTGAACCAGACCGACTCCTCGGCGTGCAGTTTACTCCATTTGCAGCCTTCAAGGCTGGTTTCTAGCAGAGTATGATCCAAGAGCCACTGCATGGGGTACTTTTTTTTCTCTTTTCCGACAGAAGCTTCTGAATAGGAGCCAGGACTGTCGAGTACAAGGAGAATGCTCCCCGATGGCAAAAGCTGACCCAAACGTGCCACAAACTTTGTTGTTTTCCCAATGCCTGCACTGGTGTATAGCTCATTCAGTGTGAAAAACACGGTCACGAGAAGAGCCTGCTGCCCGAGTATGCCTTTGAGGTCATCATCGGGGAGTGAAAGTGCGTCTCTCTGCAAGAACTGAACGTCTAGCTGGCCGGGGCGGAGCAATGGCTCTGCAGCGGCTTTGATGGACGCGGATGTATACTTCGGCAGCACAGGCGGCGCGACGAGAGCATCTTGGAGGCGGTTCACGATGCCTCCCCATGGCGCGGAGTCCAGTAGTGTAAGAGAGCATGAGAGAGAGTGCTGTGAGATGTATGAAGCGAAAGCGACGTGCTCCGCTGCGCAGCCTCCAATGGACAGAACTCTGACCTTGTTCTGGGATAGCTTCGATGATGCGTCTGCCTGATCTTCACCCGAAGCGGCCCTTTGTCCTTCCGCGCTCTCACTTTGGCTGGCTTCCCCAAGGTTGACACCTGTACCTTGATGGACCAGAAGAGGATCAAACCATGTCCCATGCAGTCCACTCAGAATGCTGGCGTACCCAAGTGCTCGGGTGGGGCTCCATCGTGCGGCGTAAGCCTCAAGATGCTGTTCTGCACCAAAGGCTCTCTGAAAGTCTCTGTCAAATAGCGCTGCCTTAATGTCCTGGATCGTGGCTGAGATGTTGTCTGATTGAAGGACCTCAGTAAACGTTGACGAGAACAGTGCAAGCAGAGTTTGCTGATGCTTCGTATCCTGCGGTGGTGCGGCGAGAGTTGGGGTTGGTTTCGTCGCCGGCTTAGGGTTTGCCTGTGGCTTCGACTTGACTTTGGGTAGATTCTTTGCTGGATGGTGTTTCTTTGCCATTATGCCTGTGGCTGGAAAATGCGTACAGCAAAGATACTGGCAATGTAGCGTTGAAGTCGAGAACGTTGACAGTCTATTTCTTGAATATTGTTAGGGTGCAAAAATATCAACTTGGATTTTTGCGAGGGTCGACTGCGACGCGTCCGAATGACCTTCTGCCCATCGCAACTTGATAAATTTCGCAATATACTGGGTCGAACCAAAAGAATGAGGTATGGCTGACAATATTGCGGTGTTCGATTAATTGAAATTCTTCGAGGTGTAAGAAGCATCGAAGAGCATCTGGTCAACACTGTCAACGCGACATTGCAGGGTAGCTTGTCGAGGTGGCCGCATACTCCAACGGCCGGAACGCCAGACCGTCATGATTCGTAGCTGGTGGATTACCCTCACCTACGTAAATAGGTAGGCCAAGGATAATCTTGTGCACTAAGGCGTGTGTTGATAGTGTACCCAACACCACTTCAATCGTCGGAAGAAGATTCATTTCTTGCCATTTTCTCACTCTGGTTCGTAGGACATGGGCCATGAGTGAACCGATTGATTGCAGAACGAAGGTATGGAGGAACATGATAACTATCTCTGGATTGTCCAACTTCGTGCAATCAGAGAAGAATCACCTAGTATCAGATGACGAGGAAGACTGAAATACTGTGCCGCTAAGCAAACGAAATTACGATGCGCAGCAACCGAGAAAGACCTGGCTGAAAGCCATCCTCGCTGAGGAGATTCGAGGAAAGATTAATGACAAAGGCAGCAGCCAGACTGTGGCTTCTTTGGAAGAGGGCTGAGGTTTTTATTTTCCCAAGACGTTGCACTTGTCCCAAAGGCGACCCGAATCCCTCCATTAGTGCCTGCCGCTGTCCATCGGTGTGCCTTCCCAAGTACTGACAGACTCGACCTGGCCTCCCCTTCCTTAAGGTAGTAGGCTTTATCTCGTCTCTTCTCAAACTTTTTCTCCTCTTCTCATCTTTTCCTTCTCCATGTCGAAACAAAAATCCACAGACCCCATCGAATATCATTATGTCTCTACCCACGCCCCTCCTCGCCAGCCTCGTCCTGGCATACACTTTGTTTCTGATGCCGTGGCTATGCTGCCAGATTAATCCCATCCTCGCATGGCACCATCGCGTGGAGAAGGTCTCTGACCTCCTGACGCGGCAACGCATCATTGGGTGGGCTGCCTGTTGGTTCTTCGTGACCTTGCCTCCATCGACGTTCCTTGCGCAGTACCTCCTGGCATAAGACGGTCTTCTTGACGTCTCCGGCTTGGCATCCCGGGCCCAGCATCACGCCCGTTCCTCTGGGCAAGCATGAACGGTGCCAATTTTTGAAACCTTTTCACTTCTTCAGAAGTTTGATCATTCCCGGTTTATTCTGGGGAGACCAGCCATCTCATTGCTAAGAATCAGTGGGATCCGCCGGTGTCGAAAGATTTGGAGGTCTAATAGGCCTGTCAGAGAGTAATTGAACCCATGATTGCTCGTCACACAACCCGGAGCTTGAGACAGAGATTCGACGCTATTCCTTATTGTCGCACCACTCTCCCAAAAGAACAGAATACTCCGAAGTCGTACTATCGGTGTAGTTCAAAGAAGCTTTGCGATTCTCTGTGCTTATCGTGTATTCATTTTCAACCTCATGCTTCTGGGTTCTTCTGGCCCTTGACGGACTGCTGATTTTGCTGCCCGCGACATACTCCGTTGGACTAAACGCTGGAGGCGTGGGGATCACGAAAAACTCAACTCTTTCCACAAAGATCAACTGAACCCATTCTAATATCACCGCATATGCCCCGTGCCACCCTGTGGCCGTGTCGCGCGGATAGATTTGGCCTCATGAACGGTCCGTTACCAGAAGAACCCCGAAAATTGTCACTCGGCACGAATCGAAGATTTTCGAGAGGAAAGAAAGACCACCCGCCCAGGTGGGCCATCTGCGCCTTGGAGAGAAAGAGAAACAAAAGTACGGTTTGCACGACGTATTGATAGTCCCGAGATACTCTAGTTGCAGAATTTTCTTGCAACCCCAACCAGCCCAAGCAAGGAAATGATGGCTGATTCAACTCTCTGACGACGAACATGCCCCCGAATCGGAGTAACGTAACTGAAGGACGCAGTATTAGCAAGACCCAGGTCTTCCGCTGTTCTGAAGAATAACATGGGAACTCACGGCGATGAACTCCAACCAGAGCATGACTGTCATACAGACAGAAACTATATAGTGCCTCCTCCTCTCAATGGGGCCGGGTTTCCTATCCTTAATCCAATTGCATTTGAAAGATGGATGGAGCGAAAGCAGCAACCCATGAACAAGTGTTAGACAAACCAGCTCAACTAGCTGACAAAATGGTTGGGTCGGCGGGCTAAAGAGGCCAAACGCATCTGGGATACCTAACCATGATTGAATCGCCCTAAGGAAGGTTGGAATGCTCAAGAGCAGCTGTAGTAGAGGGTCTTTCACGTCAAGACCGCCCCCTGAGCAAGTCATTGTTTGAGCGCGATATCGATGAGCGTATGTGATGGACACACGTGGTTTGTCAAGTTCAAATTGCACTTCGATTGAAAAGAGATGAAGAGAATTTATGTCAGTGTTAGCGAATAGAAATTATCCAAGGTACGGGAGGTGCGGTCGCCAATGAATGAAGTGCTATTTTGGAAGATAGTGAACCTTGATGAGGTGCTAAGCTAGTAGATTACCTAAATTTCAGGAACATTGAGTGAACTGTCACCCACTCAGGCAAGGTAGTACGCTACCTTTCTTAGGCACCTCATCTTCTTATGGAGGCAGACTGCCTGCGATGTCATTATCCCTGCACTCCCTACATGGCAGGCAAGGCAACAAAGTGAAGCATGAGTGGTGTTTGGCACGTCAGTGTAAGCAAACTCACGACAGAGAGTGACCGAGTTCCTCATATGCTGCATCATTGTCATCGTTTTCATTTCTGGATACAAGATCAGACCATTGCAATTTACCCTTTGCGAGTTGACCCAAACCACTCGATTTGCTCCAGCCTCTCAGGCCGTGAGAGCTCAGTTAAGTTCTTTCCCTAATGAGTACGGTCGGTGTGAATTATAGTCTGGCCGCCCCTTTTCAGGACAGAGTGGTCACCACAGGCATGGAAAAAGGGGGCTTTTGTGCCTGTTCGTGACTCATGAATTGCCTTGGATCATGAATCTGCGGAAAGCAACGCAAAGAAGAGAAATCACATAATCTCAATATTGCCAGTCACCCAAAGGAGAGCGGTGTGCGGGACTGCATGGTAGTAATACGGAGCATGGAGACCTCCATTTGGCTTAGCCATTGTTGGGCGACAGCCTGTCAACCACCCCACGAACCATGGGGCTCTCCACGGACTTGACGGTTCCCGGGTCGCCGCTGCGCAACCCTCTTCATCCGTGCCTTAGTCAGGATGACAGCCGGCCGCGTTACTGAGATTATGAGATGCTTGCGTAAGGATGAGCCAGTGCCTTCCTAAGCATCTGTTGAAAAGCCAGGAAGCGTAGCATGGCTCGCATCGAAGAGGGATTATCAGAGTTGGCATGGCAACAGCAGCTCCCAATGTTGCATCAGGTCCCTGCCGGAATGCCCACCCAGGTAGGTCCCCTTTTTCCTTCCCATGCGGTGCAGTGCCAGTGCCCCTCCATGTGGGCCGCTGCCGCCACGATCATCAGTACGTGCCGACTCGAAAGGCTCCACGAGCTCCAATCTTCACGCCCATGGACAAAATTTCTTCAAGTCGGTCTGCCTTTTGACGCAATGCTGCTCCAGCTGCCCACACCGTGAAGGGCATATCCACGACGTTAGATGCCGTAGGAATAACGTCGGTTGAGTAGGGCTGGTCGATCATCACATCGTATCTGTCCCAGCACTTCCTCGGAGAATGACCTCCTGCGGCTTTTCCAACCTATCTGAGCAATCAGCCCGCTCGTGGAGAGAATTTATCCGCTGCTACCTTCGAGCCATTTCCGGTTCTTATGATGGAGCACTCAACAAAATAATATCTGCAGCCTCTTTGCGACACCCCACGATGGCCACTCAGCGCCTAATATGGCCCTGGCGCCCCTCGTCGCTGCTGGCAATTGGCGGCAATTCTTCCGCTGAGTAATGGTTGATCCTCCCAGTGCAAGCGGCCCAGCGCGAATATAACCGCACCTATGACACCAGGCTCCTCGATCAAGAATATGGATTCACTTCAAGTGCCTTACCTTAGATGTATCAAAGTCAATAACAGAAAATATTTCTTTGATGAGGCCACCGATTGGTTAACACGGGGAAGATGACCGCACGTCTGACGATGAGCCCCACAATGCTTCTGCGGCGACAGCGGACAGCGACAGCCCCTCCATCCATCCCAGTGATCCCTCCCACCCCCACTGGTTGCGCTGCGAGTGCCACTGCCAATGCACTGACCGGAGCGCCACCCCACCAGCGGCGGGAGGTCTT
This sequence comes from Emericellopsis terricola, assembly GCA_027569275.1. Classification (NCBI taxonomy): domain Eukaryota; kingdom Fungi; phylum Ascomycota; class Sordariomycetes; order Hypocreales; family Bionectriaceae; genus Emericellopsis; species Emericellopsis terricola. Next base: position 43,276 of record JAPDEU010000011.1, on the reverse strand, counting down.
CGGTGGGACGGGCCCAAGCGACTGACGCAGCGGCCGTCATACCTGACCGTGCTATCTCCTCTCCGCGTCCGTCCGCCCATCTTTTCTTCCTTTGTCTTCCTCTCAAACCATCCTTCCTTCTCGAATACTCTAATTTCCAGACTCACTGAACACAATTGTCATCATGGGTTACGGCGAGATTGACCAGAAGGCCATCAACACCATCCGCCTCCTCGCGGTACGTTGTCCATTGCCCAGACTGTCATCGCAACTACCCCTCCATCCGTTGCCTTGCGATCCGACAACCCCGCCACCACCGAGCATCGGCACGTACAACAAGCGAGGCGCGGGTGTTTGCACAACAACAATCATCTGTGTTTGAGAATTCGATCCCGATTGCTGTTACTGACGCGCGCGTAGGTTGATGCGACCTTCACCAGCAACTCGGGACACCCCGGTGCTCCCATGTAAGCTCCCCAGCTCGAGGCAGATGCAAATGATCAATCGCTAACAGATTTCAGGGGCATGGCGCCCATTGCTCACGTTCTCTTCAACAAATTCATGAAGTTCAACCCCAAGAACCCCAAGTGGTTGAACCGTGATCGCTTCGTTCTCTCGTAAGTCGCTCAAACAATCACTGGGGGGCGTTTGGGCTGACATCTCCGGAAAGCAACGGCCACGGCTGCATGCTCCAGTACGCCCTTCTTCACCTTTTCGGCTATGACCTGTCGCTGGACGACCTCAAGGCCTTCCGCGTAAGTTCCGTCGCCACAATTTCGGACAGACACCATCTGACTGTCTAGGCTGTGGATTCCAAGACCCCTGGCCACCCCGAGGCCCATGACACCCCTGGCGTCGAGGTCACCACTGGCCCTCTCGGCCAGGGTGTCTCAAATGCTGTTGGTCTGGCCATTGCCCAGGCCCACACTGCTGCGACCTTCAACAAGCCCGGATTTGACCTTGTCGACAACTACACGTACTGCTTCCTCGGCGATGGTTGCTTGATGGAGGGTGTTGCGAGCGAGGCCTCTTCGCTGGCTGGCCACCTCCAGCTTGGCAACCTCATCTGTGTCTACGATGACAACAGCATCACCATTGACGGCGACACTGCCTGCGCCTTCACGGAAGACGTCTCCAAGCGCTACGAGTCGTATGGCTGGCAGGTCCTGACCGTCGCGGACGGCGACAACGACCTCGAGGCCATGGAGAAGGCCCTTGCGGAGGCCAAGGCTGAGAAGAACAAGCCCACCATCATCAAGCTCAAGACCACCATTGGATACGGCTCCCTCCAGCAGGGCACCCACGGTGTCCACGGCTCTCCCCTCAAGAAGGATGACATTAAGCAGCTCAAGGAGAAGTTCGGCTTCAACCCCGAGGAGAGCTTTGTTGTCCCCAAGGAGGTCAGCGAGATGTACGGCAAGCACGCCTCCGAGGGCGCTGCCGCCGAAGACGAGTGGAACAAGCTGTTCGCCTCGTACGCAGAGAAGTTCCCCAAGGAGCACGCCGATCTTACCCGTCGCCTGAAGGGCGATCTGCCCGAGGGCTGGGAGAAGGTTCTCCCCGTCTACACTCCCGCCGATCCCGCGGTCGCCTCGCGCAAGCTCTCCGAGACGGTGCTCAGCAAGATCATCGACGCGGTCCCCGAGCTTATGGGTGGCTCCGCCGATCTGACTGGGTCCAATTTGACCCGTTGGAAGCAGGCTGTCGACTTCCAGCCCAAGTCCACCGGTCTGGGTGACTACTCCGGCCGCTATATCCGCTACGGTGTCCGTGAGCACGCCATGGGTGCTATCATGAACGGTCTCGCTGCGTACGGTACCATCATCCCCTACGGCGGCACCTTCCTGAACTTTGTCTCCTACGCTGCTGGTGCCATCCGTCTGTCGTCTCTGTCCCAGATCCGCTGCATCTGGGTCGCGACCCACGACTCCATCGGTCTTGGTGAGGACGGTCCCACTCACCAGCCGATCGAGACTCTCGCCCACCTGCGTGCCCTTCCCAACAACATGGTGTGGCGCCCTGCCGATGGTAACGAGACCTCCGCTGCGTACTACGTTGCCATGACCTCCAAGCATACTCCCTCCGTCCTCGCTCTTTCCCGACAGAACCTTCCCCAGCTGGAGGGCTCTACCATTGAGAAGGCCATCAAGGGCGGTTACGTCCTGCACGAGGTGGAGAAGGCCGACATCACCCTTGTGTCGACTGGTTCCGAGGTGTGCATCTGCGTCGATGCCGCCAAGTACCTGAAGGAGAAGCACAACATCAATGCGCGCATCGTGTCGATGCCTTGCTTCGAGGTGTTCGACACCCAGAGCAAGGAATACCGCCTGTCTGTCCTCCCCGATGGCATCCCCTCGCTGTCCGTTGAGGTGATGAGCACCATGGGCTGGGAGCGCTACACCCACGAGCAGTTTGGTCTCAACCGCTTCGGTGCCTCTGGTGCCTACAAGGATGTGTACAAGGTACGTGGCCATGACTCGCCGCCCCACGTATGCCGCGCTGACAACCACAACAGAAGTTCGAGTTCACCCCCGAGGGTATTTCCAAGCGCGCTGTGGCGACCATCGACTTCTGGAAGGACGTTCCCAACGTCCGCTCTCCTCTCAACCGTGCGTTCCAGCAGATTATCTAAGATACACAAGAGACACGTCGAAGCGAGGAAAATCAGACAAGAGTCTGTTGGTGTCCATGATAGATACTATGCGAAGAATTGGACTGATGATGTTACGCGAACAAAACGCCTGGCTATGTTTTTCGCGGTGCTCTGTGCATGTTTCCCGTGCAACTCATGGCTCATAAGGACCTTTCGGGCTCTGCCGTGGACCACTCCCTTTGAATGTCCCGCCCAACCCGTTCCAACCGCACGGCTGCCCGACGCACTTCTTTGACCTGGTCGTGGTTCCCTGCCACGACCCCCACCAGCTGCGGGGCTTGATCGTCTTCCGTTTGAGGGTTTGCCGATTGCTCTTGCGCGGCTGGCTCCATGAAACTCTGAACGACGATGGGGCCCTTGTCGGGGTACTCGAGCATGATCCGTTGCACGCTACCCCATTTGGCCCTGGCTATTGTAGCTTGACTGGGCAATGCCTTGGTCGACAAGTGCGTCAAGAGGCAGGAGGAGGAAGGAGATTTGAGCAGCGGCGTTTGCGGGGGCATGAGGGGCGCGAGGGAGAATTGGAGGTCGGGATGCTTGTTTGCGAGCTCGGCCATGGCGAAGGGTCCGGACTCTGGTGCCTCGTGGGCATGTGGGAAAAAAATGTCAAGACCTCAGGTGCTCGGACACACTGTTGAGAGGTGTTCGTCCGGCTAGCGTGGGCGGCATAGAGGAGGCGTTGCTGCCGCGATGTAGGGCCTAGGGTTGAATGCGTCTCATAGGGTAAGCGTATGTTGGATGATGAGAACGTGAGCCCTCGAGCATGTCGTCGTGGGAATCCGAGGAAGGGGGAGAGCCAGAGGGAAACGACAATCACGCGGGCCAGGCCGTAGATAAAGAATGGCCGCCCCCCCCATGAACTCCAAGACTCTCTCCAATCTTATCGGGCAGTTCGTTCACCCATGCTGCCCCGCAGATGCATGCCATGGCTGTCTAAAATGGCGTCTAGGTGGTCGCCGAATTGGAGGATCGAGAGCTCACCCCGCATGACGACATATGGGGCGCGTTTAGGGGTGCTGTTCCGGGTCCAGAATCCAGATGATTTCGGCTCGTGTATGCGTTATGTCACTGTTGGCAATTGTCTGTCCACTTTATTGAGGCTGACGTTGGGACAGCCGTCATGTCATCAATGTAGACAATGGCGACACGGGTGTGTCCGTGGTGAAGGAGATACCCTACAAATGGGGTATTTATCCATGACGATCTTCGTTCCATGACGAGGATGTGCCTGTGTCGATCACCATGATCGACGGCATGAAATTGTAGCGCGTTTCTTTTTTCCACAGCGTACACATGTGCGAGCCTGCATTGTGCTCGGCAAAGTCAAGATAAATAGCGCAGCACTGCCAAACTGGGCCCAAGCAAGTCGCTGCCCCCTTGGCAAGAGCTGTTGCCATGGACTGGTGCAGGTCCGTGGAAAAGCCCTGGTCGACGGAGCACGGCGGTGTGAAATCGAGCAAGGTTGTTTCTGCCAGAATGCGGAGAGCGCTCTGGCCAGCAGGAGTCCAGAACGCGTGGGGGTCCGATGATCAAGATCAACGTCAGCTTGGCAAATGGGACACTGACACATATGACAGGTGCAACTTTGGGCATAACCGCCATATTGGGATGGCGAACTTCAATGGGGAATGGCCCTTCGAGGCCGGGTGGCGACGTGACGAGTTGGTGATATTACCGGCAGAGTATAAAATGCGAGGCTCTGCTGAAGCCATCGTGCAGCACAGTTTGGTTCTGTTGAGATGGTGTAGCCGACACCGTGTTCTCTACTGTTATGGACCATGGTTTCTCAAAGCTCCCAAATTGGACTGGGACTAAGGTCTCGGCTTTCAAATGCCTGTTGGGTTCATGGTCGATTATCAGGGAATGGTGGTCAGGCTCCGATGCGCAGTGTTATCACAAAACTAAACCGGTAAAGGCATGTGCATGTTAGGATGATCATGCTCGGTATTTAGGCAACGCGGTTGTGTGTATTGGGCGTAGGTTAGGCGTGCTGGTAATAGACCTTGTCGCCTAGCCAGTAGTTGCATTCTTTCCCTTAGCGAGTTGATAGTTGGCTACCACTATTTCAGCTGGTTGGAATGAAGCCAGATTATTGTGAACGAGTGCTCGAAACCTGAGGTAGCGTGGGCAAGATCATGTTAGTGCCAGCGGAATCCGTAGCGGAAGAGCAATGCGGAAACTGAGCCTTGCACTAACAGGAGCCTGCCAGGGAGACTGAAATGACCCGCCCAAGCTCTGGTGGGCGGCAGGGCCACTGGCACCGCCCGTCGCGCGGGACTATCACCATCCAATTTGGGTCCGTCGTCCACCATCTTCGACCTACGTCTATCACCCATCGCGTCGGCTTCGACGACATCTCTACCGCCAGCCTCACCTGCTTCTCGCCACTTCGATTCTTGCGGCCGTTGCACCCACAGCATTGGGTCGCGTCAACCGAAATCAACCTTTCCCGGTTATATTTTATCTTGTTTGCATTATCAGGATTCCTTGCACGCGCTGCTGCTTGGCTTTGGGTTCCAACTTGGGTCTTGGGGAATCCTTTTTTTTTCTTGTTGGGTCTCGCACCAGCAGTCCTTGCACGCCTACGCTTTCGTCTTCACTCTTCCTCATCAGGCTCGTCCTTGATCGAATCCAGCGCATCGAATTTTTTTAAATCCCGTCTGATCCTGCTTGAAACCGACGTCGACACCCACCCGCCAGCCCCTGGAGCTTTCGTACACTTCTCAACGGTCGCAACATGCCTGCCGCCCACCGCAGGAAGATCGGCCACCGTCGTCGTGTGGAGGACGAAGGCGAAGACGACGGCGGCCCGGACCACTTGGAATTAGACGATGATTCGCTCTCTGATGGCTCGATCGCAACCGACGACCAGGATGCCGACGATAGCGACACGAGCAATGTCGACGAGGCTGTACCGGCATCGCACAAAAAGCCCACCGCGATCACCACGCAACAAGCGAACAAGGGTGGCAAGTCTGCCAAGACTGCTGCCTTGGCCGGGAAACCGATGGCCGACACAACGGTGATGATGCAAGGGATGAACCTGGAGGATAAAAGTACAGCGCAGGATTTGCATTTTGAAGAGTCACAGCTGGAGAACAATCAACAAGAACAACAGCGGGAAGCGCCACCGGCCCCTCCGAAATCTCCTGGGGCCCCCGTCGTTGTGAGCTCGGCCTCCGTCACCAGGCCATCCTCTGAACACGCAGATGGCCGACGTCGCCATGAGCATGATGACTACAGGAAGAAGAGGGACGAGGACCCCGCCTTTGTGCCGAATCGCGGCGCCTTCTTCATGCACGACCACCGTCACGCTGGGCCAGCTGCGAACGGTTTCCGACCGTTTGGGAGGGGCCGGGGCGGAAGGGGTGGACGAGGGGGCATCGGAGGGCCATTCTCGCCCATGAAGTGGGTATCCATTCCAAAGTTGCCCAAGACTCTGACTGACCTGGGTAGCCAAATTCACCGCCCTGGCGATCCGACCACCACGCTGCCATGGGCTCACGACATGCACGAGACAGTTGCCGCGCCGGGTCCGGGGCTGCGTCGTCAGGTACGACAAGTGCCAGAGGCTGAAGGCCTCCCCAACGGCAACGGTTTCATTCCGACACGAGAGCCCAATCCTACGCCCATCAACCGCATGCTGTCGACAGAGAAGCACATTGGAAATGTCCAAGTTCGAGTCTACTTGCCTGGAATGGCCAAGCCTGTGATCAAGCCCGGTCTGGCCGTGAAGCAGTACACCAAGCTACCAGACCACCGCCCGCCTTTGCGACGGGACAAACCAGTCCGCATCTCCCTGCCAGACCGCCCTCCGCGCTACATTTACCCAGCTGTCGATCGATCGTTCATCTTCATTCCCCGGGCTATGCGACCAAACCAGCAGCGGGGTAGGGGCAAAGGTCGCTCGGGCGCCATGGGTTCTGTCGGTGGCTTTTCGCGGAGGACAAGTGTCATTGGCGGCAGCTACTACGGCAGCATGTACTCACCCAGTGTCGCCATGAGCCGAAGATCAAGTTTTGCGCAGGATCGGGAGGCGATGTTTTCTCCCGCAGCATCTGTGGTTTCGCGGACTGGACCGCCAGTGGACAACGCTAGGCCTGTTGTTCGTCTGCCGCCATCTACGCGACCAGATGCGGCGCCATCCGTGCCTAACGGTCAGGGTGCTCCCCAACCTACCAACGCCCCGCCGCCGCAGTTCCAGGAAAATCGTACGGCAGATGGCGTGCCCATGCATCAGCCTCGTCCGAAGAAGAATATTTCCGTGGCAGACATCGAGTCCCCGTCGTTCAGCCAAGGCCAGGCCTTCCAGCAGGCCTTCCACCAGCAGATGCCCATGCAAATGGGCAACGGGCACGCGAAAGAAAGCCACGTGCGACAACACTCTTACATGTCGCAGCGTTCCTCGGGGACACCCTTGTCTCAAATTCCCGAGCGAGCCATCCATGCCGCGCCTTTTCAGCCAAACGCGTACGGACAAGCAGTACCGCAACAGCCATACTACGGACAGCAGGAGTTCCAAGGCCAAGCCCAGCCTGCTTACCCGACGTACTACGGCGGCGCGGGATACGGTGCCCCTGGCATGGCCGCGCCTGTCGTCCCGGGATACGGAGGCCCAGTACACCATGGTGGGGCTGGTGGCTATGTGCCAGCCGCAAATGATCCTGCAGCGATGCAAGCCAGCGAGCAGACTCAAGCGACGACCGGGCCGCTCGTGGCACAAGAGGCCAACGGTATGGTCTACTACTACAATGCGCCTCAGCTTGGGCCGATGAACGCCTACCAGCAGTACCCTGCGGCACAGCCGTACCCATCTGGCGTGATGGGAATGGGGGGCATGGTCACCCCTAGTCCTGATGCATACTACTATCCCCAAGGAAGCCAGAATATGATGTACTATCCTCAATAGGCATGGGTTTTCAGGCCGACCTTGTGAGGATGGTGGATTTGAATTCTACATTATAGGTGCTGGCTATCTTCCACATGAGGCTGGAGGATCAGCTTGGATAAAATAAGTTCTACCCCCGAGGTTTTGGAGATTAGGCGACATGTCCGTTGTTGGTTTTTATTGTGGTCTTCTTCATTTTGTCTAGTATAGGGACTGCGTGCTGTCGGTAGCAGCGGCGTTTTGGTGTTGGACAGAGGAACCTAAGGAGGGCGTGCCTTGTGGGTTAGCCAAGGTCTCTGTTGAATTCAAGCGATGGCGCTCTTTGAGACGCTTCAAAATTTTGGCTTTTGTGGCCATCAGTGGTGTAATGGTGTCAAATCAATCTTCTGTCCCTAGGTGCGTGAACCGAACATGTGACGACGCGATTGCGCTCAATGTATTGCTGAGCCAAGGGACTTGGAACTAGCAGTGTTAGCACCTTGCTGAAGCGATGCCGGTACTCCGGCGTCGACCAGGGGCAGGACACGACGTTTGGGGTGTAGCCAGATTGCAAACCCCACCATGCTCTCGTTTGCGGCACTGCAGAAGGCACTGGCACGCGGATACAAAGTTTGGTCCGGGCCAGGCTACGCAAATCTCTGGCGGAAGGCCAGATCTCCGACTACGTGCGGCCTCGCTGCAGTATTATTACAGCGCCTACAGCTTGGCTCGACGCTGCATCATCACAGCCTATCAGGCACCGAGTATTGTTGCGTATTCACTGCCCAGGCAGGCAGGGCGACAGGCAAGTGGCCTACGTCCCCCGCCGTTGCCTTGGAGTGGATGCGGGGAATGGTCGGCTTCAGTGGCAGATAAGCAGCCGCTGATGGCTGTGCGACATGATTCACTAGCATGGACGCCTGTCGCCGCAGCCAGCGTCCTGGACTACGTATCGCTAGTGGGCAGGCAGGCAGGCAGGTAGGCAGTGCGTGTTTTGAGCTCGGTGATGAGACGATTTTCTTTCCAGGCTACTTGTTCGCCCACGAGTCGTCAGGAGAGGGTGATAGTTTGGTAATCAACTTACGTGTGTAGTGCGTCCAGCAGGCACAGAAGGAGGAAAGGCGAGGCCCATGCATGCCGTACGTTTCCCCCAATGCCTGCAAATCTGGGGATTGGGCCAGAGGGGGTCGTCAGTGTGGCCCGTGACCGGCTCGGTGGCGTCGTTCCTAGTGGGCCCGTGCGCCCATCCGTTGCAGTCACGGCTGAAGCTCCACCACCTTGGACCTCAAGTCTATCCCATCATCGACCGCATGCTCTCTCTTCTTCTTCTTATTTCCCATCAAAGACCATTGTCCTTTGGCCTTTCTCATCATACACCCATCAGACTTAGTCGTTCAACACTTCATTCCCAGGGGAAGAGGCGCGGTTAGCGACTGCACCCCCAAGAGAAGGCGGTCACGGAGTTGCATACCGCTTCACGCCATCACCGTTTGTGCCGGCTCCGCCTTGAAAGCTCTCCCCAAGTGCAAGTCCTGTAAGTACATGCTCTTGATCACGATAGAACCGCTGTAACATACTGTCCTCCGTCTCTGCCGCTCTTCATTTCGAAACAATTGCACCCCTGCTAACGCTCCACGTGCTCTCAAGGCGCACCACATCATGGCTACCACCAGCGCCCAGCCGGCGTCGCCGCTCGACGCAACCATCACTGTCAAGATCAACTTTGAAGGCACTACTCGGAGGGCCAAGATGCCTTTGCGGGACACTGCTCCTGCAGCCCTTCAGACCCAGGTTCGTGTCTCCTACACCGCTAACCTTCACCCATGCATGTTGTCGCTGACACCGACTAGATCCGGGCCTTCCTCCGAATCCCCAGCGAGAGCGACATCATCATCGAGCGCTATTCCGACTCTGCCGCTGCCTATGTCTGGCTGGACCCTAACAACCAGGCTGTGCACAAGCAGCTTTACCGTGCGGCCAAGGCCAAGTCGAAGCTGAAGCTTCGCGTGTCCATCAAGAAGAATCTGGACGACGAGGTGCCAACCGGCCCGCAGCCCGTTTCCGTCGAAGATGTTCCCGAGGGCATCATCGCGCCTTTGGCTCCCACGCCATCCGATCGAGAATCCAGCCTTCCCACGATTCCTGACTCCCACGCGTTTGCCGAGCACCAGCGGGAGGCCCAACGCCTCCGGGAGCAGATCTCTGCGACAATGTCTGCTATGGCGATCCCATCCGAGCCCGAGTTGAAGTACACGCAATCCACGCCAGAAGATATTACCGAGCCAGTGCCAGAGGAGCCTGAGCAGCCGGAGGTGGCCACGTCCTTCTCCGCTAGTCCTCGCTTCGCTATTTGCTGCAACAGCTGCCACCAGCAGACGTCCAATGTCCATTATCACTGCTCTACTTGCGAGGACGGCGACTTTGACCTCTGCATGACTTGCGTCGACTCTGGCGTCACCTGCTATAGCACCGACCACTGGCTCATCAAGCGCACCATGGCCGGAGGCGTCATTGTTAGCAGCACAACGGAGAAGATTGCGCCGAAGCCCAAGCCCAAGCAGGAGGAGCCCAAGACTTCCACTGTGAGCGACAGTCTCATGGCACAACTCAACGCCCTCGACGCAGCCCCCCTGCCAACATCGTTCCATCTCAGCGAGCCGTCTGCGCTCAACGAAGGCACCAACTGGGCCCAGCTGGAAGAGAAATTTGCCAACTTGAACGTTGCCCACAACACGATGAATTATTTCGCCGAGGGCATTCGCACCTGCAACGGTTGCATTCGGGGTGAGTAAAATCTATTGTCGGACCCATTGCCCTCCCTGACTAATTTCTTCCTCAGAGCTCCCGGAGGCAAAGTTCATGCACTGTCAGGTTTGCCCTGATTTTGATCTCTGCATGGCCTGCTTCCCGAATGAGGTTGATGGACACCATCCTGCCCATCAATTCTCACCTGCCGTTGCTGGCACAAGCATCCCTGACTCAGTCCGCGCTAAGATGAACGCGGGCCGCAACAACATGCACCAGGCGCTCTGTGACGGCTGTGACAAGTTCATCGTTGGCATCCGCCACAAGTGCCTGGATTGCCCCGACTGGGACTTTTGCAACGACTGTGCTCCCAATGCAGGGCTTACGCATCCTGGTCACCGCTTCGTCCCGGTGTACCAACCACTCCGAGGCTACCTATTCACCGCTGATGTGCACGAGGGCATCTGCTGCGATGGACCTCTTTGCTCCACGGGAAAGAGCTATCCTGCGTACATTCACGGGATCCGCTACAAGTGCGCCGTGTGCCACGACGTTGACTTCTGTGCCAACTGCGAGGCCAGCCCCTTCTTGCAGCACAACAAATCTCACCCGCTCATCAAATTCACGAGGCCGATCCGTAACGTGAGCGTCACCACGCACGAGGAGCGCGATGGTCATGAGGTCATTTTGGGCGACAAGATTCATGACAGGAAACCCGCTCCGGCCCCCGTGGCAGTGGCCGACACGAAATCTACGGATGTCCGTGAAGCCGCCGTTGAGAAGGCTGCAGATGAGGCCAGCAAGACACAAGAAAAGGAACCCGTGGTGCCCGACGATCTGTGTGCCGAGTTCGTCCGTGACACGGTCGTCGACGGTTCTATTAGGCCACCCAAGCACGTCTTTGAGCAAACCTGGACGCTCCGCAACAGCGGCAAGGTTGCTTGGCCTGTTGGTACCTGCGTGAAGCACGTTGCCGGCGATTACATGGGTGATGTCGACTCGACTCGCCCTATCAGCACGGCCCAGCTCTACGTCGCTTCCTTCTCGAACGCGTGCACCAGTCCTGTCCTCCCAGGCGAAGAGTTCTCTTTCACGGTCAAGCTTCGCACACCCGCTAATCCTGGCAAGGTGGTCTCGTACTGGCGCGTGAGCACCGCTGACGGCTTCCGCTTTGGCCACCGTCTCTGGTGCGAGGTCAATGTCCGCGATATCATGCCTTGCCAACGCCAGCGCGTGCTTCGCGAGGGTGTCAAGGCCAAGGACACGCCCGCTACTGAGACTGACGTGTCTTTGGCGGCTGCTCCTGAATCGGAAATCAAGACCGAGCACGTTGAGGAGACCAAGTCTAGCCAGATGATCTTCCCTAAACTGGAGAAAGAATCCCCAGTGGCCAGCATCCACGAGGAAACCCGCAGCATGACATCGACCGAACGTCGCAAGTCGTCTGTTGCGGACGAGTTCGATGACTGCGATCAGAGTGTGGACTGGGATGCGTCCGATGACTTCTTGACTGACGAAGAGTATGATGTTCTCGATGCCTCGGATGAGGAGCTGTTCACTCCCTCCAAGTGATACTACGACTGTCGTTAGGAGACTGTACTTTTGGGCGTTTTTTGTCAAGGCTACGAGATTGTGATTTAGCCTGGTTGGCGATTGATTCTCTTTACAACCGCGAATAGGATACGGTTAGGACACTCCTTGGCATTCTCTTTTTTAGGATCACACTGCTTTTATGAGACTTTTCTTTTCTACACACTACACATGTTAGGAAACAGTGAGAAGGAAGGAATCTGTGGATGCACACGCTCCGTCCTTGCGCGTAGAATGTGATGCAGGCTTTGATAAGTCGGAGCGAATGACGTGACTTCGCAGCTGCAAGCGTCGACGTCCCACTGCTCCTGGCCTGTGTGATTGACGGATCAACTATAACCCGCTCAGGCATCGAACCTTGGCAGCCAGTCGCCCGGCAGCCCCGTCCCTGCACTGCAGAATGCGCTAAGAGACCAGTTCGTTCACCAAGAATAATAAGGTCGACAAGAGCAGCGCAGCCAAGTGACGGGCCGCGCTCCCCAGTTACAATTTTCCACCACAACACTGTCCTGTCGAGGGTCGTGTTATCAACCTGCAACACCCGCGGTCCATTCATTCGCGTGGTTGCGCTCGACTATTTCATTTTAAGGGCACGCAGTCGCGACTTTTCTTTTTTGTTGTCCTTTTCTCCAGTGTCTCTGACTTTCGATTCTTGTCGCGCGCGTCATCGTCTTCAAACCCTCTAGCGACGATCACCGGCAACATACCCTTCGCCAACGCGTGAAGAAGGGCATCGAGTCGCGTTCTTTTGCCTCGACATCCAGTACTAGGTGGGATCATCGGTGATCAACCGAAGCGTTGCAGAGATTCCATCCGAAGACCTCGTCGGTCCCAACACGGACACGCCGCAGCTTCCTGTGTCTGCTACCACAGCACACGCTCGTGTCGAGTTGCGATACATCGGCCGCCGACCATGGTGACCTTCTCAATGGATGACACCGCCCAGTCTGGGACGCCTCGATCTCGGCCCCCGCTCCCGTTCGCGAAGCGCGCCTTCGCGTCGTCGACCGCGTCCCCATACGCAACGAGTCCTCGTCGAGCAGCCCCGGGGTCTGTACGCAAGACCCTGACTACACGCGACGATGGATCTGCAGGTAGCTTGAGCCGTAGCTTCGCAGGAACCAGCAACATCTTTCGATCATCCACAGCGTCGGAAAGCCCGAGACCTACACCCTTCTCACCGTCATTCTCACGGGCGCCGAAGCAAAAGCTCTTTGACGCGCCCGCGGGCAGCACGCCAGCTCATATGCGCGTGCAAAGGGAGAAGATTGCGTACCCATCTGCGCGAGGTATCGCGAAGAAGATGCCAGACGTGCAAACCTTTTCGATGAGGATTGAAGAGCCGGCGCGAGAACTCACGGGCGAGGTTTTGGAGAACAAAGTGCCAAAGGGCTGGGATCCGAAGAATCCCATTTACGCGGATCAGTACCTTGCTGACCTCTGCCCCGAAGAGTTCGACGACGAGCAAAGGCGACAGTGGTTTTGCATCCTCGACATGCGACGACTGAAACATACTGCGGACGAGATTTTCCTCCGCAAAGGATGGCGTCTCAACATCCTCAGCTTTGCCAAGGAGTACGAAAAGAGTCGGACACTTGTCATGTTGCACTATGACCTGTACCAATTCAAAAACGTCAAAGCAGATCCGGAGACTATCAGGCGATGGCGTAGAGAGCATGGCCTGGCACCTCTGGAAAACGACGACTCAGCGGCCACGCCCACCAAGGCGTCTGCGGCAACTTCTGCCAACAAGAAACGAAAGGCTTTTGACGAGGCCTCCGACGAGGACCTACGCGAACCGGTTTCCAAAAGCAACAAGCGGCGCGCGAGCGACCACAGGGGTGATGAACCCGAGGCCTCGTTTGCTTCAGCCACACCTGTGCTCGCGGCTCCCTCCCAGGCCCCCACGCCGTCGAACAATAAGCGCAAGGCTTCCAGCGATGAAGAGGAGGGAGGCAGTCAGCCAAGCAAGCTGCAGAAGCCGACCTCTGGTGCCCGGTCTGCTTTCGAGAGGGCCGCCAACAAGGAAACCACAACGCCTTCTGCCACACCTGCTAAGCCCAGCATTTTCGCATCCAAGCCGGCTGCCAGCTCGCTTATGCAATCTGTGTTGAAGAACAATGCCAAGTCCGATGCAGCTCAGCAGGCCGCCAGCTCGACCGGTAACATTTTCGGGCACCTCTCCGACTCGGGATCTGCGAAGAATAGTGGACAGGATGCTGACGCGGAGAGTGAGACGGATTCCGAGCCTGAAGAGGTCGAAGGCCCGAGCGCCAAACGTCCCGCCTTTGGAACCAGCACTGGGGAGAGTGCGGCAGGCACCCGTGAGAGCACTCCTGGGCGCGGCTTGTTCGATCGCGTCACCAAGGATAGTAACGGCGAGCCGGTGCGAGCTGCCACTCCCACTGGAGAAACTGCATCTGCCATATTCCCGCCCAAGGACCAGACCTGGAACCCCAGCAGCACTCCCATCAAATTTGCGCCCACGGCGCAACCTAGCTCGTTGTTCGGGCAACCCAAGGAGGCGCCTTCGTCCATTTTCAAGACGACGCCAGCAGCACCCGCAACCAGCTTATTCGGCGCCCCCAAAAAGGACACAACCGCTGATGCTTCAAAGCTTGGCAGCGAGTCGGACAAGGAGAACGGCTCTCACGAGGCGCAGGAGGCTGTGCCGGAACCCAAGCCCCAGCAACCTGCCGCGGGCTCGATCTTCGCAGAGAAGCCCAAGGAGGCGACAGCTGGGAAGCCTCAGGCCGCGCCTACTGGCTTATTTGGTGCTGCACTTATCAAGCCTCCCTCGAACCTGTTCGGCAATGCCACCAAGCCTGCCGAGACGCCAAGCACTACGCCTCCTTCGGTGATGCAGTCCTCTACTCTTTTCGGTGCCAAGCCCACGGAACCTGAAAAGTCCAGCGCACAGCCTGCTTCGTCATCTCTGTTTGGTGCGTCGAAGCCCGCCACGGAGCCAAAGGAAGCGACAGCTGCTCCAGCTGCCTCCATTTTTGGTGCGCAGAAGCCCCTGTTTGGCACGTCTGCGCCCTCGGAGAAGAAGGATGCGGCGCCTTCGCTCTTTGGCGCGAAGCCTGATGAGAAAAAGGATGGTGCCGGCGCAGCGTCGTTGTTGTTCGGGGCGAAGCCCGCCACTGCTACAAGCAGCAACCTCTTTGGCAGTGGTACGACGACCCCTGCTGCCCCAACAACCAGCCTCTTTGGTAGCAACGCTGGGTCCGGTGCTACGACGCCCTCTGCTGCGCCCGCGACCTTTAACTTCGGAACCAGTGCCAACAAACCGACGGAGACCGCAGCGCCGGCATCGAAACCCCTGTTCGCGCCGCCCAAATCACCACCTGCGTCAAGCGCGACTGGCAACTTGTTTGATGGTAGTCCCATGAAGCAAGACGACAAGTCGCCGGCCAAGCCCCTCTTTGGCGGCATGAACAGCAGTGCCACATCTACGCCAGCGCCTTCATTTTCCTTTGCAGGCAACAGCACGCAGAGCACTTCAAACACTAGTAACCTGTTTGGGAACACTCTGAGTCATGCCTCGAACAACGCGGTCAACGGGAGTGGCACGAGCCTCTTTGGGAACAACGGCACTACCACGACGCCCGCCGGCACACCTGGAGGCAGCTTCAATTTCTCGTTTGGTGGCTCTACTACGAATGGCGGTAACAATGCCGGGGCGCAGTCTGGTACATCCTTCAGCAACCCCTTTGCCACCAATGGCGGCGACACTTCAGGATCCAAGTCTGCCCCGTCGTCCTTTACCTTTGGCCAGGACCAACCCGCTTCCTCGAACACTGGAGGGTTCCAATTTGGCGCCGGCGGCATGGCCACCGGGACTTCGTTTGGCAGCAGCACGTCGTTTGGGAACAACAGCTCCAATCCTCCGTCCTTTGGGGCAGGATCATCAGGCGGCATGTTCAGCTTTGGGGCCACCAACACGTCGCAGCCAACCAACCAAGCAGCTGCACCGCCGGCCTTCCTCGCTCCGCCGTCCACGGGGACCAGTAAGTTGCCTGCCCCCGGACAGAGGAAGATTGCACCGCTGAAACGACGGAAATAGACACACCATCCAACCTCGGTGGCGGTTCCAGTCTGGCGACGACACCTGCTCGGGGGACGCCGGAGCCATCGACAACTGGTAGCGGCGCCGCTGCTACCAGCACCGACAACAAGGACGGAGATGAAGAGGCAGAGAAGCATGAACAAATCAACCTCGCGGACGCTGCCGAGGAAGGAGAGGAGACGTTGCATGAGATTCGTGCCAAGGTGCTCAAGTTTGTGAGTCCGGAAGAGGCCGCGGAGACAAAGTCGAAGAGTCCCTGGTCCACGCAAGGTGTTGGCAATCTCCGGCTGTTGAAGAACCAGGAGTCTGGAAACGTGCGCTTGCTCCTCCGCGCGGAGCCCCGTGGCCATGTGGCGCTGAACAGGAGTGTCATGCCCGATTTCGACTACAAGGCGGAGGAGAAGTATGTGAAAATCACCACGGGCAACGCCACTGGTGACGGCCTGGAGACGTGGATGATCCAGGTCAAGACAAAGGACTTGGCAAAGGCCTTGGCGGACAAGCTGGAGGAGCACAAGGGCGCGAATAAAAAGTAATGGTGGCTGAATAAATTATACGGCCGTGCTTGCGAGCTGGCTGGGGAGCGGGAAAAGTGTATATAGAAGGTAGGTAGCCATTTGGCTTTGTGTGTTTTGAGCATTGCCGGCGTCTGAGGACGTGGAATTCGAGGGTCTTTGGTCCGCTTCGCAGATTGATCGCATGGTGGCGTGGGCTGAGGTCGTGTATACACATTGAATTTATCCCGCCCGTGGCCTGTTCATGTGATTGCCTGACGATACATGTTGATACACTTTGTTCCATGAGAACAGACCTAAGTTACTTGCATGTGGTCCAACGTTGAGTGATAATGTGGGGGCGGGGTGTCGTGAGCTTTGTGACTCGGACGATCAATAGTGGGTGCATGAAACAGGCATCGCCAAACGCGTCGCGTCGACCGCCCTTTTGGCATCCCGCCACCACACCTCGCAAGGACCCATACAGCGACTGCGCCTCGTAGAGGCCCGGACAGTACTATGCCTCGGTAGGGCCAACCGGACAGGTCGAGCATGCCATTGTCTGATCATTTGCAGAGAAATCATCACAATTCAGGCTGGGCAGTGCGGCAACAGCAGTGAGTAGACCCGCACGATCCCTCGAAAGAACCGTGGAAACGTTTGGCGCTAAGGACCCCAAAACCAGTCGGCAGTCAGTTCTGGCAGCAGCTCTGCCAGGAGCACGGCATCTCGCGGGATGGCAACCTCGAAGACTTTGCGACCGAGGGGGGCGACCGCAAGGATGTCTTCTACTACCAGTCCGACGACACGCGGTACATCCCCCGCGCGATCATGATCGATCTGGAGCCGCGCGTGATCAATGGGATACAGAACGGACCGTACAGGAACATCTACAACCCGGAGAACTTTTTCATCAGCAAGGACGGACGGGGCGCGGCGAACAACTGGGGCGATGGGTACGAGCACGGCGAGGCCCTGCACGAGGACATTCTGGAGATGATTGACCGCGAGGCAGACGGCAGCGACTCGCTCGAGGTGAGCCGCTCGGTATGCCGGGATGCTTGTGGACAGCGCTGACATGGGGGGGCTAGGGCTTCATGATGCTGCACTCGATTGCGGGCGGCACGGGATCGGGACTGGGCTCATACATGCTCGAGAGGCTCAACGACCGGTTTCCCAAGAAGATCATCCAGACGTACTCTGTCTTCCCGGACCCGACAAACTCGGGCGACGTGGTGGTGCACCCGTACAACAGCCTGCTGTCGCTGCGACGCCTGACGCAGAACGCCGACTCGGTGGTTGTCCTGGACAATGGCGCCCTGTCGCACATTGCCGCCGACAGGCTGCACGTGCAGGAGCCGTCGTTCCAGCAGACGAACCAGCTCGTGGCGACGGTCATGTCGGCCAGCACGACGACGCTGCGGTACCCGGGCTACATGCACAACGACCTCGTCAGCATCCTCGCCTCGCTCATCCCGACGCCGCGCTGCCACTTTCTCATGACCGCCTACACCCCGTTCACGGGCGACCAGGTGGAGTCGGCCAAGACGGTGCGCAAGACGACCGTCCTGGAAGTGATGCGGCGCCTCCTCCAGCCCAAGAACCGCATGGTGTCGACGGTGCCGGGCAAGAAGAGCTGCTACATTTCGATTCTGAACGTGATCCAGGGCGAGGTCGACCCGACGGACGTGCACAAGAGCCTCCTCCGCATCCGGGAGCGCAGGCTCGCGACGTTCATCCCGTGGGGACCGGCCAGCATCCAGGTGGCCCTGACCAAGAGGAGTCCGTACATTCCCATGAGCCACCGCGTCAGCGGGCTCATGTTGGCCAACCACACGAGCATAGCGACGGTAGGGCCTTTTTTTTCTTCTTCTTCCTTGACTGCCACGGTCATGTACTTTGGAAACGCTGCTGACAACCATCCAGCTGTTCAAGCGCATCGTGAAGCAGTACGACGGCATGCGGAAGCGCAACGCCTTCATCGAGACGTACAAGCGGACGGCGCCGTTTGCCGAGGACTTTCACGAGTTTGACGAGGCCAGGGCCGTGGTCACGGATCTGATTGGCGAGTACGAGGCGGCCGAGAGCGCAGACTACCTCAACCCGGAGGCGGGCGAGGCACAGCCGACCTCGGCCGAGGGGGACAGGCGGGTTGGGCCGTGAGCGTGCTCTCTAGGTACTAGTAATGAATGTCACGACTGCATTTTGGTTTCTGACGCAGTGGCTTCGTATTTGTTCAGTCTGTCTGGTCCCAAGATCCTCAGGCTATTGTCATGGGAAACTGGTGGAATTGGAGAGAACGAGGGCCATGGACTCCCTCAAGGTCGGCTTTTGCCTGCATGGAGCCGCAACGCCAACGTGGCTGCATGTATGCAGCGCTACTGTAGGTGTCAAACGTAAATCACCAGCGGGACCCATGCCATCGAGCGTGTAATCGCAGTTCCTCGCCCGCGACATGGAGTGAAAAGGGGGGACTCTGGGTCAAGCTGGCCGGAGCTTCTGCCCCTCGCTTGACGTCAGTGACGTCAGCCGCGCACGGAGCTTCCTTCACGCCATGAACGAGGTACGCAATGGCCGAGTGAGCGCACAATGAGGTTGTGCCCTTGTGGTATAAGAGCTGCGCGCTGGGACATGGAGAGGGCAGCTGACTCTGCTTCTCTTCATCACGTCTTACCTGTCAACACCCAACGCAGAAGTACATTCCACCTCCCATCTTCTCACACCAGCCACAGCCAGTGAGTTCCGCGCGAGCATGTTGGAAAGACTTGAACATGACATCTGACCGTGCGTTCCAGAAATGACCCAGTCAAAGGACCAGATCATCGAGGAGCGCAAGGCCAACCTCCCCCTCCCCGAGCAGCCCCCCGCCGCCTCGGACTGGCAGTCGGCCGACGCGCGCAACGTCAACGTGGGCTCTGGCCGCTCCGAGGCCGAGGCCAGCATTGGCACCGGTGACGCCGCCAAGGCCGGTCTCCGCGAGCCCGCCAGCAAGGAGGCCCAGGACCTGAGCAACGTCGGACGCCAGGCTGTCGAGGGCCAGCTGCCCAAGGATGCTGCCAAGTAAGCAGCGGCGGCCATTGTTGTATGATTATGGGCATACTGTATCTGGAAAAGGGGCACACGACGATGCATAACGGAGCAGATGAGAGCTTCGGGAGTTACTTGGGATTGAGTCTGATGAATGAATACCACTGCTCTGTGAGCCTTTGCTATTCTCTTTCGTCATGGTTCTCATATGTAATGCGTGCAATGGATCTCGCGCCTAGCCTTTCGAGGTGCCTTGCCACTCCCAAATAAGACGCAGCACACGATCTGTCCAGCGAGTCCATCTGCAAATGGACAACCAACACCTTCAATGGCCTGTCGTTTGCAAAGCGTGCTTGCAGGATCTATTCTGGGCCCTGGACGGCAGCGGCTCTACTGTGGAGACAGCCGCACCTCTACCCTGCCCACCATTGGCTGCCTTGGTCAGAGTCCCCCACGAGCTGCGAACCGCCAAAAGCTGGTCAAGATCGTGCATCAAGACCCATCCAGGGCGACTCTTCCCGCGCTCCCGCACCCAACTACTTCTATGCTCCGACACATTCTCAAAATGTCGACCGAGTCCGCCGCCAAGCGCATCAAGACGAACCCCTCGTCGCCGCTCATCGGCACCCACAATGGGCACTTTCACGCCGACGAGGCCCTCGCCGTCCACATGCTCCGCCTGCTGCCCACGTACGCCACCTCGCCCCTCGTCCGCACGCGCGACCCCAAGGTCCTCGAGACGTGCCACACCGTCGTCGACGTCGGCGGCGAGTACGACCCCCAGCGCCACCGCTACGACCACCACCAGAGGGGCTTCGCCACCACCTTCCCCGGCCGCCCGACCAAGCTGAGCAGCGCCGGCCTCGTCTTCATGCACTTTGGCAAGGCCATCATCACGCAGAAGCTGGGCCTCCCCGCGGACCAGCCGAGCCAGGACGTCGACCTGCTCTACAACAAGCTGTACGAGAACTTTGTCGAGGCCCTCGACGCCCACGACAACGGCATCGCCGTGTACGACCCGGCCGCCGTCGCCGTCGCCGGCCTCGAGAAGCGCTTCTCGGACGGCGGCTTCACCCTCGGCGCCATGGTCGGTCGTCTCAACCCCAACTGGAACGACCCCAAGCCCGAGGACCCCAGCGAGGCCCAGGCCGCCGAGGACGACAAGTTCCTCGTAGCCAGCCAGCGCATCGGCGAAGAGTTTGAGCGCGACCTCGACTACTACGCCCACGTCTGGCTGCCCGCCCGCGCCATCGTGCAAAAGGCCTTTGACCGCAAGGCAGAGTTCGACCCCCAGGGCCGCGTCCTCGTCTTCGACGGCCAGAGCGTCCCCTGGAAGGACCACCTCTACTCGCTCGAGGACGGCACCCCGTCCACCCTCTACGTGCTGTACCCCGAGAGCCCCGCCCCGGGCGCCAAGTGGAGGATCCAGTGCGTCCCCGAGAGCAAGGACTCGTTTGTGAGCCGCAAGCCCCTGCCCGAGGCGTGGAGGGGCTTCCGCGATGCCGAGCTCGACGGCATCGCCGGCATCGAGGGCTGCGTCTTTGTCCACGCGGCTGGCTTCATTGGCGGCAACAAGACTTTTGAAGGTGCCAAGGCCATGGCCGACAAGGCCCTCCAGGGATAGACGGTCTCTGTGTCGTCAGGGGCGTAGATGAGCTCATTGATGAGTTCAAAAGTCCCAGATACAAAAAAAAAAAAAAAAAAAAAAGTCTTGTGTTGTGGGCCACAGCTGAGCTGCAGCTGAAGCAGTGCTAGGCATACTGGACTAGATACATCATGGAAACGACTACCCTCCCCACGCGCTGTCCGTCCTGATCAGTCTCTCTGTCTGTCTGTTCGACGCCCGTGCTCGTGACGTGGGGCTCTTGCCAGCGGAAGGCTTGGTTTTTTCTTGGTGCATAATGTGACCACCTCAGCTCAGCAGGATAAGAAGATGTGCGGTTCCCCGTCAACGCCCGAATGATCAGTGCCTTGTGACAATAGTGAAATGTGTGTTTTGCTCCCGCCTGCATCTCGTGTGTGCGTTTCGGCGTGGGTCCGGGGCTCACCTCCGGATGGGGATTGGCTCGCTCGTGGCCGGTGTCTCTGCTGCTGCTGCTGCGTCGGCGCCCGCCGTCTTGCCTGCCGCGGCGTCCTTGTCCACGTCGTCGATGCTGGTCTCGCGCTGCAGGAAGCTGCCCTCCTTGATGGGGCTGCCGGCCTGGATGCCGGGCACGCCGCCGTGGTGGACGTGCTTGGGCAGCCCTCCGCCGACGGACTGGCCCAGGCCGTTGGTCGGGCTGGTGCTCGTCACGTTGTTGATGGGCGACGAGAGGTGGGGGATGTTCTCGGGGACGGGGTGCTCGGAGCCGACGGCGCCCTCGTTGATGCCGTCGCCCTTGCCGGCCTTGGACATGGCATAGTCGCCCGAGTCAAAGTACTTGCGGTCCTTGAGGTGCTTGGCAAAGTGGTCGGAGCGGGAGGGCAGTTTGCCGTACAGACGGAAGAGACGCTGCTCCTCGGGGGAGAGGTTCTGTGCACAACCCCTGTTAGCAAGGCACAGAGGCGCCACGGGTCGAGGGGCGGTTCCGTAATTCACCTTGACGTCGACCTTGTTCTTCTGGTGGGGGTTCATGATGGCCGAGTGCGGACGTTGGGTAACTCTTGTCGTCGTCGGTGGCCAATGTAGCAAGGTAGGTAGTTGAGGTAGTTGGTAGGGCAAGCCAAGTGCCGAGAGATGGCGGCGGCAATGTCGTCAGTCAATGCGACGTCGCAAGTGAAACAAGGTCACCTATGTGAGACGCTGATTGGTCTGCGGTCGCCAGTGATTGTCGCTTCAGTCACTCTTTCAAGGTCGAATGGTGATGAGGAGAGCAAAGGGCTCCACGCACGATGAAGCAGAAGGATCTGGTTGGAGACTACAGTGGCTGCCTGCTTCTCGGTTGGGTTATACTTCTAGGTATTGTCGAGCTCCAGTTCCTTCCTTCCAGAGGGAGGGGTCCCGCAGGTCGGGCTGCAAGTGGGTGGTGGCTGACGGGTTGCGACAGCGGGCGCCATGGCGGGGTTCTACGCCGCATCTGGAGGTCAGGTGGTTGAGCTTACCAAGGTCAAGGTTTCTCGCCGATCAGCACTGGGATGGCTATAGAACGGACTGATCGGGCACAGACGTGAGACTACATTTTGCTATTGGAGAAGAAAAGTGCGAGATGACCACGAGCTCGCAGCGATCAGTCCCATGCATCGTGGTGCGCCGCGGATTTCAAGGCTTGCGACTACAGGGTAGGCGGTCCACCTGGAGGATCAGTCACCAGAGCCTCGACCGGACCACCTCACTGCTTCCTCGTTGGTACCAATTTAGTGAACCAAGCACGCCAATGCAGTCCTTTGCATTGAAAAATCGGTCATGGTAGTAGACATGGTCGAGTACCCACCTGCTGAACGTGGAGAAGGCCGCAGTTCTGCACAATCTGCTGGTGAACCATCAGTGCAGACCATGGCTGGGAGGGCAGCCTCGACCAGACCAACCGAGAAGGCGCTTTGGCAGATATCAAAACGAACCAGTGACGGCTGGCCGGAAAGCCAAGGGAGACGGAACTCGCTGTCGGCTGGCCCTGCGAGTCAGGTTTGTGCAGCACGCGGCTGGAAACGCAAGACGCTGCGCTCTGTGGCTGGCGACGGCACACACAGTGACCAGAGGCCAGACACCATGGCTTGAGGCGTGGTGGTCTGCACTTCGTGAATAAGGTACGCTATGTAGGGTGGCAGTGCCAACCAGCCATGGTTGTATTATTGGTGTGCAGATACCACATGTAGGGCCATGTTCTCTTGGTAAAACTCGCTTACAAGTATCTGACCGCAGCATGAACCGAAAGCATGCATGCTGGACTACCAGTTTCTGCACAGGTGCTCTACATTACACTGCTCCCAAGGCCAGCAATTGAATCGAATGCACTGTCTATTCTCTTTGCTCCCTGTGTCTACTGAATCTCTTCACTGTCATAGCAGATTCACTGTAATGGTTCTTCACAAATGGGAACTTGATGTAGGTGGTCATGGCATATTACTTGTCTGTGTGCTAGCTGCTGAACCATATCAACTCCTGCGCTCGTACTCCTCGAAACGCCCAGACTTCGAAATCTCGTCGAAATGTGCATGTTGCACGTGTCGCCTAATTCTCCATCTCGCCGAGACGCTCCTTAGCAGACTGCTTGGCCTCCTCGCTGACATTGGGGTTCTTGAGGGTGCTGCGATTGGTTAGTATCATCATGCTTCGAAACAGCACATAAACGTACGCCTTGAGGCCGCCAGCGACATTGTTGGGGTTCTTGTCACCAGAGTCGGTGGCCTTGGGAACTGAGACTTGTTAGCCAGCTGATCAGGCAGTGGAGGCTCTTGACGAACCATCGCCGCCGTTGAACTGCTCGTTCAGGACCTGGCGCGAGTGCTCCTTGGACTCCTCAGAAGTGTTGGGGTTGTTGAGGTTAGCCTTGTGGCCGCCGGCAACCTGAGCCTCAGACATGATGAATTGGTGGTGGTGGGTGGTTGGGTAAGTGTTGTGTTTGTTGTTGGTGGATTGTAGAAGATGCTGCGATGCTGATGAGGAGGAAGAAATTAAACTTGGCAGGTTCCTTGGGTTCTTATAGATGTTCCATGTGCTCTCATCGGTCGATGCCTCGCTTAGAGGCTGGCCGTCGATGGCATCACTGACGCAATCCGGCTTGCGGCTGCCTGCCCTCATCAGACGATGAGCGTCATCCAACGGGACCGCATCGCCGGTAAAAGAAAGGCTTCGATGATTGACGTCGTCCGCCAGGGTGCTTGGTCTCCGGATGAAACACCACGGTGCGGCTCATCTCATCGGGATCAGGAGAGGACTAGCATCGGAGGCGGCTCTTAGCCCCTGGCCAAAGGGCTTACGATCCACCCCTCTTAAGACCTTTTGGCTTTGGCCTTGAGCCCTGCTCGCGAATGAAGTGTCCATAGCTATTTCGACAAAACAGGCAGCTTCCACAAGAGCATCTTCTTGTCAGCTTCAAGATACCTGTGGAGGTTGCCTGGCTGTACCCAATGCTCCTTCACCTGTACGCAGATGAACTCATAGGCATCTTTCAGCCAACGTAGCATCTGCTCAGGTACGATCGACCTTCTGAGCTTTGCGACTGGGGTGTAGCGATCACCTTGCGGGACCCCATGCTCAGCTGTCAGGTATGCCGCCGCATCAAGCCGTCGCGCGTAAAACAGCCAGGACCAAATCCTCCGGTAGCCTCAAACAAAACACCCCAGGGACCGGAAAACAACGAAGGGGTCGTGAACTAGTTTCTTTTCGGCAAAGAAAAGGGGTTACTGATGATTCATGAGTGGGACTAGGCGCGATGGATTTGCTGCAATCGAGTGATGGAGAAGGACGCGAGAGCAACGCGGAGTCCCGTGCCTTGACGTGGGGATTCGCCAAGATGATCCAAGCCCGAGCCGCAGGGCTGTAGGCAGCTAAGCTTTCTGACTTAGTCGATCTGATGCAGAGGTCGTATTGCCAGCTAGCCAAGCCCTTGAGTACCTGCGTCATCCTCGACGGTAGAGTCGTGGAAGAGTGAGGCCGCGGGGAGGCTGTTTTCAGAGTGTCCCACTGATTACTTCATGATATAAGCACGCCTCACAGATTCAATGCAGATCTCATCGCTGGCAGGCGCGCGCCCCAGTGATAGATTCTTAGCATCGACGCGCGCCATCATGGCCCCTAGGACTTCAGAGCCCGACGACGTCAGGGCAATGCCAGTGATCGCATAGCCATGGACGCAGTCGGCCTAATCTTGATGCTTTCGATCGTTCCAAGATATGTTTCATAAAAAAAGCAAAGCAAAGGAATTCGAGGTGTTCATCGATGACGATCGTTTCGGTGTGAGATCTGACCAGGGTCAAACCAGCCGGAGCTTTGTCTCCTGGATGATATCTGGGGAAACCCACCTTACGTAGTAGGTTGCGCCACATTCCACAAGCCGCAGGTCCGGTGAGGCTGAACTGTGGCTAGCAAGGGGGCTGCGCCACACGAGCCATCACCACCATCTCATGGGAGCTCATCAATCACAGCTCGTTACGTACCGAGCTTCAACCATCGCGCTACGCCAACAGATGTCAGCCCGGCGGTTCGTGGATAGTGCAGCCCGTCATTGATCATCCCAAGACCGCTCAAGGGCCCACTAAACCATCGCCATGGCCGAAGACAAACCTCCCGTCTTCAACTACATCCTCAGTTTCATCCTGGTCGGTCTGGCATGGGGTTTCACGACTCCCTTTATACGGAGAGCGGCGCGCACGCACACTCCTCCGCCGCACCCTACACTGGACCACCCGTCTGTCAAGGAGAGCTGGCTGAAGAGCAAGCTGTACGGCGCCTTCTTTGGCGTGATCGATCTGTTGAGGAATCCGCGTTACGCTATCCCTCTGCTGCTCAATCTAACCGGCAGCATCTGGTTCTTCTTGCTCATTGGCCAAGCAGGTGAGTTCCATATGTCTCCTAGACTCTTACGCGAGTCTCTTATATGACCCACGATATCGTGTGTGCTGGGGATCTTAGAAGACGGCAAAGGCTGACGTAGCCGCAGAGCTCAGCTTGACGGTTCCCATTGTGAACACCATGGCCTTCTTATTCACAGTCGTAGGCGAGTGGTATGTCGAGAAGAAGGTGATCAGCCGAGGTAATCTTGTCCTTCCACAGAGGAGAGTACGCAACGCTAACGTCGGCCAGATACCGCCATCGGCATGGCCTTTTCTCTCGTCGGCATTGGACTGTGTGTGTCGAGTAAACAGTGATCACTGGGCTTGCAGCCCGAGGAGCCTCTTCATAATATGACATATGCGCCTCTCGTGTCGACAACAGCGTGCTGGTGCCACTGCTCCAATTTGCTGAGACCCGCGTGAGCAAACACCTGCGCCAGGCAGGTTGCATTGCATTGTCATTGCGCTGGAACCTAGCTCCATCACTTGTTAAAAAAACACAAGAACCCACGCAAGGCTATGCTTAGAAAAAAACGCCCCGTCTATCCCTGCGCATTCCATGGCGATCTTATACATATCAAAGAGCGTCATCAGCCCATCTCGTCGCTGCCATGAGGCCAGGGGCATGTTTCTGGCAATGCTGCCAAGATTGCTTTTGCCAATCCGCATACGTGTACGCCACGAACCGGTCGTGCCGTAGCCCACCCCAGTGAAAGCCAGACCATCATTCGCCGTGGCCACGTTTGTCATGGCAGTGGTGTCCGTCGGTCGCGGCTTTGGATGCAAACCGAATAGACTCGCAGTGCCAGAGGGACCATCGGCGTCACCGTCGAGCCCGGAGCCATCGCACAACCGCTCGACAGCTGGGATCTTCGGCCGTCCAGCGTCCATACGAAATATCGGAGGCCAAAAAGTCGTTGTAAATGTTTTCATCCGTTATAGTCGCGAGCTCCTTCACACTGGGTCAGTCTCCCAGGCGACAAGTCGACACGAGGGGGGGGGGGGCAACTCACGGCACGAAGTTGCGCGTCGCACGCTTGCAACGCGGCCCGGTTCTTGGAGTTGGGCCGTTCCCCTTGTAGGACATTGTCTCGCCACTCAATCCACCGTTGTGCGGCTTGTTGCCGGAGGTAGATCTTCTGGGCTTGATGCCGTCTGGCGAGCGCATCGAGATGGATCCTGTCGTCTCGTCAGCCGGCATACACATCCAGACGTGCCCTCAAACGACTCACTGCTTCAACTCTGCCTTGCTCTGCTCTTCCTCGCCTCCCGTTGGAGACGGGACGCTGGTGTCCGCGGCACACTCGAGGATGTACTGGCCGTCAATGGCGCACTGGCGGAGAGCAGCCCATCCCTCGGCGTGGTAGTCGTCTGCGTGGGTGGGCTCCGTGGGAACGCTAGCGATGTAGTACTGGAGTGTGCGGAAGTCCTCCAGGAGTTCGGCAACGCGAGCTGTGCGGTACGGGTTGACTTGCTTCTTGTCAGCGACAGGCCCATTGCTGGTCACGTCCAAGGACTCACGGCCATCCATCTCCCAAGGGGCCAAGTCGTTGTGCGTGGATGGGTGGTAGTATGTTGTGTCCAGAGCATACATTGGGCTGGTAGATGTGTGAATGTGTCTGGCGGAAAGAAGCACCCCAAGGCAATGTCTCGTCTCTGTCAAGCTCCCCTGTCTAGAAGTTCTGGTCGAGATGTTGGCGATGGGACAGACTCCATCCTGGCCTTTTTGTACAATCTGGCATGTCATCGACAGAAATTTGGATTAGAAGCACACATGGCACGCTACTGCATCACGATCCATCTCAAACACCAAGCCTTTGCAACGAAACCTCGTTCGCAAAGCTCATACGGCGACGAGGGCAGGACGTTCAGCTGTGAACAGGCATCCGAGCAGCGCCATGAGAGCCACTCCCGCACGACAACTCCACATGGTACCCGCTCGCCAGTCGGTGCTTGTAAAGGGGTTAGGGATGAAGCGTGCGATTGAGCGAATCGTGGTGATGATCTAGAGGATGCTCTCGAGACACAGCCGTGCCCTCGTCGGACTTGGTTAAGGCTGCAGGCCCACCGCAAGCCACCAGGGCAGACATGTCCCACGGGCCAGCCCTGCAAGGCTCATTTGCACGAAAATGCCGGACATGAGCGCATGGCTCGTGAACGATACCCCCACTGAGAGAGAATAAGAAGTAGGCTAGTCATTTCCCACGTTCGCCAACGGTCAAGGTGGGAGAGCCAATTCCTCATGGTTCAGCTCCGACTCGGTAGTCCCCCGTTGCCTTGTTGGGCAATAGGGCCTCCACTGGCGTCATGCGCGACGCAGGCATCCGAGGCCAGGCTGACCAATCGTGTGCCCGCGTCGCCATGTTGACTCGCGGCGAGCTGAAGAGACGCTCCCGCCCCTGCTTTGCGATGCTGTCAAGCACGGGACAAGCGCGATCGAACAGGCGGCCTGGCGACACGGATTGGTCCCAGGCCTTGGTGCAGGGCCGTATCCACCTGCGATCCGCCTTGCCCGCCATGCAGGTCTTGCGTCACAACCCGCTCGCGTGTCATACACAGTCCTCGACTCCTAAGCCTTGCTCAACGATTGATATCTCAGAGGAACGCCTCAGGCAAGAGTGGTAGACATCCGATTACTACCTTGAGACAACAACTGTCTCGGTGTGAGCCGACAGCTCCCCACCATTGGACCGTAATCGAACCCAGCCTGCGCTGGAAAAGCAACACATTCAGGGGAAGCCGAACCTCAGTCTGTGAAAGTAAGCAAATGACCTCTTCGAATTTGACGTGCGTGGTCGCACACAGCCTTGGCAAAACCGGCTTGTGGAAGACTGCTGGCCAGCTAGAGGAAGAGGCAGGAAGTGTACGAAGCGAACATCCTCGGCCGTGTGTCCGGGGCCGCGCCACAGGCCCGCAGCATGCTCCTGCGTTCACCCTATTCGTCGCCCTACTGTCACAGTTGCTGTCACTTGTAATATCCGTGTTCGTGGAGCCCGACACTAATGCAATCATCAAGTCCATTCGTCATAAGGTTTGGTAGGCCGTGGCTCTAGTCCTTCTCAGCAATCGCTTGTAACCGCTCCTCGATCTCGTCCTCGGTGAGCTTGCGGAAGGCGGGGCTGGTTCCCTCCTTGCCATCCAGCCTTGGTCCGCCCACGATGCCAATCTCAATCTCGTTCTTCTTGAAGTCCATGCTCAACACGGTGCTCAGCGTCGTGATAGCCTGCTCGACGACCTCTTCCCAGCTGCCCTCAGCACAATCCTTGTTGCGCAGCTTCTTCTCGAGGTGGTTGAGCGCTTCTTGCTGCTTGGGGCCTGCAGCAGTGCCCTTGTACCCAATATAGTAGCCGGCGGGATCGCACTTGAACAGTTGGGGACCGAGCTCAGCATCGACGGAAATGATGGTCGTTGCTACGCCGTAAGGGCGCATGTACGCCTTGACACGTTAGTCTGAAGGGCACCTGGGAGGACACGGAGAGGGACCAACTCTTTGCGTGTACACCTGGCTAATGTTCGCCAATCGCTTCGCCACCGCATCCGCGGGCATCTCATAGCCATATTTGTACTTGAACTCCGCAGCCTCTGACTGTGCCCTTGTCGCAAACGCTCTTGCATCGGCGATCGACCCGGTAATCACGCAGCCGACGGTCTGAGAGATCTGGAAGATGTGGGTAACGGAGGAGGGGTCCATAAGCTTGTCCTGGGGATATTTAGCACATATGGTCTTATCGTGGTGCGCTAACATACCGGAACTTTCTTCTGGGATAGGACCACGGCGCAATCTTTGCCGCGAAGGCCTACCGACATGATGTTGGCGGCTGTGATGGCTTTAAAAGCATACTCTGAGCGAATGTCAGTACATGGTGTTTAGGACGGGTCGGCGCCCGCAGGGCAACAGCTTCGAGGTTTCATAGCAAAGGGAGGCAGACGTACCGACTTGGTAAAGGCGACCATTGTCGGCGAAGATGGTGATGTGTCGGTCGGTAGCTGTTACAGTACTTAGCGACGGAGCGGGCGACATATGGCAGGTAGGCGTAAGACAAACCAGACATTGTGGGCAAAGTGAATCCTCTCAAGGATTCCTGTGCGTAGTGGCAAGAATCCCAGGACCAGTTGGCGCAAGTGATGAGTTTGAGGAAGCGTGAGGTCGTCGAGGCGGTCTTGGTGATGATGCACCAATGTACGCGTTGGCGAGCTTGCCTAGAGCTCTAGCCTGCAGCCCACCTTGGGTCGTTCAACTCGGGCTGGCAGCCAGCTGGATCAACCACGGTTAAACTCTAACCCGGTTGATGACATAATTACACAAAGTCGTTCAGTTTGCCAGATGGCGGGGCAGGCGCGACTCAACCCCGGCCGCTTGGATGCAGTCGGAGCGGGTACGCGAGAAAAAAAAAGGGCTGCTGGTGCATCAACTCAATGCCCGACCAAACCCAACCACTAACCACAGACGCTCGTTTCTACCCAATGCAGTTGAATCGTCGTCATTTGCATTCCCACAGCACCTATAGTCCGCCTGCTAGCAGCCCCCCGTCTCCTCTCATAGGGCATCCATCTTGAGTCACTGCACGTGGGTCCAAATTCAGCCGCTCCCAACCCATTGCTGGCTGCCCATCACCAGCATCGTGCATGCTCATCCGAAGCACGCACACGCGCACCACGCCACCCACAGGTCTCCAAAGCACGCAGTGCGCACACAAAGATGGCTTCCGCGAACACTGCACAGCGTGTTCCTGCCTGGAAGAGGCTTGGGCTTGCATTGAAGCAGTCTAGCAGTTCCCCTGGCGGTGGTGGCCCTGCATCTGAACCTGCAGGTGGCAGTCCGGCGTCCGTTGGGCATCCAAGTGGCTCGACTGGGCACAAAAGGAAAAGCGAAGCCCCGCCGTCATCGCACGGCGACAGCAGCAGCCCTTTGAAAAAGGCACGAAGGGACGACAAGTCAACATCATCCTCAATTCAGAATGCCGCGACACCGTCTACTAGTAAACCCAAAAAATCTGTCAAGTTTGGTGATACACCATCCAAGAACGACGCTGCCGACACACAGCAGACACCCTCCGCAAAGACGAAGCCTGCCACGCCCAAGAAGAGTAAAGGGCCGGCCAAGAAGACAAAGACCCCGCCAAACACCGACGTCAAGCCCGCGCTGGAGTATCTGAGACAGTGGAAGACATCAAGGGAGAGTTGGAAATTCAACAAGAATCACCAGTCGACCCTCATCAAGCACATCTTCGATCACAACGTGGTCCCCTCGTCTGATATCGACATCCTCATCGCGTACCTGTCGGACCTCAAGGGCTTCGTTCGCACTCGACTCAAGGAGACTGCCATGGAAGTGCAGATGCAGGACGCCGCCGCCGGGTCGGCTGGCTTTGGCGACGACGTTATGGACATTGACGACAAGCAAGAGACATATGACGCCATCCTCGCCGACATCTTTCGAAGAAAACGTGAGCAGAGCGGGAAACGGAAATACTACAACGAGGCTCAGTTTGTCAGCGAGAGTCAGGATGGAGAAGTCGTCATCCGCAGACTGATCAAGCGCATGCGTGCCGAGATGGTCATTGACGAGCTGTCCGACGACAGCGAGGCCACAGACTCCACCTCCACCACTGCGTCCTCCAAGACCGTCGTCAACAGCGACACCAGCGCTGCGGTCACAACGAGCAGCGAAAAGGAGCAACAGGAACTCCCCAAGAAGCTCCCCGAGACAACAAGCCGACGCAGGCGGAAGCTGCGTACCACGCAAGACAACAGCAGCAGTTCAGAGTCTTCTTCCGAAGAGGAATCGGATGATAGCAGCAGCGATAGCTCCTCGGATGACTCCGACAGCGAGGAGGAGGATGGTCGGCCTGATGATAATGAGGAGACTTCGAGTAGTTCATCGTCGTCCTCCTCCTCAGAAGGCGAGGACGGAGACACTGATTCCGACGAGAGTGACGAGGAGCTCTGATCTTGGTACATGCTTCGTTTTATGGTACTTTGGGTTTTCTCGAGCATTTAGACTGTACCACCAAGCACATGATTGGATCTTAGACATAGATACCCCCGTGAATGTCGGATGCATTGCTACTGCTTTGCCCATCAATACAATTTGGTGAAACCATTCTCTGGCGGCTGTAGCCAGTTCTTCTCGTCGTATTCTCGACCCTCATTTTCAATAATGTGGTACGTGTAGATGATTCGCCCCTTTTGACTGGTACTGCCAACCAAGTTAGTGAAGCTAGCAGAACGAAGAGAAGGCCGCCTTACTTCTTCTCGCTCTTGTGCAGCAAATTTCCGTGAATGAGCACCACTTTCACGATTAGTCTTGGCGTTTGAGGATTTCAAGGGAGGGCACTCACGGTCTCCGGCCTTGACTTCGCCAGGGACATAGGCGAGTTCATCTGCACCGACAGGTTTCTCCACGCCATACTCCTCACCAGGCGGGAATTGCGGACCGGTGTTTTCGACCATCTCTGTGCCCACGTTTCCAGCCTTGCGGACTAGACGATGCGTGATAGGAGACCATTTGTGTGATCCGGGCAAGAAAGAAAGGCAGCCGTTCTCCAGAGTGGCGTCTTCCAGTGCGTACCAGAATCCCACAGCGGACGGCGGATTTGTGTACAAAAAGGTAGAGTCCTGTTGGCAGTAAGCGCTGCTGAGCAACTACGGCAGCTCCCCAAGCTCGCTATATCGTACCTGATGAGGAGGCACGGCTCCTCCAATCTCGGGTTGCTTGCAGATGACCATGCTCTGCAAACATCGGGGGTCCTTGTACCCAAGTGTCCTCGCCACATCTGCAGGCTTGACACGGCTATCTTCATTCAGGAGACGACGGAATGGATCACTGAGCGCATGTAGGTAGTGTCCGATCTTGTTGATGGCCTTCTCCTTTGGCTTGATGAGTTCCCCGTTCTCGTCGAAGGCATCCTCCTCGAAGAAGAATCGGATCTTATCGCCAGACGTGAGGAAGTAGTCGTCACCCACGTGCTCAGACTTGCCACCTGTACTGAAGCGCGTCATGGGATGCGACTTGAGGTCGAAGTTCTTAAGGAGATTCTCGGTCTCCTTGAGCAGACCAGAGACGGTCTCGGGCGCCAGGGCTTGGGGGATGATGAGATAGCCATCACGTTGGAAAGTGGCGAGCTGAGAGTCACTCAGGCCTTGTTCTGTTGCCATTCTTGCAGATTCTCGGCAGTATGTATGCGTAGGCTCTGACTTGTTTTTAAAGAAAGTAGTTGATGTGGTGTTGGTGTGGTGTCTCGAGCTGTCCACACTGGCTCCACAGGTCGGGATTGAAGAGGGGTGTTCTTGGTTTGAATGCCAACAGTTCACGCGACCCTCCGGCTTGAGCCCGAAGTACATTGGTCACGGCCGCTGCTCATCAACGACGTTGCGTTATAGGCGCAAATGCTTATCAGCTACAGTTAGACAGAAACGTCAAGGCAATGTCGTGCGCAGTGCATGGCCTTACTCCGCTGGACCAGAAAGTGATCCCACTACGTAGCTAGTTCGGTTGCATTATGTATTTTGCTTCATCAGGCAGTCTCATGTAGACTTGTGAGTCCTATGCCGTAACCTCCAGTGCTATATATACGCAGTCCGTCGTCATCCGTCCCAACTTTTGAGCGCCATACATCACGAGCCGAGAGGTTCCTCAAGGAACTCGTAGCCATCCTCCTGAGGCAATACATACGCAGAAGCAGCCAATCCCACGGCCGCCAGAGCGCATATTGTTGCGCTGACGGTGCTCAGAATCCAAGAAACATCCAACTGCCACCCAGGAACCGTGAACTGATCGTCGTGGTCGTAGAGATATGCCTTCTCTTCGTTAGCCATCAGCGTGACAACGCCCTCGCTCGGAAAGTACTTGCCACAATCGAAATGACCACAAACTCCACGACAGCGACAAGCGACAACATGCCCGTGACAATCGGCCAGCCCGTCTCACGCTTGTACTTGCCCCCACTCAACACGACAACGAAAGCCACGAGGCACGCCAGGCAAAGGATGGCGGAGAGCGAGGCCATGAAACCGACCGATCGCCACATTGAGCAAAAGTACCGTTCGCCGGATTCGCAGAGTTCATGGTAGGGGAAGGGTCGACATGGCGGGTCGTCGAGCGACGAGCACGATTTGTGCAGGCCGATGGTTTTCGTGAGCCTCTCGCCAGCGCTGGTCGTGATGGAGTATGAAACCCATTGGGGCATGACTATGGAGGCAATAATCATGGACGTTGCTGGAAGTCGTGGTCAGCCCAATTCTGGTCCTTGGGACGTCCGCGCTCCGGGCAACGACGTCATCGTGAAGAAAGCTGGAAAGGACAGCTTGCCAAGAGACTCACAGGCCAGAAAGCCGACAAGAGCGGCGGAGTATACAAGAAGTCGTGTCATCTTGGAGTAGCACCGCCAGTAATCACAGATCTTGAAGCAGAGCAAGGCACAGTCCGAAGGAAACAAGGATGTCGACGATGGCAGCCTGGCCGATTGCAGAGGTGAGTGACCATGTGGCTGACGACAGTGTCAGTGACTCGCGCTAGTCCCAGAAGGGTTTCCTGGGCTGGACCTGGAGGGGCATGGGTGGGTCGTCGTCACATGAAGGAACAAGCATCGAGATAAGCTGGGAATGATGGGAAAAGCACCTTTCGTTGACACATTTTTTACAGCATAAAGAGGTGAGCTTCTCGTGTGTACAATGTAAGGATTGAAGAAGTTTCAGGCGTAGGCAATGGGATTTCTCATCTTTGTGACTACGATGGGAGTGTCAGCCAAACCTCCTGCAAATGTGCACAGTGTTCTGGACTGGAAGGCGAGTGTCCGCGCAGGACAAGCCATTCTGCGACGACAATAACTGTAACCACAGATCACAGGGGACCGTAGGCTTCAAAAACGATGATCAAAAAACGCCAAAGGTCAACTGAAATGGTCGCCTGTAACAGCATGCATGTTCTCATGTGCTGTATCCGTGTTTCTACCTAGAGATTCGGCGTCAGCGTGCGGACTTCGACTCCGAAACGAGCGCCCAATCCCTGTGCTGGTCCCCCACTTTCGTCATGGCAAGGCGCGCTCCACAAATTGTTCAACTCCGACCATCGCATCGCCCAGGAACCCCTCGGGACTCCGTACAGAGTTCTTGTACGATGCGTCGCTGCCTCCTCCGCCCTTCTCTCTACGCGAGACAGTCCCATTGCCTTCTGAAACGAGCCAGTCATACCTTTGGTCCATCATTCCTCGCCGCCATCCGCAAAATGTCGTCATCGTCAGAAGTCCCCAGCCCCGTGCTCAAGAAGCCGTTGACCATCGCTTTGATCCAGCTGGCTTCGGGGGCGGACAAGTCCAAAAACTTGGCGCACGCAGCGGAGAAGGTCAAGGAAGCATCGGGCACGGGCGCGAAGCTCGTCGTTCTCCCCGAATGCTTCAATTCGCCATATGGTGTGTCTGCACCCACGGATGCGCAGCCATTATGACCATTGCAAGCCATACTAACCAGGAACAAGGTACCAACTACTTCCCCGAATACGCGGAAACACTTCTGCCCTCTCCCGATGGCGAAGAATCCGCGCCGTCGTACCATGCTCTGCGCGCGATGGCCCGCGACAACCAGGTGTATCTCGTGGGCGGATCGATTCCGGAATACAACCCCGGCACGAAGAAATACCACAACACGTGCCTCATCTTCTCCCCCGAGGGGCGTCTGATCGCCACACACAGAAAGGTCCACCTTTTCGACATTGACATTCCCGGCAAGATCACCTTCCGAGAGTCGGACGTCTTGACGGCAGGGAACCAGCTCACGCTCGTCGACCTGCCCGAGTACGGCAAGGTTGCGGTAGCGATCTGTTACGACGTGCGCTTCCCCGAGCTGGCGACGATTGCGACCAGAAAGGGTGCCTTTGCCCTGATCTACCCAGGCGCCTTCAACCTGACGACGGGCCCGCTGCACTGGCAGCTGCTGGCGCAAGCGAGGGCGGTGGACAACCAGATCTACGTGGCCATGTGCAGCCCCGCACGGGACATGGACGCGAGCTATCACGCCTACGGACACAGTCTGGTAGTGGATCCCATGGCCAAGGTTGTGGGGGAGGCGGCAGAGGGCGAGGAGATCATCACGGCTGAGTTGAGCTCAGACAAGCTGGAAGAGACAAGGCGGAACATTCCCCTCAACACCCAGCGGCGCTGGGACGTGTATCCTGACGTGAGCAAGGGGAAGGTCCAGTTTGACGACCCCGACTTACCGAAACCGAAGGAGTAAGTTGTTCACTACAGGGCAAAGGCGAGTCTGGCCTAAAAAATAGAACACAAATGGAACAGCGCATTTCACTGCGTCGGCGTAGATGGATGGGATGGAGACTTTTGTATTGTGCGTACGCTTTCGCTCTGCGTCCCCGCCTGTCACTGCCGCACCCTCCTATTCCAGGGCCTTCTTGGCAAAGTTGGGCAGGATGAAAGCAGCCTTGTGGATCTCCGCGTTGTAGTAGCGGCACTTTTCTTGTTCCTCCTCAGGGGACCACTGGCGGAGTGGCACCTTGACGTCGCGGCTGGCATCCTTGCAGCAGATCATGAAACCAATCTGGCCGGACGGGTAGGTGGGGATGGTCGTGTAGGCGTACTCGGCCACGGGAAAAACCTCCTTGCAGTCCTTCTTGAGGCGGGTGATGAGAGGGAGGTGGAGCCACTGGTTCTCCGCTGCGATGCATGTTAGCAGACCAGGCACTGGACGGCAGCGGTACGATACTGGCAAAGAAGGAGAGGTCCAGAGGCGTTCGCGGCGAAGCTCGCAGAGCAACTCTGTGGAGTTCTCGCAGCGCACTCTTGCAGGCGGGCACGGAACTACCGGGCAGCGCAGCCCCGGAAAGCAGCACTTGCTTTTCGGGCAGCCCCTAGGTAGGATTGGGAAGGGCTCGTTCCCACGGAGGAGAAACAACGCCGCCCGTCCTAGGGACCCCTCGAACTTTCCGAGAGCTCTAGAAAAAATTGAGACGTACAACCTTGGGTGGAGATGACGCCGCCCTCGCGGAGGGCGTTGTTGAGGAGCTCAAAGTAGGACTTTTGGAAGAGGGACTCGGCCGGGCCGTCGGGGTCGGATGAGTCGGTGATGATGACGTCAAAGTGGTTCTTGTACTCGTCGAGGAACTTGAAGCCATCGCCAATGTGGACGGTCGCCTTGGGGTGCGTCAGGCCCTGGGCCATGTGCGGGAGGTACTCCTTGGACAGGCGGACGACGGCCTCGTCAATGTCGCAGAGGACGGCCTCCTCGACGCAGTCGTGCTTGACAACCTCGCGGAGGACACCACCGTCGCCACCACCAATGACGAGCACGCGCTTGGGCTCGGGGTGGCTGTTGAGGGCGAGGTGGGCGATCATCTCCTGGTAGGAGAACTCGTCGCGCTCGGTGCACTGAATGACGTTGTCGAGGACCAGGACGGTGCCGTAGTCGGTCGACTTGAAGATGAGCACGTCCTGGTACTTGCTCTTCTCGTGGTGCAGGACCTTTTCGACCTTGAGGGTCATGGCCTGGCCAGGCCACATGTGCGAGATCTCGCGGAACCAGCCATCTGGGGACGTTGTGTCAGTCGCTCTGTTGCGTAGCCATTCTCTTATTTTTTTTTTTCCTTGGAGGGGCAGATTGTGATCATGGCGGGGTACTGTGGCAGAGGGAAGACGTACCCTTGATGGTCTCGTGGGTGATTTCGTTAGCCATTGTGGTACGAGTTGCGAAGAAAAACCTTGGTCGACGGCGAGACTGGTTCAATGCGTGGATGTAAAAGGAAGAGGAGAAAGAGAGGGGAAGTAAGGTTGACAAGCTTGGGCGAGAGTGCCAACGAGAATGCTGAACTGTCACGGAATCCACCGCCTTCCTTGTCAAAGCGCGCAGTGGCATCGCATAGGCTGGGCGCAGACGACCCAAGCTGCGGGATGGCCCGAAAGAATTTTCTCCAGCGCCCAAGGTCGAGCTAGTCAACCATATCGCGATTCAGGCACCTGCTGGCCAACGTTGATGGATCTGCGTTCTCCCTGGCGATACTAATGACGCACGTGTCGTTGCTTGGCCATGCCATCAGTTTGAGAGCATGGCATTGGTTTGCGCGCCTCAATTGCGCCTCCAGCTGAAGTCCTGGATGGTCGGGAGCAGATGGACGGAGTGACGTACAGCCTGTGGGTCCTCCTTTTTGGTTGAAGCACGGCAAGCTGCTATACCATTACGGTAATACCAGCGCAAGTTTGGCCGCTGACGACGATGAGGCTCGCCCATCGTCGCGAAAGTCAACGCAGACGACTCCTGTCTTGGCCTGCCAACATCTACTGCTCCTTCAAGTCAACTGGCACTGACCGCCGCTTGCGGGGGGGAAATGCGTTCGCGATGACGTAGATATTCGGCCATGATGGCTCACCAGCATCAGGTGGAATAAAATGCAGAGAGCTCATTCTCGCCAGATTGATCCGACATCTTCACCCAAAACAAAGTCAAGATGGAGAGCCATGAAGCTGAGACGAATACGACGCCCGTCACGAACAACGCAGCTGGACAGCCGATGAGTACGACCAATCAAGTGCTCACGACTGGTGCTGCTGCGATACAGGTGAGTGAAGAGTCAAAGACACTGAGCAGTCTGTTCGACGGCGACGAGGACACTTGGACCTGACCTGAGCAGGACTTTGCGCCCCTGAAAAATGTGTGCGCTCATCTCAATGCTTTCCACGCCTACGCCAGCGACCCATCTCGGTTCGTCGAGGCAAACCACTACTGTGCCCACCTGAATGACGAGGTTCGGCAATGCCTCCTGTACGACTCTGACGGGCCCAAGGCACGGCTGATTGGCATCGAGTACATGATCACGGAGACTCTGTATGAGACGTTGCCACCGGACGAGCGCCGGCTCTGGCACTCGCACGTCTACGAAGTCAAGTCAGGCATGCTCATCATGCCGAATCGTGCCGTCCCAGAAACTGTTTGGCAAGTGGCCGAGAACAAAGAGATGGAGCAAGTCGTCAAGTTGTACGGAAAGGTCTACCACCTCTGGCAAACTGACAAGGGCCATGCGCTTCCGCTGGGCGAGCCACAACTGATGACAAGCTTCACCGCAGACGGTCAATTTGACTTCGAAAGACACGTTGGAGGAAGGGACAGACGATTTGGCTCAGACTTCAAGGCAAAGGCCGAGGCCAGGAGGCACATTGAGGTACCAAGGATTCACCCAGGTGAGTGCTGTGGGCAGCTCGGCTCTCGACGAGTGACAAGCGAAAATTGACCAGTTGCCTCAGATGCAGATATGGCTTGGAAAGAGAAAGGAGGGCATGCCACAAGGCCTGCTTGAAGCATTTCCCGTCCAACATCTATTTGTAGCAACCATCGCGCGCTTTTGCATTGCTCGTCATGGCATGATGATACCTCGTCGACTCCTTCCGGACACGGGATGATCGAAAGGTCTTCCCATAGCTACACACTTTTACATCGTGCGGCATCAGTAGAGCCGCCGTGCATACTTTTGTTACCTGGCCCCTGCGACAGGGCAACCCCTCTCCGACGACTCAACCAGGCAATCCCACCACCACCGGGCAGTCAATCACGATGGACGTGGCAGGCTTAGTTCAGATCAATTCCCGCATAATCCTGGCTGTCCATGGACTTGTCATGTCTGGACATGATGTGATCCATCTGATCGACTTGGGCGACTTGATCTGTTATGTGTGTCTTATAAAGCACGTTCCCACGTGCCCTTGCTTCATCCACGCACCTACCTTTGGGTGCCATTTCCCCTCTACTCCAGACTTCAACCCCAGCGAGCAGACGCACGCTTGTCAAGATGCAGCTGCCGAGCCCTCTCTTGAGCCTCGCGGGGCTCTCGGGTGCTGCTGCACAGTACGACGAGTCTCTTGCATTCGCAGAACTCATCGGTTCCCAAGGTAGACTGTCGCGGTTGTCGAGGCTGGTGACTTTACCGAGTTTTCCAATGGCAACAACAGCGAGATTCCGTACGTTCATGTCCACCTCTGCTTCGTCGTCCAAGGGAGCATACAACAGGCCAACATGCTCCCCTTCAGAGCTCTCATAGTTGCCGTCATCGGCTCAGACCAAGAGACAAAAAAGTGAGCCAAGAAAAGTACATGCTGAAGAAACATGCCCTAATCGATACAGCTCTTACCTAGACTGGTACCAATGGACGACGGAACAAGAAGGCCTTGGCGGGCGCAGCGTCGTCTACATGTCTAGCAAAGTCCTTGGCGGCGGCTCGGTACGCAACTTCATGTGGTTCCACCGCGTCTCCAAGACTGCCTTGAACAAATGATTCGAGCTCACCGGAGATGCGTCTTACTCGTTTCAGAACATGCTGCCAGGACGTGTCCAGCAGCACGGCGCTCACCAACCCCTTTTCGCGCGGCGCCGTCACCATCTCAAACGAGGGTACAAAGGACATTGTCATTGGTGAGGAGATCTTCCCCGGCCTGAACGTGTCCTCGTATGACGATGTTTTCAAACATCCAGAAGAGTGCCCAGGCCAGCTTGCATGCCTCTTGCACGTGCACCGTGGGCAAGAAGACGGATCTCATGGCCTGTCTTAGCCTCCCAGGCTCGAGTCTACGGCGTGAAAGGTCGGCGGGTGCTGGATGCGTCAGCATTTCCAGTGCTTTCCCCCAGCCATCCCACGGCGACAGTCTTACATGTAAGTCTGGCTGGGCCTTTACGGCTGGGTTTACTAATGGTTTTCGCTGGCGATTGGACTGCGTTTCGGGTAGGATAGACACAACATCTCTGCTTCGGGCAGAGGAAGATAGTGTTCCATTTATGTTTAGGAAACCGTCTCACATCCATTCTTTTTCATGTGTCAACGGCCCTGGGTGACTTAATCATGGGGCACGCTGAGACAGGAAAAGACCGGTTGGGTCGTGACGTGGCTGACCCTTTGATGCGTACCGGGTAGTCAAGGTACCACTTGTCACATCGCTCGCCCTTTCAGCTCCAGTCCGTCCATATTCACACAGACGGACATCCGAGCCCACTTGGCTTGAGCGTTGAAGAGCGGGGACACTTGTGACTTATTTGTCCGGCTTTGGAGAAGATCGAAAATCGCCATGTGGTTATGAGGCGGGTCGGAACGCTGACCCGTGTCGGTTTTGCTGCGCACGGATGGCGTGACAGGGACCGGACGTAGAAGTCGTGGATGGAGCGCCGCTTGCGGAAGGCAACTGACCAACATATGCAGGCTACTACGAGTGGCACCAAGCTGAATAGGAGGGTTTCTATAGTCTCTTCAACATACCGGACGTTTTAGCCGACTGATTATACTGTAAGTTAGTCGCCAGAAATGTACATGTAATTACCCAAAGTCAAAAAATCATCCATCGCGTAATTACTTACGCAGAAGTCCACTCGTGGTGGAGAAGTTGGTCCACATGCCTACAGGGTAGCCTCTGGTCCGTGCGCAAACCCGACGACAGACGGCTTTACAGATACGCGTACTCGAGTCCTCGACACACGCGAGCCCACGGAGATGGACGTGTCCTATTTGTCCAAAGCCCTCGCTTGGGAGAGTATGGGCTAGTCTGCTGCGATCTGCAAGCACATGTACGCACAGCGCTGACTCGACGTGCTGCAGTACGCACTTGCGCGCGGCACTTTGACGCGGCACTTTGACGCGGCGTCATTGAGTCTGGACATTGTTGAGCTGCCGAACAAAAGCTCGGGTGGGTGCTGAGTCGGAGCAACATCAAGCCCGCCTGAGATGCGACTCCAACCAAGTTAGCACCTCGCCTAGACAGTGAGGCGCAGCGGGAGTCTTGTGGTGCTGTCATTGTACAGGCCTCCAGCGCTTGGGAACCCCCCTTGATTCGCTGCATGGCAAGTCATCCAGTCCCCCGGGGCACCAGAGACGTCTGCCGGATCCTACAGACGCCGCCGCGGCGGCGCAGGCTAGGCATGGTGGGCCGCGGTATTGCGGCAGGAATCGCATCGTCAGCTCCAAGCGCATGGCTCGGGCTGCTGAGCGCTGCGAAGGCCGAAGAATTTGCCTTGTTCTTGCGCGGAAGCTCCCTGCTAGTCGTGCATGCAGACGTGTCGCAGGACGTATTAATAGCTCAAGGATGCTGATGTTGCTCCTAGGGACGAGCCACGCCGAGTGATCTGCACCGTCCTCGCTTGGCGACGAAGGAGAGGTCTCGCGGCCCAATACGGCCAATAATCGACCCTGGTCTACTAGGTACCCTTGTGCCTGTGATCCGGGACGGTTTGGCTCGACGGTTCAGATCGAAGATTTTGGGGCCATCCAAACAAGCTTTGCCTGCGCATTCCACGCGAGCCCATTCCTTCCAACGCCTGCGTGGTGGCGCATCACAAGCCTCATGACGGCGTGGACTGAATGATGCCGGGTGGTAGCATGGTAGGACGGGGATCGGACATGGAATTCATCCATCATCGTCATTGTGAAAATGCCGAAGAGGGTGTAGAGAACCTGCAGCGGTCGAGCAATTGGCTGTGAGGAGCAGCGAGTTTCAGAGCCCTGCTAGGGTGGGCCGTCACATGTGGGTGCTGGGGTCAGGCGGATCGCAGCCGGTGCATGCGTAATTAACAAGGAGACGGCCCAGAGCCACGGAGGTGCGGGTCCACGTTGAAGCTGAGCTTGGGAATGCGACGACAGACAGACAGACAGCCAGATACGTAGACAATGCCTGGCGGAGGCCGTCTGGGTGGACGCGACCGAAGCGCAGCATCTGCTCCCGTGCTGCAGTGTTTGGGGGTGAGTAGTCTTGAATAGCAAAGGAGCACGTTTGCTCAATGCGTGAGAGGTCTGTGCTTCCTTATCTCGGATCAGTCGCCCTGACAAAGTTCGCCCCGGGGATCTGTACAGCACCATCATTTGTTGCCTCTTGTGCAGCATGTGTCGCAATAATTCGACGAGCCACGCAAAGTCCGGGGTGCGCAGGGGGGCACAGACCACCACCGCCCACCACCTGAACGCCGGCACGAGCACGGCAAGTGCCCTGATGAGCCGGGGCTTGTACAGTAAGGTATCATAGCTAGCGACAAGACCTTCCAACTGCTTGAGGTGCTGTACGTCTGCCTTTGCTCACCGAGCCAAGGCCTGCGTCGACAACGTCAGAGTGTGCACTTGTGAGCATAAGCTACATGTAAACTTGTGAAATATGAAACAGGTTGAATGTGACAAGTCCTTTGCGTCGACTCAATCCGCGGCCGCCCTTCTCTTTTCACCCAGTACATACACAAGGTACGTACGCACTCGCTCGCCCGAGGACGCGAACCACTGTGGCTAATACCGATTCCTGGGGGGGGGGGGGGGGGGGGGGGGGGGGGGGGGGGGGGGGGGGGGGGGGGGGGGGGGGGGGGGGGGGGGGGGGGGGGGGGGGGGGGGGGGGGGGGGGGGGGGGGGGGGGGGGGGGGGGGGGGGG